>JAUMJJ010000156.1:600000-1200000 GCA_033556795.1 Tapera naevia
TATTCTAAACCCAGATGGAAATATTTGCATAAGTCCTACAGTAGTCCTTTGTAGGGGCTTTTTAGTTCTCACCCCAGTTAATATTGCAAACTTAAGAAATCTGCTAAAATTAGTCTTTCCCATTATGCCTGTTTCTGAGCATTATGAATGTGACAGAAAAATCTAGAAATCGCAGGCTTTCCAAAAGGCTTTGAAGCTGCAGTGATTATTTGTCGTGTGTGTGTGTGTGTGTGTGTGTGTTTATCTCTTTTGGCTACTGAGACCTTCCATGTTTCCCCATTTTTATTTCCCCTCTCCACACACTCCTTCCCAGCTGTCGTAACCAGCGCAGCGCTCGCCCTCTGGCCAGGCTGTGGAATAAGCTGTTTGTGAGGCTGCTGGTAATGCCTCTCAGTCCACCACTAGACAGGACACATGCAGAGCTGCTTGGCATCTGCGCTCCGACTCGCTGTCTAGCAGCCTGGTACCACCTGGTCCCCTCTGGTCCAGAGTCTGATGCTGTGCTTGGTCCTGAGTACTCTGCAAAGAAGCCCTCCTGGGCCAAACGCATCCCCAGAGCAGCTTCTGTTGTGAAAAGAATACATTTGGTGGGTTTATGCTTTGCGCTGCTGGAGAAGCAGGATGTTGAATAATATTTGTTGTTGTTTCATTTGAAATTCTACTTACAGCTGTAGCTACAGCTCTTAGCCTGCATGGAAAATATCAGTGATTTCTTGGGTGTTCTTTCTTCTCTGGGCCCCTCACTGCAGGAAGGACATTGAGGGGCTGGAGTGCACCCAGAGAAGGGCAACGAGGCTGGGGAAGGGGCTGGGGAACAAGTCCTATGAGGAGCGGCTGAGGGCCCTGGGGTTGTTTAGTTTGGAGAAGAGGAGGCTGAGGGGAGACCTCATCACTGTCCACAACTGCCTGAGAGGAGACTGTGGGAGAGCAAGTGTTGATCTCTTCTCCCAAGTGACAGGTGACAGGACAAGGGGAAATGGCCATAAGTTGCACCAGGGGAGGTTCAGACTGGATATTGGGAAGAATTTCTTTACTGAAAGGGTTCTCGGGCCCTGGCACAGCTGCCCAGGGAGGTGGTTGAGTCACCATCTCTGGAGGTGTTTAAAAAATGAGTGGATGAGTTTTGCGGGGATGTGGTTTAGCAGCAGATGGGTGTGATTGGACTCGATGGTCTCAAAGGTCTTTTCCAACCAGAAGCTTCTATGATTCTGTTCTTCAGCACAGCAGATCCCTGATTTCCTCCCTGGGAACCACCACGCTTGGGGTGTCTTGTCTGTTACTGCTCTCAATGTGATAGAGGAGTCTACAAATGCTTAATGCCCATACAAGGGGCTCAAGCCCGCACTGAGACAAGACCTAAAGGATCTGCAGGTGGAAGAGGGAGGTTTTTTTACTCAATACACTTTATTTAATCAGAGTTAGTACTTATTCTACTTGTAATTCATCTCTTAATTCCCTTTCTCTGCTGCCTGTTTTTACTCTACCAATGATTTACTTTCCATTTCTATCAGAAGTACTTTGGGGCCTGTACAGCATTTATTTTTAATATTGTGTTTGTGTTTTACTGTTGAACGTAAATAACAGCCCAGTGTCTCTCCAGTTTAGAAATTCTGCCATCCAGGCTTCACAGAGAGCCATATCCTTCTCAAACTCCCTGTGATTTGGTTTTTAAACGCTGAGGCCAGTATAGTCTAAGTTTTAGAGTTATGTTTATCAGAGGTGCCATTTTGCATTTGCCGAGAAATGCAAAAGATGCCCATAATTACTCTTTACATGAATCCTTGGAAAACTGAATAGTTACTGAAGATGAAAAAGAAGGCAACTTAAGAGCTTTATTTTTGCATATGCTTAAAAACAACTGGCTGTTGAAAGATTTTGCTCTGAAAACCAGGTGTTTGTTTTTTTTTTTTCCTGCACCCTATGTTTCTTCAGAGATAAAGAAAAACAGCACGTCTTTGGCTTGGGTACTTTCTGGGAGGCTAAAGAGATCAGGAAAAAGTAATTTAAAAGCCTTTTTCTAAAGGGCTCAGCTTTGGCCTCAATAAAGGCAGTTCTACAAAGGAAACGTTCCTAAAATGACTCTTAACTGAAATAATGACAAAACCCACATTTTGACACCATTTCCTGTTGCCCTGTCTCCTATTTCAGATCCGTGTGGAATACATTGAGAGATGTGTTTTTCTGAGGTGTGATAATAGATGTGTAATGGCCTAAATGACTGGGCTGCTTGGCTTTGTGCATGTGTTGTGCATGTGTTTCATAAGCAAAGTCTATGTTCATCCTGAGGTGCTGTCTGCGTTATGACAGCAGGGTGATCAGCATAAAACCAAGAAGGGACTAGATGAGCACTGGATGTGCAGCACTCAGTGGATTTTGAGTTCATTTCCAGTTGCAGCGCTTGTAGCTGGTTTTGATATCTTTTGGTGACAGCTTTTATAACGTTAGAGGTCAAAGTGAAATTGTTACCCATTTCATCCTTCTGAAAGCCTGTAGATGTAACATCCTTTGGACCAAATCCAATCTCTCTTTCCCTTGGAGTGCAAGTGTTGAAAGTATGAAAAACATCCCAGCTGCAGTGTTTAGATGTATGGGATGGGTGGAAGCAGCAGAGAGCTGGTGACTTCCACGGTACCTGTTTTCACAGTGGTGTGTTGAAGGTGTTTGGAAGGCTGGCTTTAGCAGTTGGTGAACCTGCAAGCAGACAAATCACTGGTCAAGTGCCCCAGAATAACATCTACATAGCAGGCATAGACACATCATAGTTCCACAGCCATTTCACCCCTGCTGTGACATTACACATGGTGAGTGAAGCTTATCCAGCCTCTCTATTTAGCTTTGCTTCCTCAGGTATTATCATGAGGCTCTCTGACCTAGCAGCCTCAGTATATAAAATTTTGTTACCAACATTAACATTGTTCTGATGTCATATTTGATAGTTCTGCAACTTTGGATGAGAGGCTGAGTCATATTGATCGTTGTCCTTTTGTTTTGTACCTCCCTAATACGACAACCCTCCTTTTGTCTTTAATTCACTTTCTCCTTCTTTCACTTTTTTTCTTTCTCAGAAAACCTTTTAAAATAAAAAAATAACTGAAAAGTTGTACATATGTGGCAACTTTCTTTGTGTTTCATATTACTATTATTATCCAAATCAGGTTACTCAGTTGAAAGATACATTATGGGGAAGCACATCTCTGAGTGGAAGGAGGTGATGATACCCGTGCAAAGTAGTTAACAGCGAGAGAAAGTGATAGAAATGCTTTTTTTTTCCAAAGCCCAAGAGGTTATTCTCACTTGTATTTGTTTGATGCCTAATTGAAAAAAAGGAAATTTCTCCACTTCTCTTTAAATAAATTTTTTATCTGGAGTGTTGTGGCTGCATGTCACCTGCTGTAGCTAGATTTGTCTAACTTCTTGTCAAGATTTATTTGCACAAACCTAATTTTAGGGTTTTCTTTTCTACATGAAATATAAGAGATGTGGGTTTTTTTCCCTTTGATTTCTCAGTATCATGCAGCTTTTCTGCCTCTGTCTCTGTACTTGTCTCTAGTCAGCTGGTGGATGATGGCGCAGATTTGACATTTAGGGGTTTTTTTCATGGCTTTTAGGGAAATAAAAAGTCTTGACAGTCATTGGCTGATTGGTATGATAGGAGGTCAAATTTAGGACCAATATAATTTTGGGTGAAAGTAAATAAAACACCACTGAATTTTTAGCTCTTTGCAGTATGGTGGATTTGCACTTTAGTATACAAACTAGTCAGAGATAGAAACACTTTGAAAAGAATATGAATTTAATTCAAATGTAAGACATATCAATATTTATCGAATTGCAGAAGCAATTTTTTTTTATAATTACAAATACAAAAACTATAGATGTGTAACTGTGAGGTCCCAGTAGGAGCACAATTACTGACAGTCTTAGATTGGATATTAGGAAAAAAATTCTTTACAGAAGCGCTGGCAGAGGCTGCCCAGGGCTGTGGGGGAGTGTCCACCCATGAAGTGTAAAAACAAATGTGTACATGTGGTGCTTAAGGACATGGTTTAGTAGGCACTGTGGGGTTGGGCTGGATGATCATAGAGGTCTTTTCCTACCTTAGTGAGGCTATGATTGTATGAAAAATAATTATTTTCAAATCACACTAATTCTACCAGGTGTACAGCAGCAAAGAGCTGTCATTTGTTTTCCATATGTAGGAGATAGGACAACTCATGGTTTTCATCTCCAAGTATAGTTTGTACTGGTGGTATAAAAACAGTATCTGAGGTTCCTGTTTCTTACAGGGAAATTTATACTTTGTGCTACCACAATGCCAGAAACTCTTATACCATGTGAGCAGATTTTAACCTGAGACCGTCATTGTTGTCTTTCCCTTTATTTAAAATATGACATACCCAAGTATAATTTGGTTTTAGGATCAGAGACTGCTTTATGTTTGAAGTACTAGAGTAAATAGTTTTTCTATTGCCTTTATATGAGTTACACTGAACTCTTATCCAGTTGTCACAAGGATAAATCAAGCTAAAATAAAGTAATCCTTTACTGATACTGAATAGTACTTTTTACTGTTTTACTTTCCTATAGTCAAGGCTTGGAGAGAAGCTTTCTAAATACTCCTTTAAAAAAGAGGAGCTTGTGACAGAGCTATGGATCCTCTGTGGATTTAGGAATTCAGTATTAGATTGTCTATATTAATTTTTAGGAAAGGTAGTCATTTCTTGAGAAAAAAAAGGTAGACAGTTAATTAAAAAAACCCCAAAAACCAGAAAAAACGGCAACACCCACTTTGAGTCCCCAGTGATGATACTCAACTGTGAAAACTTTCCATGCTTTGTGGATAAGTAAACAAAAAGGTTATGAAAATTGTTGCAAATCCACAAGCTTTTCTCTTAGGGTTAGGTCCAGAAAGATAAGAAAAGCTGTAAAAAAATGCACCACTCAGAGGGTGGTGGAGCACTGGAACATCTCCCCAGGGGAGCAGTTATGGGGCCAAGCCTGACAATATTCCAGAAGTGTTTGGCCAAGGCCATCAGCCCCACGGTGGGAATGTAGGGGTTGTCCAGTGCAGGGGCTAGAGTTGGACTGGACGATCCTTGTGGGTGCCTTCCAACTCAGGACATTCCATTATTATTAACTCCTACCTGTGGATTACAGGGCAGAATCACTTTAAATCCATTTTCAGTTGAAGATGTTGGCTAATTCTTAAAAAAAGAAACCATAAATGGTATTTTCTTCAATCACTTATGGATACCACAACACAGATCAGAATTCTAATTTCTCTTTGTCAGTAATAGATCATATACAGATAAAAGCTGTAGTAGAATATGAATATTAATTTGTTAACCATATTGAAAAAAAACCCTTCTGACCACTTAGCCCTGTGTTTTTGAAGCAGTGTTCTGGGAAGTAGCTGACTGAATCCCATTAATTTAAATGAGCCAAATGACAGTCTGTATGGACTGCTTTGAAAATTTGAGGTTTAGTTCTTTATTCTTATTTCTTTCAAACTGTTGTAGAAGACTTTCATATATTTAGTGGGCTTTCAAAGGCAGGCATATATAGTGCAGTTAAAATACTACAATTTAGTACTTGCACTGCTTAAGTTGTCATTTTCTGCAGAGGAGAAGAATACACTTAAAACATGTTTTATTTGATGTTGCAAGATTTATGGCTTCTACTTGTTCCCAGTGTAACTGGTGAAAACTTTATTGCCTGTTGTCAAAAAAATTGTTTTAATTTAATTTTTGAAACTTGAGTCTAAATCTTAGCCCCTGCTGCCTGTATAATTACACACAGTCATTGGAATGGCATATAGTGGAAATATATGGAACTTTGTGATAGAAAAGAAGAGAAATGCTAGGCTTTTACGTTAATGGCACAGGTATGGGGGCTTTATAAGCTTACAGTTTGAATCGTTTATAGATACAGACTCAACATAGCCATAGCATAACTAGTACTGCATGGCACTTTCTCCCCTCTGCCCCCCTCCCCTTTTTTTTCCTTTCTGCTGACTAAATGATAGGCAAAGCAATTTCCAACAAATGTCTCCCAGTAGACTGTCATCGTGGAAGCCTTGTAATGTTGCTTTTTAACCTTAGCACTGGCAGCTATCCAGAAATTATTTCATTTATGCCAAACTGTTCTGCACCAGGCACTTGCTTTCTCACTGCATGGGAAGAGAATAAACTTTAAAACGTAAATGGTCACTCTCCCCCAAGTTTTATCAGGTCTTTTTCATCTCTGTTCTTCTGTGCTTATGAGGATGTAGCAAAAATAAAATAGCAACATCTCCCTTTTTTTCTTGGGGTGATCTCAGGTTCATTATTGAAGGAGAAATCTGAAAACTCCCAGGTGACCTAGGTGCCTTAAGTGCCATTTGTGCCTTTCAGAATGCTTAGTGTCAAATTTGATCATTACAAGAATAAATTCTACTTCAGTATATCAAGCTGTTTTCTCTTTAGTAGTTTGATTTAAAACTCTTATCTATACCCTAGTGCAGGGACTCAGGTGGTGATGTTACTGCTTTCTGTGAAGTCTTTGGTTGCTGTTGTTTTATATATTTCCATTAATCCTTCAGTGTGTGCTCAGAGCTTTTAAAAAAACCAAACCAAACAAACAAGCAAAGCCAACTAGAAGATAAATTATCCCTTAAATTAAAAATCTAAATTTTATTCAGGATGGAGTCATGAATAAGCTGGTGTTCAGGTCTGGTAGCTATAAAGCCTCATAGATTCTCTATGCCCTATTTCCTTAAACTTGCATTCCTAATATATTTCAGCAAGCAAAGCAATTTGCAACTGAAGGTGTACGTTTTAGCCAGTCTGTGCTGTGAAGCATAGTTGTCCTGTGTAACTAGATGGAAAGAACATTCTGGGTTACATTCATAAAATCCTGAATTAATCTTCCCATATGATCTGCACTTCTTCATTATTAAACACTATAATAACATAGGTAGAGATGGGCAGGTATTTGTCTAACGTTGTTATCCTATACGTATGAAATCTGTGGGGGTTGACTTGTTGAGAGTACTTCACAATAATTTTCACATATTGAAAACACAGTTTTGAGTTGTTCTACACCTCAAAAAATCATCATTTCCTAACTCTTGATAAATAACCTCTAGCTCTGTCCCATGCAAGGTAATCTGGGCTGCAGCATGGTGAAGATAATGGCTTTGGAGAAGACCATGATGGTTAGTACTGATATTGCTCCCATTGTGGCAAGGAGTTATGAGTCTGTGTTCTTGCAGAACTTCTTGGAGACAGCATTCAGAGGACAGGTCTTAACTACAAATAATGCTTTGTGTTAGAAATTGATCCACTCCTTCAAATTCTTGTCATATCACATTGGCTCAGGCAGCCAAAATTTTCACCTCCTTCTTCTACTGAATTCTTTTTCTTCTTTTTCTTCTATTTTTTTTTTAACCTGTCTTGTTCCATGAGAGAAACTTCCAGTTCTGCATTGAATGGTTCCTGATGAGCCAGTGCTTTTCCCCTGAGAGGGCATTGGCCTCAGAGTCACCAGACCGGATTCCATTCTGAATTTGGCCACTAGCCGACAGAACAACTTGCAACTTCTAATTAGATTAATTTTAAGTATAGGTCAAACGTGCAGAAGAGCCAACTACTATTTGCTTTTGTATTTAAATATGGACAAGGAAGCCTAACGTAAGCTTCCTGCTCTAGAAGTTTTGGCCTCTGCGCTTTCTCTGGTTTATTTCCCCTTCAGTTTCCAGTGTTCAGAGCCTCAGCTACACATAATTTACTTACTGTGAAGTCAAATACTTTCAATCAATCAGTTCACTTTCTTAGGTTACTGATGTAATTTTGTCCACTGCTTTCTGTGGTTACATAAAGTTGTCTCAAGAACAAGGACAATTGAAAAGGGTCAAAGCAGTGGCCTCTGTTGCCAGAATATTTAGAGTAATAGAAGTTAAAAACCCTCAAAACCACAACACATGAACAACTGTGGTATTCCAGTGCCTGAAACCTTATGCTGTCTATTAGATCACAGAAATATTCACTCACATATTTGAAGTGTGGGAACAAAGAAATTAAGAATGGAATTCATAGACGCTCAACTTCCCCAGAGATGACCTTCTGAGATTTGGTAAGCGGAAAATAGAAAGGAAAAGAGAATTCTAGATTTAGACTTTATTTTGTTAAAGACACTTCAAACATTTTGTAGTGAGAGAATTTCCCTTTCAATCTGCTTCTTTTACATCAGTGTGTTTGGTTCCTGGGCCTGATTTTTAGTGCCTGAAGAGTATAATTCACCAAATATGGTTGGGGAAAGAGGCAAAGTTGCGCTAATAAGAATCTCACATAGACTATTATCTTAAAACTTCCAGGAGACATTATTAGTTGCAGGGGTATGGGTCAGGTCTCTTTGTGGATATATCTTCTGTTGGCTTTCAGCCTAACAGCTTTTGGGGACATTAGCTTGGAACTGAGCAATATAAGCAGAAACAAGTTTGTGGCTGCTGCCTGGTGGGAGCTCACAGATGCTTGTAATAAAAATTGTTAAAAATTGTTTCATTAGTTTGCAAAAAAAAGTGGATTTCTTGGAATATTGTACTTTGTTTTGCCAGGAATATTTAATTTCTTTTATGTTCTGTATGTGACAAGTGAAAGCAGAAGCAAGCTCTCAATTAATTATGATGATATATAGGACTTGAAATGAGCACTCAGCGTTTTTCCATTTGCATGCTGAAAAAAAAGAGATAATTGGGTAGAAAACAATATGGCATTACATACAACTGTTCCTTGAAGTGGCATATTTTTTCAAAAGATAAAGAGATATCAACCTTGCAGAATTACATAATATCATAGACATATAAGTAAAACTAATCAGATATGCCACGTGCCCTCATTTGGTAAGTGCAATAGCTCATTTAGCTGTTAGCAAAACCTTGCTTAGTGATGCATCCATAATTAGAAACTGTCACTGTCTATATATGATTAACACTTTTTCTCCCTCTTGTTATTTGGAGGAAAAAAATAATCACAGATCACTTTTCATCAGTCCTGTAGTACAAACATAGTTGGACACTTCGAAATGTCTACATAGAATTGTTAATATATCACAAAATGTAGAGATTTGATATTTAGAGTTACGAACATGTATTTTTATCCAATGGGCAAGTATGAAGTGTTGCTCTTGAGGAAACACATCTACAAAGCAACCTGCTCTATGTAGTGATTAATTAATATGCATGTATGTACACATATGTAATATGTGGTTTCATATGATTGAGAACATGCATTTTTGAACTGAAAACCACATTGTGTTCTTATTTGAAAGGAAAAATTTTGCTTTAACCTGCCTAGAAGGTAAGTGGCAAGCCGTTTAGAGGTGATTTTTTTAGCAGACAGACTTTTCGAAGCTCACAGCCACTCATCCATTAGGGGGAATGGGCACAATGAAGGGCACAGGGAAGATGTGTCTGCGAGGAAGTAAACTGCCAAAAATCATTAAACCCCTGTGAGCATGGGCTGCAAACAAGATGGACAATCTTGCTAGATGGTAGTGTTTCAGTATCCTTTTCACTGCGGATCAAAAGAGTGTCTTTGCAAACCTGCCCTGCTACAGATCACTTTTTATGAGGACACGATTCCTCTCTTCTGCAGAGCACGTTTTATGTGCAGCAGCACGGTGTGTGTAGCCTTCTTCACAGGTTCTCTTGCTGCCTTTCAGCTGTGCAGCAAAGGGGGGACAATGCATCTATACGTATAGAATCAGGGTCAAGCACGTTGCATCAAACTACTTTTAATTCATGTTTGGAAGCCTGTCCTGTTCCTGTTAAAAATTGTTAAATGTAGAAAAGAATTTCAGCTGGACTCTTATTAAAAAGTGGGCAGATTGAAACCAGAGCTACTGTAGACTTTCCAGCAGCAATGTGACAGTGATGTACAGGTGTTAGTGACCTACCTGTGGACTTGAGTTGGAGTCAGTGGGAGAGTTTCTCTTTTCCTTCAGAGACATGTAAGTGGATAGTGCTGAAGATTTTTTTAACCCATTTCTAGTGCTCAGCTGGGCCATTGTCATTTCTTGGTGGGATCCTTCTTCGTCTGTGTAGAAAGAGTGGGGCAAGAGTAAGATTTAAACTGAATGGCGCTGTGTGGATGACTCTAAGCCGTGTTCTTCCATGAAAAATGATGGTGGTACAAAGAGCTGCTCATCTGGACAGATCAAGACGTGGGTGATGGTTAGAGGGCAGTGAGGCTGTAGCACAAGTCTTGTGAGGAACAGCTGAGGGAACTGGAATTATTTAGCCCGGAGAAGAGGATGCTGAGTGGGAGACCCTCTACAACTCCCCGAAAGGAGGTTATAGCAAGGTGGGTGTTGGTCTCTTCTCCCAAGTAACAAGTGACAGGATGAGAGGAAGTGGCCTTAGGTTGTGCCAGGGGAGGTTCACACTCGATATTAGGAAAAAAATTCTTTACTGTAACAGTGGTGAAGCACTGGCAGAGGGCACCCAGAGCAGTAATGGAGTCTCTATCCTTGGAGGGATTCAAAAGATGGGTAGATGTGGCACTTCAGGACATTGTTTAGCAGGCGTGTTGATATTGTGTTGGTGGTTGGACTTGATTTTAGAGGTCTTTTCCATCCTTAATGATTCTTTGAACTCAGGTAAATGGCAATAAACCTATTTCTCTGGGTGGCACATAAAGCCTAGAGAACCCTGCATGCTGAGGAGAGGACAGTGCAGAGCTGATTTAGAATATTTACATCTATTCATATTTGTAAATAATAACCCTTAAAAAGAATTTGATGATGCTATTCTTTTCAGTCTACTCACTGT
Organism: Tapera naevia; assembly: GCA_033556795.1. Taxonomy (NCBI): domain Eukaryota; kingdom Metazoa; phylum Chordata; class Aves; order Cuculiformes; family Neomorphidae; genus Tapera; species Tapera naevia. Next base: position 610,808 of record JAUMJJ010000156.1, read on the forward strand.
AGCCATTTCTCTGAACCAGTTTATTTATACCCACGTGAACACGACATTTCAGTATTGCAGCACTCCGCAGTGCACTCGGATAACTCCAAAGGTTGTTTGGAAGCTCACAGCTAGTCCTCAGTGCAACTGTTCACATTACTTAATGGCAGCACATTTGGAAAGTATATTGCACTCCTTCTCTGAAGGCAGAATTGTCTCCCTGTTCACTGCTGTGCCACTCAGTCTGCTCATACAAATTCAGAAAGCCCTCCTTGTGAGACAGCTAAGCTCAGATAGTGCTACAGAAGTGCAGATCACCTAAGGTGTATTTCAGCCACTGCTTAGCTATAAATATCTGGGGATTGCACAAATTTTAGCTGGCACTAAACCACTACTAGATTTGGTTTTAGTATGTAAACTATTTCCAGTTCTTTAATGAAGTCTAAAACAATATTGTAGGACTTGAGAAATTCCCAGTGCAACTTACTTACCTGCTCCAAATTCCTACTGTCTCAGGCTGGTGGGATTTTAACATTTGATTCAAAGACCAGCTGCCTGAATTTATAGGAAATGTATTAAAGTGATTGATGTCATGGAGTTGCATGCATATATGTATATATATGTGAGTAATTGAACGACTGTAAGAACATGGACATAGCCCCATTGTCTCAGATGGTTCCATGACACACAGTGCCAAGACATTCACTCCCACACATGGGGTCTGGAGGGGACATTTCCTTTTCCTCCTGCTGTATGTAAAAATATGAGAGAGGATTTATTTTTTTTAAAAAAAAAAGCAGTGCTATTTGTTATTCAGAGTCTGTAAATATTTATAGGCTGTAAGAAAAGGCACCTGCTACTTATTGCTCCACGTGAAACAAAAGAGCAGAAAAGAAAATGCTATAAAACAAAGGAGATGCTGAAACATATTTTATGAATTACTGTTAAGTACTAGGAGTTGAAATGAAATTTTTCAGAGACAAGATTGAAAACAGATAGCAGTGAAGTTAAACTGTGCCATTGAAGAACCTGGCTCCAAAAGCTTTACTTATTAGAGTCATAAAGAATGACTACAACATCCTCAAAAAAGGAGAGGGAATTGAATGGTTTGGAAAAGCAAACTCTTGGTATATTGTCAGAGATGATTGTAATCTGTGTAGTCAAAGCTGCTTGAGGAATCCCTTTTATTACAAGGTTAAGGGAATTTTATGATCAAGCACCTATGAATTGGCATATGACTCTACACTGCTTTATGTATTAATCTGAGGGATCTCTTGGTTTAAGTGGACTGTGTTTACATGGCATCCAGTGTGCAAACGTTTGAACTGAATTTGGGTTTTGGTACCATGCAGCCTCAGTGGCATGCAAAATGGTCCAGACTGCAAAAATACATCTGTAAACTTGGAGAAAAACTTTTCTTATACTGTCTCGGCTACATGATTCTCAACACCAAAGCTAGCTATTTAAAGCATTCAGGAGAAAATTTGCTTCTCTTTATTAATGATGTGCCTACGTGAAGAATTCATAATGTTTGCTAAGATGAAAATGGTTAGATAAAATTAAGCTGTAATGTTAGAGTAAGATGTCCTCTCAGGAGTCTTGTAAAAAAGCCTTTTTTTCACCCCAGGTGTTAACATGACCTATAGGTCAGAGACAGCAGTTTAGAGACAGCAGTTTGCTGTCTCTGAGGTTGACACAGTCTTTTCCTACCCAGGGTTTTTGTAGATGGAGCTTTTTGAGTGCCATTTTGATGCATTTCTAGTAAATGTGAGTAGTTGTGGTTATATTTTCTGAATAACAGGAGACAATACTGTGCGTGACTTGTATCTCTTCCAATGGGAACATGAATGATTGCACTATTTCAAAACCTGTTGTGCAGTAAAGGAGAGACAGTTCGCTGTGGTTATCACCTTGGACTGCCAGGAAAGTGGTATAAACTGATTGGAAAACTTGCTTGAGTTGGTTTTGTCTTGGCTTCTGAATGTTTGCAGTGGCATCTCATAGCTTTACAACAGAGCAGTGCTTCTGCAATGCAAACTCCAGTTCAGGTCCAGACCAGAGGCAAATTGCCTTTGTTACAAGGGTGTAATGTCTGTAACTTTCCCACATGGATTCCTGTATGTCTTACTTGCAACATGGGGAGAAACTTCCTCATAGTGCCAGAGCTCTGAGCTTTGGTGCCAGCTTGACGTTTTTATTGGCAGGCCTGGGAAAGTTGGAGCTGGCTCATTGCTTCCCACTGAGCAGAGCGCGGTTAGGTCTGATCAGACCTTGGGTAAAAATTAGTGGATGCTGGCAAAAATAGGTTGTGGGCCTTGAAAAATATTAATTGAGTAGTCTTCTAATAGCACATTGTAATTCAGCTTCAAGAGCTTAATCAGAATCTATTACATGCTGCTAAAGTGGCTCAATAATGGAGGGCTGATTCATAACTGTCATAATCACTTCATTGCACTTGTAGTTTAGATCTGTTTTTCTTCTTGCTTTAGTGCTCAATAGTCTTCTTACCTAGAAAATCCTTTGAATTAAATGTTTGTAATATTAAAATTTGGGGTTCTACCTGTGAACTAATGAAATAGTAAAAAATTGAAGGGCAGTGCATTTTAAGTGCTACTGCTTTACTTGCAATTGTGGTGTAAAAAGACTTTCTGACTGTTGTACTGACATTTATATTTAAATCTTTCCTGTCATCTTGGAAAATCCTTGAGTTTAATATTTTTTTTGAGCAGTGTCTCTCGGTTTTGAGAATGTTTTGCTTGCTGCACCGCTCTAAAAAACATGACCTTCCGGTATTATCTGAGTTTGAAACCACAGCTGAATGCATAAAATGGATTATAGTAATACTCATTTAGCTCCTTTCCAGAAAAATCTTTTGTCCCACAGAGGTGTGACAGCAATCAGAATTGTAGGTAGAGAGGCCTCTGGTGTCCCTGGGGGAGTTGCTGGTGAAGCTTATGACACTGCTGGGCACAATTGTTCTTATTGCTCCTTTGCTGATTTTGCTCAATTGTTCTTATTGCTCCCCATACCTGATCTTCTGTAATAGGTCATGGGATGATTCAAAGTCTTTTTTTGTAGAGCTAATTTTGAATTACTACTGTAGAGTCATTTCATAAGAAAGTCACGTGATCCATCATAATGTCTCTTCTGTAGCGGTCGTATCAAGTGCCTTGAGGCTTGTTGACTGTTAAGTCACTGTCGCTGTTTCTGGAACTGTTGTACATCCATGCTTAAATAATTTAGCTGGAGAATGGTGATTACATGATGTTGAAGCTGGCCTGTGCTTGTAGTGTTTGTTCAGGTTTCACATCTTTAAATGTCAGTTCAGTAGCAGTGTCCAAATGTAGAGATAAAAGACAGAGTCTTCGAGGGGGCTCAACTGACGACCATCCCGCTTGTTGTTTAGCGAAGGCAGAGCTGTCTGATCAGCAGGCCTTCGTTCAAGGCTTTAGATGTGCCACTGATTTACTGACTGATATTTCTGTCTCAGTTTATCCATCTGTTACATGGAAATAAAATCATTGTGGCTTTCCTCCAGATCAGATTGTGTGCGCTACTTCTTTATAGGACTTTGAATGTATGGGTCGCTGTGTAAGTAATGCAATGTACTATGGTATTACACTGGGCTGGGGTGGATTAATTTAATTAATTAATCTTCATTTAAATCTTAGCTTAAAAGTAGCCTCTGTTTGCATAATTGATTTAAGTTTTGCTTTGCCTGTTACTGTCTCATGATTTTTTTTAAAGAAAGATTGATTTTTACTTGTTAGTAAGCATTGATTATCAATGAAATACACAGTGAATTAAACTGATTATTTCTGTTTAGGAGGAGAGGGTCACTGGGGGGGTTTTGTGCTTTTGTTCCTTGTTTTTTTTTTTTAAAGTCTTTGAAGAAGTCACTCTCGTGGAGTGATATGTTTATACTTGTTTAAAAGAAAAACTCCATGCAGGCACAGCAAAACTGCTCTGGACAGAATAAAAAGTGGCTCAATTATGCTGCTTATTTCCTTTTTCAAAATAAAGCCAAGGATTATGTTCCACTGGTTAACTGCAGGTGAAAGGAAGGAGAGAATTGTAAGAAGAGATATTTGAATAAGTGTGACAGCAAGTTGTGCGTTGGAAGGGACCGAACAAAGATGTTTTGTATATCCAGCATTGTGGTGTCATGTAGGAGGTTTTGAGAGAAGCAGAAAAACAAGTCAGTTTGTAAGAAACAGAAAGGAGAAGAAAAGGAAAATGTAGAAAAGAAATTAATAAGAGTGGAGATATACAAGACATTGGAAGTAAGAGCCAGGACCTTGAGCTTAATACACACAGCAATGGGTAACTTTATGTAACTTTTTTTTTTAATGGGTGACCATACTCATATGGGCAGGAAAGGGAGGTAGTTATTTCAGCAGCTCTGTTTTGTATGTATTGGAGCATGAGGAATAAGACCTTAAAAAGGAATTTGCTGTAACTGATGCAAGCAATGTGAAGTCTTGGACAAAGATTTTAGTGGAAGGATTGGAAAGGACAGGATGGTTATTGGAGATACCATAGAAAAGTAACGATAGGATTGGATGACAGTTTCAGCTGTGATCAAGTGATAGAGAAAAGAGTTGAATGGCCCATGAAATTTGAAATCTAGAGAATCGAGAAAGATAGTGGTATTGTCAGCGGTAATGGCAAGGAGGTGAGAATTGGAAGAAAAGATAAGAAGTTCAATTTTCAGGAGGCTGACTTTGACATCAAAAATGTGTGTTTGAGAAGCAGGCGAAGAAGTGAGATAGCCTGCAATGAAGGGGAAATGAAAGATGCAAGTGAAGATGGGTGATTCATCAGTGTCGAAATGGTTCTGGAAGCTGAGGGCAGGTGAACTCGCTGAGAAGGGAGTAGGGAGGAGGACTGGTTGAGATTTTGCACTGGAGATCAATGGAAGCAAAAGGAAGAGAAAGGAAAGGTTCACCTGTCAAATCTTATTGTGGACAACCATTGTAGGAAAGAGGAGTGTATACTAAATGCTATATGACTGAGCCACAATTCAAATGTACAAATGAAAACCTTAATGAATATAGAGTTTAGAAGGGGAATGTAAATGAAATATTTAGAATAATCAGGGAACCTAAAAGCAAAAAAAAATACCGAAGTGCCTACGCACTATACAAGAAGGAAGATAAGAAGTATTTTATAACTAGAACACCTTCCCTGTCACATATGTGATTAAAATGCTGGTTCTGATTTTTAGGAGAAGGAATCTGTATTAATTAGTTGCTGGCCAAATGGGATGTCCTGGCATTCCATTCATATTGCTTAGAAGTGTCCTCAGGTTTTGGTATAGTTCTATGCAATGTGTAAGATTCATTCCTCAAGTCAGGTTTAAGTTGATTCAGATTATACCACTGGTGCTTAGAAAAAGTTGTCAGATATTGCTATCAACAAGTGGGTGAAGAACTTCTAAATTTTCCTTCCGTGATTCAACCACTTTATTTTCAAGTGTAACTACATGCTATAATCAAATTTTGTGTTATAAGCTGGAGTAAATCAAAGCTCTCACTTACCACTGTTAAGATGATGTAAGTATTGAAGACTAAGGTTTGCAAGTGTAAGCAGAGACTTTTTATGTTTCAATTTCAGAATATCTTTAAAAATATATTTTAAAAGGGCCTGCACTTCTTTAGGTGATTACTGAGAAAATCAAGCTTCCTCGGTGGTGTCTATTTGACACTTTTTGCTATGTGTCACATTCCCCAAATCTCTACGTTTTTAAAACTCTTGCGATGCTTTCAGAATCATAGAATAGTGTTGGAAGGGACCTTAAAGCCCATCTGGTTCCAACCCCCCTGCCATGAGCAGGAACACCTCCCACTGGAGCAGGTTGATAGTTTACTGTGTCGGAGGGAGCAGTGCAGATACGCAGCAGGGCTGGAGGGAGTTCAGGAGCTGCACTGGGTGTTGCAAATGAAACTTCAGCTTCCCTTGCCTTGCTGTGCAAACCACAAGTGCGTGAGCTTGCCTGTCCTGCGTGGTAAGTTCCTCCTTAAAACTCTCCTCTAGCAGCGCAGGCAAGAATTCCTAGGTTTGAGTTGTAAACAGTCACCAGCTCTTTACATGCATGAGAATAATTTGATTAGAGGCCTTTGAGAGAAATGTACACGTATTACCTTTAATTTATGGAGCAAGTACATCTTAAAGAGCATTTAGATGATCACTTCCCTCTAAGTTTTAGACACCTTATGGCAGGACTTTTGAACATATCCAATAAATACATAATTCCTTCTGAGACATTAAATATTATTTTTAGTTTAAACATTGAGAAAGAAATAATTTTTCAGAGCTTATTAAAATGTTAGATGAATATTTTTCAAGTATAATTTATATTATCACTGGTGCATAACCTTTCAAATGAATAATTCACGGCAGTGAGTAGTCACATTTGATAATCTGTAGTGGTGTATTATGTTGGTTCTGCTGAGAGATTAACACTTGTGGCCTGAGGAATAAAACTGGAGAATCTAATCCATTTGTTTGCCTATTCACAGTGGAGGTTATTTTCTTAAATTAAAACCTATTAGTCTGAATTCTGAATCTTAAAATTGAATCTGTTTTAACTCACTTTAAGCTTTTATAAAACAAGATTGTGATATATAACGTATTGCAGGCAAAGAACTGTTCAGGCTATTGATTTTCAGCCCAGTTTTCCTATCACAGACACTGAAGAATGTTTCTAACAAAAATGTATAGGATATTAAGCAGAGAAATGGTTCCAAAATGCTATTGGAAGATGCAGGAAATAGGATAGACCCTGTCTGTTAATAAATGGATGTTATAATTTTTCTGAAAAGCAGCTGAATTTGAAATGTTTTTCACCAGCCATTATGATAGCACATAGAATAAAAGGACAGGAAAACCTATTTAGTTGGCCCCAATCCAGATCATGTTATAAAAGTATGTGTTTAACCATAAAAGGAGATGTAGTGCAAATTAAGATTTACCAGAGAAGACACAGGGATCTATGGAACTGATGGAGTTTGTATCTATTGAACGTCTTCCATTTCTGGTCAATCAAATTTTAACTTCTGTAATGAGAAATGTTAGTGAGGTGAAGGAAGCTACCTCATGTGAATTAAACCCCATGTCCATAAACCCCTTCTTCACTTCACGTTGTGGGCAATGAAAACACCCCAAACAAAGCAAATGATGATCTGCTTAAAAATGTATCAACATAGATGGAATCTTGCAGCAGGAACATGCTCAAAAGACATGGATTAAGGTAAATAATCTAATAATTAAACCAACTACTTCTTGATTTAAAAAAAAAAAAAACAAACCCTCCAACAAACCTAAACAGAAACTCTACAACCCAAACCTTTGTTTTCTTGCATTATGCACTTTTAAAGAGACAAGGCTCTGTAGTTCCCATTATGAGATAGCCTGTCTTAACAGCACTTCAAACAGCCCTCAAAGGAATTGCTTTAAACAATCCTAGTTCCAACAGTCAAGACAGGTGACAAATTGGAAAAAAATGCAAGATTATGTGGGTAGTGGAGCTGCACCTGCCAACGTTGGGTGTGAAGTAGGTCATAAATTAACTTGGTTCAGACATTTGAGGGGAGGGCCATTTAGGATATGCTCCCAGCATACAAGACTTTTAAGCATAATGTGGCTATTAAAATACCTTTTTCTAAAAAAAAAAGTAACATATTATATGAAATGTAGTTTTGAGTTGATTCTTGGCAAAAAAGTTACCCCTTTGTGGCACCTCATTATAGAAGCTTTGATACCTGATAGAAGATATAATGGTTATCCAAACCCTAAGAGCAGGAAGATGTGCCAGGGGTGGTTTAGAATGGATGTTAGGAAGAGGTTCTTCCCCCAGAGGGTGGTGGAGCACTGGAACAGCTCCCCAGAGAAGGAGTCCCAGCACCCACTCTGCAGCATTCCAGAAGCATTTGGACGATGCCCTCAGGCACACGGTGTGAGTGTTGGGAGTGTCCTGTGCAGGGACAGGAGTTGGACTTGAGGATCCTTTTGAGTCCCTTCCAACTTGAGTAATTCTTGGATTCTGTGATTAATTTGCAAAAGGTGTGCTGCTTATATTGCCACTGCATCGAAATTGTGTGTCAGTGTCATTTTGAACAGAACGGGTGACCATACAAGAGCCAGTTAGGTACATCAGTGTTACAATTCATATTCTGTGTACATCAATAAGATTTCTTTCTATTAATTTCTCTCTTCCTTTTTCAGAGATGCTTTGAAGAACCTGACAAAAAGCCTGTTACAACAGGCTTCCACTTTTACTGGATGATGAGCAGGGAGCAATCTCTGAAAGTTGGTTTATATTGTATGTAGTGCAGCTATTATGTGACCCTGGGTAAAATGCCAGGATAGTACTTAAGGATTAGTCTGCTAATATTAATAAATCATTCAAAGTGTAGGGGTTGGTTGTTTTTTTTTTTCATGTCAGATAAATCCAGTGATTTAATCACAGTAAAGTATTTCATAAAGAAAGAAACTTTATTCTATAACATATTACTTATTAAATAACTTGAATCTGTTTTCTGAACCAGAATTCAATGTATACTTGAAAACTTCTACTGGAAGAGATGAAGCAGATATTGTTGCAAATTCTGTATAAAGAAAAAAAAAGCTGAAGCTTTTTGAACTGCATCAGAAGGATAATTAGAATTACCTTTGGGTATCACAGTATCACAAGGTTGGAAAAGACCTCTGAGATCATCCAGTCCAACCTATGACCCAACAATAGCACCTACTCATCATTTAAACCATGGCACTAAGAACCTCATCCAATCTGTTTTTAAACACCTCCAGGGACGATGACTCCACCCCCTCCCTGGGCAGCTCGTTCCAGTGGCCAAACACCCTTTCAGTGAAAAATCTTTTCCTAATATCAAGCCTAAATCTCCCTTGACGAAGCTTGAGACATTGTCCTGCCTCTGCAAACGCCCCTTTCTCAATCAGATGTGATTTTGAAGCGTGGTCCCTGATTGTGTGCTGGAAGAGAAATCCTGTTTTCAAATGTATAAATAAATAGCTGGTGTTATTTTTGAGTCTGGTCTAATGTGCCTATATCAGAAGTAAATGTATAATTAACCTTTCTTTGTGATAAATTAACATTAATTTTCTTAGGATTAGTGGGAAATAGCATAATATAGGGCAGGTTTAGCATTCACAGGGACTGTCACATGGGACCTTTAACACTCTTACAGGATTAGTGCAGCCAGTGATTCATCCTGTTACCATGCACACAGAAATAGTGTGTGCAGCTTCTGACCATCAAAGAGGCTTTCCTAATTATCAGCTTTTACAAGTGAACATAGAAAGATTAGAATATAAATATGAGGAAGATGGCTTCGGAGTTCTTGAGGGAACAAGATAAAAATGCACTCTTTCCCCAGCGAGTAGTTGGATTTGGAATGAAATTTTGCAGTATTGTTTGAGAACCCATCATTAAGAAGATAATTAATGAAAAGGCCTGTTGTTAGGCCCAAGCGAGTGTGGTGTCTGTATGTCTGTCTCTTTCTTTTACAAGGGCATTTGTTCCTTGCCTTATTAATCTGAGCATTCTTTATGCAAGGAAAAAGGCGAATAATTTTTGAAGAGTGCAATGGAACAGTTCAACTTGAAAAGCATTGGTTGAAAGGGTATGGCTTTGATGATATCAAGAAACAGGCCAGCTCTGTGTAGGTACTGAAATACGGATTCAGTGCTTAATATTTGGAATCCAAGAGCCCAGAAGCAGAATTCTTTTGCTTAAACACTTGAACTGAAATAGGAATTGAAAATAGAGATGCGTTAGAAGCATGGCTCTGGTAAGTCATATTAGCTGACAGAAGCTCCTCCCCTGGCTGTTCTGTGATTCATGTTTCTCAGAAGCCTGGCACAGAAAATTGTGGTTCAAAAGTTAATGGTGGATGTGGTTTCCCTACCTGATGTTGCTGCCCCAGGGAGTGCACACAGACACCAACAGTGGTCCAGCAGAGGGATCGTGCTGAAACGTTGTCTGATGTGCAACTTGACTGTAGATCTGAGCCCATGGATGAGAGACAGATTTTTCAAGGAACACAATCCAGCTTCTTTTCTTATCTTTATCCTTTACTGTAGGTACACAATTTATTGTCTGTAGTACACCACCTCTGACCTGTTCAGCTGGGGCTCCATTGGCACCTCCTTTGTTAAAAAATATCCCATGGAGAAGGAAAATGTGGGTCTGCACCACCCGAACAATACCTCAAGAAGACAAAACTTACTTACAGCCAATTTGCTCTTAATATATTGAATTACCCTTTTTCAACCTGGTGAGCTCTGCTTTATAAGTCAGAAAGAAATGTTGGTGGAGTTCATGGCTCCTCTCTGAATATAGGAGGCTGTTTGTTGTTTGGGCCATTAATCCATATTGGCTACCAGTCATCTCTATTCTTCTGCACACATGCCCTTTGCTTGCAGAGTTCTTGTCCATGGAGATTTCAGGAATTTAACAGATTTGTCTGGGTTTCATGGATGTCCTAGAGGTTTTGATGCTACCGTGCAGGCTGCCATATGTCCATGAATCTCAGACATCTGGCAGTGCAGCTGGAAACACTGTGCACGTGAGATCTCGTATAGCCGTGCACAGCAAACACTGGGAGGAGCTGGATTCCCTCCTGCCACACGTGCTACACAGTTGACTTGTCCATGGAAATGTTTTGAGCTGGTGGACTGGCTCATTGGATGTGGACAGGAGTACCTCCTGCCTGGTTTTCTTCATGCTTGTTTTCTTTCCCTAAACTATGCTGGTTTGTGTAGATCAGCCTGGGTGAATTTAAATGAATAAGGTAAAAATATTTCTTCATACGTAACATGCAGACTATTTGGAGGCCGTGTATTTGAATATGTAGAGCTGGATTCTGATTTTATAAATCAACTGTAAATTCAGAGTGCCTTTTGGATCTCTGCAGTTTTTCTAGGATTACATTTTAGCAGCAGAGATCAGCATGGGAAATACTCATTGTGACTTTTTCTTTCCCTTTCTTTTTCTATCCTGAATGTTTAAGTTTACAAGGAAAACTAAGGAGGCTGAACTTGTATGGTGTGTGTTGAAAAGAAGCCTTTTTGTGCTTAGTGTATATTTTTCAAGAACAATTTATCCATAGATTGTCACTGCAATGCTTTCAAGGGCAGTTTCATCTTGGGTTATCGGCTGCTTTAAGTGCCAGTTGCACAAAGGCATATTTAACTTGTGCACTCTGTTTTATAGTTGGATTTTACATTCGTGAGCAGATACAATTTGCTTATTGTTTGGAACGGTTCCATTCCTTTTATGTAAATTCTTCATCTTCTCTTATACTCCCATACCTCTATTACACGTCAAACAAGAATCTAATCATAGGTCAAGATGTCTGTATGTGAAATAGAAATCGAGTTTAGATTGGGGCAGCTGGGTTTTGTTGTCTTTCGAATTACAAATTACATAGAAAACTAAAAGTGTTCAGCATGTTTGTTCAGGAAGGCTGTAGAAGTTCATCTTTATAGACAGATCCTGTTTGAATTCTGCACAAGTCCTGATAATATGAATTTCACGTGTAATCTAAATGATTGCATAGTTTCTATATGTATTTATCTGCAAACCCACAGGCACACCTACACATAGCATTCAGCACTTTGTATATGGATGTATGGGGTAAAGGTCTTCATTTTCATCTTGTAGTGGCAGCGAGATGGTGGCTTTGTGTTGTAATTAAATCTTCGTAATATCAAGAAGAATTTACTGTGCTCCAATCTGAAAATTCATTGTGCAGCTAAATGCTTCTCTTTGCATAGAAACTGTTCATAATTAATAATCTGTTTGATGGATTATTAGTGCCAGACTGGATTGGCATTTGTACTTTGGACATGATGTACCTGATTGTACTAACAAGTTATAACAACATGTATCAACTACTGTAATTATCATATTGCCACTGTTTTCTAGAGATGTAAAGATACATAATTCAAGCTGACAAGCCCAAAGATTTTATTGGAATGACCTATGATACCCCAACTTCTCATTAATATACAGCCAAATGCACAATATCAATTAAGTATAAGATACAACCTCAGGGCTTCTTAACATTAGCAGCAGTTAAAATTAATAATGCAATAGAAGTTCTTGCTATTTTGTTTTCCTACCATGTTGAAATGAACAACTTTGCAGTATAAAAGCTTTCTTAAAAATGTATGTTTTTAAGTAGTCAGTTCTTTTTTTGTGTTTTTGATTTTTACATTAGTATGGAGTAGGAGTAAATAGCATTTAAAATGAAGCCATTGTTTATTCACAAATCAAATAAGCTACCGACAGCTGCCCTAGTGGCTTCCTCATTCACTTAAATTAATGCCTAAGGCCTTGGGGTGAATAGTCTTCTGGGGAGAATGTGGGCATTTATTTTCGATTTCCATTCAATGTTGGGTCTTTTAATGCCAAATCCTATTTAATGTGCACATGTTATGTTGAACTGTGTGCAAATTTATTCTATGGGCCACTTGACAGAATTCATGCTATTAAAGTCACATACAATTTGTACTCGAAAAATAAGGTCTTTACTTCTCTTTTGAACAGGCAGCGTACAATTCTGTCTTTATTTTAGTTTAAGATCTCCATAGCACTGAGAATAAGTCCTACACAATAGTAGGTACTTTTTAACTAAGCTTGAGGTTTGATGTTTTGGATTTGTTCCAAGCCCTGTCCATTTAATCAGGATTTTCCTGTGCCCTCAAGTGTTGAGACAGTGCTGTGATGGATGCAGTTCAAGAACTCGAGGGGGAGGGTAGAGTTGCTAGATACAAATATCCTTCTTTTTTAATTCCTCCTTCCTGCCCCCAGTTTGAAACTGCCTAAAGGTGTTTGGACACTTACGTTATGTCAGGTTTGCAAAATTAATTAGGCCCTGTGTCCACGTAAGAGCTTACACCTTGTGACAAAACGGAGATGAGGGAATGTAAGACTGATAATGATTCTGTAACTTAGTGGTCAGCCTTCTCCTGAGAAGTGGAGTAAAGTTCCAGTTCTGCTCCAGGGATTGCTTATGCGTTTAACACAAATGCTTCAGTCAGATGACTGTCACTATTTCATTTTCTGTCCTGGCCCATGTTAAAATGACCACATTTTTCGCAGTATCCAGTTTATTAAGCAAGTTCAAATGAATTCCAGTAGGCTTTAAGCTTCTTAGGTCTGGGGGAGAGAACATTTCCTCTGCAGTTCTTGAGGGGCTTTGTTATCAGCCAAATGAAAACCGACTCTGCCCAGTAACAGTGAGGTTATGGACAAGTGCAGAGACTGAAGTTGACATACAATTTAGAATCATGAGAGTGCCCGTATCGCCACGACTGAAAGTCCAAGGTCTACCCTAAAACATCCGGGAGCTTCAGGGCTGTAAATAAAGTGCATATAGATTTTACGCATTTCCATTTAGTAGCAAATGAGCAGTGGCCAGGGCCTTCGTGATTTTGGATTAAGTGCTTAGTTTCCAGCTAACAGCCAGCACAGGTATGTTTGAAACATTACTGGAAAGCAGGTTCTAGATGGCCTCTAGCAGAGAAATGCATTTAAAGGTGAGAAAGAAACCAGGCCCCAAAAGTTTGACCTTCTGACCGCCTCTCTGAGGGAATGCGATTTTCCCTCTTGGCACTTGCAACTTTCATAGAATCATACAATCAGAATCATGGAATCATTAAGGTTATAAAAGTCCTCTAAGATCATCAGCCCAAAGCTCAGTCTAAGCCTAGATTTGACACAAAATTTGAACTGGTACATCTCTGATAGATTACATATATTTTGCTGGTCTTTTGCTTCTTTCTGCTTCTTTCTGCTTATTTTCTCTCTATCCAAATCTGAGAATTTTGCATAACCATGCCTGAAGTAGAAGATGAATTGTCCCTTTTTTAAGTTACTTCTCTGCCTTGCCATTTCTAAATTTTCTTCAGTCCTTCTGGCACAGGTAAAAGTCATATCCTGTCTACTGTTTTATGTCCAGACACTTTATGTTCTGGATTTGGGAAGGAGAGGTCTCAGCCACCATAGTGCTCCTCTGGCTCCAATTCTGCTGTGTTTTTTCCCTTAAAAAATCAGTGCTAACCCATGCTTCAGTTCCCAGATTTCCCAGTTTACAGCAGCAAGAAAATGACATGACTTCTGAAAGCTTTGCAGAAGCCCTGCATAATTTCTAATGGCATCCGTGTTATGACAGGAGCGTTGTCAATTTTAGGGGGTTTTGCCACATTAGAAAGCTGTGAGCAGCAACTGAGAGGTGGAGGTTGTGTTGTTTCTTCAGTTATTTTTTGGTTTGGGATTTTGATTCGTGTCAAACAACTCCACCCCAGCATCTTCAACAGGACAGTTCTGCATTTGCTTTATGTGCACTTCACTTTTGAAGGTTATCTTTGTAACCATAAGGGCAGGGAAACAATAAACAAATTTGTCAAGCTTGCATACGTGAAGGTATACATTTCAGTTCCTCTCAAGGTGCTCAGATCTAAGTGGTTTTCAGAATTGCCACATTTCCCCAGCTACCAGTAACTCAAGACAAGTGAAGTTTGTTGAATACCTCTAGAAAAAACATTGCTTTTTTTGAGAAGTATGACACGAGGTAACCCGCTATACCATTTTGCTCTTAGCATGCTTTTTATTTTCTTAAAAGCTTACATTCTGAAAGAATTAATGGTTGCAATTCCTCTCTTGCCAAAGAGAGCTTCCAGCTGAGCCTATAGCAGCAGATTTGTCTGCGCTTGCTGGAATATCAGCTGTCCTTGTTTCCTTTTTTAATATTGTAACTGTGCCCAGAGAAATGATAAAAAGTGGGCAACATAAGTTAAAATTTTGTACTTGTAAGAAAGGATATGCTTGAAAAACTTTTAAAATCTATGATTCATAAATCATATTTGTATACCCAGCATGCTACAAAAAGCACTGTGGAGTTGTTTTAGATTTTTTTTTTTAAGCAGTGCTTCTGCATATTATGTTGGGAGTGTCCTGTGCAGGGATTGGAATTGGACTCGATGATCCTTTTGGGTCCCTCCCAACTCAGGTGATTCTATGATTCTACTTTTCTAAATGACTGAGTGATCTGTTACCTGTTGCTTGTCTTCTATTTCTGTGTTAACTCAGCATGTGTTTACACACACTGTTTACTACTTTTGTGACCTTTCCCTTGTTGCTCCAACCCAAAACTCTTCAGGGAAGCTGCCGAGGAGCAACTGAAGTCATTCGCTCTGTTCAGCCTGGAGAAGAGGAGACTGAGGGGAGACTTCATCATAGTCTACACCTTCCTCACAAAAGGATCAGCATGTGCTGATCTCTTCTCTCTGGACCTGATAGGACCTGAGGGAATGACAGGAAGATGTGCTGGAGGGGGTTAGGTTAGATATTAGAGATTCTTCTCCCAGAATGGAGGGGGAAGCAGTGATGGAGCACTGGAACAGCTTCCCAGGGCAGCAGTCACAACACCTGACAATATTCCTGAGACATATGGACAATGCCCTCAGACGCACAGTGTGAATGTTGGGCTTATCCTGTGCAGGAACAGGTGTTGAACTTGATGATCCTTGCGAGTCCCTTCTAGTTCAGGTGATTCTATGATTCTGTAAATCTTTGCTTGGTTTGTACATGAGTTTAAGGCTACCCTTTTCTATTCTTGAAATTTTCTTTGTCAGGAATACAGAATTGTGGAGCATGGGATGCAGAAAGACACTGTTACTCTGACAGAATCAGTCATATAGTAGTGTTGTGCCCGTTTCTTAAGGTGTCTTCTGCTGGAGTCGTGTTTGGTGATTTGTGGTTGAGCTGCTGTCTGGGTCTGCCTGTGCAGTGGCCTTTGCGTCAAATTGTCCAGAAGGAGGCCACAGTTTTTCAGTGGTTAAAGCTTATCTTTTTCCTCCTCTGGAGGACAGAACTATTTTCTTCAAGTATATCAGCTATAAATATTTCCCATCTTAGATTAAACAATAGAAGTATTAAACAGTCTTTTATGGGACAGCGATAATATAGAAAATACAAGTCAATACATCAGTGTTTTTGCCCATAAAATCTGTGGAGTTACTTGTCTTGACTTTGCTGAGAATCAGCTTAAACTCCAAGGCCTCAAATCAAACAAAGTGCCTGCATGCCTAGTTACTGTTTCAGCCCATGTGTTGTCATCCTGATGGGAGTCTGATGGATCTGGACATAAGCAAAGAAAATTAGTTATAGGTATAACTAATATATATCCCAAATAAGAAGAATCTTTCTTTACATTGAAAAGATGTTTTCAGGACGTGAAATGACCAGCTTCCACTGTCTCTAGTGTGTCTGGCTCATAGTCCTTTTGTGACACTTTCTCCAGTCCTGAGTGTGCCTAATGACGAGGTGATCCTTCACTTCCAGTTAACTCAGGCTGTTTTATTCTCCTAGATAAATTCCAAAGGGAATTCCAAACTTATCTGTTCCTAGGAAGTCCATTACCTGTTCTCTGGGTTAGAAAGGGAGAGAATCTAACTATCTAACTATAATTGGCCCTTGGCTTTCTGCTCCCTAACAAGGTGGCCTCTGTGCATGGTGTGGAGGATGCACTACTCACAATCTTCTTTGCCTAGGGGCTTTTCATGATACAGATCCTCATCAGTTCATTATATGCTGAAATTTGAAGTCTCAGAATGGACTGCACTACAAAAGGAATAAGAAATTTACATTAGCTCTTATCCCAATTACCCTCTCATTTGAATGCACAAATGATAAATTCCATCTACTACCTAGGATATTGATTTTCTTTCTAAATTCCTCTTTCAGGATACATATCTATTTTCTCTTCAATGCTTTTATGCACCTGTTTAAACACAACACCAAGAACCCCTAGGCTTGATACACAGAAAACGAATCCTTTATGAATTTTTAATTAACCTGTCTATATGACTTGAACTGAATAAACAAGTTTTCTTGCATATATTTCGATTAACTGGCCTTTTGTATTCTCATAGATCTAAGCAAAACCTTTCAGGGAGAAGACTCAATTAGCGTTTTGATCTCTGTTTCACCTGAACAATTCGGACATGTTTTCAAGAATGTAGTCTTTTGTCTGCAGATAAACACAGCATTAAAATCCGACCCAATATATCAACTAAATTAAAACTGGACAGATTACCCATGCCCATCAGATGCTACCTATGGAGCGTGTTTTCTTCTTGCAGCTTGACTTGACTTCAAAACTGGGTGTGTGTGGCGCTTCATTCTAGAAGTACCACAAGGAAGTTGCTTTGTGGGTCCTTGGGTACATGGGAGACAATCTGGACTAGAATATCACACCAAAGGAAGATAGGTGCATATGTTAAACTTCCTGTATATAGGAGTAGTCCTTTCCAATCTATATACCTTTTTCTGTTCGTCCTCTTTCTGAGGACATTGACATAGAAGAAACAAGTCTATAAACAGATGAAAGCCCATAGGTATTCTTCTTGGAAACACCTTTTCATTGGGTAAAAATTGACTTGTATAGATCCATGCAGTAATAGATAGAAAAGAGAGTACGTATTTCTCTCCAAGGCATGACTATATTCTTTCAGTAGAGTGTAACTCCTCATTTACTCAAACCTACACGTTATTTTATAATGGTAATCATTGTCATTCATTCCAATATTCCTGTGTACAGATGTAAACAGATCAATTCATTTTGGTTTTTAATTTGTCTTATGTTTTCTCTGCCATGTTATACTTAAGTAAAGATGTAGCACTGTGTTATTCCAACAGGCTGAGGGAAATAGCCTTAATTCCAGTGTTCTACGTTCAGATAAAATAGTGATAAATATGGTGGCAGTAGCATGGACATCAGTTGTGCTTTCTACAAAAAATGATTCGAGCAGCATTCCTTGGCTCTGGTTAGCCTTTGGGTCTGCAAATAAACATCCCACATCGACTTCAGATGTAGGCAAAATGCAGCTGACTAATTCTGCAGGCAGTTTATAAACATATTTTGATAGGTGTGTCCTTCTAAATCTTATATCAAATCAAATGTGTGTCGCATAGCATGACCTAACATAGCTCAAAGCAAACTAGCACATGCAGAATTCACATACACGTCTGCAGGAGAAATATAGTGTCTTTGTTTGTACCTTGTCTGCTGCTCTCTATCTTTTCATCTTTACCATAATGCTAAAGATGTTTACACTAACAGTCCAAAACACTTCACCAACGTTATTTACAATCAAAGAGCTTTTGACCTTTCCAAAACTACCGAGGTTCAGTTGTTTGTTTATTTTAGGGGCTTTTAAATTCGATGTGAAGTGTATGCATGCACAAATGAATAGAGGTTGAATCTTGAGGTCTTTTACTATTTCAGAGTTCCCACTAACCTGGAGTGCCTTTAGAAGATGTTCTTTGGAGTGGAGATTTTCCTGAGTAAACTGAGACCTACATTTTGCTGGACCTCTGAAAACAAAGACTTCCTTTTATATCTGAAGTGTTTTTCAAATGCCACATCACTACAATTCCTTCTGTTGTTCTTTGTTGTTATTTCAACCACTTGCTTGGCTAGAGTGTAGTTAAGGTGATGAGAAACTATAAAAGCAGTACTTTGACATGGCTTTTTTTTGGTCTGGAGAAACTATTGTTGTGCTAATAGCTCTAGAACTGTGTCTAAGACTTTCAGACTCTTTGGCTGGTGTTAAGCTGCTTTGCTTTTGTGAGCATCCCTTTTAGGCGGGGAGGACATCTGTGTGAGCATCCCTGTGGGGTTACTGGTTCTTGTGGCTCTCGGTATCAAACACCCAGGTGTAAAACCTGCAGCCACTCTGCTATGTAAACAGTGTTGCATAGTGATTTCAGAACACTTGAGTTTATAACCTTTCCTTGAAAACCAACTCCCTTAATGATATTTAAACGTGGATTCCAGATGAGACAGTTAAATATACCCACCCCTGGGGAAATTAGCAGTGTTTTTTTTCTTTACTCATGACTAAGTGCCCTCTGCCATCTTTCACGCTCTCCCTACCATTGTCTCTCAGTCTGTGTACTCCATGTTACAGCAGAGTGCTGTGTTTTGGTGCTTACATTCTCATGAGATAAGGGAAGAACAGCATTATCAGCTTACTTACTGTAGCAGCTGAACAATATAAAGTCTCACTGCGCTTCATCCTACTTACAAAATGTTACTGTACAGTAGTAAGTTGAGTTTCACATTCCTCTGTGCGCCTACTGTGTGTGTATACGTGGGTGTCTCCATATGTAGATACATTTATGTACATTAAGAACATGACCTGTTAATTGTCCTTTTGGTAAAAATGTGCAATTTTTGACCAGTAAAGGTTTTTTTATTAATTTTTATTCCAAGTCAAGGGTGGCTTAACTGAACAGTCTAATAAATAAATGGCAGTGTGTAACCATAAGCTTTGATCATGGGTGGGAATATGTCATGTGTCAACTGCAAAGGGGTTTGCCTTGGTTTTCAAGGTTTGTTTGAAGGACTATGCTAGGCAGTTATACATCATGCCAAGCTGGAATATTGAAAAGCCTGCTAAGGGAGTTTTTATGTATTATTACCGTGGAATAATATTAGTGAAAGGTAGGAATCTGATTAAATTCTTCCAAATTGTTTTAGGATCCAAAGGCACTGAAATAGTTTTCCAAGATGGTAACGAACTGTGAGTATCTTTCTTTCATTGAGAACATGTCACTTACCAGACACTGAGTTCTCTTGTCTCTAGTTTATTCCAGTACTGACTGTTTCCTGGGTGCTGGAGCTGATACATAAAGACCTGCAGAGCACACCTGATGCCATCAGACCTCCTGGCAGGGCGTTGCCATCTTCACAAACCTTTGCCTGTAGATACCCTTCCCCTGACTCATTTATTCCTTGAGTTCTCTCACTATAATGCACATGTGGACAAGTTCATCTTTTTGAAGGTCTGTTCTGTTCAAACAGATTTCACCTGTTTATTCGGAAGCTGTCTTAGATTATATGCCATTGAGATTACTTCTATGCAATGCAGCACAAAGGTGAATCTCATTGATCTCCGTTTTGTTTAGTGTCCTTTCATCTTTCATCAGGGAACCACATTTTAATAATGAAAAACATCACTTTGTTTATCAAATTAACGTAGACAGTGACCTGACCCTCTGTTAACATTTGTAATATACTTAGGGCTCAATTTAGACAAATCTGTTACCTGCTTATAAATTAAGTTTCTATAACAGAAGAATTAATCTTTCATTGTTGTTGTTATTGACATATGTCTTTCTGTTTTCAAAGAGAACATTTCAAAATAATACCCACTTAAAGCCAGTGTGCATATCATAAATCTATGTATGGCTGAATGCCTCCTGGTCCAAACTACTTTCAAATTTCTAAATGTGTGGTGTCTTAAAGACAGTGTGTGTATATATATATTCTAAACTGTACATTGATCATTGATTTTTTAACCCGTTTACAGCAAAGTAGACTTTAATTAGGCTTTGCCATTCTCTATACTGTTGTGCATTGGTTTATGGTTTATGGATCATTGTTTTATCACTGGCAAGTGAAGCATTCAGCCTTTTCAAGTTTGTTTCCTGAGAAACTGTCATGGCCATTTTAAGAATAAAAGACTTGACTAGGGTAAGAGCTCGTTTCAGCTGTCCACATTTGAACAAAATTAAGCTTGGCTTCCTCTGTAAATGTTACTGGGTAGTCTGTCAGACTGGGAGCATGGCTTTGACTGATGAATCGCTAACTGGATGAAAATGTAAGTTTCAGATTTATTGGGGACATCAAGATTGGTTGGGTCTTCTTCTCTAAAATGCATGAAAGAGATTTCTTAACAATGCATAGATTGACCTGAAAACCTTTAATAGAATTTGGATTTTGAGACCCATAAAAGAATGATTCTTTTAATACCGCTTGGGACAATGCCTGGGTCTGTTCATTTTCAATGTCAA
Organism: Tapera naevia; assembly: GCA_033556795.1. NCBI lineage: Eukaryota > Metazoa > Chordata > Aves > Cuculiformes > Neomorphidae > Tapera > Tapera naevia. The sequence continues at coordinate 631,677 of JAUMJJ010000156.1, forward strand.
CTAAGACCCTAGGCTATATTACAATTTTGTGTGGAAAGGTGGTGTTATGATTAAGAAATTAACGGAGGACCTAAGACTTCTGCTCAAGGTCTCTGTTAAATCCCTTGTGAATACACAGATGCCTTTTGTGGTCTGACCAAGTCATAAATACTTCATCTGTGCCTTGGTTCTGTAGCTATAAATTGGAACTATAATGTGGAGAAATTAGGAGGATAAATGATAAATTCATTAGTATTTTGTGATAGTAAGAAGAAATATGTAATGATTAAAAAGAACAGAATTAACATCAAATATGAAAATATATGTTTAACTTTGGTAACTTGAACAATGATTTTCCCGGTTCCACTCAAATACAAAACAGATTTTGCAATAATCCATAATGAAATCTCATCTTTGACTTACTGGGATGTATCAGTCTGTTTTTCCTTTTTCCAGTATCTTGACTCAAGAGGTGATTTAATTTTACTTTAAAACAACTGTGAATAGTGGGACAAAATAGTCTCGAAGGAAGATTCCAAAATTCAGTGCTCTAGTGCTGAAACCTGACTGCATTTGGGAAATACTCTGTGACTCGAGACAACTGGAGCTGGCCATGGATTTTATAGAATCATAGGATCTTAGAATGGTTTGGGTTGGAAGGAACCTTAAAGATCATCTAGTTTCTTTATGCCTTCCTTTCTTAGCTAAAGACAGAGTAGTAGGCACTGTCTCTGCCCCTTAAAGAAAACATTGTCATAGGTGTATATGGATAGATGTCCTGTTTCTCTCACCATCACTGTCTTCTGGGGCATCTTCTGTGCCTCTGGTGGTTCCCTGCTTCCCCTCTGTTTATATTAGTGCTCTCTGCCATCCTCAGTAGTCGGGAAAATCTCATTCCTTGCATAAAGTTCATTTTCTAAAAGCTGTATGTATAGAAACTTATGAAATTATTCACTTCTGTCAGGCTGGTAGTTTTTGTAAGCTTTGTGTATCCTTTAGATCTTTTTATCTTTTACCAGATCGTAGTCAAGCTCTTAGTTTCTACCTTTAAACCTCAATTGCTCTCACTCTCCCCTACATAAATATTCTACCCAAACAGCCTCTGCCCATGTTATCGCATCCTTCCGTTTTGCTTTTCATCTTGTTGTTTTTCCCCAAGCTGCCTCCTCTGCCTCCAAAATCTTTGTTTTCATCCTCTAAACTCTTGTGCCTTGTCTTGCTTGTCATTTTTTGTTTGTATCTCCAAGGCACAAAACTTACCCAATGATATGTTTACTAAAGGGATTTGTATGTATAATTACATTTAAAAAGTTATTTTTCATACTAGATTCATGAGGATTTTTTTCTTCTCTGATTGATCCAGATGTTGTATAACCAGACAAAGCATTTCATGGTAAACTCCTTTCGGTTTCTGAGTCAAAACCCAGTTGGAGACAGGAAGAACAATGTGAGATATTAAAGAAAACCTAAGATATTCAAAGAAAAATGTCTGATAAATTCTTAACAAAATGAAGAATATCCTTCAAATCTGTAACATAATTTTAACTTACCCTAACGACCTGTAATTTCCTTCTTCTGAAATGTGGCCCCATTACATTAATCAAATTGACATTGTCATGACATATTACACACATTAAAGAGGTGATTCTTTTGTTCTAGTTAGTTTACCATTCAGTGTCTGTGCTGTATATCTAGTGACAGTGCTGTACAGAAGATTAGAATTTTGTGGGGTTTTTCCCCCCCTTTGGCTGACCAAAATTGCTTTTGTTAAAATTTGGCATTAATATTACACTGTAATTTAAATAGCTAAATGGAGCAATTTTTGAACAAGACATATATAATGGTGCATACTGCAAGGTATTTAAAATATATTGAATAGTACTCGATAAAGCACCAATTTGTTTTATTGTCTGTTGCTTGCTTTCAGCTATTGTGCTGGAAACTGATTTGAATAAATGTTTCTTTCTTTCGATGGGCCAGATTCATAAACCAAAGTTGATCTTTATAGCCATTTGTTTTTACCAACTCAATAAAGCTTGATAGATCTGTCCCAGTGAGTAATTCAAGTATGTATCCAGGATGATACCCGTGCCATCTTACATTCAGGCAGCTGAGCTTTAAAATTTTCACAGGGCACTAGCAGAATTGTTGTTGAATCCAGAAATTCAAGTGATTTATCGCTTTCGAAGCAGCAGATTTGTCCATTTGCTACTGTATTTCTGTCGCTGAAAACATGAGAATAAATATAGTATTGAAAATTAGCAAAGATCAGGGCAAGTTTTTAGAAATTTTTCAGCTGATGTCTTTGTCTAAGCTTAGTTTCAACTAAAAAGAAAAACCCTCTCATGTTTAGATACAGAGTAATCACTCTGTTCAGCCTCAATGTTTTATGCATGTGCTAGGGATTTAAGAATAGAAAGATTTCTGAGTCAGAACGGACGTCCATCTATCCAAGTCTGACAGCAGCCAATAACAACTGCTTTTCAGGACATTTTTTACCCTTTTCCTTCTCCACTGTAGCAGGATTGCCTTGTATGTGGCATGGTATCATTATTTTGCTGTTAGGATAGGTTGTGGCAAGATGGGAAACGGTAATTAAGAACTAAATCTTGAACTCTGCTTATAAATTCAGAATTTGCGTTTGAGTAGAGGCTCCACCGTGGATGCTAGAACAAACTATTTCTTCAGCTTAATATATAGATTTCTATTACACATTGTTTATGCAGAGAAAGAAAAATACCATCCTCATTTTTTCAGAGTGATGCTTAGAGCTGTAGAGTAGACTTATTGTTCTGTGTTGGTCTCTTCTGAAGATTAGAAAAAGCTATGAAATGAGACAGAATTTGACATCTTTAAGTAAAGCAACAAAGTTCCTTCAGATTTTTGAGAGTCTAATTGTAAGCAGAGAATATAATTCATTGTATAATCCAATTACATTACCCTCAAAGTTCATGAGAAACTCCTAGACTGGAACTTTACTATAGGTGTACACCGTGGCTGCACGATGACACTGAAGTGCTGAAAGTGATTCCTTCAAAACGTGTTATCTTCTGTCCCTCTGTGTAAGAGTGATGGAGGTGATCCACATATGAATCATGTTTATTACATAACGTCCAAGAGCCGTTTGGGAACGAGGTCCCGTTCTGCCAGGCTGTGTGCAAACGTGGAATACAAGATAAACCCTGTCCTGATGAACTTGCAAAGTAAATCACTTGGGTAGACAGAGGGACAAAGCATGCAAGCAGTGAAGAGTGTGATAACTGAAAACACTATTTTAGTCATAGCACTGATTGATTTAAATTTTATTAAACCTGCAGGTTAGAGAAGACTTGTTTGTCTCTCTTAAATGTCCACTATAACTGTGTTTAATCAAGTAAAGGAAGTAGAATGAGAAGACGAGTGTGCCTGACATTGATAGAAATCCTGTTTGGAGAAATTGTTCAGGAACAGTTCATCCATGTAAAAATATGATCCTTGTAAGCCTGCCAAGGTCATCGAGGCCTGTGGTGATCTGATGAGTAAATGCTGGTCACGCCTGGAGGCAGCTCTAGCATCTGAACGCAATTCTTCAAAAAATGTAAAACAGTTTTACAGAAAAGAATGTTTGTCATTAGCCTGTAAAGGCCATTTCCTCTTTGTTTTCTTGGTGCCCTTTTCAACAACCTGTACCCCTTTCTGTACCTGCCAGCTGTCCTAGATGTGCGTTAAGGGCAGAAGGGCTGGTACTGGTTTGCATTCTGCTGTTTGGGAGCTAGCTCAGCTGCCTCATGGGATATGAAGACATGCATACATAGCCCTTTTTAATGCCAGGCCATCAGGAGTCTTTTGTACCAACCCATTGTGGTTGGTATGACCATCATAATGGTTAATCCCAGTAGATTACAGCAGTGTGGCCATTTTAATGAGATTTGCCATCCTGATGTGCACTCACAGCCTAGAAAGTCAACTATATCCTGGGCTGCATCACAAGAATTGTGGCCAGCAGATCGAGGGAGGAGGTTCTACCACTCTACTCGGCTCTTATGAGACCTCATCTGGAGTCCTGTGTCTCCAGGACTGTCTCAGGGGTGCTCAGCACGTGAAGGACATGGATCTGTTGGAGCGAGTCCAGAGGAGGCCACGAAGAGGATCTGAGGGCTGGAGCACCTCCCATAGGAGGACAGGCTGAGAGAGTTGGGCTTGTTTAGCTTGGAGGAGAGAAGGCCAGGGAGATCTTCTAGCGGCTTTCCAGTATTAAAGAGGGCCTACAGGAAGGGTGGGGACAGTTTTTTCTATCGCAGCCTATTGTGACAGGGACAAGGAGTAATGGTTTTAAATTGAGGGAAAGAAGATTTACAATGGATAAAAGGATGATTTTTTTTTTACATTGAAGGTGGTGAAACACTGGCACAAGTTGCCCAGGGAGGCAGTGGAGGCCCTGTCCCTGGAAACATTCAAGGTCAGGTTGGATAGGGCTCTGAGTAACCTGACTGAGTTAAAGATGTCCCTGCTCCTGCAGGGGGATTGGACTGGATAACCTTTTCCAATCCAATGCATTCTGTGATTTTATGATTCTATAATTCCATGTCTGGATGAAAATACGTGGTAGTTACAGATATTAATGTAGAAACAGCCAAAGTCTTCAATGAGAACAGTACTAGATTGTTAGAAAGATTAATCCTTCTGTTTTTGTTCCTCCACTCTCCCAGCTGATTTGCCATCAACCATTAACATCCATGAGTCCCCAAAATGTTGGGAGCAATTTGAATGCATCTTCTCTCCTCGACGTTCTAGGCACAGGCAAACAATTCATACAGATCTTTTTGTCCACCACAACTTCTGAAAAACCGTACTACGCTTAACTTTAGTGAAAATGTGTCTTCATTCTGTAGTATACCTTGATGTTTGAATTTGCACATGATTTAACAACCCTTCAGCATTCATTTTTTCTTTGATCCCTTTGCTTATTAAAAAATGCAAATCTAAATTGTATCTTATTAATGTGCTTCTTTGTGCTAAAGCTGTGGGGGGTTAAAATTCCAGCTTTGGTAATGTATTTGGATTCTTAATGTGCAAAGTGCAAAGAGAGCTAGACTTTCTGCAGGCCATATTTTCTAATCAACTGTTATGAAAAAGATTTCTGTTGTGCTTCTCTTTCTTGCTCTCATGGAATTTACAGAAATAGAGTAACGACTTCATTGTTATACAAAAAAATATTTTCAACCATGATTAGAGAATCATATTAATTTGCTGCAAGTTCTCAAAAAATGAATATCAGAAATCTTGGATGAAAATTCTGAAAAAATATGTATTTTAAATATATGAAAGCCATTTAGCTGGTTGATTTGAAGTAAACAATGACTTTTTTGTCATAGACCTAAGGTCTGGATTTTGTCATAGTAAACAGTGGTCACTCATTTTTCCAGTTAAATATAGTAGCTTTTAGGTACTGAGTACATCCTTTTGCTATATAAAAAAAGCAAATGCTGTAAAATTACTGATGCATTTAAGGCCATTAAACTGCTCCTTATATTTCCTTTTTGCACATCTTGACCTATCCCTTTGCCCTGGTAAAAGCTTTCTCTGTGTGTTTAATGGTTTTTTTCTTAGTGTTACTGCTTGTTTTCTGAATTGTTTCTTATGCATCTGCTTAACTTATTGGGGATTTGGGTGAATCACTGTGACTCAGAAATGTGCAATGCATAAAAGTATTATAGCAAGATGTAAATCACCTGTGAGATTGATTAAAAGAAAGTAGGAAAATGTTAAATGTCACTTCTTCACAACCTACTTCGCGGCAAGGTTTATATAGCAGCCTCCCTGTACTGAAAGGGGCTCCAGGAAAGCTGGGGAGGGGCTCTTGGTCAGGGAGTGCAGGGATAGGATGAGAGGAATGGTTTTAAGCTGAAAGAGGGGAGATTTAGATGAGCAATGTTTTCCTGTGAGGTTGGGGAGGCCCTGGCCCAGGTTGCCCAAAGAAGTGGTGGCTGCCCCATCCCTGGAGGTGTTCAAGGCCAGGCTGGATGGGGCTTTGAGCCTCCTGATGGGAGGTGTCCCTGCCCATGGCAAGGAGGTTGGAACTGTTGGTCTTTAACATCCCTTCTAAGCAAAACCATTGTATGATTATCAGAATGCTTCTATTTTTCTAGGCCAGTGTGGTGAGGCAAAGTCACCAGACATCTGGTTTAACTTCTCAGTTGGGGTGAAAGTTTGTTTTCCTACTCCAGAGTGACAAAAATCCAACCAAAGACTGCCAATACCTTAGGTGTCACTTCCTGTGTCTGTTTATTCCTTGATGATCTCTATGTTTTAAAGGTGAAAAGACAGATTTTTTTGCTTTGAGAATGAATATTCTTTAAGATCATCTAAAAAGTATTCAACATAACTCGTCAAGCAATTTAGGAAGGCTGTTTAAGATTTTTGACTTGTAACGCACAGTATGGTGCCACATGACATAGCATCCAAAAGAATATAATTACTTTTTAGTTTCAAATTAATTTGTCTTGAATAGAAGGAAGAAAAGGTTTTCTTCCTTCTCATGGCCTGAAAATGCTCCAAAAGCCTGGTGAAATTCCTTTTAGCGTACTTTAAAAAAGCTGAAGCTGTTGCTACACCATTAGCAATTATCTTTGAGAACTCATGGAAGAAAGAGGAGGGGATCCGAGGGGGATGGACAAAGACCTAGTGGCTAAAAAAAAAGTGTGTGTACATATATATACACACACACTGCCATCAATATAATAAATCTAGGAAAAAAGCTGGGGGAATTATGATCCAGTTCCCAAGCTCAACACTTGGAAAGATGATAGAATAGGGTATTAAAAAAATTGATTTAAAAGCATCCAGGGGATATAAGGTGATAAGGAGGGTCAGTGTGGATTCATTAAGAACAAATGTCAAAGCAGTCTAATATCCTTTGCGACAGGGTAATTGTCAATTGGTCTGAATTGTAGTATGGGATGTTAGGTTGGGTATTAAGGAGAAAAAATACAACTTTAAGAATAACTAGACACTGTATCTAATACCCTAGAGGCTGTAGCATCCCCTCCTCTGGGAGACATAGATATTTTACAAAGGATGGGCTCAGTTTATCTTGCTACAGAACAATGAACTCAATAGCCATTACAATTCCTTCAGGAGTTGAATTTCTCTGATCTTGTTGAGATTTCACAGCAAAATAGAGGTTTTGGACTGCTTGGTAAAATACTTGACAATGGGGCTTTCCTGAATTCATTCTTTAGTGTTTGCCATAGAAAGGCACAGCACTTTTTTCTGTCATTTTCTATGGAAATTACCGGTAATTTTTTCTCACAAATGTACATAAACTGTGCAAATGTAGTCCCAGGTAGATAACTGAGGTTTTTCACGGTCAGTTATATATTTGTATGGTGGTTTACCCACCACATGCAGGCCAGGATATTATTTCCAAATGTCTCTCTAACTCAGCAAACCTTTGTGTTCTTATGGAACCCATTGGGTGACAGTGGGATGAGTGTGACTGTAAGAGCTCTGGCTATAAGGATCAGACTACGAGATAGTTTACTGGTTTAATCCATTTTTAACTGGATTTAAAAAAAAAAAAATAATAAAACCCATTTCTGTTTGTACTGTTCATTTCATTTTGTCCAGTGTTTGAGTAGAAGGCCCCAAAGTACAAAACTGCTGCTCCCACCTGCAAGTGGGAGTTTTGCTGTTGCATCCATCCTTTATACATTCTGCAAGGGCACAAAACCATGAACTTTATCCATTGTATGCAGCTAAAATATAAAACTAAGTTTTGCTTTAATCTTCACTATGACAGTTGTCTCATTCCTCTTGTAAAATAATGAGTGAACACACCCCCTTTGGATTAAAGCAGCAGATCTATATCTAGTTAATTTGTGGATAAATATGGGTTTCTGCTATTGATGTTTCTTGTTCCACACGAAGTGGTTATATTAATACTTGAAACATTTTTAATCAATAGGTGGCTCTTTAAAAATACATCACTAAGACTAACCAATTACCTTTAAGTATATATCAAAGACGACAGAGCAATTTGACTTACACTTATGGTCCATTAGAGATTTCCAAATATTTTAATTATAAATCTATTTTTATCTACAGTGAAACTAACAAAATAAATTTCAATTTCTCATTTTGGCTTCAAAAATTTAAAAAATCCCAGAGTGATTATTTAGTTTTCCAAATGTTTTTTTATTTTCATTCAGGAAAGTATTTTCCTGAATTAAAACTAAATAAACTGTGTGTTATCTCTTACTGTTTTAAGATAGCTTTTTCTGTATGATCACAAAAGTGAGTTGTAAAGACAGATCACATTGCTGAGGTGTAGAGGTCTTTTTGGTTTTATAACCCTAATTAACTCTATTGACTTTCAGTGACATTACATTATTTCCCCCTCTACCAAAGGAAAATCTGACCAAAGCATACAATTTACCTGTAAATTCTCAGAAATATGCTCTTTATTCGAAGAATATAAGCTGTAATTTTGAGAAGCATGCAGTGTATTTTGTATGCCTTGGTGAAACTTTAAATACCTATTTGAAATATAGAACCTACTCTGGCTTATTTAAGGAGTCACTACCGATGCTTCTGCTTTAGGAAAGGCTGAGGTACTGCGTTGTGTTTTACAATCAGATGAGAAACTGTATATTTTCTTTTCAGATTATCATACCATTCTTCCTATGAATTTCCTTATTTCAGTAGACTTATTTCCCCTCTGGCTCATGTCCCTCGACAATTACCCAGCATAAGCAATCTACAGTTAATAGTGCGAGGTGTAGCTGATTGTCATTCAATGCCAGCGAAATCTTTAGGTGAACATTAGTCACTCTTTTAGACATGTTAGCTTGAAGTGGAAGCAGTCAATTATAGAGTAGAGGCTTTATGGCTACATTATTACCATCCTACTATTAGGTTTTAGGCAGTAGCATTCTGTTTGATCGATCCATGCCAAGACATTGATGGATAGTTTTGTTCTTTAAATGTCAAATATGTGGGACTTTTGTGCTTTATTTATTTACTGGTGCACTAGAGTACTCTAGATACCTCTCCTTTCTACATCATTCTAGCTTTAGCAGCTGATCATGATTCATTTTATTTGAAGTTTTGGTGTTGATTTCAATAGTGTTTTTAATCTTTCTCATGCTCTTGAATTACACAGAAAACTATTATTGTATTGGATGTACACTTAATCAGATGTGTGAAAGTTGCACAGTTGTTTGAGGGCCTCTGAGAGCAAGAATTGTTGCTGATTGAGAAAGGCAGGTGCACGTTGACACCCAGTGTATATCAGATGTTGAGATTCTGTTCTCACTGTGATACTTCACTATGTGTTGTGCCTGTTTGGGCTCTTTATTATCACAGTATCACAGTATCATAAGGTTGGAAAGGTCCTCCAAGATCATCGAGTCCAACCTATAACCCAACACTAACACCAACCCATCATCTAAACCATGACACTCAGTGCCTCATCCAGTCTCCCCTTAAACACCTCCAGGGTCGGTGACTCCACCCCCTCCCTGGGCAGCCCATTCCAATGGCCAATCACCCTTTCAGTGAAGAACTTTTTCCTCACATCAAGTCTAAACTTTCCCTGAGGAAGCTTGAGTCCATGCCCTCTAGTTCTGTCACTGGTCACCTGAGAGAATAGACCAACCCCTGCCTGACTACAACCTCCTTTTAGGGAGTTGTAGAGAGCAATGAGGTCTCCCCTGAGCCTCCTCTTCTTCAGACTAAACAGTCCCAGCTCCCTCAGTCGCTCCTCGTAGGGTTTGTGCTCCAGCCCCTTCACCATCTTCGTTGCCCTCCTCTGAGCACATTCCAGTATCCTAACATCTTTCCCAAACTGGGGGGCCCAGAACTGGACACAATATTCAAGGTGAGGCGTGACCAGTACCGAGTACAGGGGGACGACAACTTCTCTGGTCCTGCTGGCCACACTATTCCTGATGCATTATAAAATATATGTTTCTCTCACATATCATAGTAGTTTTAGAACATCACTAGCTTTGAGGTGCAGATGTAGTTTAGATCAAAGGCTTTAATCTGAGCACTATTTTTTTAGCTAACTATATGCGTTTTTAAGTATATTCAAAATTATAAATATCACTTTTGGAGATAATCAATAGGAATATAAACAAACTCTTTCTTGGTTTTGATAGGAATGAAGAAGCATGTAAATTCAAATATACATAAGGTGTTGTTAATCTCCAACAGGACTGAGAAGAAGCTCATTAGTCTGTTTGTGAGGAGCACTGATCCTGCATACTTGAGCCTTCAGCCAGGATTTTCCTAACAGTATTACTGAATCCATTCTTCAAATAAAAGAGAGTAGAGAAAAATGAGAAACTGAAACTTGCCAAAGTTTTCTGCTCAGTTTAGTTAAGTATCAAGATTTGCAGACAGAAATTAGCAATACAAAGGCTCTGCACCCATGCTGCATCCAAGGTTTCAGTGCCACAGAAAGTCATAGTGACTGTCATAAACTAGAGCTATGTTTATACAAGGAGGTTGAGGGAGCTGTAATCTCCATATTCCCACACCATATAGTGATCAGTGGGCTGTGTAATGTGCCAGAGGAATGACTCTCCCACTGTACAACTGTTGTGCACAGTGTTGCTGTCTCTGCAACACTGTACCGGCTGCTCCTGCGATGAAGGGAATGTGATTAATATTGTTAATATCAGTAAATTAGCATTTCAAACCGATCCATTTAGGTTCTTTCTGCACAAGTGTCCCAGCAGGATGTGAGTTGGGATGTCAGTCTCATGGTTTGAATTCTTGGCAGCAGTAACACTTTTTACTTGATCGGGAGTGTTAATGTTGAAAAAAATAGTGATTTGGGTAAATGTAATAGTTTTGATTACAGAAGTATTGTACACTCTTAGTCCATCTCTTATCCATGTCCCTCTGGTGCCTCTTGGACATAGTGGTGATGGAGAGGTGTAATTCTCCGCTCCAGAACTGGCTGTGAGTGAGTAGTGTGCTTGTGTGTGAAACAACTCTGAATAGAATACACTATTTAAATGTAAATGGTGTTGTCATTTTACATAGTCAGGATCACTCCTTTCTAATTTGGAGGACATTCATTTATTTTAGTGTTTGGCCATTGAAATAAACACCGGTTTTCTCTTTCAGTTGTTTTTACTTTACTCCTATGTACATGTGTATTCACTTATTTGTAAACATGTACACTAAATAAAAGCCAATGCATTCCATTCCATGTATTTTAGAGTTAAAATGGAGTCAAGGAGAGCGTAAGCTGATGCCCACTTAATCAAATACTTAGTTGATTTAAATGGATTTAAAGCATAGGCTGGATTATGGCATAAAACCTGGAGTTCATTGAAAAAAATCGAAGTCAAAATACTGTGGACACTGAATAACAGACAGCTGAGGCATGGGGGCAGCATCTTGAAAAAGAGGCACGAGTGCCATATAGCTAACAATAAGATTGAAATAATTTGATTTGATACTTGCTTTTCTTTGGGGGGGGGGAGAAACAAGGAAAACTACATTTTTGAAGAAAAAGAGAGGTTGGACATGTGTAAGACATGAGTAAAGGTATCCCAGACTAGTTCAGGAAGAGGATCAGTGGAGAAGAAGGGAAAGAGTACAACACTGAAGACAAAACAGAAAGAAGCTTTCTGTCTATTGCCACGTTGTATGTGGCGTGAGTAGAACTGAAAGGTAGTTTAGAGTAGATCTTATTAGTGTGGTTTAATTTATTAATTAACATAATAATCTCAAGTTAAATGTTAATGTAGGTAAGTATCACACAGCTGCCTTACCTTTATTTTGTACTATTTTATCTTCTGGACACACAGTAGGGTAGTGGCCATCATAATCATTATTAAATCTCTAAGTCAATATCGTTTCAATTATTTCCAAAGTATCTTATTTCCCTTGTTCCATGGTGCAGCTGCCTCAATGCACACATCTCCTTGGTCATTGGCTTTTGAAGTCTCAGCAATGAGTCTTGAGATGAAGTGAGGCAGAAGCACAGGGACTGCAGCTCAGGTGAGCTTCCTGAAGCCCCACGAATAGACAAGAGTTACCAGTGTAACCCTCTTGGCTTTGTGGTGAATTTATTTGTATTCAGCAGGATTCTATGGAGACCAATTGTTAGGGAAAAGAAGAGCAGCTGGAGGTGGATTACTGGAAGGAGGATGCTGTTGTTTGGTAGATTGGCCGGATAACTGCCCCAATGGTTGCACTGGCAGAGGGGGAAGAGGGGGTGGTTGGGTATCTCCACAGCTGGCTTTTGCTGTTCCCTGACTCTCTTGCTCTCTCTGCTGCCCTGACGGCAACCTTCACCCCAACCGAACTGCTGCTGTCACTAACTGAGTGTCTGCCCTGTTTCTGTGGCTGCTGCTTTCACAATGATTTTGTCCTCTTCTTTTACTTGTCCATATCTAACTTTGCCATGACCACAGAGACCTCTGTCTACCTCATAGGAGTTGCAGGAGAGCTTTAGAGAAGGTAGAGCTTTCCTCTTGTTGTGCTGGAGAGAACACCTTTCTGCACTTTGAGTTCAAATGTTTCCTGATTTATCCCATCAGCTGTTGTTGTCAGACTCGATTCACAATCACTTCTCCACCCCTCTGCCCTCTCTTGATTCTCTTTTCCAAAAAGTGATGCCACAGAAAAAGCAAGGTAATTTTTCTACAAAGGTTTTATATACTTTGACTCTTTTTTTCAGGTTATAGCCATCAGGAGCAAGCTGCTGTCATAGATAAGCTAATATATACTCCTGCAGTAGACAGTCAATGCGTGTAAACCATCCCTACCTACACTGGTGTTGCTTGAGGCTGGAGTAAGCTATGCTTCAACAACTCCTGAATTAACAGGTTTTGTCTGTCTGTAGCAATTTCCTGAGTACAGCTCATGCAGTAACTCTTGGTCAGTGGAGTTTTTGGTAATTTCTTTTTTTTTTTTTCAAATCTGAGAATAAAATAGTTTAAGTTTAGATGTCTAGAAAACATGAGGTATGTTATGAAGAAATAATTAGCAGATTGGGGAAACTGGCTTAAAAGAAGAGTGGAGTAATGGGAGAATGGCAGTCTTGGAGAAGTTAAAAAGCCATTGAGGAGTAAAGTTATGAAGGAAACGGGAAATATGTTGCAGAAAGTGACTGTTGGATTAGATACCAGGAAAATACTTTATTAGGATGCATGAGGAATATTGATTAGCTATTTGGAGAGGTTATGGAGATATTGGAAAACAGGTTAGACCATAGATTAGGCATATAATTAAGGTGGGAAGAGACTTTTGTATGTCATCAAGGTCCCGCTCAAAGCAAGGCCAGTTTCCACCCTGTAGTATTTATATCCAAAATCTGTTTACCCAATTTGGCTACAAAGATTAATATGGCTTGCTGAAGTCAGTATAAGTTGTCACTGTGCTCTCCATCTGTCCACTGAACCGGTCATCTCAATATAGAAGGCCTTAACCTTGGTAAATCCATGATGATTGTTTTTTATCACCTTATTGTCTGTTACGTGCATGGATATGGCTTCAAGGAGGGCTTGCTCTGTAATCATCCCTGCAACTGAGACTATGCTGACCCACCTGTTATTCCCTTTATACTTCTGTTTGCCCTGCTTGAAGATGTTTGTGGCATTTCCTTTACTCCAGTCATCAGGAAGTTCTGATCACCAGGAACAGTGGTGTAGGTCAGATCCCTCAGCACTGCGGTCTGTGGGCTTGGATATGTCTAAGACTGCATCAGTCAGGGTTTGTTCTGGCTATAGCTGGTCTTACTGTGGGCCAGGAGGGTGGATTTTTTTTTATGAAATCCCTTCCTACTTTGCAGTTCCAAGATCAAATTTGAATGCTAGCCTTATCATGTTTGAGGTCTCGTCTTTCTAGAATTTCCTTCCTGCTCTGACAAATTCTCCTTCCTTGTCATCTCCTTCCTCTGCTTGAATCTAAATGCTGCAAGTTACCTAGGGCTGTGAGCAGACCAAAGTTTGCTCAGCTGAGGAGCACAGAGAAGTTCCTTGGTTTCTCTACTGTGCATTTATCCATCTGATGAGCTAAATGAAGTTCCCAGTTAGGCTTTTGTGGAAGAGTCTTTATATCTCATGAAAAAGAGTTGTTGTGGGCCATATTTGCCTCTTATAAAAAAAAATACATAAATCAAAATCCTACCAGTTAATTTTCACTTATGCACCATTTCCAAAGCTGATGCTTGTGCTTCAAAATCTCATGCAGTGCCCAAATCTGGACATAGGGATTTTTGTTTGTTCCTGGTGTTGGACTTGTGCCCATTTGTATGTTCATTCATAGTCTAAGTTGAGGGCTTTCTCAGCCCTTTTCCTGTTGTGGCAGATGTTATTCATGTTCCCACCTTCAGCCTCTTTCCCTTGATTCACCTATTAGTCTTTCTTTTGATGCTGAGAAAAAGTGTGGTTTCGTATGTGCAAAACCACCTCTTTGTTTATTTTTTGATATATCCTAACACTTTTTATATGTTTGCTTCCCACATTTTAAGAGCTTTATTGTTTAATGAAATGAGAAAAGTAAAACATAAAAATACAGCGTTACTGACAAAGCAATGCCATTGAAACACTAGAATACATGTTGGAAAAATTCAAAATACTAAACTTCAAACAGACCTTATGTCTCCATTTCATAGCATATATTAAGGGAGAGACTGAAATAGGACAAGGTACAAAACAGCCATAATCACAAGCTTAATTGTCCACGCAGTCAAAAATATGTAATTAGTTGATTCAAATTCCCTAAAAGTCCTTGTTGCTAATTTGAAATCCAGTTATAGTTTTAAAGCTTTCCTAAAAGTTGTTTGGATGTTTTTCTTGAGGCTTTGTGAAAGTTTGTTTCCTTTTAGTGTCTTTTCTCCTTCCAGCAGACCTTTTGCAATCACACTGAATTCAAACTTCTTAGAACCAGACTTCAGTTAAACAAAAACTCATGGGATATTTGTCATCACTAAATATATAAAAACTTTCTTGTGAGATGAGCTATAGAGCAAAGTAGTATTGAAATATTGAGTGTACATATATACATGTGTACACAATTGTATCTGGTCTGTATGTTTGCAAGGTCTGACATAAAAACCTGAGACAACCCTATAGCTTGAGAACCAAGACTGAGAGAGGAGAGGTAAAGAGATGGTGACAGAACGTGTTCTGAGCTGTGACAGTGACACAGGGTTCAGGTTGATCTCTTCATTCAATATGAGTGGAGATGTGTTCAAATGTCATAGGATCATAGGATGTTTTGAGTTGGAAGGGACCTTAAAGATCATTCGCTTCCAGCCCCACTGGCATAAGCAGGGACACCTTCCACTGGATCAGGTTGCTCAAGGACTCATCCAACCTGGCCTTGAACACCTCCATGACTTCTGTAAATGTTTTCTTACCCTGGAAGACGTAGTGCAGAAGTGAACAGTGAGTTAACAGCAATTTTCTTGTGAAACCCAAGAAATCTGTGCCAGAAACTTTTCAGTTTTTGACTGAGGCTTATGGTGAAGAGATCCCAAAGATCGAGTTGGTGTTCAAAGGAACCAATTTTTTGTTGATAGAACATAACCAATGGAGATGCTCAACAGCCTTTCAGAAAATGATCTGTGGAATTGTTTTGAATGTTGGCAGTGTCGTATGCAGCTGTGTGTCAACTCAGAAGGGAACTGTTTTGAAGGTGGTTATGGTTGATTTTCTTAATTAGTGAAATAAAAAGAGTTCCAGGCACAGTCTATTTTTTTTTTCCTCTTGGACCTCATATATATGAGGAAGATCTAAGCCATTTTAAAGTAAGAGTACACTGTGCTCTCAGTGGATATGATTGTAGAAGAACTCTAATTTTGGTATACCAATGTAAGAAGGGAAAATCTCAACTTGAGTTTAGTTTCAACAACAGGAAACTAGCATGGTCAGAAAAAAAAGGTACCATATTCAGGGCTAAAAACCTTTCCTTGTCCAAAATCTGTGGTTGCTGCAGGTTTCGATATCATAGCTAAGAGCATATGTGACTCTTTCTTTTCTGTAACTGGCATGACTTCAGGAATAAAGCAGTTGTGAGTGAGCAGAGAGAGGACCCTGGAATTTCCTGCACTTCTGCTGTGTAGATTCAGATGCTAAGTTTTAAATAATGGATGAAGCTAAGATTATTATAATTGATCATTGTATGATTTATGTGGAGTAATTATAACTAGGTTGAGAAAGAATTTTCGAAAGCTAGTTTCCTGGTAGCCAGAGCCATTAAATAACAGTGTGCTGCCAAAACAAAAATTAGGTGGGAACGTAGCCACAGAGTTCAGAATGTCTGTTCTCCACCTGATTTATAACTACCCTTATGATGGCAGTATCAGTGGTTTTTTTCTTTATTAGGAATGGTGGGGGTTGTTTGAATTGTTTTTCTTATCTTTCTAACACAACTCTGCATTGTTTTAAGCTTAGTCAAGCATAATAACTGGAAAACTGCAAAAATGTAATGTATAACAAAACTAAAAGGCTCAGGAGGTTGAAAAGGTTAATTAAAAGTGTAATGATCGCATTTACCGAGACAGTCCAATTAATCACTTTATTCCAATGGTCATGTGATACAGAAACCATTGCTACAGAGAACTGATTTCTAGTGCTGGCATACATGGTCTGTGTTCATTAGAATGTGTAGTTTTCTACAAATGGAAATTGAACTTTATGTTTTAAGCTCCCTGTACTGATTTGGAGGTATTTTAAAATAACAGCTGATGTTTAACCCTGTGTACTCACATGATACTTTCTCTATGTATGCTCCCTCTGAGCAGGGTGGGAGCATTGCCCCCTTGATACTTGTCATCTTAGAGCCCCACGGGAGGTTTGCTTACAGCTTAATGGGGTTGTAGGTATAGAAGAACTAAAGCAACAGAAATACATCATTATGTAATGTGATCTGTCTGAAAGAGTGTATATGACCAACAAAGTGAATTCTCAAGTGTCAACAAGCACATCTAAATGTAATTTTTACCACTTCAACTGGAAAAAGGCAAAAAGAACCTTGAAGGATCAATTACAAGGGTCATAACCTTGTATTATCTGATTTGCTATAATATTCACAGAAGCTTTATTGGAATGGAACATAAATTTGAAAAATAGGGAGATTAGAAAGGATTGCAATGCTAGACCAAAGAGCTAGAAGCTTTCCCCTGGTTTATTTTGCTGGGGCAGCACTTTAGAGGGAGCCCATTATAAGCAAGAGAACAGTAGTTATGTTAACACGGTAATTAATCAAGTCTGAGGAAAAGAGGAAACAAGTTGTGAATTCAATTCTGCAGTAATAAAAAGAAATGCTGAAAGTTGCCCTGTAAATTGGCGTGACTTTGGTAAACAGGCCCTCACTGTGTCTTGAGAACTCGCATGCCGTAAATCACTTCTCATGGCAGCCGTGTAGGTTTGAATATTTTCACAGGTTTCTTCTGTATTTCTGAGCGTGCTATTTCCTTCTCAATTCTGTTGACTTAGTATTTAGCTGAGAAGAAAATACTGAACTGTATAACATGGGAGTGTATGCAGTAACACATTTTCACTTTGAATATTTTAAGGGGAAATTAATTAGAAGAACTCAGCTGAAACCGTGGCAATAGCCTTCCAGAAAACAAAACCAGCCTCTGACTCAGTACAGAGCAGGAATTGTATATGGAATGACTGAGATCATTCCCTCAGAAAGAAATATATTCTGTATATGGTCCCTGTCATGCATAATCCATCCGTAATGCTAGTGCAGTGTAGATACATTAAAATGACCTTTACACCCTAAAAATTTTAAGGTAGAACTGAAATAATTGGGGCAGTAACGTGAGAAACAGGGTCTGGATCAGTTTGAAACAGTTGCAAGTGTCTTTGTTTAGCAGCCTCTGATTTTATTCATACATTTCTGCCTCCTACGTGAGATACCTTGGACAGAAAAAGTAAAAGCAGCATTAAGGAACCAAATTCTTGAACTTAGATTATTGAAAATTCAGAATAACCCTAGTGAATAAAATGGATTTAACTATGCTGCCATGAATATAATGCGAAACTGCCGTCCTCAAAGCCGTGTGGAAAATTAGGGACCCTGGCATAACTTTTACTGGATTTGTAGCAGAAATGAAAGGTGATAGATCAGGAATATCTCGCCGAGGTATATATTTTGAAGGAATTTCAGCAGCAGACCACAATGCTGTTGACACTGGGGAGCAGGATTTCTTCTCCCTCCCTGGTCTTGTGGAACAAAAATTTAAACCAGTTCACTGCAGGGTGGCAAACCTTCCTCTTAATAACTTGTTAGTTGAGCAGATGTCCCTCAGGGCTCAACCACTTGAATTTTCTGCTCAACCTTTCCCCATTCTTCCCCAGAAAAGACTGAAAGTACCAAAGGAAATCTTAAAACATCATTTCCCACTTTTTCCTCAACAAATATCCAGCACAGAGGTTTCCTCTTGCAGTCTTTATCTGTAATGTCTATTAAATGCACCAGGAAACGTTCAACTAAAGGTATCAGAATCTAACTCTAAATGGAGACAAGAGTCCTGCTAAGTATTAGAGGCCTCATCCAGTGGTGAACTTGGGCAATGCAAAATGCAGCACATAGGTCATGTGGCCCTCTTAGTGGAAATAAACATCCAGAAACAGAGCAAGAGGTAGGTTTAGGCATATAAAGTCAGGAGCTCCTGTTTCCAGGTGATGTCTAAAGATGCCCAGAATCTTTATAAAGTTCACAGGGAGTATTGTATTAAAACAAACAAAACTAAACAAACAAAACCCCAACCAACAAAAAAAAATCTGCACAAATAAGTCTCTAGATGGACAATAAGAAATGCAGAAACAGATTTGTTGGAAGGTGAACATGAGGAACCAGGCCAACAGCCTCAGGCAGGTGCATCTGTCCACACAGCAATCGGTGTGCGCTCCTGGTAGTAGAGAGCCACTCTTCTTTTAGTGGGTACCTGGCAGAAGGTGTCACGGTGCTTTAGTCATTAAGTTATTGGTCAGAACAGTCTTTGAGGAAGCAGGGTGCCCGTGCCTCTATGTGTTTTCACAAAGCCTGGGAAACCACAGGCAGTAGGTTGGTGTGTAAGCAAGGGGAAGAGCTGTGGTGTAAAAAGGATTATGTTTTTTTGAAGGGATTAGAAGAAGAGAGCACAAGTGGGATCGTGCCTCTGCAGACTTGCAATTAAGGGAGTCATCTTCAGGAAGGGTATCCCGGTTTCCAGTCATTGCTCTTGTAAGAGAAATAACTCTCTTTGCTGGATGCAAGCCAGAATCTAGCAATTTGCCTGCCAGGGAGAGTTCTCATCCTTGGACTGAAACATCATGCTTTGTTTTGCAATGTGCAGTATTTCGCATGCACCTTCTTGAGAACACCTCACAGCAAGATATTTGAGAAACCTTCTGGGAAATGAGAACAGCAGTCCTGAGTCTCCAGGTCAGGGAAGGCATTGAACCAAAGTCTCCTAGATCCCCACTAATGATTCATCTGTGGAGTCTCATAAAAACAAAGGTCAGGGTGTTTTGAAAAAGACCTTGGGCATAGCAGTTGTGCAGAACATGGTAGTGATAAACACTTCCAAATCACATCTGTTGGTTCACACTAAGCAATGTAAATGTTACTGATCATTATAGGGCATGGATAGCAAATAGTCTTTACCTTCTCTGCTGGATTTATGGCTGTATGCAGAAAAGACCTGTGGAATTTGCAGTATCAAACTTTTGCATGACCAGCACTGGGTAGGACTGACCAGGAATGCAAACCAGCTTTGGCATCAGGAACCTAAAGTCTCAGTTTAGGTGGTTTTGCTTTAGGTCTTTTTGTTTGTCTGGCCCTGTGTGTGCTCTTCTGCACACAGGTGTCAGTCTCAGCATCCTTGTCACCTTGTGCTCCAACTACTTCTATCTATTGTAATTTCAACATGTGTATCATTGTATTTGGTATAGCTCATAACGTATTAGGTATTAGATTTAATTTAAAAAAGTAAAGCACCTGCTTACCTTGATATGGAAAAGGTCTGAAGTTGGTCTGACTGTTCCCTAAAGGCTGAGTAGAACACAAGTAAAATAACATGAACGTGTATGTGCGTCAGTCTCATCATTTCTCAGATTTTGGATCTGAGATCTGCCAGATCTGAGATCTGCCATTTAGGATTAGAAATAATTTGTCTAGGAAAATGGTGGTTTATTTGAATCTGTTAAGATACAGATGGCAACATTTCCTATTTCCTTATTTGTTTTAATCTCTTCTCCTTACTAAGCAGAAGTACTTTGGTGAACCCCATAGCAGCACTTTTGTTGAAGTGCGTTCATGGTTCTTCTCTTTATTCTGCTTGTGTTTTCGTTCCTATATTCCATATCTTGAACCTGCATTGAAGTAGACCCATACTCATGTGGTCACCTCTATCACTTTGTAATCTTGCCTTCCATCATTTACTGCTCTCTTTACAACATTCCCTTCACTAAGTCCTCAGAAAACCCACTGATGCTGATTACTTGCAAATAGTAATTGTATTTTTAATGGCAACCTGAGTAACTTGCTTTTTATGTACTGTAAGAAAATTGAAAAGTAACTGTCCATTTTACTATTTAATATGAATTTTATAGAACAAGTAGTAGTCCTTTCACTTGTTCTATCTAGTGGAAGAATAAATAAGAAGCTACCAATATCTACTGAGAAACTTCTTGTGCACCATGGGGTTAACAGGAGCTGCAGAGACAGCCAAAGGCTCACTAGGTACAGAAATGAAATGGAAATGCAGGGAAGGTGAAAGAGTGAGGTGATGAGACTGTGATAGAGGGTGAAGCATAAGGAAGGTCACAGAGGAGAGGAAGCCCTATTAAAACTTCAGAAACCTCTCTGGATAAAAGGCTGGAGCATTTGACTGACTTCTGCTGTCATACGGGAGATTGAGTCCAGGACGGTGGCAGCTGTAATGATGAGGGCCAGAGTGGGTGGGTGATCAGGAGGTAACAAATATCAAAATGGTAACACCTTATACTGTAATACAAGGCTTCTTTTTTTAAAAAAAAAAGTAGAAGAGGTCCAAGCTGGTGATCCATGTAGAGTTAAGTTAGTATCAGTAAACCAGTTATTGCTGCCCCAGAGATTTTGTACAGCAAAATGCCTGATTAGAGAACATTTTTGGGCATCCTGATTCTGTGGATGTTGGGAGCTGCTGCTTTCCCACCAAGCCACCAGTTCCTGGCTCCAACTATGTTCTGCTACAGAATCACAGCATCATAGAATGGCCTGAGTTGGAAGGGGCCCACGGGGACCACCACGTCCAACTCCTGTCCCTCTAAACCCTACACCAACTTCCTCACCCTCCTCTGGACACTCTCTTTTTAGCTTTAGATCCTTTTTATACTGTAGTGCCCAAAACACATCAGGACAGCACCCATATTGGTGAAGCAACTCTCAAGTGCCTGTGACTTCTCCTGGGAGGCAGCATCCTGGTGTTTGCAGATCTGCTTTGCTGGGCCCCTTGCCATGGGCGGGAACCAGTGTCTCACACACAGCCATGAGGCATCACTTGTCACTTGTCTGGAAGTACCTTACCTCAGTGTCTGCCGTGATTTGGCTGAAGCAGAGAGCTGAGTGGTTTGGCAGAGATTTCCAGAATGGGCCCAAGGCAAAGCAGAAAGGAAGCTGGTGGGGAAGTGGTGATGGGAAGTATTTGTTAACTTGTCCCAGGCTGCTGCTCTGACCATCCTCAATCCATACCCAAGTGCCCCAAGAGAGGGGAATTGAAAAAGGATCTCCTTACGCAGACTGTTCCCAAAGGGTGCTGGCAGGAAAAGTTGCTCTGGACTAGATCCATTTACTCTTAACGTAGTCAGTACCTAATAAGAGCCAAACTCCTGCCTGTCTTAATAATTTAAGCTTTGCAGAAGAGAAGCTGGGTGAAATTTTGATCTAATGTACTACTGCTGCGTAAGGAATCCTCAGGAACACTCTCAGTGTCATTAACTGTTTGTAGTTATCATGGGACCTAGGAATGATTATGTTGTACTTCCACAATAAAAATAAAGCACAAAGTGTGTTCTGGATTGTAAATTTTGCATTAAAACATGATTTAAGAGCTTGGGAGAAGCTGGTCTTAATGAGAAGTGGTGTTTTAGACAATCTTGTTTAATTCAAATGCAGTTGATGCGTAACTCTGACGTGCTGTATGTTAGCCTTAGTTTTAAAAGGTAGCAATAATTTGCATAATGTGGTGATAAATATGCCAGAAACAGTAGCTAGAGACATATGTATCAAAATAGAAAAGAAAGTGGCAAGTTGCAGCCAGGGGTAGCTTTAGGAAAAAAGCCCCAAACAGTCAAAAGACGTGGTCCGCGTTCAAAATTTTCATGGAGAGGAAGGGGTAGATATTTGTCTTGGGTAGATATAAATTGTATGAAAGGTATGAATGAGCATAACTGTCATTTATGAACTATTTGCACCTAATTCAGCTTTCATCCACGATAACTTTCACTGCTGTCTGTGTGGTCAGTGAATTGACTTGTGCTCTATGTTTACAGAGATTAACTTGTCCCTCGTGACTTTAGAGGTGTTCATACTCGTAGTGCTTTCTAATTTTGTATCAGCATTTACTAGATTTTGGATCCTTTATGGAAAACACATCTATGATTATCAGGAAAGCAATGCCCTGTTACATCTTGGGGTTTGCTTTAAAGAATGCTTTCTAGTATGTCGTGCAGTGAGCTGATGTCAGTTCACACTGAAATGCCCCATTCAGAGCTTTTCCATGGAATCTTGTTTTAAAGAGTGGAATTCAGCAGTTGACTCTGAGGCACAAATAACCATATAATTACTCTGCAATCACATAGTAATTAGCGTGTACTATTCATATATTGCATAATTATATGCCCTGCAGATAACATAGTAATTATATTTGTATTAAACATATAATTCTGTATGCTGTATAAAAAAAACTTTGAGAGTTCATAGGTAAGGTTATAGTTGTATGCTAATGTAATAGAACATTTTGTATGAAAACGTTACACTTTTATGAGAGGGTTGCATTTTGGAAATCTCATCTCTTCTGCATCTGCTGTTGCTTAAACTGTGGTAGGCTGCTATTATAAGAAATGATTGGCTCTTAATTTATAGTCAAATGTTGCATGTGTGTAATTTTGTAATTTGTGAGGATAAGAAGCAAGAAGTTATAGTTTTGTGTGCAGGAAACTGGGATTGGGAAGGACTTGTGTGAATGTTAAAAAGACAAAGGTTAAATGTATGAACTCACTAAACAGCTAGAGTGAAAACCAAATCTAATGCTGCTTATACATTGTGTTATTTCTGGATAGGTAGGATAAGGGGTAGTAACAGGTGATATGTTTGTATAATTGGATTGGCTATTAGAAAAATTAAATTATTATTATTAAATTTGTATAATTTATATTGGATATCAGGACAACTTTCTTTAAAAAAAGAGCAGTGAAGCATTGGCAGAGGCTGCCCAGGGCAGTGGTGGAGTCTCCCCATCCCTGGAAGCAGTCTAAAAGCATGTAGATGTGGCACTTCGGGACATGGTTTAGTAGGCACAGTGGTGTTGGGCTGACAGTTGGCCTGGATGATCTTGGAGGTCTTTCCCAACCAATGTGAAGTGCGAGGTAGCACCAAGGCTCATCTTGGGCACATGCAGTTCAGGCAGTTGCAGTACCTCAGTGCATGTCAGCCAAGGTATGTCATCTTTTCCTGCCAGGAAAAAGATAAAAGGTTGATGTCCTGATGTCCAAATTGGTAGGAGAATGGAGAAGAGTGACACTGTGTTGTAGATGGACCTTGGACTGAATTTTGGGGAAAAAAGGTGGAAGATGTAGGAAAAAATAGGAAAAAAAAAGTGCCTTTTTTTAGGAGGAACTTAGAGCTGTAGATCATTTGAAATATTTTACTTTTGGCTGCTCCCCCCTCCCTGCCCAAGAGTTTTAAATACCTGCAAAATGTTTTTCTCAGCTTGCAAATTCTGTGGTACTGGGAAGCATTTTCTTGGATCTGTGATGTTGGCATTCCTAATATCTAAAGCAGCATTATGATTATTTTTAGTTGAGTATTGCATTTGAATGCCAGTTGCCTTCATTTTCAAGCAAAGCGTATATTGGGTTTTAATAGCTGAATAATGTATTGTAAAATTAAATGTGTAATTTTTTTCTGTAACTTCTTGTAGCGTGTGCAAGTGTGTGACAGAGAGGGATGTACTCCTTATTTTAAAATGTTTCTTTCATAATCACTTGATAATTGTACATCACTTTTTTCAAAGCTTGTGAACTTTGTAAAGCTTCCAGGGTTCAGGAGGCATCTATAGATTTTATAAAAGTGTCTTTAGCTAAGGATGGAGTTTACAGGCCTTGTGGGTGGCCTGAGAGAGCTCAGAGCACCTGCTTTCCTTTCTGTCTGGGTGGGCTGTTTTCATACCTCAACAACTGTAGTAACAGACATGTGGCTTTTACGTTCTGCAAATACATAAATTACATCTAAATGTTGTTATCTGAGGTAAAAACTGACTGTCATTTATGCCAGTTTTACAAAAGCAGAGTTAGGAGCCCACGTTGTCACTGTGTTCTGGTGCGATTGCGATGGGTCAGACATATCCCTCCCAATTTACCAGTGATTTTAATAGCTTTTTAGTGAGGCTGAGCCTTACCCAATATTCATCCCACGTGTCTGCTATGTAGAAGATGAAGCACAGCCTGCCTGGTGTAATTGTCATTTATTTGCCAGCTTTCTGATCTTAACGCATGCTCTGTATAAGGCACTATATAAAGCAATATATTCCTATGATTTTCTAAATTAACAGTAGCTCTCTGTTTCTGTTTTTTGCAAGATGAAGCACAGAAATACGTGAAATCCTTCCAATTGTCTAAGTAAAATTGGTCTTTACAATTAATCTTTAATTATTTCACGCAATCATACTCGATGATCCTTACGGATCTCCTCCCATTTGAAATATTCTACTATTCTAAAGACAAAGTGGGAAGACTGGAATGGTACTTTTCTCTTGTTCACTCTTTAAACTGTTATTCTAAGAAACGTAAGGACTGAAAGTTTTGTATGTAACAAATATATAACCAGGGTCTCATTAACAGTGAAATAACCACAAACGTCAAAACACAATATAAATGTGACGCGTTTCTTACTGCTGTTGTGTTGTTTTTTCTAGTGGAGCCAGTACTTTCAAAGGGGAACAATTGCTTGGATGCAGCAAAAGCTTGTAACCTAAATGATACCTGCAAGAGGTTCAGATCTGCTTACATTACCCCCTGCACCAGCAGCACGTCTAATGAAATCTGTAACAAGCGGAAGTGTCATAAGGCCCTCCGGCTATTTTTTGACAAAGTTCCCCCAAAGCACAGCTATGGGATGCTCTTCTGCTCCTGTCGAGACGTAGCCTGTACAGAAAGGAGACGGCAGACAATTGTTCCTGTGTGTTCATATGAGGACAGGGAGAAACCAAACTGCCTGAATTTACAAGAATCCTGCAAGAAGAATTACATCTGCAGGTAAGATAGCACATAGCAGGGGAGTGATTAATGAGATACCAGAGAGAACTTTTTGGTACTGCTGGATTTGCCAGGGCTAAGGGTCAGAATATCCAATAGGGAAAAGGATGAGTCAGGGAAAAAAAACCCAAAACCTCTGACATCCTTAACAGAATAACAAAAAACTGCATCTGCTTACAGTGTGTGTCTTCACCAGAACTGCTCAGAGCTGCTCCCTTGAATTACGGAGGAATCTGTAAACTCCATGTCTAATTTTTTACAGAGTTTTGTTTGAAACATTTTCATTAGGTGTCTCTGGGAAATGATGTCTCAGAATGATTTTTATGTCCCATTATTGACCAGGTGGAAATAGAATTACTCGTTACAATGGGATTTATTTTCCTTGCAATCTTACGAGTGAGCACTAGTAACTGTGAACACAAGCCACACGTCGGGCTTTATAAATGGTCACAACACACAGACTGCTCATGGGTTTCTTCTTCATTGGAAAAAAAGGAGTCCACATTTGTAGACTAGATCACACTGTCTTCGTAGAGCTGTTTTAGCCTTGGAAATGTTTTATCACCCCTTCCCTGACTGGATTGCTGGGCTGGTACAACCGGAGGGTCATTGATTCACTGGCCTAATTCCCAGTTGCTTTCCTTTGCGCGTTCGGAGCGCTGCTTCACAGGACAAACCCGATCCCTTTGCCTTCAGCACACCCAACAGTGACATAACAGGACCTCCTCTGCCCTTAGGAAATGCTTTATTCCTACTTAGCATTGAGTATGCTTATCCGAGAATGTTGCTGTGTTGATGTCCTGTTCGTGAAGTTAAGCCCAAGAATCCTGCTCATTTCTAATGTGTAAATCTCATGTGGATTATCCAGTTCTGTGAATTAGTAAGTAAGGGAATAAATACAGTTTTAAAATGTCAAGGACATTGAAGATGTGGTATAAATCTTAATAAGTACTTACAGATGCCTGGTGAAATATTAACTTTGAAGTTTGTTTATGAGATCCCCACTGCTGATCTGAAGCATTTAGCCATGGCACCTGAGATGCACCCCAGTGTTGTTCACAGGTGAGGGGTTGCACAGCACCCTGCCCTCGATGGCTCAAGGGAAGTCTGGAGCCAGTGTCCTGCTGACTCAAATTAGAGAATATTTAAATCAGAGCAGGGTCCTCATTTCAGTCCAGTGAGTTGTATTCAGCACCTTCAGAGCTGATGCTAATTTGGTTTATGAAGGCTGAATCCATGTAGTTTCAGAGCCCTGTTTTCCATTTCCATGTTGTGCCATTAGTATTTTTGCATATATACATTGCCTTCCCTGTACACAGTCCCTGTTAGTAGAGTTACGCTGTCTTTACTTGTTTTCTGACAAATGTCCAGTGTGTTACACTCCCAATGAAATGAAGAAGAGAATTTTATAGAGTCTTTCCTATTATTCAGGCTGTAGTGTTCAGGAATTACTTAGTTAAATTACTGCCATTACTTCTCTTACGACTGTGTTTTCCTTTGGTCAGCTTTGATCTAATGTTGTCTCAGCAGCTAAGTTTTTAATGGCATTTTGTTTAATTTGATTTCACAAGTCTGGTGTTGTGCTTTTTCCATTGCAATGCTGCAGAGGAAAGCTTGGCAAAATATCTGCTCTGGTTGCCCGAAGGTGCAGCTGGCACTGGGAGGAAAATGGACTTCTTTATGGGTTCTTCATGTGGTTTCATTTCTTTAAAATACCACAATTAAAAAGTTTGGGTCAAGACCTGGTTAGACCTGGCTGTGAGGGTGAGAGGCAGCGCTGGTAAGAAGGAATGGGTGGGCAAATGCCTGTGGGGTCTGGAGCAGAGCAAGGTTTATGTGTTGCTGAGAGTTATCTCATGTAGGGAGGTGGGGCTTGGTCTCTTCTCCCTGGGAGCTAATAGCAGGACAAAGGGAAATGGCCTCAAGATGCGCCAGGGGAGATTTAGGTTGGATCTGAGGGGGAATTTCTTCACTGAAAGGGTTGTCAAGCACTGGCAGAGGCTGCCCAGGGAGGTGGTTGAGTCCCCATCCCTGGAGGTGTTTAAAAGATGAGTAGGTGCTGTATTTGGGGACATGGTCTAGTGGTGGACCTGATTGGCCTTGATGTTCTTAAAGCTCTTTTTTAATCAAAACCATTCTGTGGTTCTGTGTTTCTGTTAATACCACCAAAACCTTCCCTCTCTTCTGTCATGCAGAGGAGGAATCAGCAGCAGAGCTATTCCAGCCTATCCATAATAAGGTGACAGACATTTTTTTCTCTGTGACTTGTGCACTTAGAAGAAGTTGGTGTGATTTGTTCCCCCTGTCCCACAGGAAAATAGGCAGGGGAGGAAAGATAGGGAAGATCTCCTGCCTGCTGTTGAAAGCATTGGCACTGATAAATGTCAGTCTACATAGTAATTCCAGATATGTTTAGAATAATTAAAAGCAGTAGTCAGTAGACATATAATCCAGCTCTGATAAACTCTATTTCATTTTGAAGTCAGAAAGAGCATCTAAATGCGGGAATAGTTTGAGAATATGTTCTGCCCACAGTGAAACAGTCATTTAGAAACTATTATTTGTGTTCCTGTTGCATCTGTTAAAACTTCTTCATAGTGCTAGTTAAGACAAGGGGACAAGTTCTGAAGGGTTTCTGAAAGTACTTTGGTTTACAAATGCTGCTTACTCAGAAATACAAGATTTGAATCTGCCCATACTCTCTACAAAATAAGTATTTAAGCATGTAAATAAGTATTTAAAACAGGTAGGTTTGGATGCTCTTTAAAAACTGTCCTGGATGCATATATCACCAGTTCTGGTTTTGGAACAGAGTTAAGAGTGGGGAGGGGGATTTGACCAAACTGCAGGTGCCACTAACTGAGATGGCAGGATGCTCTGCTTAATGTTTTTCTATTGAAATCATTAATATCTGTTATGTAACATAAACTCCCAATGGAGGAATGTCAGGAAAAGCAAGTAAGTTCTAACTTAAGTAAATGGCCCTAATTTTTCAACTTCATCAGAATACCTAATGGTGCATTTTCTTTATCATTTTTCTGCTGCTGCTTCTTGTATCCCAGGCCATATCCAGCTTTGAAATCCATTGGAGACTCTCAGGTGTACTTGTTGCTGCTCACTGAAAAGAAAAGCCAAAACCAAAAGAACGAAAAGAAGCCATTAGAGTTCCTTTCTATTATGAACATAACCAAAACTTCTAAAGAAAGTCAATATACTGTCAAAATTTTCACCAGTGATGTCCTGGAATAGCTCAAACCTCTGAGGACCTTCCTGTTGTCATCATTTCAGCCACCAATTAAACTTCAGAAAGGTGAATGGAAGGTTTTAAAAACATCATTCTTCATTTTTTTCACTATCACCTTTGACAGTATTTCAAACATTATTTTCTTTCAGTAATGAAAATCAGAGTCATTAGTTTGGTCTTTTTAATAATCTGTGTTTTGAGTTTGCATACTTTGTCTCCTGGATGTGCTAAGAAGGCACTGACCAGAATGATAATGATACAGATGCGTTATTTATTGAAAGAACTGGATCAATACAGTCACATGGGGCAAATACCTGAAAAGAAGGGTAGCATAAAATGAGGCATATTTGTTAAAATAATCTAGTAGCACCATGTTTCTTCTTCTCTTAAATTACTATCTTCAAAATGTCAGATGATTTAGGCTCATTTTTAAGGTGAAATGTCAGAAGACAGCTGTTTGGACCTTTTTTAAGTAAAATAAATACTATTCTTAATATTTTGCCCTTGGTTCTGTAAAAAGCACATGTTGCTGCCTACAGCTATCGATACTGAAAAACAAGATAAAATGGCTGCATAATATATTTAAATAACTTTTCCTTGTGGGATATCTGAAGGATAATAATCACAGAATCATAGAATGCTTTGGGTTGGAAGGGACCTTTGCAGGTCATCTAGTTCAACCCCTGTGCAGGAGCCAGGGACATCTTTAACCAGATTAGATTGCTCAGAGCCCCATCCAACCTGGCCTTTAACACGTCCCGGGATAACACAACCAGTGCCAGGGCCTCACCACACTCGCAGGAAAACACTTCTTCTTAAGAGCTCATCTCAATCTTTCCTCTTTTGGCTTAAAACCATTCCCCCTCATCCTATCCCTGCACACTCCCTGATCCAGAACCCCTCCCCAGCTTTCCTGGAGCCCCTTTCGGTACTGGGAGGCTGCTCTAAGGTCTCCCTGGAGTGTTTTCTTCTCCAGGCTGAACAAGCCCAACTCTCTCAGCCTGTCCTTGTACAGGAGGTTCTCCAGCCCTTGGATCATCCTTATGGCCTCCTCTGGACTCGCTCCAACAAATCCATGTCCTTCCTGTGCTGAGGACTCCAGAACTGAACACAGCACTCCAGGTGAGGTCTCACCAGAGCAGAGGGGCAGAATCACCTCCCTCTGCGTGCTGGTCACATTGCTCCGATGCAGCCCAGGATACAGTTGGTCTTCTGGGCCTGAGATGTCCTCTTAGCTTTCAGCAGATGGATCGTCTCCCTGAAAATCCAATGAAGATATTTTTGGCACTGTGTATTCAGAGAGCTAAATCTTTCTAGCATTGGTATGTTCTTACCACTTGACCAGTTTCTGGACGCCTGTCCTGTCCAGTCTTAATTTTATTGCAACCACCCATTCACAGTATCACAAGGTTGGAAAGGACCTCTGAGATCATCGAGTCCAACCTATAACCCAACACTAACACCAACACTAACACCAACCATCATCTAACCCATGGCACTCAGTGCCTCATCCAGTCTCCCCTTAAAAACACCTCCAGGGTCGGTGACTCCACCCCCTCCCTGGGCAGCGCATTCCAATGGCCAATCACCCTTTCAGTGAAGAACTTTCTTTCACACAATTCTGTATGACAGATATCTGCATCCTAAGGTATAAGAATGTTGTATGAAAATATGCAAACATTTCATCAGCGTGTGAAAGTATTCATTCACAGTAACAGCTAGAACAAAGGCTTAGCTGCTTGCTATGTTTCCTGAAAATGTAAGAAACTTGCCAATAAATTAATTTTCCTTATTTGTATTCTGTTGAACATCTTTAGTGATAATTTACCATGGGACGGGAGGCACTATGTCTGTGCTGTTTCCATAAGGCATGTGAAAGCTGCAAGTGCTTTATACCAGTACCTGTTTGTACAGGTGGCTTTTCTGTTTAAGACTCCTGGTCTGTTCCTGCATCAGGTACTGTTACTGACTGCACCCCCACGGATAAGAGTTGCCAGAGGAGGGGGTGACTGAACGCTGTAGGCAAGCTTATGATGAGATATAAATGGGCAGTCAGCATGTTTTGTCCTGCTGTAGCAGAGGGGGAGCCCAGCACCTTGCGTTAGGAAGGAGCCTTGTTCAGTTACAGCATTAACAAGCAGCAGGAGGGAGCGCAGTAGAGGGATGTGTAGGGGGACTGGTAAGAAGAAATATGACCTTTTCATCAAATTTTCTATTCCTTAGACTTATCTTTCACTCTTTTTGCTTTCTCCCTTGCTTTTTTTTTTCTCACACCTCTTCCCCTTACTCTTCTTTCATCTGTTTTTTCCAGATCCCAGTCATTATCTGACTTTCACCACCTCTCTATGTTTGAATTCTCTCTGTTACAACCACTTTCAGTAGCTCCTCACCTGCTCCTCTGCATGTTGTTCTTTTCCTCCCTCAGTACCCTGCCACAGTCCAGCGATTGTCTCTAATTCAGCAAATGAGAGGGAAAACTTAGATGCTACCTCCCTTTCTGAACCTTGTAGCTTATATTGGTCACAACCCAGCAGCCAGCTACTAAGCCTGACTGCTCAGTCTCAGGCTGGCTCTGGCTTTATGAGTTAAAAGGACACTTAGTGCATATTTTCATGAAGGACACAGTAGCATTATACATTTCTGTATGACAGAGCTACATTTGCATCCCTCTGGAGTATTTATATCAGTTTGGCACTCAAAGTTGTCTGGCAGCTCCTTGAGATGATTGTTCTGCTGTGGGTATGCAAAACCAGGACTACAATATGTTTTTTGTAATGCTGTTAAGGGCATTAAAATGGGGACACTCTTGATTTCTAGAGACATGCAGGCTATGCCTATGTCATATGTTTAATGACTGAGTCAGAGTGTACAAAACCCCTCCTGTGCTGCCTGACTGCACTGGATGTCTGCTGTGTAATAGGGTTAGCCTGAGCTCAGGCTACCTGCACATCCTCCCCACCTGCTCTGTGCATAACATCAGGACTTTGCTAGGAAAGGACCTGTGTCTGCACAATACCAAGTGGAAAAGGGAAAAATGTAAAGCTGTCTTAGCCCATATACTGCAGCATACCCACAATCACCCCTCACATCTGTAAGCATAGCCTGAATTTGAAAAATGCTTTATATATATATGTGTGTATAAATATATATGTATATATTGCTAGAGGTACCTATTTATTTAAGTGAAAACAATCCATATATTAATTCATTTAATTATTTTAAATTAATTAATAGTAAGGAATGATTACCGTTAAAAAAAATGAGATCTGGAGGGAGAGGGGACAGGAGCTGCTGTGCTCTGGAGAGGAAACGTGATAGTAGTGGAGTATGCGTGTGGGGAATTGCTAGACTGGAAAAAATATTAATGCAATCTCTGCAAAATAAGCAAAAACCCTTTCAAGTCAAGGCAAAGTAAAGATGGAAAATGCTGCAATATTGTATTATTTTCTTTCCTTCTAGTCCCTTACATGATTCATTTCATTTGTCTCTCATTACCAGAGTAAAATAGACAGAGTATTACTTTCCCCTCCTCCCATAAACAAAGGTAATTTTTTAATTTCTTGCCTCTGAATAAAACTCCAAATGGTACACAAATCCCTTTGGAATCCAAAAATCAGCAAAACAAGACTGCTTTGTCCCTGTTAAAGTGCAGATGGATCTCATTCTATAGTGCAGGGATCTGCTTGGCCAGGCCTCATTTATACTCTCTGTTCTTAAGAGGGTCTTGAAGAGGAAAAGCTTGCTGGATGATTGACACTTCTCCGAGAGAAGCAAGGATGCAAGGCTTTAGTAATTAGAAAAATGGCTCAGCTTTATTCCTGTGCCCAACTTTCACATCACTTTGTGCTTTAACACTGAAGAGAGCCTCATGCACAGGGGGTTTATGCTTCAAGAAGCAGTAACTAGACAGTATTTTTGCGTGGAGGTCCCTTGTCAGGCAAGCTTGAAACTCTCTAAGCAGCATCCCTTCAGTCAGCTAGAACTTCTGCTGATTCCTGAATCCAAGTCTTCACGGAAAGGGAGCCTAACATTGTCAGAGCTGTTTGGTTGAGGTGGCTTCTGTTTTGCATGGTGTAGCTTTGACAGCATCCCTGATGTGGCTGAGGGCCTGCTGGTCCTTCCTGGTTGCTATTAAGTGTATTACCAACCTGTGGCCCTTAATATGCATTATTAACTGTCTACAAGGCTGAAAAAGTCAGAAAGCAAATAAAGTATGTGTGTGTGAACATACAGCAATCATAAAATAAACCTGGATACAAATGATGAGGGGTTTATAGGCTGTATTAGGTACCTTGCTTTCCACGTCAGTCTGCTTTTAGCCGAAGTGCCTGGAATACTTGCAGACATCACTTAATTCTGGGTCCAAGAACCATTTGTATCATCCACATGAGTTTCTTCATCATAATTTTGGTCTAAAAAGGTTTTTTAATTCTATGTGAGAAAGGAAAATTGGATGATATATAAAAAGACTCCAGGTTAGAGAGATGAGGCAGGAAAGGGGGTTACAGCAGGGCAAATGTGACTCCTTTTGGTTTTGTTCATTTATTGGGGGGAAGATGTAGAAATGTTAATGAAGCAGTCTTATCCCATGTTTAGTAAAAAATATTTAAAGCCAGAAAAGTTAAATTTGTCATTAACTTTTAATTGAGATCTAAATTTGGAGCTACTCATATTTTTCTGGTTAAGCAAGCACTTAATTGCTTTGCTGCATGGGGTTCCAGTAAGAGTACTGCTACTGCTAATCTGTTGAATTGTTAGGTGAGTGATTTTTGTAGAGATCAGTTTAGTATCCATTTGCATGAGTAGTTTCCTCCCATTAATCTGTTAAATCTGGTGAAGAGAAGATTTTTGATCCCTTTTAAGGTACACCCAGTCACATTTGGCAAGATTATGGTTTCTGGGGAAAAAAAAAGGATGCTTTTACCACACAGTACCATTTTCTTTAATACATCAGATTGTTTTCTCATCTGCCTCCAACTATGTGTATGCTACAGGCAAGAAGCTGCTGTATGTTTACTATGAATAACAGAGCTGTTATATCAAGTCCATTCCCAGTGTACTTCCTCCGACATCAGTTACTCCAGTGGATTTATTCCAGGGATGAAGTTGGCTATTCTGGTTCTACATAGGTAAATCTTCAGGCATTGCTAATTAAAATAATGTCAACTGATTTTACCATTCCATTATGCTGGACTTTGTAATGGTTATTTATATCACTCTGCATCAGGCCCTAGCGAGAGAATATTTCTACTGGCAGTTTTTTCTATTAAAATAGCAGCAAGAAAATGTAAGCACTGGAACTAAAAATAAAACTTTGTTTCTCAACAGAGCAAGTGATATCCATATGAATATTTTCAAATTTTAGCATTTCAGTGTTTACTGAATAGAAACTGCATTGCTTTCCTTGTGCTTTAAGCAGTACCACGTTAGTGATGGAGTAACTACTGTTAAGGGGAAGCCAGATGTAAATGTGCCAGTGTCTGCAAAGGCTTCTTGGCAGAGGTGGTGGTTGTTTCCTATGCTTTGATTATCTGCTGGCTTTAAAACAAGTCACACAGTTTTCTGGTGTGTGTTTACTGTTGAATATAGATTTTATGTGTGAGCTGACAGTGACCCTTGCCTGAGATTATTAATAGATGACCTTACATCCACGTGTTTGTGCTCACACTATACTTGTTCAAGCACGTTCTATAAACCATTACAGCAAGCTTTTCTATTATAAAGTACATAAAACTAAGACCTCTGTTAAATTAAAACTTGAATGTTGAGTTTACTTTCTTTTGTTCCAATTGAGACATAAAGTACAGTGGTGTCCTTTCAATTACGATATCCCCTTTTCTAATTAAGGACTGTGAAATGCTGGAGACACATCTCAGGAACTGGCCATCACTCAGCATTGCAAAATATTCCTCAGAAAGGACAATGTCTTTCAGAGCAACTTTTGTAAACATCTGGTTATATCACAGGCTGTCAGCTCTCAGCCTCAGGGTCTGTATTCAGTGCTTTTTTGGCAGTGGAGACAAAAAAAAACCCGTCTTAAGACAGCCACATCACCCTTAACTGGTAAAAATGGTTTATTTCTCAATCTTATACTACAAATCAGTGCTGTTTGTACAGGCATCATATATCCATATAGCTTCTAAAAGCTATAAAACATGTTGAACAGAACAATGCTGTATTGGTTTGCTGTTGCCAGAACTTCTCAACTTGCTGTTTAATGGGGCTGTTTTGTACATGGGGAAAAAATGCTTCACATAAAAGAGACTTTAATCTGCTTTTATCGGCTGTAGTTCTGATTTTATATTTGTTGTCTTACTCCTGAAATCAGAACAGTTTTTAGAGTAGCTTCAGGATGAATTTCAGCCGTGCTTGCTGCCTGCAGACCCTGGATGACTGAGCATGGGCCAGGTCTCTGACAAGGGACATGGAGCTGTTCCTTCAGGGAACCACAATGCCACCTGAGGGACTTTCCTATGCAAAAAGCATCCCTACATATCTTACGAAACCTAAAGATGCAGCACATCTGCCAACAGAAACTTTTCTGGTAAAGAGAGGACTTGTATTGGACTTTTAAGATTATTTTGTCTCCAGCTCCACAACAGTTTCATGCTGGAGCCAGGAATATTCTATCCTAGTTTATTTTAAGTGGTTGCAGAGGATGTTATTGTCATGGATGTCTTTCTCAAGTACTTGGAACCACATCCTTTCAATGTGCACTCACAATATAGTTGTTAATAAACACCCAAGCATCCAGTGTCACACTCAAAGAACCTGCAGTGGCACTAATTTCTTTGGCTTGCTTTTTGATTTTCTTCAAAAGCACCCTTTTCTGCTCAGCTAATGAGGTGAGAACAACTCTATCCATAGTGCACTAGTTCTTGCTTGAGTAACATGCTAACAAGAGACACTCTAGTGCTTGGACATCTTTAACACATGACAGCAGTTTATATTTGAAGTTCCAAATTAAACAGCACAAAGGAAATGAGATAAAATGAAAATATACATATTCATGGTACTCGGAAAGGCACTGGTGGATTTGTTCATGTTACTGGAGAGCTTTGGTACAGCGACAGATAGACTAAATAGAAATCTAACCAGCATCCCCCGATAGAAATCACAGGCTGACAGTTCACTCTATCATTTTGTAGAAGATTCTCAGAGAAGTGTTTTCTTTGCAGCTGAGAAGACAGAGACACATTATGCATGCTTAAAGTCAATGCAAGGAAACAGAGCCCTCCAAAACGTATTTAATATAGGTTTGATTTCCTGTGGAATGCTTTCCAGATGTTCTCTCAAACAGGCCTCTAAAAAATGATGTGAGGTAATTTTTTTTTGCAAACAGAAAGAGAAAATTCTGTTTTGTGTCACTGCATCTGCGAATCACTGTTCCAATTCTTTATTGCATTACCTTGTGCTCAGGATTTGCACTGTATTTTTCAAAACTGGTTTTATTACACAAAAGGTCAGTAGTATAAAAATATTTATACTGTCCAACTGCAAGTAAATCCTACTTGTTTAGAATCACATTTGAGCTTAGTAGTTTTGCTTAATCCCAAAGGAGACCCAAGACATGAAATTAAAATTACTCTCATGCATGATATTGAGTCACTTAGAGGATTTAATTAACATTAATAAACTGAGATTAGTGTTTTGTTAAGTTGCTTTTGATTTTCTGTAGCAGACATTGTGCAAAAAGATCTAACAGGTCTTGAGCAGATGACATGAGCAAGGGAAAGGATAGTGGAAAGGATAAAGGGTAATACATAACTTTGCTTTGCTTTACCAAAGATTCAATATTAGGACATGGGAGTGGAGTATGTTTAGAGCACTTTTTACTCAGGAAAATGAGGCTTGTTAATAGAAAAATAGAAAGGATGTTTGTACTGTTGATGTTAAAATATAGATATGCATGAATGGAAACATTTTTCATTTTACGTGACTAAATTTCTAATAGGTCTCCATAATCTGAGGTACAAAGTTTCTGGAAGGCCCTTGGTAAACAAAAAGCCTGGATAACATCACAGGTACTGGCAGACACAGTGGGGAACACTGTAAACAGTCAGCTGGGCAGTTTGAGTGGAGTGTGGGCACTCAGCTGGAGAAACCAGCTTTGGAGGACTGTAGGGTCTGTGCCTGATGCGCTCAGCAAGCATTTGTGATGCTAAGAGGCATCTGAATGAATCTTGTGTGATCTCTGGATGTTTCTGTATCCAGTTATTCCACAATCCAAATAGTCTGCCTTTATGTAATTGGGGATTGTCTGTGTTTTACTTCCAGATGAACAATACAATATTTAGAGATAAATCGAATCCAGAATCAAATATTTGTGTGGGCTTAGGCTGCCAGTCATTTAAAATAACAAAACAGAAACAAAACCAGATTAAAAAACAGCTTCTCTTGGTTGGTAGCTGGTATTTGGTGTCCAAGATCCTGTGATGGCTTTTGCCAGTGTTGCAAAATATTTGGATCTGCTCGTTTGAGGGAAGCTGCTTTCAATATTCAGCTCTTGGGTGCCAAATGGTCTGCTGTGGGATCTTTGCGTTTTTACCCTTCCTTCCTTCTTCCTGAAAGGTGCAAACACTGAGCTGGGTGTCCTGGTGTCTCTGGCAACCCCCTGGGACCTCCCTGGGGACAGGCTGGGACATCAGCCCGTGACTTGGCTCAGCGGGGCCGGTGACTGGGCTGGGCTTTGGGGAACTGGAGATCAAGGTCCTACAGCATCGCTGGGGCAGAGACTGAGGCTGGAAGGGGGTCCTGAGCCATAGGCTGGGTAGGAAAAGCCCCGGGGTGGGCAGGGACATCAGTGCTCTCAGGTCTCAGACACTGTTGTTGTTTGAGAAGGAGGGCAGCAAGCAAAGAGAAACAAAGCTGTTTGCAGAAAAAGAAACTAATGGAGTTGCTGTTTAATAACTATCTGTAAAAATGACCATTTACAAAAACTGTCAAAATTGCTCAGTGTGTACAGAACTAAGGAGGTATGAGATGTATTAGTATTACACACCTCTGCTGTCTTTTAATGAAAAAAAAAAGGTTCAGAGCTTTATCACTAAGTGCTGGGAGGGTCATCTCTCTTGTGATGGAGTTGCTCTGAGGCTTTTTTTCGGCTCACTGGTTGATAGAGGTTCTTATGTAGCCTTTGCCTCATTTTCTCACTGCCCACTCACTATGTGTTTATGAAACAAAGAGAAAATGAAAAGCTCTTCCAACAATGAAGCCATTAGTTTGGCCACATACCATCTCCTCTTGTCACTCTTGCATCCCAGCAGAAACAGCACCGCTCAAGCTACACAGGAGCTATTTGTAGCTGCAGAGGAGGGTGCTGCATTTGACCCCCACAAAAGAAGAACAAGTATTTTGACTTGGTTTTTTTTTTTTTTCTGTAATAGTGTCATTTATCAGCATGACACATATTCATTGACTTAGTCTGAGTTTTTTCAGTGTCAGAGTTATACTTCTTTTCTGTTTTGAATATTGATGCAGTGCTTCCCTTACGTGAGTGTGCTATGTCTGCCAAATGGTGTCTAGACACTAGAGCAGCTTTGACTAATTATTGTAGTCACCCCAGTCACTCAGCTTGGGCATCTGTGTACTCTTTATGTTGGTGCTGTCGTGCCATAAATAGGTGCCTAAATGCAGGCAGCAGTGTGAAGAGAGGTGGCAGTGAACAGGCCCAGTCTTCTCCCAACACCACCGAGGTGAGTGCAGAGGAGAGCAGCCACCACCTTGAAGTCACTAACAGGGCAAACCATTGTATCCACGCACTTGGACATCACAGCATGAGGGGTTCAGTATTGTTCTTGGTCTGAAGATCACCGCTGCAAAGACAAGGCTGAGAGAGAAGGGTTCTCTGTCTCAAGGCTCAGCAACTGAAGATGTGTACAGCCAGAGAGAAAAAGAAGAGAAATCAGCACCTCCCAGCCCAGCAGGAGCGGTGCCTCTTGGGGAGGACTCGTGGGTGATTTATAGAGCTGCTTTCCAGGAGACCATGACTTCCACCAAAGCCGAACTGAAAATGCAGTTTTAGAAATTTTCTATGACATCATCATTTATATCATGCTTTTAAATTTTGAACTAATGCTGGAGCTGTGTTTGTAGAATCATAGAATGCTTTGGGTTGGAAGGGATCTTTACAGATCATCCAGTCTAATCCCCCTGAGGGATCAGGGACATCTTTAACTCATTCAGGTTGCTCAGAGCCCCATCCAACCTGACCTTGAATGTTTCCAGGGATGGGGCGTCCACCACCTCTCTGGGCAACCTGTGCCAGTGTTTCATCACTCTCAATGTAAATAAATTTCTTCCTTATATCAAGTTTAAATCTCCCCACCCTTAGTTTAAAACCATTATTCTTTGTCTTGTCACAACAGGCCTTGATAAAAGGCCTGTCCTCAACTTTCATATTGGCCCACTTTGAGTACTGGAAGGCTGCTATAAGTAAGGTCTCCCTGCAGCCTTCTCTTCATCTTTAAAGTTGAACACCTTTAAAGAGGGGAAATTGATAAATACCAAAGATAATTTCAGAACATCAGAGAACTTTTACAAAACTTGGAGACTAAAAAATAGGGAAGACTTAATCAATGTTGCCTTCGCAACAGGCTTTGCTAGTATAAAATTAAATTGCCTCAAAAATTATGTGCAGATTAAACACAATACTGCTATTAACAAAGCTTATTTGTAAGCAAAATTTGAAAGTTTTGATTTATCCTGCTGAGCACTTGAAGAACCACTATCATAAGGAAAACAAATTAACTTTTTTCTTTGTTTTTTTTTAACTGTTAGAAATGATTTTGCTGGTGCTAATACAAAGCATTAGAGAACAGCAGGTTTGAGATATTTTTCTCTTTTTCTCAGAAAGACTGTTTGTTGTTTGAGCATATTTTCTTTGAATTTGCCAATAGGATTATTCTTATTTTTTCAGTTACTGGCATACTATTCCAGGAGATCTGCCGTTTACTTTGAGGAGATTTTCTGGGGCTAAGATAGGAGTCATTTAATTTGTGGGGTTTTTTTCCCTACAAAGAGGATTTTTTTTTTCTTCCAAGGAAGATTTCTGTGCAGTTCTGTTTTGTTTTTTTTTTTTATGGAAGGGGAAAAAAGCATTACTGCTGCTGTGCACAAAGAGGATTTGTAATTCTTTAATAGAAAAAGTTAATTGTTCTTTTTAAATGTGGTCCTGCTACATGTTATGTACAATATAAAAGTGCCTGTCATTCTCTCTAGCCATCTAGCAAATAGAGGCACATAAACATTGCACGTGTAAAATGCAGCACACTGAAAGGCAGGCGTGTTGCAAACTTTGTTCATCCTCTAGATTACCGAACTTCTCAATCCTGGGTTAGACACCCACAAGTTACTACACACAAGTTTCTTCAGGTTGAAGAAAAACTAAGATCATAGAATCATGGAATGTCTGGAATTGGAAGGGACTCACAAGAACCATTGAGTCCAACTCCTGTCCCTGCACAGGACAATGCAACACTCACACCATGTGTTTGAGGGAGTTGGCCAAAGGCTTCTGGAATGTTGTCAAGCTGGGACTGCTTCCCTGGGGAGCTGTTCCAGTGCTCCACCACCCTCTGGGGGAAGAACCTTTTCCTAATATCCAACCCAACCCTCCCCTGGCACATCTTCCTGCCATTCCCTCTGGTCCTTCATTGGTCACCAGAGAGAAGGGCTCAGCGCCTGCTCCTCCTCCTCCCCTTGTGAGGAAGCTGTTGACCATATACATAATTTTTATAGGACTGGTATTATCTGATTGTTCTTTTTCAGCATCTCTGAAAGAATTATCTCTTTTACTCAAACAGTTCTTAATATCATGGGCAATACTTAAGGATAAATGATAATATGGTTCCTAATTGGGCTAATTTGTCTCTCTCTAGATAAATAGCAGTACCACTGTTTTGGTATTGCTGATGAGCACACTTTCATCAGTGCCACTCTACTGGAAATGCTTGGGGCTAGATCTTCAGTGAGAGTTAATCAGCAGATCTTCACTGAAAATGATGGAATTGTTTTATGGCAGATGGAGGTCTGTCTCTGTTTTTATTTGCTGGCCTTAACTTTGTCGACAGTGGAAATGAATCTACACAAATAGCAGGTGCCTTTAACAGCTCAGGAGAGAGTGAGAACTTTGATAGTATGGAGTTAAGATGACTCACTAGAGAGGAGGTGTATGGTGATGTCCAGTACTGCTTGAACCAGAACTATATCAACTATATTTGGCTTATGAAAACTTAAATGTGCAACATTGTCAGATCATTACCTTTTATGGCCATAAAAATTCTTCAAAAATTAACACACACATCAAGCTGCGTGCAAAAGGGATCAACAGAGCAATTTTTAGTTTCCTTTAGGGTTTACAACAAATAAATTCCTTAAGCAGACTGAGTATTAATGACTGGGATTATTCCATAGTTATCAGTTCTTAAAAACATTTTGAGAAGAGGAATGTAATAAAAGATCTTTGGACCAATGCACTTAATAAACTAAGGGAGAAATGGACATTTAAGAATGATGAAATGATTGCAAGAAATGTTTTCAGGATTTTCGAGATGCTGGTAGCAAAATCACAGCACCAAGAAAATATATTTGTGGTCACATAAATAAAGACATTTAAATCTGAGGAGCTGCTTTGTTTGAGAAATGCAAAAATTCTGCACATAGAGCAGACTTATTCCTTCTAGAATGGCAAATGTTTTTCATACTGGATGAATGTCATAGGCTGTCTTCCGTCCTAAAGCAGATTTCATGCAGTTAGTAGTAGAATTTGTGTAGAACCTTAGAAATTATCAGCTGCCTTTGTTCCCCAGTTGCTCAGAAGGCTGAATCAGAGCCCCACTGTCTTAGTTATTGACTGAGAGGAGTCACTGCAGTTCCATAGGGTTTCCTTGTCCAGGCTTTCTCTTTACGTGCATTGGAATCTGTTTCTTCTCAGCCTGTCCCCTGGTCGGTACGGTGTATATTGACCAGCAAAGGAGAGATTTTATGGCAATTTAGAAATTTATTTATACATGTAGGGTAACTTGAAGGCTTGGTAGAGAGCTTGACTTTTTAAAGTTATTCAAGGCAACTGGATACAAATATCCTTCTCAAGGTTAAATGGTGAAATAACCAAGGGAGGGAGTGAAAAACTTACAGTCAGGTTTAAAGTCAACCATGGATTTGTTGGTTATTTACAGTTAGCAAGGGATGGAGCTAAAAAGAGGTCATGAGAATAGCTCAGATAAATTCAGGTACAGTTTGCATATCATCTATTTATAGGATGCTTTCTCAAACTACGCCTGTGAACCTTTTGAAGTTTGCCCATCACTAGTTTCAGGCCAATTAATAATGTACATCCAATCCCTTTCTGAGATAGGTAAAATAATAAAGAAAACAAAGATAATTAGTCTCTGGAGCATGTAAACAAATAAAGTAAATCACTTGCAAATCACTTGTTTCTGTTAACTTTTGTGTTTTCCTTGCAAAACTAAGAAAGAGCATTTATATTGCAAATCTGCATAATGCTAGAGCAGTGCTGAAAATGCATAGGTTGTAGTATTCTCATATTGAGAGGGCTTTGCAAAGATTAAGTACCTGATCCTGAAAATTCGCTGCAAGTTGTTAGATGCAAAAGAACATTTTCATCCCTTTTTCACAGAAGAAAAGGTCGAAGTAGGGAGGTTCGAATAATTTTGTTTGTGGAGATAAAGGTGTAAATGAAAAATATCAAAGTAGGAAGGTTAAATAATTTTGCTCATGGAGATAAAGGTCTGAACGACACTTTGTAAATAAATAAAAGTAATTCCTCCAGGTTTACAAGTCTAAAGGGGAGTGCTAGTGGAGCTGAGGAGAGTAAGCCAAGATGGACAGGAAAACGATTGCAGGATGTGGACCTTGACCCACCTCAGTGATGCCTCTCAAATTTTACAGACCTGAGTGGGAGCATTATGTGGCCTTTAAAGCACAAATACCCAGAAGAGTCGCTGCCTGCTTGTCTCTTTTTGTTTGTTTTCCAACATAATATTCATCTGTTAATTGTAATAGAGCTTCAGTCCTAGTCTGAGAGTGCCTTCTATAAGAAAGCAGTGCTCTCCCTCTCTTGGACATGGGATAACTGGGGTAAATGGAGATAAAACGACCATTCAGCAGCAGAACTCGATGCAGAGCACATATGCCCTTCTCCACCCTGGGCTCAATGCTGTAGACTTGGGATAAATGCACATTTTACAAGAACAAATAGATTCTCAGCACCATGGCTCCGGGGGGCTGTGGAGACCTTGCCATCTGGATCTGCCTCCTACCCCAGTTCAGCCAGCTGGTTCTGCAGGCTGGTCCAGAGCAGGGGTGAGCCTGTTTCCTGGGAACTCAGGGCAGTAACAAAGCAGGTCCTGCCTCAAGTCATGTAGCCAGAGTACTCTGAGAACAAACATACTGTTTTTTTTGTAGTCAGTAAAACAGCAGAACTGTGTTCTGCTCCTGTAAAATAACAGATTCCTGTTAGAGTTCAGATCCAGGCAAAATGCTCATATGTTAAAATTGCTCTTTGTCTTTTTTTTGGCATGAAAATGCAGAGTATTTCTTTTAGTAAGGAACAGGCGTTTGTGTCCCTTTTTACTGTTTTCTTACTCTTTTTGTTCTGACTTCAAAAATGGATTCTGGGAAGAGATGCTTCTTAGAAAGAGACTCGTGTCAGCTGAAATGTGTCCAATATACATTTAAGTTAAAGAGCATTAAGCCTTGTCCAAAAATAAAAAGAGCGTAAAAGGTAAGAGTGCCTGCAGGCTTGATTTTTAAAGATATGCATTTTTCTTCATGTTGCAGATCTCGCCTTGCAGATTTCTTCACAAACTGCCAGCCCGAGTCACGGTCTGTTAGTAGCTGTCTGAAGGAGAACTATGCTGACTGCCTCCTCGCGTACTCGGGGCTTATTGGTAAGAGGGCAAGGAAGGGTGGGGGCTTCCTCGGTCTAAAAAAGCCACCCAGACTGTGTTTTGAAGGTCCACGTGAAATAAAAACTGTGGGATATAATACTGTATGATGCTAGGGAGAATTCTCCACCTGTTCTACCGCACAGAGATTCTTGGAGTAAATTTGTACATTAAGGAGAGAAGATAAAGAGAGAAAAGTACTTGAATTTGAAAGAAATGAGAACTTACAATGTAAAGTTTGTCAACGTGGTTGAATTTGAACAGGACCATGAAGTAGGAAGTTAAAAAGAACAAGTGAAATTGCAGCTTGGTTAATTTTGCTGCAGTTTTTACCAGGTTGGGTAAATACCCCTTGGTAGGTTTGCAGGACACCTGAGGAATGAGACAATAGACCATCCCAGCTTTATTTCCCTTCCAGCTGCTGTTCTTTCCATAATGTCCTTCTGTCCATCTAAATGTTTCCTGAGATGCCTGTCAGTGGAGGTGATCTAAGACCAAATTTAACTTCTGAAATCCTCTTCTCTCCCTAACGTAAACAATTTTATTTGCTGTCACCTTCCTGACTGTCAGCAGGCACAAGGATGCCATTATGCAAGCCAGATTCCATATACTGCACACAGTGTTTGACTGCTGAAAGAGAGAGATCATCTCAGGAAGGCGAATGTGTTGTAGAAATACCATGGTTGGGCAATAAAGAATAAATGAATGTCAAAACCCTGAAAAACCCCAAATTTTAAAGGCCAGCAGATAAGATGTTTTTAAGCTTGCAGCCAGCACCTGCTGCGATGCAGTAATATCCCTTTCTGTTGGGTGTGAAGGTCCCAGCTGAGGCCCTGAAGCAGATCCTGCTGTTAAATAAATGTCTCTGGAGATAATATCCAAAATAAAACATTTCTAAAATAGGCTCATTTTGCTGAAGAATGACTGAAAGCTGTATTCACTGGCTTATTTTTATTGTTTTTATTATTATAGCAGCTAGCAAGTGAGTTAAGTCCATGTGGCAACTGGTAAAATGAGATGTGATGGTTTCAAAGGATATGCTTCTACAATTTAAGAGATGCAGACAGTAAGCAAAGGGTATAACATATGAGCAGTTATGACAGAATGTTATTTGACTCTAAAACAAGGAATTGACTCGCCTTGAAATCTGATCTAGTCAATGAGATTAAGAACTCTAGCTGCTGG
The DNA here is from genome assembly GCA_033556795.1 of Tapera naevia. NCBI lineage: Eukaryota > Metazoa > Chordata > Aves > Cuculiformes > Neomorphidae > Tapera > Tapera naevia. The sequence goes on from JAUMJJ010000156.1 coordinate 676,454, forward strand.
CAAAGAGTAACTGTTACTAATAGATACTTCTGGGTAAGAACTGCCAAGAAGTTCTTGCTGGACCAAGTGAATTTTGCTGGCAGTTCCATTTAACCTCAAGGATGACCCAGTTCTTATAGTCAGGTGTTTTTGTGCTTCTGTGGATGACCATGCTGCAAAACACTGTTAACACACCAGAAATGTGGAGTGGATCCCTGTGGAGCTGAAATCAAAAGGAGATCTAATTTTCAAAGGGAAAAATAAACATTATTCTTCCTTCCTGCTAGGAAGCCCCTAGACATGTGCGAAAAGATGGGTACTGATTACTGTTATGAGGGATTTTACATCTTGTTAGTGATTCTGATAAAGCAAGGAAATTACCAAAGCAAAATTCTTGCTTCTGATATCAAGCTGATATAAAAGCAGAGTAAATTATGTTAAGATCATCACATTTGTAAGATGTCTGCTTAATACATATAAAACACAGGAAAACCAGATAGATAGACTGTTGAGTAAGAAGCTTTTACTGATCCATTCATTTACCAGAGCTTCAGAACCTTCAGGTGTTTTAATTAAGATAAACTATTATTCATTAAGATAAAATATCATTTCATTTAGCCATTTCATTAAAAGCAGCAAAAATTGTTCCTCTGTAAAGTTTATTTAGGAAATTGAGGTTTCTCTATGGAAGTTACAGTGGATGTGATTCTGTTGGCACATACAGTGATGTAAATCAGAGTTACCTTCACTGAAATCAGTGGTATCTCACCTGAAATAAGTGATTTAGCTGAGAATAGAGTCAAGCAGGTTTTTGTGTCAGGCGCTTTACCTGTTAAATGGAGAACAGTCTATACAGGATTTTTTAAGGTTTGCACCAGGACCAACCTGATCCAGTGGAAGCTGTTCCTGCCCGTGGCAGTGAGATTGGAATTGGAAGATCTTTCGGGTCCCTTCTGACCCAAAACATTCTGTGATTCCATATTTTACAGGAATTTTGAAAATATTAATTTATTGCTTTAGGCCCCTTGTAATAGCAATAGAGATATATATTTGTTAGGGTTTTTTTACAAAAAATGTAGGAAAAATATAAAATTATGAAATGTAGAATAAGGTTGGAGATAGACACGTTTGAGATTAATTTCCTTGAGTACAGCCTAGTTAAGCCATCTGGACCTGTATGCACTCCCACATCAGTTAGGTGTTGCTTCAACTGCTGTGCTCAAGATCTGCTTTAGTGTTTGCTTTCTGGCACATTTTTACTTGTTTCTTGTAAAATCCACCTAATTTCCCTGGGATCCCCAGGAATTCAGTGAGAATTAATGTGGATAAACTGGAGTTGAACTGGGTCAAAGGAACTTGAGTCATATACCCCTCCTCCTGGATTCATCTCCTTTCTCTTCATTTCTAAATGACCATAATTTGAGCAACTCCTTGACTGTGTTCAGGTCAACTCTGATTCTGAGACCATCACAGGACTATTTGATAGAGAGAACACAGAAAACCAAGCATGTCCTATTTTCCTGCCAACCACCATGGTTTCTCTGATCCGTTAGTGTCCTTCAGCAGAATTTCCAAGATGCCAGCTAGCGGGAGGGAGGAGGGGAAGGCACACACATTGCAGGGAAGAAAGAAAATCCACCCCAGGAAAGCAAGCATATAATCCGCTTGGGTTCACATCTGCCCCCAGGTTTAAATGACAGGCTGATTTTCTACTAGCTGCTCTTTCAGCCACTCTGTTTTTGCTGGATGTACAGTTTGTGTGCTGTGTATACACATTCCTTGTCCTGTCTTTCCTGTGTTCATCAACCCTAATCCTAGCGTGGATCTGTTACACTTTCAGCCCCTGTCTTGACCCATTTTAATTACTTTATTACCTTTTTGTGATAAGAAAGTGTTACCACAGTGACCTTTGTAATTTCCTCAGTACCTTTTTGTTTTTAACCCTTCATTAAGCATTTGCTTAGCCTCTTTTTTTTTGAAGCCTGCTGTTTTCTTTCCATTTGCAGAATCCTCTTGATTTTTGTTTCCTCTCACTTCTTTTCAGATCGTATCACATTGTTGAAGTGGTTTACTGAACCGTCAAAAGGATAATGGACAGATCTTTTCATTTGTTTTATTTTAATTTAACATAATTCATCTTCTTATTTATCTCCTGTCAAGTTTCTATTAATGGTGCAAATGACATTTGCCTATTTTACTAAATTCTCCACCTCCATTTAATAAATTTTGAACTGTGTTATTTAGTCATGTGCTAATCTCATGTAGAATTTGTGCAATCATTACAGCAACTATCTGTTAAAAGTTGGAAGTAGATAAAGGTAGGGGATTGCATTCTAATTTAAGAACATCCCAAGACTAGACAAAATATGCTTTTTGTGAGTTTGGCAGTAGGACTGCTTTCATTTTTACATATATTACTGCCTTTCTCAGGCTAACCCTAAATGTATCTTCTCCTTTGTCTCTCACGTCACGTATGAAGGAGTTTGCATGTTGATTTGCTCAGTTCCCAGCACTGCCTGGTGACTCAAAGGCTATTTGACGTCATTCTGTGATTTGTGTTGTTTCTGATGTTCCCTTTTTTAGCTTGGTGTTTGATAGCCCTTTCCTGCGTGTCATTGCAGACTCTGGGACCCTAGACTTATGGACCAAATTTTCTCTGTTACACTTTGGCTCTCTAATATTTACCCTTCATCTGTTCCATATTCTTAATGACTACTTTGATGTCAGTTTTGAGGAGATGTGTTCACATTTCCTCATGATGCAAAGGCTGTCTTAGAGCTGTAGATTACCAAGTGAGGAATGTGTTTTCTGAAAGAGCTGTCATCAGCACAGGTCAGGAATACTTACCTTTTCTTTGTTTATTTTTTTTTCCTGTTTAGTCAGCCAAATAAAATAAAGATTCAAACTTCTCAATGCTTAGGGAAATTTGCAATCTCTGACCTGCTGGGGCAATGCTTTCAGTGAGACTACTGGTTTGAATAAGTGCTGATCATGTAACAGTTGCCTCATCTAAATGAGTGATGAACAGTTGCTGTATATCTTTTAGGACACAAAAGGCATCCTTCGGTTTCATTTTGTTCTCAGTATCCTTGAGTTGACGTATAAATGTGAGAATATTCACCCAAGAATTTGTAGTAAAGTTAGGATAAAGCTGTGGTTGCAAGGTGCTGACAATGTTTAGGAAACAACCACAGCACTGAAAAAGCAGTGACACAGCAAGATTAGTAGTAATTTATTATCTGCAAAGAATCTACTGTGCTGTTTCATGCACTCTGGTTGTGTTTTTACTTTGTTCATCACCATGACCCGCTCTGTTGGCAGGTCCCTAACGAGCACCCTGGGGCTAATGCTCCTCTAAGATGTTTTAGGGCTCCTCTCAGCATTCTCCTTGCTCTAGCATTTCAAATCTGTTTTTCTAGGCTGGCTGCAGACTCAAGGTGGAATCTCGGGTCTGATTGTCTATAGTTTCAGCTGTTTGTTTGTAGTTGGAATGAAAATGAGAGAAAACACAAGCAAAGAAGAGAAATTGGATTTTAGGAGTGCAACTTTAAGGGCACAGGTCTGCATGTGTTTGATTGGCAGCAAAGTCCTTTTAAGAATTTCCCACCTTCTCCGAGTCCATCCTTCCTATGCTCCATGTGTTTTCTACCTGTCATCTCTGCTGATGCAGCTCTCTGTGGGAATGCAGTATAAACCTTTTTGGAGGAAAGCAATGGGTCTTTAATGTGTGTATCATGTTACAGTCCTAAAAGTGGTTGTGTTCAAACAACTGAAGGTGTGAATTACGGCACAGGGCTGGGTGTCAATGGGCAAGGGGAGCCAGGAACTAAGCCTGGAAGTTAGAGCCCTGCCCAAGGTCTGTGCTGTGAATCCATCTCTCATTATATGACACCAAGTGCTGTTTGATGTCTTCTTGGTATGGAAAGAGGATTTCAGTAGGAAGGTTGCTCACAGGTGTGTCCTTCACTCTTTGTTGATAGGCACAGTGATGACACCGAACTACATAGACTCGAACAGTCTCAGCGTTGCCCCGTGGTGTGACTGCAGCAACAGCGGCAACGACATAGAGGAATGCAAGAAGTTCCTGAATTTCTTCCAGGACAACACATGCCTTAGTGAGTACAAAATTAGATGGTTTAAAATGTGTTTTAGCATATTTTCTGGATTTCCTTTTAATGTTGAAGTACCTTATGATGCATCAAAGCCATCTCTTTGCACACTGTGAGCGCGGTTCTGACGTAAATGTAAGAGTTAAAGACACGAGCAGATATGCCTGCTACTGTGGTTTATGGCCAAGATTGCAAACGTGAGTTCTTGGAGAAAGAATTAAAATAACAAATTTATATCATATAGAAATATGTTTTCATCACAGATCATGTTTGGACCCTAACAGTCAGGCACCATCTGTACCAAAAAATTGCAACACCTGAGGGGCTTCTGTGTAATTTAAGAACTTCATATAAAAAAAAGACATGTAGTTTATGATATAAAGGATTTGCTGTAGGTAAGTATAAATTGGATTGTGCTTGCAATTTATAGCCAAGCTTCAGGACTTTTAGGTTACTTGATCTCAGGTGCCTGGTTTTAACACAGGTCTGGATGATACCTGTTTTCAAGGTTTTGTGAAATTATTGATTTTTTTTCAGTCAAACTCACTTCCAAATTAAGGACTATTATAAATTTCAGAATGGCTCAGTGGAGTCGATTTTGGCAGGTTCTCTTTTCAAATTTCCTGTCTGCCTGGAGCAGCATAATTGGATGATATGGAGTGTGCATCAGAGTTTTAATTTCAGATAGATGAGGAAACCAAAAGAGCTTGGCTTCTCTAGCCTAGCAGAACAGAAGTTGAAAGGATACGTGATTGTCCTCTGAAATTGCATCAGAGGGGCAAGCCCAGGGAGGGAAAAGGATTACTGAACTTAGAGGACAGTGTTGGTACACAATCAAAAAAAAAAAAAACTGAGATATTGACTGTACATATTTAGGCTTGAAATTGGAAAATTTTTAACCATGAGACCAAAGCTAAAAAATCCACTTTTGAGGATAAAAAATTCCTACCAGTTTTAAAAGATATATTCCATCAGCTTATGAAAAGAAGCATACATAATTGGGGTATTTTTTTAAAAAATAACAAATGAACTCAATGATCCAGACTGCCATATCCAGGCCTTAATACTTGAGCTAATGCTAATGCAGGGTCAGTGAATCTCCTTTGGTAGCTTCCTAACAGGCAGCAGTTGTGAAGACAAGGAGAGGTTTGCATGCAGGAAGTGAGTAACTTGACTTGCTCTATGATACTCTATTGATTCTATGATACACTATTAAGCTTTGGAAGGATGAATGAATCACTAAAGATCATTTAACAAAAAAAAAAAATACCAGAAAACAATTCAGATTAGAATTGGGTAAAAGTTAACAGTATAGCATCAGACATTCTCCAGACCTAATGGGGCTGCCTTTTATATATACTGTAATATGTCAGATTTTATTCATTTGTGAATGCATTGCTAGAATGTTACAAGTTCTTTTTATAACATAAAGACAGAGCAATCCCTTGTCTTTTCTTTTGCCATCGGTATAAAAGCCTTAACGAAGACAAATCAAACACGTTAGAGGTTTCTGTGAAACAAATTATAATCATCCCAGCTGTAAGATGTCTTCTTCATGAAGGAATTAAAGATGTTTCTGGTTTAATAAAAAGTTTTTTCTCTTACAGAGAATGGGAAAATTTCAAATTATTCTTTTTAATACTTTTTGTCATTAACAAGCCTTAAAATGCCTGAAGAAAATGTCATTTGTTTATTGGATGTGATTAAAATCTCCTGCTTTTTTTATACAAAACAAAAATAGGATTGAAGTAGGGAATTCTTTGTCGCCAAAGTGTACTTCCCCTTAAACTGGAAAAGAAACCAGTGATTTAGGACATTTACAGAAGGTAATCTAGCTTAAATGATTATTGAAGATCTCACTTGTTTATTTATGAGGAGTGGGTGAGCTGAGAGTGGGCCCTGAGGGAAGGGGACTCAGAAAGCAGGAGCCCTAAGGTCACGTTCATGCTGTGATTAATGTGGAGCTGGGAAATGGAGCTGGGTTGACCATGTTCCCCCCACACACCTGAAATCCTGGTCTTTCTTGCATCGTTGTTTGTGCTTGCCTAGAAACTCCACTCCAGAGTCGAAAAGCCTTTTGTAACGGATCCTAAGTTAAAACCAGAGTGGAAGTTTTGATTTCAGAAGGTGGGTGGGAAAATGCAAGTGAAACTTCCAGTCTGTTTTAATAATTAGTCCCCATAAGGACAAACATGGGTTTTTTTTTAACCTCAGTATTGTCCTGCAAAATACAGGTTTATAGCAGAACTGTGAATTTTCTGTGAAATCTCAAGAAAGCTAAAAATCCGAATTAATAGGCCCCAAATAAGAGATATTCTACCCTAAAATTTAGGTCTTTGTGTTACCTTACTTGTATATTTATTGCCTGTATTGGAAGATAAAGTTTATTGGTAATGTTACAGTGGTCCTAGTGGCTGCCTCTCCAGTTAGGGCTTGGCCAATCTGAAATTCTGGAAATCCATCTTAAGACTTTTTTTTAGCTACTCTGATGAGTGAATGTTCTGACATTTATTTTCATGCTCTAGAATCCTTAGTGAACTGAATGGGACTCATGGTACCTACCTATCTGTTCAAAGGATGTGTTCACACCTGCTTTATACTGCACTATAAAGAATTGCCAAGTGGGAGGAGAAGCATAAAGTAGCAAGTTAATAAAAATTATTTAAAGGACCTTTACTGTAGCAGTTAAACACTTGTACTTTTTTTTTTTAAAAAAAAACTATGTGAAATATGTATGAAAATTATATAGAAAATACTTATATAAAATATAATTTCTATGTTTGAAATATTATGAAAACTTGAGGAGGGATGGAACACCTCTCCTATGAGGAAAGGCTGAGAAAGTTGGGGTTGTTTAGCCTGGAGAAGAGAAAGCTCCTCTCTGACAACTTAGAGCAGCTTTTCAATGCTGAAAGGGTGCTTAGGAGAAAGCTGGGGACAGAGTTTTTAGTGGGGCCTGTAGTGATAGGACAAAGGGTGGTGGTTCTAAACTAAAAGAGGACAAACTTGGGCTAGATACAGGGAAGAAATTTTTTTGTGATGAGGATGATCAAACACTGGCACAGGTTGCCCAGAGAAGTTGTAGCCACCCGGTCCCAAAAGGTGTTCAGGGTCAGGTTGGATGGGGCTTTGAGCAACCTGGTTGAAGATTTTCCTGCTCATTGCAAGTTGAACTAGATGACCTTAAAAGTCCCTTCCAACCCAAACCGTTCTATGTTTCTATGATTCTGTCATAGAACTGTAGAATATCTCAGAGATCCATAAAGATCATAAAGTATGATTCTATGAAATAATTAAAGAAGACTAATTCTAAAGACTAGGTTAACTTAAAAAACTGGAAAGATTGCATGTGTTTCTGTGCTTCATCTTGCACAAAATGGAAAGAAACACTGTTGATTTAGAAAATCAGGAATATATTTCTTTGTGTATTGCCATATTCAGGTAAAACCAAGAAAAATGCCACTCCACTCTTTCCACTTTGTCTCCATCAACCAAGCTGATTGTGGTGCCTTTTACAAATTCTTTTCTTTGTGTGTTTGAGTTCTAAGGACTAATATCAGAATAAAATACATCTTTTTTTCCGATAAGAAGTAAATGTAAATTGTTTTATAAGACAAGTAATATCACTGAGAAGTATTAATAACTTCCATATATTAGTCCCCAGTGAAATTGTTTGATTTCTTGTACAAAGAATTTGAAATAAGAAATCCCTAAATCCATGCTGAATCCCCAAAGACCTGATTAAAAACTGTTTTTCTATTTGTTTATAAAAAACCCCAACCAATTTACTCTTGCCATAAACACACTCTTTAATCCCATGAAACTATGATAAGCTTTTTAAGTTTTATATTCTAAAGTTTTAGTTTAAGCATCCTTCCCTCACCTAATTATGCAGATTTTGATTGAAAACTGTAACGGAAAGATTGTCTTAGTTAAACCATTTTGTACTTTATACACATATTGGTTTTACTACAGCAAGCTGTAGCAATAAATGAGTATTTTGCCTGCTCTCTTTTTTTTAGTTTGCTATGTAACATCACCTTGAAAGTAAATTTTTGAGGCTTTTGGATAGCAACAAATATGATTATAGCAAGTCCTAGAGCTTCTGCCAAAAATTACTGGGAACATTGCAAAGAAGAGGCTGCACCAGATAATTATGTGACCCCAGACTCGCAGTTCATGTGTCTCATACGTTCAAAATCAAGATGTATTTTTCAGCATAAAAATTGAATTTCTATAAATACACATTTTACAGGGAATAATAATAGCAATTAAAAAGTCAGTTCTGCTTTCTGTCATTTGTTTAGAAACAGAAAATTGCCTGTGATTTATTTTTACAGAAAATGCAATTCAGGCCTTCGGCAATGGCACCGATGTGAATGTGTGGCAGCCGATCTTACCAGTACAGACCACTACAGCCACAACTACAACGGCTTCCAGGCTTAAAAACACAGGTTCAGAGACCACCAACAATGAAATACCCACCCACAACGATTCACCAGCATGTGCAAACCTGCAGGTAAGAGCCTCTCTACTTGTTGCAGTGCATAGGTTTTTCAGAGTCATCTCCTACTTCATAAATAGATGCCTGTTTACATTGGAATATCTGTTTATTCCCATGTTGTAGTTACAAGTCAGATATGTTGTAAAATATCAGACAGTCTTATTTTAAATCAGAAACGTGCATATTTCAAAGTGGACTTTATTGCCTCTCTGACTCAGAAACGGTGCAGAGCGTTTAACTTTTTATCATAGATTTGGATATGAGCATGGCACTCTTCAAACCCTGCTGGGATATATCAGATTAAATTTATCCCCTGAGTAATCCAGATTCAGAGGGAACTCTTATTGTCAGATGATGTGTCCTGCTGCCTTCTTCCTCGTGTTATTGTCAGTAGACTTAAGAGGTTTATTAGTTGAGTAGGTCTGGATATTAGAGCATATGTGGTGCTACAAACTACATGGTGAAGAAGCTGGACAAAGACAGAAGCTATTTTGGATCAGACACTTCCCTGAACTGGGGTCAAGGTCCTGATGTGATTTTGGCCAATGGCTTTAATGATTTTCTTTGACACCTCAATTAGGCTGCTCATGATGTGTCATTGATTCTATTTTAAAGAGGCTCATCACTTGCTGAAGGCAGTATATGCAGCTCTTAGGAAGTTTGAAGAACTTGGGCAGGAGACAACTGTGAAATCAAGGCAGGAAAGAGGTAGTAGGGAAAGTGAGGTGAAAACGTCCCTAGGCCAGATTAGAATCTCAGGTTATAAAAATTTGTGGTGGTTTAAATGCAAAATTAGGCCAGGGATAGATCAGTTTGGCTTGTTTATTTTTGTCTTTACAGAAGGAAATTTGCTGTGTGACACAAATGAAAGTGTCCAAGTTTTAAGGTCTCATCTGGTATTAATATAGGCTTGGGGTTTTTTTCTGGATTCTCAAATTCTTCCACACTTACAGCATTCACATTTCACTTATAAAAAACCTGATTTTGTATTCAACTGTGTCAAAGTTTCCATATTTACTAAAATAGACAGTTTGTATCTCTCGGAGGTGTATTTAGCTTCTTAATTTTTCCTGCACTACTCTGTCATCCTCATCCTGTTGTAGTTCTCCATTTATTTTGCATTGGCAAATTGAATATGAATTAATATTTTTCAGAGGCATTACAGAGTCAGAAAGTGTATGTGGTTAATAGTAGATGGTGTTGAGTTTATGTTCTTCTGTTTTAATTCCATTTTTCATATCTGTACATTCTTCATTAGTAAAGCTTGGTAGACTATTGATGAGAGGGAGGTAGTTGTAGGCATATATTCCTATATAGAATCATAGAATCGTTTGGTTGGAAAAGATCATCGTGTCCAACCATAAATGCAGCAGTCATTTGACCAAACAGAATATACTAAAAAGAAACATAACCTTTTAAACCTAAATCTTGCATTTAAAGCAAGGCCTTGAAGGGATATTATTAATTCACTTCATGTTATATTAAAAAGTTGTTTTATGGGAGAGATCACATTTTCCTTCAGTGTTTGTGCAGTCCCCTGTGGAGTGAGGCCTCCAGATGCTACCAAAGTACACGTGATAAATAATGAACTGAAGAAATGGCAAGTGATCACAAGTCCCGTCGGATTCAGTTTGATTTGCAAATGTTCCCCAAGCCTGAATAGACATTTCAGTGTTTTGAAAATGAATGAAGTTCTTCCCTGTCCTTATTCCTGTTACTCTGGCATTTTGAAGTCACCTCCCACATGATTTTATCAGCACTGGTTTAAAGTTATGTTATGACTTCAAGCGCACCCCTGATGTACTTGGCACAAGAAGTAAAGGTCTGTAGGGAAAATAACTTCCTTTAAATAAGTATTCTGTGCTGTTTTGTAGAAACTATAGAAATTTTTGAAAAAAAAAAAAGGTCACTGAATCAAGCAGTTTTATTCCTGTGAAATACAACATTTTGGTGCTCAGTGCTTCCTTGTGTCGGAATTGAAACACAAAGAGCAAAGCTCTTGTGTTTTAATGCATTTTTCAAAAAATAACTTGCAAATAGAGGCAAAACAAGCCCACACTTTTTAAAACAGAAACCTATGTTTTTTGGACAGTATGGTGCCACTTTGCATGTGAGACTTCAACCTCTGTGCAAGTCTCACAAAAGAACTGAAGGCATTCATATCACACTTGGAGAAGGATATTCATTCCAAGACTCTCCTCCCATGAAAAATATGCCTTTGTAGTATTTTCAAAACATGAACTAATGCGACCAAAAGCAATCTGAAGGGCTTTGTTGTGTGCTTAGTGGTTGAGCTGAAGGGTTTACAAAAGGCAATATAGCCTAAGGAGTGTGAAAAGTAGAATTAAAAGCATTAGTCTCAGCACAGGAAGACAATGACAGAGAGGAGATAAGGAAACGGTCATTGGGATGCTACAAGGCTGCATATCCTAGTTAGTGGATTTAAAAATACAGTAAGGGAGAAAAGAGCAGATTGATTAGGGTAAATTGCCTTAGAAATAAATACAGTAAGGGAAGAAAGAGCAGGAAGTGATTGATTAGGATGAATTGCCATAGAAATGAAGAAATACTAACCTCCTGGAGTTGTAAAATACAGGGCTCTAACGCAATCTGCCAAGAATGTCACTGGCTGAGCAATTTTTGATATGTTTTTTTCTGACTTGTTCAGAATGATTGCTTGAAAAGTGAGAGTATTCCAATGGTTTTATCGCTGTGCCTTGTTCTGCAAACCTTGGAACTGGAAAGGTTACCAATGCTGAAAGAAAATATGAGATACTCTTTGTTTACCTGTACTTATATTTATTTCAAATACATGTTGAAGGTTTAGACTTCAAAATGTTTTTTTATTTCAGTAAAGCTGTTTAGAAATTGTTCTTATTGCTACAAGAATATACAGTTCTCCTATTATGGTGGTACTTGCTTATTTCAAGGTGATAACAGAGAAATTTTGATTTCTGATGTATCCTTATTTTATATTTAGATATGCATGGATTTGTATACTGTACTCTTTTTTCTATCTCTAAATTAAATCAGCACTCCATCTTTGCCACAAAGATGCTTAACTTTGTTGAGCATCGCATGAACTCTTTTATAAACCTGACTTCTAAAAAAGTTTGATAAACACAGAGGGTAAGTGGCAGGTACTTTCATATAAAATGCTAAATTCAAGTATTTTTTGAGGTGTTTGACATCTTGCAAAGAATCCTCAGCACCACAAAAAATAATTTATGAAATATTGTGAACAATAAGGAAGATGAATGCCAACAGTGTGCTCCTTACACAGACATGCTTTATTAAGCAATTGCTATCCCTATCTGTTTTTTCTGATAGCTTCACCCTAACATTTTCTATTTAGCAGACATATTTGTTTATCCTTCATTCTCAATCATAGCCTGTGTTCAGTACGCCAGTCAAAAAATGGTTATGGTCTTTCAGTCTCATGTTCTGCCACCACTGCTTGAAATGTCATCTTGGGTTATGTGAAAAGGACAAAAGAATGAGTCTGGATGTGTACTCACACCGTGTATTCTTCAAGAAAAAGTGCTTCTTCTGCGTTTAGGAGAGATGTGTGGAACTGAACCTTTCTGGAACTGAACAGTGATAATGAAATAAGCTTCAAATGATAAATTAGGCCAGATTACACCAATTGTTACTAGACCATCAAGCAGAGATAGATAAAACCCTAAGAATTTCATACTGCTTTTGCTATAGTATTTTACAGGACATTTGCACAAGACAAAAATGATAGAAATCAGGATGGTTAAAACCATTTACGTGTAAATTCATGCATTCAGCTAGTTCTGTGCTTTTTTTCCCTGGGTTTGTTGTAAATGCCTTGCTCTTGTCAACCTTAGTTGAGCGTTGAGTGGGGGTTTGTGCTTTTGAAGAAGTGTGAGCAGTGGGCACCTGTAATTGAGATGCATGACCCTTCAGGCTGAAGGCGAGTACTTTTCACTTGAGTCCCGTAGGTTAATGCCTTTGTGCTCTCAGCAGCAAAATTAAAAAAGAAGTATGAGATGGAGATTTAAAACCTCAAACAGTTTGTGGGAAACAAGGAGGAAAAGAGAAGGTTAGGTACTTAGGTATGTTGATTCTTTCTGTTTGCATGGAAGATTAGTGAGTGTTTGGAGCAGTTGTGGGTCGCACTGCAAGCTGTTCTTCTGCAAATGCACATAATTCCATGTTAATTTGGGACTGTAAGAAATAACTATTATGTAAGTATTATGACAAAAACAGGAGGCAGATTTCACAGCTCTCTGAGGAGACCAGGACTTAATCATGCCTCATAGACTGAAAATGACTGTGCATTGTGCTTGCAGGTCTGTCTGTTGCAGATCTTCAGCACTGTGTAAGCATCTGCTAATCTGGGGTTTGAAGTACTGTCTGTAATTATTTAAGGTGGCTTCCCGTGTGCTAAATATCATTATTACAAAGCATTGTGTAGGTGTTTGGAGAGGGTTAAAAGCTTCAGTGTAGAGTTTTGAGGATCAAGACACAGCAGGTGTGGAGCTTTATGCACTGGTGATTGGGGGGTGGGTGAACATAAGCAGGAAACCCGGGCAGCAGTAGGTGTGGTGTTGATGAGGTATAGTACAACTGCTCAGATATTGCTCTGGAAGAGAAACAAAGGGAGCTTGACTTGTACCCTGGGCATCAGTATTAACTTGCCCACATGCCTGGCACCCTCTCTTCCCCATCCCTTCACAGAGCCTGTGAACTTTCTGTTTCTCTTTTTGTTTTGTGAAAAAACAAGCACTGTCCTTCCAGCTGTCCTGCCTGCTCTGTCTCGTGGGAGAAGTCATACTTGGGCTTCTTCCTCCGGGCATTGCAGCTACACAGGAAGTTATAGTCTGGGGCAAAAATGGACTCCCAGTGCTGTGCCAGAATAAAATAAATATATCACTGAAAGGGTGATTGGCCATTGGAATGGGCTGTCCAGGGAGGTGATGGAGTCGCAGACCCTGGAGGTGTTTAAGGGGAGACTGGATGAGGCACTGAGTGCCATGGGTTAGATGATGGGTTGGTGTTAGTGTTGGGTTATAGATTGGACTCGATGATCTCAGTGGTCCTTTCCAACCTTATGATACTGTGATATGTAAAAAGGAAAATAAAAAAGAATATTAACTAAATGTTTCATATGAAAAGATTTAAATTCACCTCCTGTATTTGCAGGATTAGCTGACATAATGGGGTCAGTCTGCTGGTACAAGTGATTTAGAAAACACCTATTGGCAGCTTTTCTTTGGAAAAAGCAGTATCTTTAATTTGCTTGAGTAGCAATTCTGTTGTACGTGAAGAAGTCTTGTGTGCTTTGCGTGTTCTGACAGGCAGGGATAATTTGAAGGTTCATCTTTAGTCTTTTAGATCAGTTTGGGGAGCACTGATCAAAACTCCATGTTTTACCAAACCATAGCCTGCTTTGCTTTGTCCGTTGATTTCATTGACACTGGTTTCAGTAAAGGTAACCCTGCTTTGCTTCAGCATTGGGCTGAGTGAGTCTTCAGAAAATGGGGATGTTAGAAAATTTCTTGAGACTGTATTCATTTATTACACCTTTCAGAAAGGGCCAGAGAAGGTTGGGTCACGGTGAGCAAGGGACAGGTTTGGTTTTCAGTCTGTATGGCAATCTCAGTGTTCATAGGCAGGCAAGTGGTCATCAGTCCACCTGCTTTACTGCAAGCAGTGGCGAAAGGTTGCTTTGCGGTGAATGTCTATGTACATATGTACTAATGCTATGATCCTGTAGAGTGGTCCTGCTCAGAACAAGGTTACTTTTGGGTTCTTCACCATCTTTGCCAAAGAATTTCAGGACCACACATGAGAACTCATTTTCAAGCTTGTTGAAATCCCACTGAAGTTAAAGATCTGATTAGTATAGCTGATTAATTTCTGAGTACAGAACATCAGAGGAACAGTTTGAGGATGTAGCAAAGTATCATACGCTGTGCACTCAAATGTGTTACCATTAGTATCAGCGTTGCTGTGAGTCATCAGCCATCAGTAGTCAGTAGAAAATTGTTCTTATTTACCAGCCTTGGTTGAAACTTCTAAGTTGAACCTTGGGCCCTCTTGCAAGATCAGTCACGATTCATGGAGTGGAACACAGGCTAAAACTCTCTGACAGTGCAAGTCAGCACATCTTTGTTGTTATCATCAGAGCTAAGCAGATGTACACTGGTTAATGTTCAGTCTCCTCAGCATCTAGAGCTCTCTGTGAAACAGGACCTTAGATTTAATGATCAATACTCTGATGAAACTTTTTTGATGTTGGAGTATAACAAACTTGTTTCTGAAAGACAGCAAAATGGTTTATTTTGCATGTTAGAATTACAGTATAAATGCTGGGGGTTTTTTATTAGGATGTTTTTCATTATACCAAACTATTGTGCAGATATACTGCTGGAGAGTGTAATATTTTAGAAGTATTTCATCAATGATAAAATACTTTATGGTTGGACTTGATGATCTTAAAGGTCTTTTCCAACTTAAATGATTCTATGATTCCATGATTTAAAGAAAAAGTTTTAATAGTCTGAGCATCTTGAGTGTATTATAATAATACAGCACTTTATAGCAGACTGTAAAAATCCCAACTACAGTTTTAGGAATCATGCAATTTTATTTTATAGTTTAATAATTGTTCAATTGAAATTGAGTATGAGGTTACTAAAAACTGATTTAATGACTTACAAAAATACAGCTTTATTAAAATATACTACACACCTTTACAGCAAATTGAAATTTCTGTGGACAGATTATAGTTCTTATCCTCAGAAAGAATTTTGCAAATTATTGCCACTAAAAGCAGGTGTAGCATATGCAGCGTTCCCCTAAGCCACAGTTGTTTCTGTGTTTCACATGAGTATCCTCTTAGAGGAATACCCACAAAAATAGATAGTGCTGGAATAAACTGGAGTCAGAAGATTGGATCACATCAGATAAGCCAAATCAAACTATTCATAGCCCATGTTATTACTTCATGTGTTTCTTCATCGTCTTAAAGATATTCCGAATGTCAACCAACTTCAGTTCTCAATCAAATATCTAGTCCATCATGTATTTCTTTTTAAAACAGATAGATAGATAGCTCACTATAGCCTGCAAAAAAACAGCCATAAAATTTAGTATGGTATTATAATTTAATTTTAAGGCGTAACTACTACTAATAAAAGTTCTAGGTCATTGTGATGGCAGATGTTTAATCATATTGTCTTTGGAAGTATAGTTCGTATTATATAGTGCATTTATGGGACTTGACAAAGTGCTTTGTTTAAGGCACATTGTTAGCAAATATTAGATTTTAGCCATGACTCTACTTCCCAAAGTAACTCTGGTTATGCCAACAGGCTGATCCTGTTGCAGAGTAAGAGCAGGCAAATGTGGTCATGCCTCCAGCTTTCTAATGGAATGGAGAATAAGAATAGAATCCTTGAAATACTTAGTACTCTTTTATTTTAAATGGAGTAGCTTGCAGAAGTCCTGCTTTCGGACTAGAATCCCAGCATCCTAGCCATTCCACAGGCTCATAATGAAAAGGTTCTCCTGAGATTAAAAAGCCAATGAGTTGCAGTTAACTTCAGTGAAGGTATCACCTTGTAGGCTTTATTTGTTCTTAAAACCACACTGTGTATTTGAGTGCTCTAGAAATATTTTACCATTATAAACTATGTTAATGCACTGTGTTATCTTCAAAAGGTGCATCCAGAGTGATATGTAAGGAAATCCAAAGTAAAAGACTGGTCCTATCTCAGATAATTGTTGCAGCTGTCAATAGAAAGATGTTTCTCAAGTATGAAAATAGCTCGGCAGTTGCAAGAATAGGTCAAAATTTAACAAATAAAATATTTTCTTGATCAGTTCTGCCTTTTTTTGCAAAGAATTGTTATTTACTAGGCAGTGAAAAGGATTTCCCAAGATTTTATAATTGAAATGTATTTTTAAACACTGTTATTAAGCAGATATTGATGTTTTTGGTTTGCAATGTGGCAGTTTAAGACAAGTGGCAGTGTGGAGGCTAATTTTGGAAAGCAAAGCGTTTTCGTTGCAGATGGATATAGTTTTACCTTTCTTTTTCACGGGAGGATGGTGCAGAGGGGGTGAGATGTTGTAGCAATTTGAACAGTCTCCTCATTCCTTGGGGAAGAAGGCTCACTCCAGAGAGGGAGGGACCCTGATGTATTGTTCACCATCCTGGTGCAGGGTCATGAGGTTTGCCTTGTCTCTTTTTCTGCTCCCTGAAATCCCCAGAAGCTGGAGAGAGATGGTTCCAGATCCTGGAGTAGGGTTGTGGGGCTACCTTTTCCTGAAATCTTTGTTTCTAGATATTTTTATGAGTCCATGGGTATATGAGTGGGTAGAGAAGAGCTCATGGCTGACTACTGCATTCAGATTACGCTACAATTCTCTGATGTGCTATCACCCTTGTTGGCACTTGCAGTCTACTTATTGCAGACACTTCAGGACACTTCTGCACTTCTGAAGGAACAACAGGTTGTTTGTATAGATCAACTATCTGTTTCCTAGAGCACACCAAACTTAGGCTGTTGTTTGGGACAAGTTAAAGAGTCATAGAATTACAGAATGGTTAGGGTTAGAAAGCCCCTTAAAGCCCATCCAGTTTCACTCCGCCGCCATGGGCAGGGACACCTCCCACTGGATCAGGGGGTTCAAAGCCCCATCCAACCTGGTCTTGAACAACTCCAGGGATGGGGCAGCCACCACTGCTCTGAGCAACCTGGGCCAGGGCCTCCCCACCCTCATAGAAAAACATTTCTTCCTAAGATCTCACCTCAGTCTCCCCCTCTTTCAGCTCAAAACCGTTCCCCCTCGTCCTATCCCTGCACTCCCTGATCAAGAGCCCTTCCACAGCTTTCCTGGAGCCCCATTTTAGTTCTGGGAGGCTGCTCTAATGTCTCCTCAGAGCCTTCTCTTCTCCAGGCTGAACAACCCCAACTCTCTCAGCCTATTCTCATAAGGGAGGTGCTCCAACCCTCGGATCATCTCCGTGGCCCTTCTCTGGACTGCGGTTAATTTTATTTTGTCTACTGCTGCAGCAAAGTGTCCGTTAAGGTTCAGTGCTGTATTCTTACAGCTCTGCCTGATTCATTTTCAGTCCAAAATAATTTTAAAGAAAATAAGAATTGGGTAGAAGGGTATGTCCTGTGCAGTTATCAGGCAAATAGAGTTCTCTGCAAGCTTCAGGAAGGCAAAGGGAATCGGGGCTGTGGCTGTACTGGGGTGCAGTAAGAGGTTGGAGTAAGTCTGTGCTTTGGTTGGGGAAAAAAAGCAAACAACTTCCTTATCCTTGATTAAAGAGGATACATTGCCATCCTCTGCCAAGAGCAAACTCAAGTACGTGAAGCGTGTTTATGCATATAAAGTCATTTGAGTCTAAAGAGGCAATCACACCACCTAATCAAATTCTGCTTTTGTTTATACACTTGTAAAAATGGAATAGCTCCACAGTTGTGTACTTTACAATTATTCTTAAATGTACATTGTAATTATCAGTTCCTCCTTAGATATATAGACATCATCCTTTGATATTTCTATGTAACCCATAAACTAAAACTAATGTTCTTAAAAAATAAACTACCCAGGATCATAGTTGTCATGTGGCAGATATGATCAAAAGCCTTTCAGTAATAATAAGTAAGACCTTTTATGAATAGTTCCTTCCTTGTAACCAGCAGCAAATAAAATACAGAAAAGCCCAACGGAACACAGAATACAGTAATAATTAATTATTCTAAATCATACACTGATGACAAGGCAGCATAACTGCAAAAATAGTATACTATTGGAGAGCTAAAATCTGGAAGCATTTTCCATAGCATGTCCAAATTTTTCAAGTAGTCAGATCAGGTTTATAGGACAGAAAATGAAGCATAGCCTTTTAACCAAATTGGCTAACATTTACTCTTAATAATAATTAAAAAAATTGTAACAAAACACCTGAACATAAATCTTTTTTCTGCTTTTAACCTGGCTGCTCATTTTACTTACAGTGTTCCCTGTACATTGGTACTCAAATACTAGAAATAAATCACTCCCTTTCTCTCCTACTTACTTTTTATCCCCATGGCTTCTAATCCACTGTCATATCTGAGCAGATCTCTAGGTTACCCTCAAATCGTCTACTCTGCAACATTTTTCATCTTGCTGTTGAGTTCCAGAACATGAGACACTGCCACCCATTTCACTTGCTTGCCTTCAGAATCAATAGGAGTTCAAAATGTTTAATTTTAGTCTGTACTTTGGAGAATGAGAGCATTAGTATTTCACATGAATTGTAGTGCTAATCAGTGGACTTGGCCTAAGAATCCCACCTGAGCTGAAGCCCCTCCTGTGTGCTTTGCTCTTTCTGTGAGTCACGAAGAAACAGAGCGACTGTTGTGCAAAATGCAGGATATCTTTTCATGGGTTCACTCAGCATGTGTCCTAAAGAATTATAGGATTATCCTCCCTCATGTCTCTCTTAAAACAGAATTAGTTATTCAGGGCAGTAATTTACTAAATACTGTATTGCACGGCACTGCTTTATGTTTCCAGGTTGGCATTTTCACAAGCGTGAAGTTGCCTCTAATTCAAGGCTAGATATGCTTTAACACATGCACATAAACTTTAGATGCACTGGAGTCATGCTCAGATTTGAAATGTGTGCATCCAAATGTGTTGTGTACGTAAGATGTGTGCCAGGTAGGATCTAAACAGCAACCTGCAGCTGTAAGTACCTAATTTGTGGAGACAGCTGGATAAGTGGGAATATAAATTAAGTGTGCATGGATGAAAGCAAAGCAACTACAAGTATTTGTGGAAACCCAATTCCTAAGTTTATGCCTGCACATTATGCCTGTGGTTTGGTCAGAAATTTTCTGATCAATAGCATTTAGGATGATTTTTACAATGGCTTGACCTCCTCTAGAGGAAGTATTGCATTAAACGTTGCATGGACCCCGGTTTAAATCCTTGAAGACCATTGTATAATGAATTCTATGTCAGTATGCTCTTCTGCATGCTGCAGTCACATATGCTCTGTAATTATCTCATTCTGAGAGCAAATTTAGATATCTGTTCCTGCAGGGAACTAACTGCCTGTATACAATTTCAGAAGTCAAATGCAAATTCAAAAGGAAAAAATGTCCTTTTTTTTTCGAACTTACTTAGTTTGACAAATTCTTGCAACTAGTTGCAGAATCATGGTCTCATCAAGAGTTGGCCTCACCCCTGTTACTTTTAATTAAGATTTCCTGATTATTCCTAAGGATTCAGTCACAGTTCTTTTCAGATGAGATATTCAGGTTGTTACAGGCACCACTGAAAAGGTTTAGACAAAAAACACACCCAGTCTGTACCCTGAGAGCAGCTTAATGAGGATGCTTAGGAATCATTAATTAAGCAGAGGCTTTTCACTTTCAGGCTGCTGGCTCAGATGCAGTGTTGCATTTAGGAGCTCTTTGCTAAGTGCCCTTGGTGAGAGTGCTCTGCTCTTTGAAAGCTGAAGTGCTTGCCCTGTGTCCACAAGTACTGGGACAGCCTCTAAGATACAAGTCACGCTGGCTCGTGTCGGTGTGGCAGGGGGCTGGGCTCGGGGTTTCATGAGCATTTAAAGAGAGCAGCTGGCAAAGTTGCAACTGCAAATAATCTCTGAGCCAGTGAGACGCATCTGCTCATATATGCTCTGCAAGCCCTCATTCATCATCTGCTACCCTTTTTATGTACAAAGCCTGTTGTAGTGCAATTACGTTCATCCATGCACAGCATATCAGAAATGAGATGTCCTACGCTGTTCAAGTGGTCACTGAGTGTGAGCAGCATAGTGATATTCCAGATCCCTTTTGAGGATGGTAGGTACTCGAGAGGCTAATCCCATCTTGGCCACTGAACACGGCATCTCTTCAGCCCATTAAACTCACTTCTCACTGGGACAGCTCGACACGTGCGTGTGGTATCAGTGCTGGTGTGCATGTGCAGCCTGCATATACACATATGGTCATGTAGAGCAGACACAGTCTGCACTGTACTCATCCCTGGTAACTGTCATGATTCTGACTTCCCACCCACTGGTCTGGAGTTTGGAGAACACAAAAAAAACATATTGTTGCTGTAGGCAACACAAACCCAGATGTACTTTTTCTGAATGCTTCCTCTTTGGAAGCTTGATGACAGCGTCTTGACACTGAAACTTGCTATTAAGACGAAGCTAATGGTTGTGAGAATTGGATGCATGAGTAGGTAGATCACAAGAAACACCCCTCACTTGGTGCTGTTTTCTACTTGCCTCAGCTCCACCCAGAATTATTAATAAAACCGTTATGCATTCAGGGATATATTTGCTGCCAGCTATCATCAATCAAGATTCTCTTCAGGTAGCACACTCAAGAGGCTTTCCTAGGTGAAGCCTTATAATCTCTCTCTTGTGTCCCACTAAAGGTTGTTAAGATTTGGTAGAATAGGGCACCTTCAGGTTTCTTTTTTAGGGTTTGCAATGGAATTAGAAAAATCTGAGGATACAGGAGGACTGTGCTTTTTTACCACAGCAGCTCATCTCACAGAAAGGGAAATGAAGGGCACGGGGAAACATCCTGAGTGCCTTGCTATAAACCTATATCCATTAATTCCTCAGTCTCTTTGATGAAGTGCACTGCCTGAGGTGCAAATTAGTGCCACATTTGTGCGCTGAACCTGTCCTCTTACGAGAAGAAGTGCTCCAGAACCTCCTCCTCATTTCAAAAATACTACAGAATAGTTGTCAGTATTGACCTGAGCTAGATTAAACTGGCTACCTCAGAATCTAAGGCTCTATATCCCATTAATAATCCCCTGAACTATCCAGTCTGCCACAACGTGATACTTCAAAAAATAGGCAAACTACTCACAATAAATCTTCAAAAGCTTCTTCCAGTTTAGTATGGAAACTTTAAAAAATATACCCAAAACGATCCTGTTGATGTCTGTTACTTGCATTATTAGTATACATCTATTTGTGTTTTCTGGCTTATTAACTGTAAACAGAAATGTAAGCCGCCTTCTGTCCTTTTATGAGTTATTTGTGTGATGAAACAAAGCAGGATCATATCCTGTGAATACTAGTTTGCATAATCTGATAATTCTTTGCATAATTTGGTTATTATAGACTCAGATTTGTCTTAATATGGTTATAATTGCTCAATATCTAACATTCACAGTACTTTTTGTGTCTACGAAATTGTTTCAGTGGTGGAAAAACTTTCTCATTCCTACTTGCTGAGGTCAAATTTGAGGCCATATATACAGATGATATTAGGAAGGTACTTTTCAGTTCCACTTGCTGCTGCCTGGCCAGTGGAAGACTTCCCATTGGTGTAGTGGGATCTGGGCAGTAAAGAATAAGGCACCTTTCTAATAAGGTCATGACTCTGCAGACTCCTCTCACACACGAGTTTCTCTGCTTATTTGAATAACTTCAATAACTTAACACATAACTGTTGTGTGTGAGAGCATCATTCATGTGTAAATAATGGATATGAGGAAAGCCACTATGATATCATCCATTTCATTATAGTCCACTATCGTATAGCCCATTAAAAAGGATTAGTGTTAGGATTTCACTTCTAGTGTTCTTGAGAAGGGGTGATTTTTCTCCCCTTCACTCACTTCAGCAGGGGAACAATGAATATAGGATGCTACATCAAAGTCTCTCACAAGTATTGAGTTTTCAGATCCATACTGCAAGGCCTTTTAATAATGTTTAGGAAGCTGACAGGACAAACCAAGGTCTAGCTTAGCTAATGGAGATCTGTGGGCAGAACCAACTGGATGTTGGGTTTGGTTTTTTTCAGTCAAAAATTTTTATTTTTACTTATAAGAACAGTCAGAATTGTGAGATATTAATTCAATTTTAGAAGTTAAAATGCTATTAGAATTTATCAGTAACAGTGAATTTGAATACCTTTCTATAGAGGCATATATTCTAATGAAAATAAAAATAATTATACACACAGCTAGAATCTATGCTTAAAGTTGAAGTTGTCTTACATTTTGTGTAAAAAAAATTCTGTGTTCAGTGACTTTGAACTTTGCCAAAACATTAACTATTTGGGCAAAATTTTTCATATTATGTCTTTGTTTCTGACTTTATTCCTGGGGAACAGCTGCCTGTCAAGACCACACTGGCCATAACCTGGTTTTGTTACAGACTCACCTTGGTAAATTTGATTGCATTATTTAAAAATAATCTTTCTGATATTTTTACTCTGGGTGGTATTTTCAGTGCTAGAAAGGAAGATGGATATTGGAGCTAATACTGCAGCAAGTTTCCTAAAATTTCAGCCCTGCCATCTCTAAGGATACATCTGTGCACCTGCAGAATTCAGCTAGAGGATTAGAGAAACAGGGAGAAAATGCTTTACATTTTTATTTCAGTAGCACTTCTGGAGAGCAGATTGGGCCAAAAGAATGCAAAATTCACCAATTAATCCAAATCATAGCTGCCCAAGCCTGAATTACTTTAAAAGATAAAAGCCAGCCTCTAAATCATGTCATGGTTTAATGAGCCTTGGGTACAAGCATAGTCACATAACTGTGGAGGGAAGGAAACGAATACATCAGGCTGAGGAGGGGAGGGTGTTGCTGTAGGGTGGGTGCTCACCTAAGAGACTGTTTTTTTTCTCCTCTTCTGTGCAAGGTTACTTTAGTATCTGCAGCCTTTGCCTCCCTGTAATTGCAGCAAAGTAGCTTGTTATCTGAAGTGTTTTTGAAACCCTTTTAAGGCTTTCTGTGTGTTCTTTCTGTGTGTAACCATGTGGATACTCACAATTTGTGTACACATATGGTTAATAAAGAAAGAAAGAAATCTTACATTTTTAGTCACTTAACTAAAACCAGATGTTCATGGTCATTCTCTTCCCTTCCCTTTTAAAATTTATGAGTGAACATGGTGTTCAAGAAACCAGCAATAATATCAGTCACTTAAGGTTGGCATAGCATGAACGGAAGCTTCCTTTAATGCTCAGCGCTCACGGCCTCGTGCAGACCGGTGTTCAAGCAAGCTTGCCTGATCTTTCCTTCCAGCTGCAGAACCAGAGAACAGCACCCCTGGTCCTGCTGCCCAAGTGCCTGATCTTGTTTCCTTAATCCTTTCCACCTGCTGACAGCTCAGAGCTGGGTGTCTCATGAGACTGACTGACGCAGTGGGCATCCCTACTGAGCTCTCTCCTTGCGACTCTGCTGTTGGTTTGGGAGGCTCCCAAGCTTTTCTTAGCAGAGAGTTGTGGACACGTGTTGTCCTGTTATCTGCTCAGTGCAAAGGAGGACCAATGGGGCTGAGAGTAGGAGGCGGAGAGCACGCCTGCCTAGCACAGAGCAGCGCATCGCAGCCACCCTCCAGCCAAGGCATGGAGGCATTAGCATGGTGCTTCTTCTCAAGGCTCATTAGCACAACACAGGCCTGTGCTGTTCTGCCTGAGCTACTTTTAGTCCCCTTGTAGCCGTGGCTGACAGCTGCTCAGGAGTGTTTACACCACACTCCAGTGCACCACGTAGCCTGGGCTAAAAGGGGAGGTTGGGTACTTTGCCTGGTGCCAAGCAGAAAAACTTTGTTTGCATATTCGGACACGCAAGGGCACACACTGGAGCCTGGGGAAGTGTGGTGGGATCTGTAATTCTTCAATGACTTACCTTTGTTCAAAATTAAAAGCTGAGTGTGTCTTCTAACTGGGGCTGTAATGGCTTTGCGTTCGTGCTGCTGTTCTTTAGATGCTGTTCCGTGCGCGACAACCAGATGCTACCTGTAACTGCTGTGTATGGCACTGGGTTGATAGCTGTAGTGAATCACTAGGGAAATGGGTTATAATAATGACATCCCAAACAACTCGACTGTGGATTACATGGCTGTTCAGTTTTATAACTAGAGAAAATAAAGAAAAAAAGAACCCAGGCAGCTTAAGCCATTGAGATAATAACCTAACAACACTTATTCCATCTATGTTTTTTAGTATTCTGTTTTCTCCTCTTCTTAATGCAAAAATATTTACTTGAGGCCAATCCATAAAAAGCCCATATTAGGAGAATTGCATAATATCTACTAAAAATAGGAAGGAGGAATCTAGGACTACAGAAATTCATTTTACTCAGCTAAATGAATGACTGAACATGAAAACAAAATTGTTAGCAAGTTGCTGCACTGCCATGAAAGGTAAGTCAGTCAGTTCAGATGTCTTGGCTGGGTGTCGTATTTTGTGCTGTGCTCACAGGGAGACTAATTGCTTGAAATAAATATTTGAAGATCGCCGTGTCTGGTCCTTGTAAGCTGTTTGATCAGTTTGGTGTTTCTGATAGGATCTGTTTTTCATAAAACCTCTAAGATTGCTGTTAGGCAGGTTTTGTGTCATATTGTCCCAGCCATATAAGTGCACCAAGAGATGGGGTTTAATTAGCTCTCATCCTCACTAACATAAGAGTCTGGGAATGGCCCAGCAATAATTCATACAGTACAGGTCATCCTTCCTTTTTTCCACACTCATTTTGAGGAGGATTACTCCCAAACCCCACATCACCCCACAGTCAAGTTTTCTTGTCTTTTTAAGACTGAAGAGGTTGGAGGGAGGGCATTTGTCTCTACCTGTATTGGACTTTATCAACTAATAGAATCATAGAATGGTTTGGGTTGGAAGGGATCTTATGGATCATCTGGGTCCAGCCCACCTGCTGGAACCTGTTTCTCAGATTTCTAAAGTCATGTCTGCTGCTCAGTGTGTTTCTAGCTACAGCTGTGAAGAGACCCAGTTCTCTCCAGTGGACACTTGTTAGACCTCAGCTAATTTGATCCATTGTTACTCAGAGGTCTGGGGTAGAGACGTTGTTCCCAGCCCACATGGCCGTGTCCAGAAGAGACTGGGCAGTGCTACAGAGCTAGTTGGATCCATTGTTAGACCAAAGCTAAGTTGATCTCTCATTACCAGTGTTCCCAGCACACCTAACCCTGTCCAGAAGAGACTGGGCATTGCTACATCATTGGTGACCAAAGAGCTGAAAAAGGCAGCTTTAACAAAACAGGGTCGTATATGTGTCCCAGCCTCTCTGCCCAGAACATTCCTCATGCCTGTCCTGAGGTGAAGCCTTTACAACCCCTTTCCCTCCTGAAAGAATGTGTGGAAACACTCTTAAGAGACTCAGTGTCTTTTTTCCCCTTTCTTGATCAGAAAACAAATCTCCCTACTTGAAGTTGCTCTCTGTCCCTTGTTTCTGATGCTTAAGGACTCAAAACCAGCAAGAATCTCCTGATACTGAGGGATAAGGGGACTTTTTAAATGCAATATGCATTTTCTTAGGAAAGGTTTGTGAAGGTAGGTTTGTCACTGCAGTGTTGTCCACTGAGCAGCTGTCTGCTGGTTTTGGATGGGACCTGACTCAGGATTTTGCTTGAACTGGCAAACCAGAGGGTGGCTGGGCCCGAAGGCAGTTGGGGTGTCCTGCCGTGCTCAGGACTGCGTGGGGTCTGCTGCCTTGCCCAGCTGGGGTGGAGCTGCTGGGCCAAAGCCAGATAAGATCTCTGCAGGAGAACTGAGATAAATTGTGTGGTAGTTGGACAAGTAGAAGTTATGGGGGGGTCAGCTTAGTGCTGGGAGGTGATGGGATCTGAAGGGACTGGCTGATAAACTGTTCATTGCACTGTACTGCAGCTTGAAAAACTCGTGTGTGTTTCCCCGGTGCATATTTGGGCACAATGGGATAAATGCTTTGCTTTATTTAATGTCTCCCAGCTGAAAAGCTTGTGATTTGATTCTTACTGTGCTGCATGTTACCTACATAGCTTTGGAGACCTGGTAATGCTTGTTTTTAAAAGATACTTTCTTCACTGTACAAAGTGGGATGGTGACAGGACTGTAGTGCTTTTATGCAGAATGACGACTGATAATTTCACGCCCCAAGGTTGCATCTTCAGGGCTGATTGAGGAGAGAAGAAAAACATAGCGGCAGAAAATAAACCTTCTTTGTTATAAAATTGTGCAAAGCTGATTGTTTTTATAGCTTAAATATCCTTGCACCTTGGCTGTATGGTACGGGTTTCAAGATTGTTCTCTACTGAATTGGATTTTAGTGGCCTATGTCTCTGACCCCCACTTTGCTTATCTTCCTTGTTGAAAGTAATTTACACTGCAGCGTGGCATAGTGCTACTACTGTGCTAATAAGAAAATAACTATTGACAATTATAATAGATACACCTGCTGCTTAGTGAGCACAGAAGGGTTAAACTGATTGCATTTTTACAGTCTATATATTTCCCTTCTTATTGTTTGTGTCCTGCTGTTGGAAAAACAGGTTAATTGTGTGGTAAATCTCTCTAATCAACACAAGAGAAGAACAAAAAGAACAAGCACCTTTGTTTGTTACAGCTACTTTGGAAGGTCATGTTTTAGGAGATTTGTCCCTCTTCTTCAAAAGGCTTGTTAATGTGGGCATTACTAACCAGGCATCTCAGGAATGGACAAGGTACAGTCATAAAATTAGCTGAAAAAAAACATGTAAGAGGTATCTATCGAAATGATGCTTCCATTGTCTCTTACTTTAATGTCTAAGCAATACTTTCCATTAAGCACGTAAGGCCCAAAGTGTGTAGCTAACAGAAAGGGACTGGTTTTTGAGATTGGATGCTCACTCTGTGCCTATTTGCATTCAGTTCACTTCATAAGCTTCTCCTTCCCTCCCCTCCCTCCAAACCGAAGCTCACCTCTGTTTGGAGCCATCCCCAGTCAGACCATTGCCTTGCTGTGGGTAACAGAGATACGCACGCTGTAATGGACAAAGAAAAATATTGCTGGATGACAAACCATAAATAATGCCTGCACTGACTCCTGGTGAGATACCACTGTGGTGTTTAATGCATTTATTAACCATGTAGTGCTGTGATTTGTAGAAGCTGGATGTGTAATTGCAGGATAGAATTTCTGGGAATAAATCCAGGGGTGTGATACCTGCAAAGGGTGAAGTTGGGGAGATTTAGGGGATGGGAAGCAGAAGGTTACTAGGTTTGGGAAAATCTTACAATGCTTATTACGTGCAGGACAAGACAAGACTTTGTTAGGGTGTGTCTGAGGAAGGATATTTGATTGAACTCATCTAGAAGCCACAGGAATTAGAAGGAAACATGGAGGTCTAGGGAGTCCTGCATCTGAAGGAGAGACATCTCTATAAACCTTTCTGCTTTCAGAAAACCACTAGCTCCTCTGCTAGCCCTGGTTCTCCTTTCTTTCTAGGAAAGAAAACACTAATATTCTGCTTCTGATCACAGCAGGGATTTTTTATGGACATGCAGCTGGTTTCTCTACCAGCCCTTGACTAAGTCCAGCACTTCAGTTTGAATGTTAAAAGCTAAAGGTTGTGAAGCCCAAAACAAGGCTTGTGTGACAAATGTACAGGTACCGCAGAGCTCATCAGGAGGTGCACGAATGTGATTTATCTCTAAATATCACCTGTTGCTTGTACTACTGCAGCAACAAGATTCTCTGGAAAAACAAGTTCATTTTTACAGAATAGAAAAGCTTAAGTGAGCACAAGTTTGTTGGCAGTATGGGGGCAGCTTCGTCAGAGTAGCCCACATGGCTGAATTACAGCTCCCTGCGAAGCCAGGTGAGTGTCAGCCCGTCTTACATAACTTTGTTCTACAGTCAGAGGCCTGTCACAGCTGAGGGTAGAAGTCATTAGCAAATGCTGTCTTACCTCAGTGGAAAAGATCTCATTCCTCTTTCCATATGTTTAACTAGTTATTTTAAGCTGTTTTTCTTTCACTGTTTTTTTTAATCATTATTTTTATCAACCCAGCCCTGCTTGTGTTTTGTTTAATCATGAAATTCCTATAGATCTTTTAGCCACCAGATAAAGGCTTTATATTAAAATTTTAAAAAATGTAGAATTTTGAATAGAGATTCATTAGCCATTTGTGTGTGCTATTGCTGTGGAATTAGATAGTTCTGGAACCTTTGAAGGTGCCTTCTTGCCTATATTTTAGGCTATAGAAGACCTGACATGGGGGTTGGCAGTGAATATTTGGCATCTTGTGTAACAGAACAACTTCCATGTCCTAGATTTGTTGATGGCTTAGATATTGCTTGTCTGAAGCTCTATGTGATGGGCACGTGTTTCTATTGTTTAGGTTTTTTGGGTAATGGAGGGGGATTTGGAACCAGATGATCTAAGATCTCTTCCAACCCAGACCATTCTAATATCTGATAGCTGAGGATATCCTTCATAATTCAAACACGTGTCTCCTAGCCTAGATGTATTTCTACCAAGGCTATTAACATAACCCCCAAGCCCTGATTTTTCACCTCTAATAAGGTGTTCACTCACTCTAACTCAAATACAGCAGCTCTGCTACATGTAGAGCCCTTTCTGCCCCAGAGCAGGGCAGGAAGAATTTCCCCCTGAGGTTGCAATTACAGGATTTACACTTTCTATAGAGCTCTCTTCAAAACCTAGGTGGGGCTTTTTTCCATTACTCGTATTTCAGTGATGCACTGTTGTATTGTAGTAGTGCAGCCTATGCCAGCATTTCCATTAAAACTTGGTTTTACATGTTTATAACTTAACAGTAAAATCATACTCTTCCAATTTGAAACTTGGCATATAATGTCTCATCTCATCCTCAAAATGATAGTTTTGTTTTTCCCTCCACCTCCCCCCACCCAAGAGGTTGCGTTCTTGCTGTCTTTTTAAATGGAAGATATTGTCCTTTCTGTTTTGATAAGAGAAAAGCCTGCCTGTTCATTAAAATTCCTTTTCAGTTCTAAGAAAGAAGGACTTTATAATAGAGGATGCATGTGAGTAAGTGCTATTGATGTTGGCATGACTGCATTAAGTATGTGGATACAGAGAAGTGTTACTTCCAAATGAAAACTCGGGGATATTGATCAAAATGATTTAATTTTTTTTATGTTGATTTTGTTTCTAGCTGTTGAATTGACCCTTAAAACAGTGTTCTCAGATACGTTATAGCTCCTGTGCTGCTATATTGTTTATCAGGCTGAAGGAAGTCAAGAAGGCTTTAGTGCATAGAGATAAAATGAAGATATTTTTCTCTTTTCTCATTTAAGCAACACAGTACGGAAGGAACAAAAATTCTGACTTTGGTGTTGAAACCAGCTACCAAGAGTAGACTTGTAGTTAGCACAATCTTATGAATTCAGAGCAGGTATAAGCAGCAAAGCACTGTGTTTCCAATAGACATGTTCATGTGAGCTAGGAAATCTAGCACTGAATGACAAGCTAAGAAAGACCAGGCTTGTACAGTGCTTACAGTTTGCAATACCAACAGCAGAAGCTCTGAACCTGAGGCCTCCTATGAAGCCTGACATTCCAATTCATTACAGTACAGGTGTTTAGGGTGTAAGAAAATCAGGATTGGAATCCAGTTTCTCCTGCTTTACCTGTCTGCATGGAGCCATCTGTTTAGGAGCTGATGTCTACCCAGTTGTTATTAGAAGAAATTTCCTAATTTCTCTCTGTGAATACCACCACCACTGCAAACATGGTGTATGGGCTTCCCTGTGGTGCAAGTAACTGTGGTAAATGTACTTTCAGGCACTTCTTCTTCCATTTAGATAGTTATATTTATGCTTACTATAACCACTTTAATGGTATTAATTAGAAGAAAGGGAATGTAAGAGAAAGATTTCACAGAGGGTGTTTATTAATGAATTGAGCTATTATTTTGTCAGCTATCAACATATATATAGCATGCCTTTTACTATAGCTAAGCTGTCTTTCTCTTAAATCCCAGCTGTTTTAGTTTCTCAGTTGTGTCTAATGTATCTATTTATAAATGTGAAAGTATCATGAAAAGCAGGGAATGTGCTTCCTAATGAGAAGTTCAGTTCCTTCATTTGGATTCTAAAATCAGTATTTAGGTCAAAGGCTGTGTTGTATCCATAGGCAGCACCAGTGGCTCTCAGATACAAAACAAAATCGCCGTACATTGAACTGAATTTTTTAAGGGCATAAAATCAGAATGCTCAGCACTTCCTCACATCAGCTTTAGTCCAGTCCAGTGGGATTCTGCAGTATAAAATGAGTGCAGCACCATGGGATTCAGATACTCACTTTTTACAAGAAGTAAAGTTCCAACAGAACTTCCAGGAAGTTTGAGACATGCTCAGTGCTGGCAGAAGTTTCAGTGTGTAAATCCAAGTCTTCGTTTATAAGTCTTGATTGTACATTTAATACTGGTAGGTTCTATAAAATAAAAGTGCTGTTTATGTTTCTGGGATATACAAAGAAAGAAATAATGTTGAGAATCACTGAAGTACTTAAATCAACAACAACACCATTTATTGAAAATATCTTCAGTGCTATGGGGATTGCAATTGCTGTTGTAGAAAAGCAAAAAAATCCCACCCTGGTCATGTTCACTTCAGCAATGGAAATATTAAACAGCTTATGATGTCAGGCAGAGTGCATGCTGTTGCTGTCATTTTGTATGATGCTGCCACCAGAAATGTTTTCACTTGAGTCAGCGTGGAGAGCACACAGTAATAGCAACAGATGGATGCTTATTGGAGGATGTGGCTGAAGATATAGCAGATTCCTTTTTTAGGCTTTGATCACCTAAAATATTCCTGTATTTAATAATATTCCTTGTATAATAATCAATGAATATTCTGTAAACAAACAGCTGAATTTGACTTACATACGAGGTCCAACATAATAAGCCTGAGACTAGCCCTATAGCCTGGGAATCAAGAGTGGGAGGGGAGAGGCAAAGAGATGGTTACAGAACATGTTCTAAGCTGTCACAGTGAGACAAGGCTCAGCTCGATCGCTTCACTCAGTGTGAGTGGACATATGTTCAAATATAGACATTTTCATACCCTTGGTCAGAAAATGTGTGCACCAGCCCACAACACTTTGTCTGTGAAGCAGTTTTTAGCTAACAACAACATCCCTGTGCTTGAGCACCCACCCTTTTCACCAGACCTGGCTCCTTCTTCCCAAAGATCCAGTTGGTGCTCAGGGGAACCCCTTTCTTTGTCAGTAGAAGATATGAAAGCAAAACCGATAGAGATCCTGAACAGCCTTTCAGAAAATGATCTGTGGAATTGCTTTGAACGTTGACAGCATCACATACAGCAGAGTATCAGCTCAGAGGGGAACTGTTTGGAAGGTCATCATGGTTGATTTTCTTGATTTATTGTATAGAGTTACAGGCATAGTCTTGGGGGATTTTTTGTGTTGGACCTCCTATGTTAAAAAACATGAAATGCTCTTTTTGTAACTTTCTAGAAGAGGCTCTGTGGCAGCCAAGGAATATATTAAAGTTATATTTTTATTTTCATAATAATACTTAGCAAAATTGCAAGAATTATTAAGGATAAAGTACTCCTGTGTTGTATGTTTTCCTAAAGCAGAGAAACATGGTAGTTTTTTTGTTATTATGCAGTGGTATTATGGTAATTATTAACTGTCATCTTTCTTCTTATGAACACCCAGCATAATTTTTAAAGGGCCACAGAACATAGCAAGTTCTCTGCAGCTGATGGCACTCATCATTGTAATTACTAACTACCCTTAGCTGACTGTTCAAAGTTTTGTTGTAAATTCAAATCAGAATGTGTTTGTTATTGGAAAACATGCAGTTACATTTGGAGAGTTTATTTTGCTGATAATGTGCAAATCACTGTCAAAATTCTGAGAGTATGACAACTCGTGAATTTATCTAATTGTTTTGTGCTGCTGTATGTATAAATTTTACAGGGAATAAATTTTGTGTTTGTTCGTAGGCACAGAAGAAGCGGAAATCCAATGAATCTGTAGATACAGAGCTCTGTCTTAATGAGGTAAGTGGATCCTGTATATTTCCTATTCACAGGTGGCTCCCCATAGTATAAAATGTTCAAAGTCTGTAAAGATTTTAAAGGGCTCACCTCACCCTAAAGTCTTGTTAGTATTGTTATGTTTGGATACCATAATGCATTAAAGAATGATCTTAGAAATCTGGAGCTGGGCTCAAAGTGCCCTCTGTTGACTTTGTATTTTAATAGCTGTACAGTACACATTTAGGCAGATCCCAAGGTAATTACCATTGCACCTAGTGAGTATAATTAGTTAATAATCTGCAGGAACAAAAGATGAAATGGCTTTTAACAAATACACAGAGACATACTAGACATCATTTTATGGCGAACAAAGATGACCAGTTTAGGGCATGAGATGATGTTCAAATCAGCACAAGTGATGCTCATACACCAGAAGACAGATTGACAGCCCCAAGAGACATGAATCTCCCAGTGCTGTTGGAGGAGTCTGCTCAGCCAGACCTCCAAGGTGGCCTTTCAGATGTAAACATTCCATCAGTTTCCATGTCTGTCCTTTGTACTGAGTCCTTCAGGAAGCTTAATAATTAGTGCTGTACGTAAATTCATTGTTTTCCATGTGGGAGCACATAGCCCAGGCAGTGGAGCAAGATCAGCTGTACAGGCATAAGCCACCAAAGGGATGTGACCATATCTTTCAGACTCTCCTTCACCAGATTTGCCCAGTTCTTCTAAACAATGACAGTTTTTGTAGCTCATTTCTAGTTCTTTAGGGTCTATGAAGAAGTACACCTTGTGCTGGCTGAAGACCTTACACAAGAAGGCTGTAGTGACCAAGTAAGAACTGCTGGTCCATCTTATCTCATACTGTGTCTGTGACAGTTTCCAAAAGCAGATGCCCAGGGCTGAGTAGAAGAAAGGATATGTTAAGGAATGACAGCCATGAATGCCTCCCTGGCTCTGTAGGGAGCCACTCCTTTAGAAACTGGTGCTCTGTGCTCCCTCTTTGGTATTTCTGGCTTGTACCTTGGCCTGTTGCCTCTCCAGGATGGGGAAGGTTTGTCCCCTCAATAGAAGCTGCATCCTTAGAGGTTTTCAGATCCTGACTGTACAGGACCTGAGCAGCTTTGCATGGAGTACGTTGGGATTAATGACCTTAGTTGTCCCTTCTAGTCTAAATTTTTCTGCCTCTGTACTTACACCTGTAAGGTTTTCTTTTTACTGAGGATTCTAGCAGAGAGAGATATTTCTGCTACACCTCCTCCTTAAATAGTTTGCTATACAGCCAATCTGTACTTGTTTGTGCCTAGTTTAAATATTGGAGACAAGCAAGACAAGAAATGTAAATAATGCAGCATTTAAGGGAATAAAGGCCTTAGAAAGAAAACTTTCATAAAGCTAGAAAACTGTCTTTTCTGATTCCCATGGATTAGATTTTATCTATTGTGCTCCATAAGTAACATCAAACAGAATTGTTCTGTTGACTGTGCAGAAGTTGCAGCTTTGCTGTGGGTCCTGCATTTGCTCTTTAAAATAAACTGGCATGATAAGCACACATCGGTAAAAAAGTTGCTGTATTTAACAAGGGTAGGTTTACACAAGGAACCACTGCTAAAGTAGGGATTTTTTAATGCTTTCTTCCCTTCTTTGTTTTCTGATTATGCTGTACTGATGTTTTTATCCTTTAACTTAAAAACAGGTGTTAAAATGGCAGGATTTTTAATGCCTTTTGTACCTTTCGATCTGTGATAAACAGGTAACAATGGAGGGTGGGACACAAACAATCAAAAGATGAATCTTACAATGTAGATTATAATATTTTGCCATGAAAATGTGTAGTGATGACCAAGGAAAGTGTTGTGTCTTGCAGAACACGATTGGGAAAGACAACACAGCAGGAGTCTCCACCAGTCACATATCTGCGGAGAACTCGCTCGCTCTTCCTACAAGCTTCAATCTAAGCACATTGCTCACTCTGATGACATTTGCACTCTCACTCTCTTTGTTCCTAAGCTCATCAGTCATCTTGTAGCTGCATTACAAATGGACGTGTAAAAAGAGAAAAAAAATTATCTGTTTCCTGTCCTCTGTTGTTTATTGGGAATTCCAGGTCTGGGAGCTAAGCTGAGGCACTCCTGCTAGAACAGTTTCAGTCAGCTGGATTTTTTTCCTTCCTCTCTCTCTAAAAAGGCTTCTTGTGATATTTAGAGGCTTTGTGAAATACTTGGTGCAGTGCTACATTCCAAACCCAAAAGGCTTTTGGGCATGCAGTGTTTTAAGGAGACAGAGTGTAAATTTGCCTGTAAAGCGACCTGGTTGGATTATTTTAATAATTATTATTTTGATTCTGGCTTTTACCTGAGAAGGAGGATGGCAGTTTTCTTTAATCCTGTTTATCTCATTGAGTGGTTTTGGTTTTCAAATTGATTGAACTTCAGACTATCAAGGATGCCAGGCTTTTGTCTAACGGTGAATGTTCTCCCAGAGAGTGGACTTTATGAAACTTCTTCATTTGATAAATTGCTACTGATGTTAAACTCTTTCAGTGTATTAGCATTTTCCTCTTTAAATGTTTATGTACTGTAAGTGATTCTGCGTTCCCTGCTGAGATGCCATTACATTATAATTCACATACAGGTGTAATGTACATCTTTCAGTTAAATTCTCATAAAAATAGAGTGTGTCATAGAACATTCTAACAGTACATTTATCTTTTAATTATAATCATCTAGCCTTAACATGAAGATGATTCTTTAAATAAACAAGAAGCGGCCATTGTGAAAGCTTGATAAAGATACATTTTTTTAAATTTGAGGATAAATAGTAGACACAAATTTTGCTACAGGGTTTCATCTGTACAGTCTTTGGTCTTCTATGCTTCCATTGTGATAATATAGTCCAGTTATTCTACTGTTTGTTTAATAAAAACTACATACAATTTATTTGCTCTACTAAACCAACATTATCTGTTTGTGCATAGCTGATAACATCAGCTCAAAGAAGTTATGGGAACTTCATGCCTTATTTCTCTTATCACAACATTGTAGAGGGAAAAAGGGTAGTAAGATATCATTTAAACTGTGTTTTATTTCTTAGATTGCTAAAATCAACACAAAAGGATGGTTGATGCAATTACAAGGCAGCATCACGCACACTGACCCATGTGACAGGTTTTCTCACTCCGGTAGTTCTTACTGCAGACCTTGGCACTACTGACATGATGAACTGTTTGCAAGACCAGTTCCATAAATTGTTTTAATGGTTTGGATGGAAATATTGCCAGTACACATGATTTGATTGCTTTGGTGTTCATTCAGTGACACTGACAGCCTGTGCCGGCTCATGATGATTTTCTGGGGTATCCAGAAGGAATTCTTTAAAGCTTTAAATGTCATCAAACAGGCAGCATTTCTCCTAAGGGCTGTCTTTATACCTTACTGTGATGGCTTGTTGACTGTTACAAGCTGTTATGTCTAAATGATCTACGGTAATCAGCTCTTGTTTCGATTGAAAGTAGAAGATGACTTTGCCAAGCAAGGAGTTCATCATGTTGAACTTCACAGGTTTACATTGAGACTTACACAGTGATGCCCTGGCCTGTTCAGAAATGTCCAGATCAGTTATGTCCTATATAAAGTACAAATTACTGTTTCTTAAACCACAGTTAAGTGTGGCAGTATGCAAAATGTACATCTTTCTTACTAAAAAGTTATTACATCTATTGACAAGTTCATTTTTTTGAGCTTTTTCTTAGTTTTCATAAATTCTGAAATTCACATCTGTATTCTTGATTATGGTCACATAATATAGGTTTCCAGGCACTGTGTACGTGATAGAATTCTAGCATGCTCTGTGCCACTGAACACAACAAATTAGACAGTATTACTCTTTAATTCTATGCTGATAAGAAACTGCAAATTACTTTCAAAGGCATCAGAGCTGCTTTCAGAGAAGAAATATATAGCACATCATTACCAGCAAAGCCCATGTGGTTCCTGTTGCTCTTCTTGTAGAAGCTAATCAAATTATTGAAAACTAGTGGCAACAGAAAAAAAGATTACGAGATTCATGATTTAAAAAATAAATCAAATTCTTTTATGTCAAAAAGACTTGATAGTATAACCAATTGAAATGCTAATGAACACAGTGTCACAATTCAAAAGTCTGACATTATCCAATTAAAAATATTTTCAAAACAAATTCATAAACATTACAATTATTAAGTTCATGTTTGATTCACAAAGCTTTCTTTAAAATATCATTTGTATTCAGTGCATTAAACATTTTAAGCAGTATCAGGAATTTTAATAACCTCCCTGCATAGTACATACTTTTTGAAGACTTTTTACTTTTGGTTTGATTATGGTCTCTCTATTGCATTTAATACCAATTATTAGAGCTTTGACTCTGTGTGATCCAGGATAAAAGCTATTGATCACTTATACTGTGAACAACAACCTAATTAGGTTTAATATAATTAGGTATAATTAGGTCCTGATTACAAAAGAAATTGCTAGTTATCTGATTCAATGAGAGTTACCTTTGGAAATACTGCTATATATGAGGTAGAGGAAGAAATGGTGAAACCACAAACAAAACAGAGCACTCAAGCTTTTTTGTGGTGTAAATTAAAAGCATTCAGAATTCTTAATTTTAAAAAAATAATTGCCTATTAGCAAGAGGGAAAAAAAACCTACTAAGAGTCTGACAATGAGGTTTTTTTTGGAGGCATCACCATGCAAGCATAGGAGGGTTTTTAGAAGCTGGATGTGGTGTGGTTGATGTCAATTTAGCATGGAGACCTCATCAATGCAGTCATTTGCTACAATACTGAAGTATGCAAATGTTTAATTTGTTTCCCTTTCAGACACTAAAAGGCGTGCATTGAGTGCTCAGTGAACAAGCTTAGCCTGGGCTTTATATATTTCTCTAATATATTAATTTTATCAATAGAACAATAATACAGAAACTGTCCAAACACAGGAGGTACTTAGAGATGACCTACTGTTTACATTTCAAATTAAACCAATTCAGTTGTGTGTAAATTAAATCATAAAACATATACAAATGATCTTTATCATTTAACATAATGGAACGGACATTATAATTAGTATTATTTAGGGTGTGTATATTCTGCCACGTTAAATAACCTGATTATTATCTTTATGATTCTTCTTAAAGGTGGTACACATAAAATTCAGACTGAACTGAAATAGATGGCTGAGGGTTTGCACTACTTAATGTAGATATTGATTCCACAAGGTAGACCAATGAAAGAGGTATTGAAAATGAACCTTTCTGGTATGAGTAAAAATAATAGTTGAGGCTTTCCCTTGCCCTAATGCATGCAGTGATACCCACCCACAGGCAGCAGCTCTACAGGGGTGTCTGCACAGTGTTCTGGGCAGTAAGGAGGAGTTCAGCCCTTGTTTCACTGACTCTGCACTCTGAGAGAGTGGGGAGCAGTGAGTAGGAGTCGTCCATCCATCTTCAATACCCATCAAACAGCTTCATCCCCACTGTGTCAACAGGAAGAATTAGGAGGAAGAATTCTTAATCATTTCAAAGCATTGCATAGGCAGAAATTATGTCCCTCTAAGACCCAATGTTTTGAATATGAGGCTGTTCACAGTTAGAGGGATGGTGCAGTTTGAATCTGTAGGCTGAAAACATGCAAGTACACACCTTGGCTGAGCCCGTGCAGTTAGGATGGAGATGAAGAAAAGAGAGAAGGAATCACCTTGGCATCTCAATCTAATTTTAATTTGTGATTGTTGGCTTAATCACGACAATATTCCCATGGAGGAGAGATGGTGAGAAACCAGTGAAGGAGAAGAGCAAAACTCAGAACAGCTCCCTGTAGGGCCATACATTTTGTGTATGTCAAGTGGCAGGAGTATCTCATACTGAGCTTGGAATAGAAGAGCTGGATTCTGCTAGAAACAGCAGCTCCCTCAGAGCAAGCAGTAAAAGATGGAAGAAGGAGCAGTCATTTGTACAGCAATTGTACCTTTCTTTTATAAAATGAAAATGTTTGTCTTTAACACCAAGGTGGATCTACCTCACTGAAAAATATACGTTCACTGACAGGACTTCTGCATTAAAACTATTCTGGGCTAAAGAGGCCCCCAAGGTTGTTTTATACCCATAAGGTTAGTCCGATTCTGCCTGATGTCCCTGACATCAAATAGAAATATATTTGCTTCTGATGAACTTGGCAGAGAAATTAATCCAATGACAGGTTAAATATTTCTCATCTTTAAATATTTGCTTTTTCTTACCAGCTCAGTTCTTTCTATGACATTTCAATTATTGGCTCTTCCAGCTTCTCCTTTAGCTTCAGAAGGTTATTTTCTCCATACTCTACGTTAATCCACTTTATAAATTTCCCTCAATGTTGGCTGTTTTTTCTTTTATTAACTACATCCTTTGTTTCTGAGAAAAATAAATGTGATCAGGAATATGTCTCCACTGAATGATCAACACCTTTACATGGGGAAGAAATTGCAAGCTCCTATTTTATCTGTTTAGCACTGGTTTGACTAGAACAAGCCAAAACATGATGTTGTTATTCCCTAGATGGGATTCAAAATTTAGTTTGATGCTGACTAAGGTTTCAAATGTTTTTAGTTCTCTCAAACATTTAGAAATGTTTAAATACTTCTAATGCATTTTCCAGTTGAAATTTCAGTCAAACAGATAAAGTCTGACTAAGTAGTTATTGCCTTTCAAGGTAAGGAGTTTCACTGGGAAGTTCCGATGGGTCCATTTTTAAGGTAAAATCAGGGAGGGTGGTGAATTTCTGGTTTTAACTCAATATTATCTTGACTTTCATACACCTTTGTTCCACGTTCTCTTCATCTTGAGTATATTTGCTTTCAGGGGATTGTTATGCTTAACAGATACATATGTGGTCACCTCAATAATGAGAAGCTGAGTCCTGCAACTCCTACTTAGATCCATCTCTTTTATCATTGGTAAACCCAAAGCAACAAATTCAAGATGTGGCCTAAAGATTACCTAAAGAGCACAGAGCCAATTTCTCAGTAGCATTTCTTATCAATATAGATAGCAGTATTATAAATTGTTACCACCCAGACCAGTCACTAAAGTTCTCTGAGCCCATTTAACCAGAGCAGCTGCATCTTGCTGTTTTACCTTTGTTAGGTACCAAGAGCTGAACTTTTCCATACACTTAGAGCTAATTGCTGCCCAGATTACAGCAGCCAAACCTAATCCCACTTCAGCAAGGGTTCCCCTTAGCCCGTTTTCTGCTATTTAGTGATTCCAACACACTGTTTGCACTGTTTTTTTTACTCTGCCAAAAGGAGAATATCCTAGAATCCAGGAGAAAATGAGTTATGGATTTAGGGGCAATTTTCCTCAAATTCCTCTTTCCAAACATGACAATAATTGACCTCTTTCTTTATGAACTTCTATCCTCCAAAGCAATGAAAAAACCCTGCCCAGCACCTTCAGTGCTTATAAAATTGGGGATTCAGCTTCCAGTAAATGAGGCCATGATTTTTTTTTCATTCTGTTAACTGGTGTTATGGATCAACATAAGTAACTAGAGGTGGTGTTGTGGCATTACACTGCTCCCCATATTGGCCACTTCATGTCAAGTAGTTTTGCAGCATTGGAACCAATGATGCCAAATTCCGTAAGACTCCTTCAGTTGGACATTGTCTTGACAGAAGGAAATGACATTCCAGGTCCTGCTGTTTTAAGTGCAAAAATGTTATGTCTTTTATTGTTTTATTCTTGTTTGAGATACAGCCCCAGCTCCTCCCTTTTCAGAATTAATTTGCTTCATCTGCTTGGAAACCTGAAAGAGCTGAAGATGGTTGACTGATGCCGCTGAGTTCTTGGTTCAGTCAAGTCCATCTCAGGTCAGTAATCTCAGTCTATGTTTATTGGCATAAAAGCAGTACCACGGTTGTCACTAACAGGCAGCATAGTTCTGGCTGACCACAGATGCCCTGGTAACATGAGATGTGTTGGCACCAGTTGGTCTGTATTGTACCTAGTCTTTGGGTTTGCTGCATCACCCAGACCAGTCTAGTCAGGGGTGAGTTTTGTTTAGACCACGCTCATAAATCTTTTCAGAGCTACAAGCTGACAAGTAGGTCCTGCCACACTGGTTAGCTCCAACTATTTAGCTAGTCTGAGCAGAATAAGAAGTTGATTTTGACCAGTGCGCTGTTCCTTATGTGGAGGCTTAAAAAGTACAAAAGGTAAATGCCATAGATCTGCTAAACCACAAGGAGATGTAAACTCCTTCAAGCACAGAAGCCAACCAATCTGCTGAAATCTGGAGTAATTTTCAAAATAAGATTAAAACATCATGGTCCTCTCCTGATATTTATCGAATAGGATATTTGTGACAGAAGGAGGCTTTTGTCATAAACAGGAGGAAGTCTAAGTTTGTAAAAACTTGTTTGGGGAGCCACCGTTTATTGTAGCAGGGGATAATGCAGAGAGAACGTTGCTGAGAGATAGAAATGTGTGACCTAATAGGTAGAATATAAAGAAATTGTACTTTTTTTTTTTTAAGTTGGCCAATGGAAACCAATCCCCCCCTTTGAAGGAAAGGCAATTCTCTCAGAATTGCACTAAGGAAAATGCAGCTGATGGGAGTGATTATTAGTGGTGACATCCTCTGCACACTTTGGGTGGGACAAAGGCATTAACCCTTAAGTGAAAGTTAATTCAGGAAGAGTATTTGTAAGGATTGTTAGGGGTGGAACAAAGGCCCACAGTGGGTTGCATCCGGCAGTCAGGAGTGTGCAGCCCGGATTGAGCTGAGTCACACATTGCTTATGAAGAAAAGTAAGTAAGTGGAGTAAAAATAGAGAGCAAAAAACCCATGGTCTTGAATTTTATATTGCCTCCTCTCTGGGAGGGTCACACTAGAAGTAAAGCATAAAATCAACCTCTTGCTTCTTCCCAGTTCTCTCCACTGTTTCTGGATAAGAACCAAAATAAAACCAAAAGGCAGGCAGCAGAAGAAATTGCTTCAAAGCATTACAACACGTGGGAATCCTAACTGGTGGCAATTACTAATCTATGTGTTCTCCCCTGCCTCAGAATTATTGCTGCTGAATGTGCTGAACAGGTTTGTGTAATGTTAGTGCTGAAATGATCAGCTGTGAGTAGGACTGCCCGTGCTGTGAAGGTGTGTGTGGCTTTCACCTGAAGGTGTGTTAAGTTTGCACTTTTTTGGGCAGAGTGCAAGCTGAAAAGAGGTGCAGCAAAGAGGAAATAAGAGGGAAGGCTTGGTGGAATCACAATAATAAAGGATAGGCAGAAAGGATGCAGATAAAGTTAACAGGTAGCATTGGGATCCAGGAAGACTGGTGTTCACTGTGAAATGAGGATATCCAATGTATTTTCCTGCCTCTATTTTGCTTATTTTTAATCTTCTCTTTTCCCCAAAAAAAGTATGACTAGAACATGCTTCCATTTTCTGGAGGGAATTCTTACACAAATAGCTACCTTGTTGTGTAAATTCTATGTTGTCTTATGGATTTCTGTACATCTCACTGCAGGTTATTATGTGTCAGGTCTTCAGTCATAATGGCTGGTAATTTGTTGTAAAAAAAGATATAAAATCACTGTTCACTTGTTCCTGTTGGCTTATTTAGACATTGCTCTGAGGACATTGCTCTTTGGACCGTCCACACTTTGGAAGTCAGTTCATGATGTTTGGCGTTTTCTGTTAGCGTAATCCTCCTGCGTTAGTATTGTACATATCCAGAAAACAATCCCTCTCAATAAACATTATTCTCTTTTTTTATTAAAAAGCATGGGGTTTTTGTGACAAAAAAATTCCTGGTTGTTTGTTCTGTTTTAATTTATACAAAATGAAAAAAAAAAAAGGAAGCTTGACTGGCAAAAAAAAAAAAAGAAAGCAGGTTTATTAAAGGTTGATTTCATTGTTTCCTGTTGGTTTACAGTCCACTATGATCTAAGAAAATAAGAAATAAAG
Organism: Tapera naevia; assembly: GCA_033556795.1. NCBI lineage: Eukaryota > Metazoa > Chordata > Aves > Cuculiformes > Neomorphidae > Tapera > Tapera naevia. Next base: position 718,824 of record JAUMJJ010000156.1, read on the forward strand.
CTTTTCCCTTTAAATATGCGTGCATTTGCTTGCTCCCTAGTCTTTTTGTCTTAGTAAATATGGCCTGCAAAATTACAATGAGCAGGGAGTATCAGATGGAAATGATGGAAAGATGGGCAGGAGAGTGGCCAGCTGGCCCTATTCATACTCACTCTCTGGCACACAAACACGCCTCCACACCCATCCCACCCCTTCATCCTGCCAGGCCAGAAAGAAAGGCCTTGCTCCTATTTTCACACAAAGAGCTGGCTTTGAAGACAAAAGGGTCTGCAGTGGGGAAGGGGAAGGTATTTTAGGGAGTGCTAGAAGGAGAAAGATTGACAAACAGGCTTTCGTGATGCACTTGCTTGTGTTGATGACTAGAAACCAGGGAAATGATTTAGGCATTTAATCTTATTCAGACTGAGACTTGACCAGTGACTGTACCACGGGCAAAGAGCAATGACAGCTATCTGTGAAAATCTGCTGCACAGCAAAGGGCAGACAAGAGCCTCCTCCTGTTTTAGGCCCAGAATTTCAGTTGCTGTCGCCTCAAAGAGGGGAAGCAAGGTTTGGCAGCAGGATACAAGAAGGAAAGATGGGAGTGGGAGAAATGCATGTTAATCCAAGATGAAAGGGCTGCACTTTTAGGGCTTGGAAAAAATACTTCCCCATCTAACACAGCAGCAAGTCACCATCCCATGTGTTCACTGTCGTGTTCTGGCAGCTCCAGAAGGGGCTGGAGTTTGCTGGGGTGATTCAGCCAAGAGAAGATGTTTGGCTGCTCTGGCTTCATTTACTGCTCAAGTGTTCTGTGTTTAGGCAGGTGGGAAGGTAAAGCAGCAGAATCTCTGTGGGAGCATCCAGCAGCTTAGCTTAGGCTCCTGAACCACCTATTGAAGTTGCTTGGATTTAGAAGTCACTCTGCTGCTATTTCGGTCCTCTGCATAAAGTAAGTGTTGCAGGTACTTCAGCTCTAAGGTGCTGACTCCAAGTGTTTAACCATTTCAAAGACAGAGAGTTGGGGAATTTAATATACAAAAGCAATGCAAATGTTTGGCACTATGAGTTAGCGTTAGGCTTTCCCTATTTTTCTGTGCTGCCACAGCACCAGCGCTGTGAAAGACAACAGGGAGGGAGAGACAGCAGTGAAGCCTCCATTCAATAGGGACAGCTCCATGACAAACTCACTGAGCATCAGCCTCTCCAGGGACAGAGGAAACCGAGCTGTGTTCGACATCACTAAGCAGCCAGCTATGTGTGACCAGATGGGTGCTTCGGTGTGCATTGTCTGTGGCTTTGATTTTTAGCTTTGGTTTTGTTGATTATTTTTTCTCTACTTTTGTTACTGTTCACACACAACCTCCCTTTGACAAATTCCCTCTGGGCTGAGAGATAATTCCAACAGGGCTACTCTTCCTGTACAAAGGCCAACTGATGAATTAGTTTCATGGGTCTGCCTTGGTGCAAAACCAGAAGCCGTTGTGCCACATTGCCCGTCTTCCACATATATATTATGCCTTTATTAAAGAATGATGCCTCTTAGCACCAATGTCTTGTTGTGACAGAGAGGACCAGTGTCTTTATGAGGAAACTGCATTTCTTTCCCACTGGTCTGGATGCTGGGTGTTAAATAACAGCCATCACACCCATCATTTCAACTAACTTTCAGTCGGAATATTAGTAAGGTCATATTGTGGCTAGTCATGTCCAGACAAGTAGGATTAACTACTTTTAATGATATCCAAAGAATCATTTCAATTGCACGGCTTAAGTTATGCAGAACCATTTCAAATGACCCCTGGTAGGCAGATGAAGCAAGCAGGTTGACATCTTCAGAGCAGGCACCTGATGGACAGCTTAGAGGGGGAAATTGGCTGGATTCCTATTAGGAGTTTTCTTATCAATGCAGTTCCAGTGTGCCATTAAACCAGTAGAGGGTCTCATCTGTCTAGGACATGGGTTTTTGAAAGGTGGTCCTAACCATTTTCCAAGTATGATCCCATAGCTCTCCAAACCACTCTGCTCAAGCAATCAGCCAGACCTGACACTTGCACAGTTCCTGTGTGTTGGCAACAAAACCTGTCTGTGTTGTTGTCTGCTTCCTGCTGGTTTCTGGTTTACAGTCAGAGACAGGAGTATGATTTCCTGAAACAATCTCTTTGGTAACAATAAACTCAATTGTTTTGGTGAAATGCATGACGTTTTTTGGCCTCAAATACAAATTTCTCTCTCTAATTCTACATTGCTGATTTTTTTTTTAATCTTTATTAATTACAGAAAACTGCAAAGCAACAGCCAGGAGCAAGCCAAAACAGGGACTGGAAAGCATTGCTCCAAAGTAACAGTGCAGAAGGCTGGGGTTGGGGGGGGCTGGGTGGGTTTGTTTTGTTTTTTTTTTTTGTCTTTGCAAAGAGGATGCTATAAAATATGTTACTTTGAGGTAGAAAGCATAATTCAGAGTTTTTAATAAAAAACATATGTTTTGTAGCATTACAAAATGAAGACTGGTAGTCAGTGGCTTTGGAAGGACCTGGTTTTCAGGTCTCTGAATTACTATTGCATATGCTTTTTGAAAGAAGATCAACACTCCACCAGCATTCTCAGTGAGGTTAGCTACACAGATGGCATTTATCTCTAGGTTTGCAAGTGTGCCATATCCCTCCTGTTTTCAAAGGAGACATCAACACAGAAATCTTGAAGAGGAGTAGTTGCAAAGGTACGTCACAAAGCACACACACACAGATGTACAAGTATAAAACCAACCATTAAAAAATAAATCTACATTCACCAATTGGCTGCTTACTTTGTTCTGAGTGGGAGAACCTCAAAGGCAACATTAACCTGGCTGATCACTGATGTTTGCCTGTTTATCAGAGGTCAGAATATAGTGGCTATAAATATAATTTAGCTTTTTTTTTGTCTCCAAAACAATATTTGTCAATAGTTCAGTGCTGGTTTGAGCAGATCAATGGCTGCACTCACTGCCTGAGGACTTTACTATTAATACAAATGTAGGTAGGCTAAATATTGAGTGACATTACTAGAAAGGGATTGTCCTTCCCTCTGTGACTTTGACTGATGACAACCAAACTTTCAGCTCACTAACACGTAGCCAGGATTCTGCTCGTGCTTGCAAAGAACTGTCACTTCCTCTCTGCCCGTCACAGGAATTGTTTGAATAATCCAGGGAAGATTATTCAAGAGTTTTGGAGTGCTAGAAACCTGAGTTAGCATATAGGAAGAAGTTACCTTCTGGAGTGAAAGGTTGAGTTATATCTGTTCAACATCTTCAGTGGGCTGGGATTAGACTTTGTGAGAGGCTCCAGAACTTCCATCCTCCTTAAACAGAGCACACAGGGTTGTGGCATAATTAAGAACTAGCATGTCCTGGTGTCTGGTTTAAATTAATGTCTCATTTAAAAAAGAAAATGAAGAAACACATGTGAAAAAAAAAATTATTGCTGAAGCAGGAAGCTTTTCCACACAAAACTGGTACCTGTGCTATTGTAGAGATTGTGACCCCTGCACACTGAGTCTGCACAGGTGTTATACTGCCACGTTAATCTGACCTGAGGTTGGTCAGCAGACCTCTCAGTGCAGTCCAGTCCCTGCTTTGCCTCAAATGCCACCACTTGCTATGGCACCCCCCTGGGCATCCGAAGCAGCCAGATGCTAAGCTAAGGAAGATGCTTTCCGTGCACACAGCTGGCTGTAGAAACAGTTGTCTGTCAGGTCTGGTGATGCCCAACTATCTGATATGTGAACAGGCAACTGACTGGTGAGCTGTGCTGTCTTATTCCCTTGAAAAATATTTAACCTGAGCTCATGAAAGGAATCCTGTCGAGAAAAAAAGAGATAAATAGATGCATGTAATTCCCATTTTTGCTAGTAGATTAATAATTACTGAGATTTCCTCCTGAAGTAACCATGTATGTAAATATCTAGACTAATTTTTTAACCAATTTTTATAATTAATGAAACAATATTGATCTTACTTGAAATGTAGCAAAGGTTTTATTGTTTTTGTTTTGCTTAAATGCCACTCAGTATAGAAAAGCAATATTTTTCTGCTGAAGAACATTTCTTATGTGATTACAGACTACCTACACTTGACAATAACTTAAATTTCAACATCCACTGATATTAATTTCACTTGACTTCCTGTCTTAAGGTCAAAAACATTAATCAGCACTTCTATCATTAGCTTGGTTTCCCTTTCTATTAAGTGATTATGATCACTTACTATTAATGAGTCGTGAAGTTTTAATAAATTTTTGCTAGTGTGAAATTGCTAAACAGTAATTATAGCATATCCTGTATGGATGGTTTGCTCCACAATGTACATTTTGCTTAATGTTGGTTAGAAACATCTACAAAAACAACAGAAAATAATTAACTAGTTATGGCTGAGGCTGTGGAATGGCCTTTTTCACTACATTTATAGTCAATAAAAAGACAAAGCAGCTCTTTCTTTTTGTCATGGCTGGAAGTATTGTATTTCTGGACCTTGTGACTTTTGCAGTTCTTTATACGAAATGGCACTACCAAGGCTGCTTACTAAACAGGAGATGAAAGGAAATATCACATCTTTTAAGAGCTATTGTTTTAACTTGTGTTATATTTCTACTGTTCTGGCATTGAAACAACAAGGTTAAAAAACAAAAGCCGGACCCTTTCCATTAATAGAGAAGAGAAATAACACAGCAAATCCCATTGCCAAGAAGTAATGTCTGAATACTGGCTTGGCTTTCCTGTGGCTTGCTATTACTCACAGACACATCTAAACAACCAATGCCAGATGCTCATTTGGAGCTTGGCTGAGGTTTTTATTGGTTGACTGACTTTTTGAAACACTCATCAGCCAGGACGTGGACTAACAGTGGCTGATGAATTGGAAGGTAACGCTGAACGCTGAACATGTCAAGAGGGTATATTAAAGAAAACACAGGAGGTTGCAGTGGCAACACTTTTTCAACTGACTGTCCCATGTTGCAAATTTTCTGGTTTAGTGACATCACTAAAATTTGCTGACGGAGCCTGTACCTGCTCAAGCCACTGCAGATGTGCTCCTTTTCGTACTGAAGCCAAATTTTCTGGACCACCAAAGAGAAGTAGAGTCAACCAGGGCACACTGGCTTCACTGAGTGCTCTGCCTGTGACATCTCACAGCAGCGAGGTCCTTAAAAATGTAAAATTAAATCCTTTTCAGTGTTTGTTGTCAGACTGATAGTAACGTGCATGTAATGCCAGTTGTGTTGTCTGTTTTGAAAGCCCTGGCTGGGGTGCCATCTGCATCAAACTGGTGCTGAAAAAATTGAAATGATTCCCAAAAGAGCCAAAAGGATGATTGTAAGACTCTGTGAAAAGCGTGACTAATAGTACATCTCTAACAGTGCAATCTCATCACAAAACCACTCTGTCCTGTCTTCAGCACTGACTGTAGATACCTAACAAGGAACAGAAATTAGAAAATAAATAGAAAGTTTTCGATCCCAGAGACAAAGCTTTATCAAGGCTGGCTGGCTGTTAAATCTAGACCAGTTCAGAATAGAAAAGTGTCACATTTTTAGCAGAGGAAGTAAGTAAATATAAGAACAGTTAAACAAAATTTGTACTGTGTTCTCCACCACTGAACAAAACCTATAAAACCAGACAAGGTGTTTTTCCCTGTGTTCAAAGAATAATTCAGGAAAGCCCTGCACCTTGCACACTGCCAGTAGGCAGCCTCTTAGTCTATACTGGGCAAACCCATTCCTCTAATATTTAACCCTGTAATGCCTGGGGTTGCCACTCTCAGGTTTGACTCTTTGCACTGACTTTGAAGTTCCTTTCTATTCTAAAATGCGAGAACAACTATTCTTTTGGTTATTTCAACCAGAGCAAACCTTGACTGAGAGCACATGTGCATGCATGGGAAGGCTGGCATTGTGTGGGTCTCCAAAGTGCCTCATATTGTGTGATTCCTGTACTGGAGAAGGATAACACCAGCAGGACATAGAGATACTGCTCCAACAGCTATTCTGCCATACTTGCAGAACCAAGTGACACGATTCACAGCTGCATTTCAATTCAAATCCAGTAGTAGTCTCACAGAAATTGAACAGGTTCTTGCTTTCCATTATAAAAATTGTGAACACGCTGGATTGGTAGAAAAGAATGTCTTGCATAGCCTAGGATCAAAGAGAAGTAAAACTAAAGTAATTTTCATGTGTCTTCAGCAAAAACTGCAGGATTCTAAATAGCAGTTCTGTCCAACGTACACAGTTGTACCATACTGCTGGGACAAGGCTAGACCTTTATTGGTAGCTGAGTGACCATTTGTCCTTGTAGACATCAGTATCATCTCCTTGGAGAACTGTAAATCAGTATCAGTCCATACTGGAGAAGCTGCATTGCTCTCCAGCAGTTACTGGGATCCTTGTCTGTGGGACTTGTACTAATCTGAGGAAGATTATTAAAACCTTAATTCATATCTCATCTTAAACTTCCTGGCTTGATTCTCACAATGTCCATTACTAGGTAATGTGCAGTTATATCATCTAAGTGTTATAACTCTCTGAGGATACTTTGGGTCAAAAATGAACTTGAGATTCCAGGGCACAAGAGAAATATAATTTTAATTTGAAGAAACAACAAAGTGCAGGGAGAATTAAGAGCAGCAAAAGCCATGGTAGCCAAGTATCTACGGAAAGTAATTTTGCTTTAATTGCACCTGAAACTGACAATTCCTGAATATGTAGAAAGGCCAGTAATTGCTTTGTGGGGATTTTGCAAGGAACCACTGAATGGTGCCTTGGATACATGCACTGTATAGGATCACTAGGAAAGCCCAGCTATGCTTCTGAGGACACCCAGTCAACTTAAAACACAGGGCAACTCCCATAATCAAATTTGTTGTATAAAGATAAAGCAGTCTCAAGGATGAGTGGGTGAACGGATCATTAGCACCTCTCCCTCATTCATTAAGGGTGCCAAGACTCCTTAACAAGCGTGAGAAGTGCTGTTACTTGCTTGATAGTTGAGGTGCAGGACACAACATTCCTGTTTGTTTAGCCATGCTCTGAAAATGCCTGTTGGGTAAGAGCACAGCCAGAGCAGGTGCAGCAACATGTGGGGCTCCACAATGCCTTTTCCAGCACTGTCAAGAGTTGAGCCACGAGCTTCTTCACAAACCATCCTAAGTACATAGGGAATACTGAAAATGCAGGCTTAATCCACTTTTCAGGGATGGCAGTGGCTAAAGAGGGGTTCTAAAGACTGAAAGTGGGCTTGGAAAGCACTAAGGATGGGGGGGAGCCTGGGCACACACATCTTTTAAAGAGGGAGCACAGACAACTCTCGGAGGCAGTGGGCAGATCACAGGACTGCTTTTCATCCATATGTAAAAGGAGATGATAAACATGACAGTTCTTTAATGGAAAATAGTCACTGGCCATATGGTGACGTCTGGCTGGAGGGTAAGATTGTTCCACCAAGCAAGTGACGTTAAGGCAAAGTCAGAGCTTGTTTCAAAGCTCTTGCCTCACGTTTGACAAAGGAATGTGTTGCCAACTTCATTGTTTCCTCTCTGTACACTAGTTTCTCTCTACCCTTTTCATGCTTTGTACTCAACTACTGGATGACACGGTATTTCTAGGTTTAAAATACCAGTTTACATGCAGTAAATTCACATTTCAAAATAGATTTCAAGTTGATAATATTCCCTACACTTACTCAGAGAAAAAGCTCTATATTTTAATCCCCTTCAGTTTTGAAACACTTTCAGTCCATTAGAGCCACATAAATACAAGGCACAAAACAATAACAGGCTACAAATCAATACATTTGCACAGTCAGACCTAAATAAATATGATCCAATTGCTGACTCAAAACGCAGAGACCAGTCTAAAGTTTCAGGAGTAAAAAGCCAGCGATAAAATAACACTCAACAGCGTGCAAGAAACCCTGAGCCTGTTGTCAGGTGACACAGTACAAGGCATTAGGAAAATATTTACCAACAAGGGAGACCAATCTTATTATAAAGTAATGGAACAGTTACCATTTACCAGGTGTGAAGTGGGCATGGCTCAGCATTATTGTGGACACTGTTCTGACAAAGTGGGTTGTTAAGTGGAATGAGACATGTTCAGTTCAAAGATTCAGCTGTGATTTCTTGTGAAGCAAGCATTAGGCCTAGCAGGAACTTTATAAATAATACACAATAAAATCATAGTCTTCAGCTCGGAAATTGCTACTAAGCATACAGACATAAACATACTCACTATAATCACACATGAATGGTATCACTGAAGGGAACCTCAGAAAGCCTATAGGAAGAGACAAATCAGAAAGAAAGGCAACCTCTATTCATTTTACCTTGTACAGCTTACATGTTTTTGCTCTGCAGCTGGTTTTCTAATAAACAGCTGAGGATGCTTCAAAAGATCATACTTGGGAAAGAAAACCAAGAGAAGAAGAAAGCGTTTTGTTCAATTTCGAATTAGCAGCAATAAAAGTCCATTGGATTCAAGCCCCAAGTACCAATTTAAAGTTCAAGCCATTTTATGCCATGATATTCCTCTTTTGCTTAGAGTTATCGTTTCCTGATCCTGACACAAATTAACATTTTATTGCAACAACCATCAGTAATGGGCACAAGCACAGGAAGGGATACACACTAAGAAAAGGGCAAAAGGCGAAGCAGGCATGAGTGGAATAGCTCTTTTGTACCTTTGGGTAAGCAGGTACACTCTGCTCTTACATGTGCCATTCAAACTCATGGGTTTTCCTTCTTCTGTACAATAAAAATCATAGAATCATAGAATGGTTTGGGTTGGAATGGATCTCAAAGCCCATCCAGTTCCAACCCCCCTGTCATGGGCAGGGACACCTCCCACTGGATCAGGGTGCTCAGAGCCCCATCCAACCTGGCCTTGAGCACCTCCAGGGATGGGGCAGCCACCACTGCTCTGGACATTTGCACAGGTCTCCCCACCCTCTCAGAAAAATATTTCTTCCTAATATCTAATCTAAATCTCCCCTCTTTTAACGTAAAACCCTTCCCCCTCTCCCTATCCCTGCAAAATAAAATTAAAAAAAAACAAACAACAAATGCGTTCCCCAGGGCGAAAATGATGGACTGCTCTATGCATTTTATGCACATACATTTGATGGGTTCTATCCTCACTGTTTCCTCCACAAAATATAAAGTTTTCCTCTGGGATACCCTCTCAAGAATCATCTTAGTGATTCAGTTGTTTTCAGAAAAATAAGGAAAAGCCCCCCAGCTTTTTAATCAAGAGAGCACTCATTTACTGTATTCATAAGAACTCATTCGTGCTAAAGCACACCAAACCTTTATGTGTCTGTTCAGCTGTCTTGAGAGGCAGGCAAATGCTGTTAAATCCATTTTATGGATGAGGACATAAAGATTCTAACAGTCTAAATAGGGATTAAATTGAAGGTGGGAGCCAGCCTCTCAGAAGGTGATGTACAGTATGTGCTCTCCACACTGCCTGGTCCCAACGGTGACTTAATTCAGACAGCACCCTCATGGTGGACTCCAGAGCTCATTAAGCACATTTGCATGCTGGGAGCTCCCTGGGTAGAGCAGGAAGGCGCCTGTCTCCCAGCTAAAGTGCTATCACTCCTCAGGGATACCTGGAAAACACACCTCAAGCTCTGGCATCTGGATCTCAATGGAAAACACTGCTGGATCAGGGTGCTGCGCTGGTGCTGCCTCCTACTCTTAATTTCTGTTTCTTAAATACTTCTGCAAAATGAGGTAAACACAGATGCAAGGCCCTGTTTGGTCTGAAGAAGTTCAAATTCATACTGCGCCCACCAGAGGAGCACAAACCATGAAGCTGTAGCCAAAACCAGGCCCAATCACATTGCATTCTTGTTGAAGGTGGTTCAGCAAACAGTGCCATTTGTGCTGGTTATTGTTTCTTTGGAGCTGTGACTCTCAATGAATTCCTCATCCGAGTGTTGTAAAATTCACAGACACCACACAGTTTTCATTGAAACAGGGGAGAACACGTGTACAAGTGTTAATCAGTGTTGTAAGCGTTGTAAAAGCTACAGCAAGATTACAGCCACTATCTTTCTGCCTTCTCCTGGGAGAAAGAATTCGGATACATTCAGAAACAACTGATGCCTTTGTTCTTAATTTGTTTTATTTCCTTTTACAGGAGTGTGCATAAGAGATGGATTGTCTGCAGTGAATTGTGTCTCTGAAAGATTCCCTGAGTGACCACATCCTACAGAAGGTGCAGTTAAAGCATATTCTAAAGTGACAGTCCAGACAAAGAGCTTAACTGTCATTGGGGCACACTTTGGGAAAATTATCTGGTAGCATATAACTCATGGTACCTGACAGCAGTTTGAAAAGGACAAGATAAAAGGTTAACTCACAAAAATTCCATTACTAGCAGCTTTTTTTTTTGACTTCTCAGAAAAGTTTGCATGCATTCTGGATTCCAACTTGGCAACTGTTACTGAATATGTTTTACTCTTTCTTCTAAGCTTTATACACACCACAGACTGTCCTAGGCTAGTCAGGGAATCACAGAATGGTTTGGATTGGAAGGGACTTTAAAGCACATCCAGTTCCACTCCCCTGCCAAGGGACACCTTCCAATAGATCAGGTTGCTCATAGCCTCATCAAACTTGGTCTGGAACACCTCCAGGGATGGAGATGTTGTATCTCTAAACACAGTGGATGAAATCTGGCCCTTATGTATCTTAATAATCATTTCAAAATCTTCACAAGCCAGTATGTCTTTTGTCAAGATCATGGCACCAGCTTTAAGAAGTCCCCCATTGTGTTTATCAATGCAGTTCAAATCACTGTATAGTGCCAATACTCCAGTTACCTTAGGAGGAACACAGAGGCTTGAGTCTATATCTATGATCTTTCTTTGTGGAACTCAGAGGCGTGAGATGAACTGAAATTTTGGGTCTATGTCTGTGTTCTTTCTTTGTGGACAAACTCTCCTCGTTCTAGTGAACCATTGTGACCACCCACTGTGAACAATGAAGGGCACTGTTTTCACTAGTGGACCTCATCTCATTTTCAACAAAGCAGAGGTGTAGCAGCACGCCCAAACCATCCATGCCATTCTGCAGAATACAAGGTTAGAGTTCTGGGAAGTTCTCAGTGCTGTGGGAGGCTACTCTTAATCACAGGATCTTGAATTCACTATCCCTTTCCACTGTGGCACAGAAGCTTATTAGAACAATTTCCCTTCTGTTCATTTAATGAAACCACTCATCAGGAATAGTCAATTAAAAATCCATCCTTTGAACTCTCAATTTGGAAAAAGAAAAGAATTCCAAGTAGTTCAGTTCTCTCAGGGAACAGGGCAAGATGAAAGGAGCACAGGCACAATATGGAAATGCACTGACAAAGGACCTGTGGGACAAATGAAGTCATGAGCCTGAAGAGAGAAGAATCAGTGAGCAAACTTCAGAGTGAAGATGATTTTGGCTTGGGTTTGAGACATTTTCTACACTTCTAATCTTTAGAGGTTAGGCATTCAGAGGCAGATGAAAGCTGGATCTTCTTCTAGGCACCTCTTATCGTTAGTCACTTCTGAGAATCCAGCCTTGTTCTGCTCGCTTCAGCCTATATTTTCTCCTGGGCTTTGATTCAGTCATTTTGAGGCTCTATGCTCCACTTGTGACAATGCAACATCACGTTATGTACACTGTTTGCCAGAAAGCTCACCATTATTTCTACACAAGAAAATCATGGATCTAACCATTTTCAAATAGATCCTGGGAGTGACTCTGTTCACAAATCAAGCCTGGAGACTCAGGACTAACGATAAGGTAACTGACCAAAACTCTTTCTACACCTGCTGATGGAAGTAAACAAAGAGACATAAAACTCTATCTAATTTTTAAGACAATAAATGCTTTTTTAAACTTTGCAACTAAGAAAGAGAAAAATAATGCAAAGAGAAGCAGAAACAGAAGGTTGTTAATGGGCTTATCACTGCAATTTCTGTTGGGAAGACTGAATTTGGCTATATTCTCCTTGTGAAATTACTTCCTTCCCCTGCCAGTAATTTTCATAGCATGTATACCTAGGTATGGCTTTTTTCTTGCTAAAAAAAGTGCTTGCTGACATTGGCCAATCTGTTGATCAATAGGTGTATCCTTAGTAGCTCTTACTTTTTACCCTCTTATCCTGCATGGAAACTGAGGTTCCATCATTCAGTCATTCATTCTGATTCAAAGTAGCCCCAGATCTCAACCATTTTTCCTATGGATACAGAACAACTCAGTCTAAAAAGATGTGACCTTCATCTATCAAAAGAGCTACCATCTGGAGCCCATAAATGTTGTGATCCTACCTAGCATAAGCTTCTGCACAAGCCTGCAAATTGAAGTAAATGTTGGTGACACGGGGGTAATGCACTTCAACAATGTTTTAGTAAGATTGTTGTTAAAATTATATGATACAAGCTGGAAAGTGAGCCACCATCCCCATTCATGTTCTAAAAAAGATTAAAAGGACAAATAAAAAAATCATGGAGTCATCTTATATAATTATTCCTTTCTATTTGACCCACCTGTTTATGGTTTCTCAGGGTCAGTGTGCAATGCCCCCCAACTCTTTGTCACAGTGTGTCATGTGTCCAGCCTGATCCAGTGAGAGGTGTCTCTGCCAATGGCAGAGGCTTTGGAAGCAAATGGTCTTTGAGGTCCCTTCCAACCCAAACCATTCTATGATTCTGTGTGTTACATTTCCTTGTAGTGCCTCCAACTCCTAGATACCATGAGATGAATTAGCACAGATATTCTCCCAAGGAATGCTGTGCCATGGATAGCCTTAGGAGTTTGTTATGCACTTGACTTCTTAGGAAAGCACACACAGTCGTTCACACGCAGCTAACGAGACATCAGGCTGCAGGCAGTGAGACCCGGGTCACTGCACCATCCTGGTTCAGCAGCAGAAGGCCCTGCTCCCAGCTCCTCATTCTGCACAACCCCTCCTGACCCCCCAGGTTTGAGAATCCTTTCTTGTGCCATCATGATTGTTTGTGAGGCTGAGCTGTAACCAGGATTCTTGAAATGAACAGCCTGAAAATAACTGTTAATAATTAACTGGTGCATCGACAGAGCTGAGGGGTGATGAACTACAAGAGGGCAGGTGGGAACTGGCCAGGGGGAAAGTGCACCTTTGGCCAGCTTTACTGCTGAAACCCTGATTGCTCCTCTCAGTTACAGCAGGGATGTGGGGGAAGTAGCTTTGATGGGATATCAAGACATTAATATCCACATAAGATATTATGAAGCTGGTTCAAGGGGATGGTTAAACCTTTTATTGCAGTTACTGCTGTGAATTTAAATAGCGTAGCACTTGCTGCTGCACATTCTTATTGCACCTTTGAGGACCACAGGGAATTCTATGCCAGGTCAACCTGTGATCTCTGTAGTCCAGTGCCTCGTTGTAAACACAGGCCAGCAAGACTTTTCTGAAGAAAGTCCCTCCAGTTCAGACCTGCAGTTACAAATGAACCTGTTGCCTGGGAAGTTTTTTAGCAGCTTCAGTGGTCTGAAGGAGGCTTAAGATTTTCACAAACGCCCTGCTCTTTACAGAAGTGCTCATACCTAGTTTACTGTTTTAAAAGCATGGATTTACTATTTTAAAATCATGGATTGTAACTGATACAAAGAACACAAATATTCAAAAAAATCAGTGTGTTTTTCTGTGATGTTTCAGCTAATTTCAGCTTTTGAAGCCTAGGCACAGTCTTAAATATTTGCATTCCCACCATTTCACTTTGAGAGCCATGGCTGTGGGTGTGTTTGCATCCACACCTAACACCAAGGCTTTAAGAGCTGACAGTCCAAATAGACCAGAGAAAGGAGAAGGAATACACTTATCCTTATTTTACAGATAGAGATCTAAGACAAAGAGAAATGAGGGCCCTACCTCAGGTCATACAAAGAGTCAATAGCAGGAATTGAACAAAGATTGTCTGAATCATGCCCAGTGAGCTAATATATTGACCTTTATACCAAAGCATTTACACTTCCATAGGAAAGAGTTATACAGATGGCTGAGGGAAAGCAGTGCACAATTAATTATCTTTCACCTGCCCTTTCTTTCCTTGTCCCCAGTTACCTCCTGGCCCCACACCCGAATCATGAGTTCTTGAAGAATTTTCTTCATTCAGAGAATCCATACATAGAAGATAAATAGAAGCTGGAGGAAAAATACTGGGAAAATAGAGTAGGTGGAAGAGGCTTTCTGTGCTAGTAATATATTGGGATACACTCCTCATCTGAGCTCTGTGTAGCCACCTATTGGGTTTGCATGGCAAGGTTTTGGTAGCAAGGGGGGCTACAGGGGTGGTTTCCTTGAGAAACTGCTGGAGGATTCCTGTATGTCCAATAAAGCCAATGACAGCTGGCTCCAAGATGGACCTGCTGCTGGCCAAGGCCGAGCCCATCAGTAGTGGTCATAGGTCCTCTGGAAGGATGTATTCAAGAAGTGGAAAAAGTTGCTGTACAACAGCAACTGCAGCAGTCAGAAGAAAGGAGTGAGGATATGTGAGAGAAACGACTCTGCAGACAGCAAGTGAGGAAGGAGGGGAAGGAGGTGCCCCAGATGCCAAGCAGAGATGCCCCTGATGAAGACCATGGTGAGGCAGGCTGTCCTCCTGTAGCCCATGGAGGTCCACGGTGGAGCAGATACCCACTTGCAGCCTGTGGAAGACCCTGTCCCTGAGCAGATGGATGCCTGAAGGAGGCTGTGACCCCATGCGAAGCCAAGTGGGAGCAGGTTTCTGGCAGGACCTGTGGCCCATGCAGAGAGAAGCCCACATTGGAGCAAGTTTGCTGGCAGGGCTTGTGATCCCACGGGGGACCCACACTGGAGCAGTCTCTTCTTGAAGGACTGCATCCCGTGGGAGGGACCCTATCCTGGAACAAGGGGAAAGCATGAGTAATGCTCCACCTGAGGAGGAAGAAGCACCAGAAACAATGGGTGATGCAGTGCAACCTCCATTCCCCTGCACCACTCAAGTGGCGGATGTAGAGAAAAGCAGGAGTAAAGCTAAGCTCGGGAAGAAGACAAGGGTGGGGGAAGCTTTTTAAAGATTTAGTTTTATCTCTCATTATCCTACTCTGATTTGATTGGTAATAAGTTAAACTAAATTCCTGAAGTAGAGCCTGCTTTGCCCATGAGGATAATTATCGAGGGATCTCTGCCTGTCCTTATCTCAACCCATGAGCACTCTGCTATATTTTTTCTTCTCTGTACAGTTGAGGAGGGGGAGTGAGAAAGTGGCTTTGGTGGGCACTTGGTGTCCAGCCAGGGTTAACCTGCCCCTACATACCCTGAAGGAAAGAGAAAAAGACTGAATAGTTGTTCTTTTCCTCCAGGTAGCCACTTCAGTGGGTGCTAAAGAGTATCCAAGCTCCTTAAAGAATGACTGATAAAGAAATGATTGGGTGAAAAATAAGAGAAGAAATAATACTCTCTGTTTTTTTTTTTCTTGCCCTGAGAACCTCCAGACATTCCTCAGTAGGTGCAAAAGACCTTAGCAAACATTGGCAGTAGTAACTGCAATGGTTGAGGGAGCCAGTAAGGATTTCTTTAAAGGATTTATGGTATTTAGGAGCATAAGTCCCACTGACAGGTATTACATTCCTTAGGCTTGCCTGAAATGCCACACTGCAATTAACACCTGGAACAGCAGATTTTGTGCATTATCCTTCATATCTGTAGGGGATGTTGGATTAGATTTATTTTTTTATTACATAGAGAGATTTTTACTTAGGTTGGGAACAAAGTTCTGCTCTCTCAGCTCTTCAGAGTCACAGCTTCATGTTTCTAAGGGCTTTTGGGCATGAAATAGCTGTGACTCGAACTGTACACGTAGCAGAAACACCCACTTCCAGCCTTCTTCATAGTTTTTCTTCCTGGTGATACCATCTCTCCAGTGCCTCCTCAGAAGACACTGAACTCAATGACAGCATATTTAGTCCTCAGTGCCAGGTACGCTGATTTATGCTGGATGCTGCTCTTTGATTTACAACTTTGTGCTTAGAAATTCAGCACTAGTTTCAGCCTGCACAACCTCTTTGTTTTCTCACTCGTGTGGATGGAAACCAGGAGATGTACAAAGTGTCACTGGATTGAAAAGGTTGTTAAAGGTTGTTACATCTGGTGCAAAGGGACACGTGCACGTTCAAAGCGTACTCTCTGCTCCTTAAATAAAGCACATCTAGGAAGAGGAAAACTGTAACAGAAGAGTGGCTGCTTAGTGTCTTGCCCTTCAGACAGGGAGCCAGCAGGCAACTGTGCACTGAAGAAAGCTTTGACCAGCTACAATTCAGATCCTGCTAATCCCATTAATCCCACACCCTGATGTGCTCCATTAGCCTTTAAAAGGCAAATTTGGACTTTCACAACTTGTGGTTCTCTGCTTCAGAGAGGTGGCTCGTACATTCCTCCAGATCCAGTCAAAAGGGGAACAGGGAGGTTGCAGCCAAAGGAGCTACACAGCAACTGAGCCAACCTGTGAAACAAGATCCTTGGAGGCCCGTAGAGGCTGGTCTTATTTGTACCCATATGCCAAAAGCCACCATCAGTCTTTGTGGCAACTCCTGGTTTACACTGAAGAAACTTATTATTCCTTGATATTGTTAAGAGCAGAGTGAGGTAGCACGAGCACTGGAGTATCTGCTGAAGCACAGAAACTCTTTCCAACCTTCACTCCAAATCCACCAGTTTCTGCTTTTACTTGGAGATATGGAGGCAACATGAATCAGGCACCAGTGGCTACAGGAGCAGAATGAAAAACGCATTGTTGTTTCTCTTCAGGCACTGCTAAGCACAAGTATGTATAACCTTATCCCACAAATGCTATAAGCTTTCAATTAAAGATGGCAACATCAGCGTGGGACCAGGAGGTGAAAGAACCATTTAATCCCAAGGAAACTTCTAGGTAGCTAAAAGAAGTGGAAAGATGCTGTGTATGGATGCGTGTGTATGCCTGAAAAACACTACACTCTTTGGACCGATAAACTTTAAAATATGATTTACTCTGTGCTGGCAGCAGTCTCAGACATCAAAGCTTCAGACTCAGAGCAGTGTCAAAAAAACATGAAGCTTTAAGACTCGACCAAGCATCAACACCAAGCTGAGGCAGAAGCTTTTACTCTTGAGACCGCTGACTGAACGGATTAGATGAAAAAAAACCCACAACTCTCTAATACTGCTGGTAGAAAAATAAATGACTAAATGTGTGTTTGCTCAAGTACATCTTTATTTATCCTGCTTCACTCTACCCACCAGTATTTAAACTCACTGCATTTTATATGGAGGCTAAAACCAGCTGTATATGCACTAGTCAGTGAACTAATGACAGCAAATGCATCCAGTGGAGGAGACAAGGGTTGCTTTTAATCAGAGAAATGAAAAAAAAAAAAAGACTAAGGTAACAGTATATTAGACATTTTCTCTCCTGCTGCAGTGTCAGCTGGCCTAGAGCCACCAGGCAAGGTACAGCTTTTTCCTTTTCCATGCATTTTTTACAGAATCATTGATGATCTACCCGGGATTGTTGTCTCACATGTGTGGCCAAGACTGGATCCAGCAGCTAGGCAGAGAGGGAAGGTGTTCTGCTGTGATGCTGGATCCTGGGGACTCCTACAAACTCCTTAGACCCTTCTGTCCATATAGCAGAGCCATCCCTAAATCTACTGTGGTGCTAAGAGGTGGGACCATTTTGTGCTAAGCTCTATATGTGGCTGGAAAAAAGGTCGCTCAGTGAGGACCATAAACAGGAAATGCATAAACAGAGGAAAAAAGAACCCTTAAGTGTTGTCGTTTTTGTTTTATATATCAATAGTAAAACACGGCACAGCTCCTCAGAAAATTATTTAAGGCCTTTCCCTTACTTTCCATGGGTGTCACACACTGCAGGTGCTCACAGAAACCACACCAGATACCCACTCAAGCTTTTCGCAGTCAAAGAGATGGGAAATGACTACAAAGTAGTAGATATTACAGTCATGAGTAGTCTTCTCACAAGAGCCTCGTGATTTCATCCTTAGATTTTGCCACCATGTGAACATTTTAGGAAGAGGTGACCAGAGAAGGTCAGTTGAATGTTTTGAACTAGTGACACCCTCTCCTACTAATGTTTCTGTTGAAAATGGAGTCAAGTCAGTTTTATTTGGATTCTATACACTTGTGTGAGAAGGTGACTGAACTGTTAATAGGGGACACAGCCTCACTTACAACAGCATACATGGATTTACAAACAGCCTGCACCAGCTGGTGGGCTGCAGCTGAAATTATAGTTGGCATCAATGCTGCCAGCAAAGCTTATTTACAAGTCTGCTTTGAGAGGGTTTAATTCTTTAGACTAGAATTGGGCTCCTAGTGTTGTGCACAGAAAAGGATTGCTTCCTTTCCATCAAGATTTAATGGAATTCATGTTAGGGAATACTGGTTACTCTTTCCCACAGTTTCTTTCCCCTCTCCACGTGCTCACAGATAGTAACCTCTCTCTATGTACCTTTGTGGCAAATTTGCACCCTTCAGAGTTTCTCACCTCCAACCTGCCTAGGGCAAATTGGACAGAAAAATATAAAAGAAAACAAGGCAAAGAACACCTCCAGCACAAAAAAAAAAATTATTTACTACAATACAAAAGAACACTGAATCTCTTCCTGTTGGTACGTAAGTCCTGCTGCTGCTGAAGAGCAGGATGGAAGGAAAAACAAAGAGAAAGAGAAACGATTGAATAGAAATCCCAGGTAGGAGGCTGACAACCTGCAAAACTCCATTTCTTCTGCCACTTATTAACACTGAGACCATTTAAGAGGCACTACATTGTTATTTCTGTAGCAGGGCAGCAAACCAAGTTTAGTGACATGGAACAAGTTGTCAATAGGCCTACAGATCTGCAGGAGAACTTTAATTGGGTAAGAACATATGTCAGGAGGGGGTGGAGGCTGAGTTCTTTTTATTAGAAAAAGATGTTACTAGGCATGGTAGCTTTTGAGAAGGAAAAACTTTTATTCCTTTTCTCCTTTATCATAAAAATCCACTAAACCACAAACCCTTCAGCTTTGCAGTGAAAGAGTGTCTTTTGTGTAATTTATATTACCCTACTGTGCTCTTATTATTAACAGTTCTATGCTTAAGAACACCACTTGGAAAAACATGCTCTTAAGGACTTGAAAACACTCCCTGCAAGGCTTTCTTCCTTTGCTCCCACCCCAGAATCCCAACCAACAAGTGGATTGTGTATTCAGGCTCCCCCTCTCCACAAACCCAGTCACTTTTGTGAAATATTAATTCTTCCTCAGGTTTCAAAAAAAAGTGATTGAAAAACAGCTTGAGACACTTTACTCCCTTTGGGAAATGCCATCCAAAACCCTTAGGGTGACTGGAGAGCAGCAAGGTTAGAGGGTGAGAGGTAGGAAAAGCTATTGCCCTTTGTGAAGGAAAGATGAGTCGGAGAGAGAGCCAAGAAAAGCCTTCCAGGACATGCAAATTTGCCTCACTACACTGAAATCTCTTGTCTTTGAGAAAGGTGGGGGAAATGAGAAAATCCTCTCTCAGGAAAAGACAAACTTGCCTAAGCATGTGTGCTATTTGAGTTCACAGAACCCATTGCAGCTGAGGAATGAGAAGTTATCACAAGCTCTAGACCAGAGTCCAAAGCAGACATCATTCTATGTGCTACAATAAGCACTTTTCTCTGCCTTTCTTCCCTTTTTTACCCAAAGTTAAATCATTATCATCAAAATGCTGGCCTGTGTGAGCATCATGGGATAGGTAGAATTTGGGACACCTACTCTCTCCAAAAAAAGGGGGAGAAATGCCAGGACAGGACATTGATGTTCTGTACCTACTTAAGATACAGGCAATAACAGTGGAAAGTTTCCAGTGCAATCCTACAAAGTACTCAGGAACACAATTATTTTGTTCAGTAGAGCAGTGCAGTTCTGTGCTCGTTCAATTTATGGAGCAGTTTTGGTGCAGCTGGGTAGCTTTTGTAGGCAGCTAAGTCCAGACGTGTACCAAACATGTAACAACTATTAATGGAGATTTGACTACCTGCACTAATGACTGGGCCTTTCAACAGCCTGATGGGGAGTAACATGCCTGGTGGGGAAGCCCAATCTAGGGGACCAGACAGGCTACATCCAGATAAAGGCTTCAAGCTGCGTACTGTGAAGGTGCAGAGGTCTCGGCCAAGCGGACTCTCTCTGAGTCTGCCTGGTAGATCCTCTGACTAATGATAGAATGCTTTGGATTGGAAAGGACTTTTACACATCATCTGTTTCAACCCCCCTGCAGGAGCAGGGACATCTTCAACTTGATCAGGTTACACAGAGCCCCATCCAGCCTCACCTTGAATGGTAACACGAATGAGGCCTCCACTACTTCCCTGGGCAACCTGTGCCAGAGCTTCAACACCCTCATTGTAAAAAATGTCTTCCTTATATCCAGTCTGAATCTCCCCTGCCTTAGTTTAAAACCATTACTCCTTGTTCTGTCACAACAGGCCTTGCTAAAAAAATCCCCCCCAACTTTCCTGGAGCCTCTTTCAGCACTGGGAGGCTGCTCTAAGGTCTCCCCAGAGCCTTCTCTTCTCCAGGCTGAACAACTCCAACTCTCTCAGCCTGTCCTTGAAGGTGATGTAATCTGTCCTAAGGATGTCAAATTATTATTGTACCTAAGGCCACAGCAAGTGGCAAAAAGGAAGTCTGAGAAAGAACCAGAAGACTATGCAGTTTCCATGGCTTTTTTCAGCCTACAGACAGGGAAGTCACATGCTTCCAGTGCCGCTTGGAATGCTGAGGAGCAGCGGGTCTTGCCATAGACTCCTCAGAGACTCGACTGAGTCTCTAGTCTGCCAGAAATTAATGCAAGAGTCTTGAAGGAAGACAAAGACAACCACAATGAAAACATGGAATGCAAAAATGATTGATGTTTTGAGGATCTTTTTTTTGATACTGTCCATCTCTCACAGAGAGTTTCATAGTAAATGATTCTTAATTTCCCAGATGTACAGCCATTTCCCCCAAGTGTGTCTTTGCAGAGACTCAGATAATCCAAGCTCCCATGTATCCCTGGATAACATTTTGCCCTTTTTAGTGCAGCTCTGAAGCTAAAATTGCATGCAACTGATCAATGTTCATGGCTAAATATAATCAAATAAGACATTTCTCCTCTGATTAATTTCAAGTGCATTGTCAAAGGTGGTACAGATAATATCGAATTTACATTGCAAGGCAAAAGAGGCAGCACAAAGTCTCTGTACTTTTCAGCTGTCTGATTTGATGAGAGGGTAAAGGCCTGTTCCACTCTCAGCAGGGAGGAGCACAACTCACGTACATACAGAAAAAAAACAGAAGGTGGTATTCTTCATGGTTCACCAATAGGGGACAGCCTTTTGTGTATT
Organism: Tapera naevia; assembly: GCA_033556795.1. Taxonomy (NCBI): domain Eukaryota; kingdom Metazoa; phylum Chordata; class Aves; order Cuculiformes; family Neomorphidae; genus Tapera; species Tapera naevia. Next base: position 740,235 of record JAUMJJ010000156.1, read on the forward strand.
TGTCAGATTAACGTATTCTCAGATGGCATTTCCCAGAGGGAATAAAGTGTCTCAAGTTGTTTTTCAAGCTCCTGTGCACTGTCTGAACAGATAGTTATGAAATTGCATTGCTAATGCTTGCAGTGGAGAGGCTTTCTATTAAACGCTACAGTGAAAATACTCAAGACAGAGCTACACGTACGTGCTGTCTCTAAAAGTACTGAACAGCTTGCTCTGTCCTAAGCAGAATGCCATGCTGTTAAGTGATGGGGCAGCAACCAGACACTATTTCATAAAAGGGAGGAGCCAAATTTCATTGTGGAAGCACATGCCAGCTCACCTAAGCCAAACAGGTTACGGTGCACTCTGCTCACAGCACATCAGGAATAGAGCTCTAGTTTCTCTTCTAGAAATCTTCAAATCACCATTTCTGCCCCTCCCTCAACCCTTTTTTCAATGTCTCTTTCCCCTAAATGTCACTTCCTAGACTTTTGTCAAGCATTGTAGTTCTGTATCCAGAGAATCAGGAACACTTCAGTCTCCAAAACCATCCCCTCCTTCCCTTGCTGTTTCCCCCTTTCCTTCCATCCTATTGGCATTTATGAAGGAGGAAAAAGACTTTAAGGTGATGATGTTAAAACAAGTGTACTTGGATACATGGGTTGAAAAGCTTTAATCTGTCCCAAACTCAGAAGCTAACAGGGTTATGGATGTTTACTATTTGCCAGATAAAGCTACTCAAAAGACAGTTACTCCTTCCCTTTTCCTCCAGTCATGTAGAATCACAGAATCACTTGGTTGGAAAAGACCTTTGAGACCATCAAGTCCAACCGTACCTGTCCACTACTAAACCATATCCCTAAGCACTTCATCTACCCATCTTTTAAATACCTCCAGGGATGGTGACTTCACCACCAACTTGGGCAGCCTCTACCAGTGAATCCTTTCAGTGAAGAAATTTTTCCTGATGTCTAATCTGAACCTCCCCGGCACAACTTGAGGCCATTTCCTCTTGTCCTACCGCCTGTCACTTGGGAGAAGAAACCAACACCCACCTTGCTACAGCCTCCTTTCAGGGAGCTGTAGACAGTGACATGTAGATATGTCCAAAGTTATTGTTTGTCATTCCTGGGTAACATGGGGCTGTCGTTACAGCCATCAATTTCTATTTGTAAGGTCACAGTTTGCTCTGTCTGGGAGTCGCTCACAAGCTAGAGGTGAATTTAAAGGGACAAGGCTTATTGCTTCAGTTTAGTATATATTTCTATGAAACCCATATGTCAGCAACAGTTGTTGCTTTGACTGATGAGACAGTCTCTAAGTACAATGATTAAACATGAATATCATGGGTTATTTATTCAGACTTAATCTCCCTCTCTCAGTCCTCAAGACATTGTCTGTAGAGAGTTCCTAATGCAGAAAACGTCTCTGCTATCATCCAGATAGCAATCTGAGCTATCCCATGTAAAATTTGATGGATATACTTTCCAACAACGGGGTGGGAGGTGGGCAGAAGGCCGGGTTTCCAAAGAGCAGGTTTGAAACTCCATCATCAGAGCTGACAGCTAGCTGCGTATCAGATTTACTAACAAGCCTTACTAGGGCAGGGATTTCTAATTTATCACTGTCTTACACTGGAAGGAATGCTTAAAATACATGGACAGGGCTATTTTAGCTAAGACCTGCAAATTAATCTCCATCTTGTTGCATTCCCTGGATCCTTACAGTTAAAGCACCTGCAATGACTACAGTTGGCAAAAGGATGCCTGCCTTAGATCTGAAAATAGCATAACAGCTATTGCAAGAGAAATAAAAGGTAATATTACACCTCTGCTGTTCAAACCTACTTTAAATTCATAGTGAAATATACCCTGTATTTTGAATAATAAGTATCCACATCCACGATAGGTGGTCCACTACATTGTTCAATGTAGTTCAGTTCACAACCTAGCAGTCCATTTCTCAGGTCTCTTTGTTCACGTAAAGACTTCTTACAACAGGGCTAAAAATCTTACCCAGAAAACTCCCTCTGGCCAGATGTTTTGTCCTGGTTGTGGAGAGCTACTTTCATGGCTCCCCACTGACTTCTTCATAGGAAACCCAGGGCTGGCCAATAGATACTTGGGATTTTGCAGACATTTGCTTTGCTCCAGCTCCCAAACTCAATCAGGAATTCATTATTCTGCACTGATGAAAGAGCAGAAAAGGCAGCCCCCAAACACACAAAATGCCTCAAAGTTGTCCTCAACTCCCTCTCCTGAGTGTGTTAGATGAGGCTCAGGCTCTAAGCACAGCACAAGTGCCAGCTTTCCTGTTCCTTCTCACTACATTACATCATCAGGGCTCAGTGTTTGATCTGTTGTTGAGTGGTTGAAGGCGGAAACAGTGTGGTCACCTTCATGTTATTTAATGCTGGTTTTCCTCAGTTTAGCAATTAGCACAGTCACTGAGCTGTTTTACAGGAGGTGTTGCTATGCTGAATTGTTCTACAGCTGCACAGGATCAAAGAGTCACAAAGGGAGCCCCGTACATAGATCTGCCACATGTTCCTTTAACTCAGCTTTGGTTGACGTTAATACTTCTGACTGTGGTCATTAACTCTCTTTCTCTCTAAGATTTTTCATTTCTTGCAACATGTCTGGGAGCTTTGTTCCAGACTAGCAAGCCATGACAATGAGCCAGGGAAGATGAGACTGATGGAACATAGCCAGGCCTGTGGCACTGCCCTGCAGAAACATTTTACCCAAGAAAGGAAAGCTCGCTCTCTGTTTCAGTTATCATTATTGCTAGGGTACTTAAGAGCCCTTAAAGATGTCTTATTTTCATAAAACTAAATTTGACTACATAGCTAGTGAGCATTAAGAACTATAGTTTCATAGGTATGTACTAGGGAAGTGCTAAGGGAAAAGACCCAATAAGGAGAAGACAGGATCACAGCATCTTTTAGGTTAGGAAGGCCCTCTAAGATCATCAAGTCCAGCTGTAGACCTCACACTGTCAAGTCCACGACTAAACTGAAACAGAATTAGCTCAGGAAAGCAGTGCAACCCTCCTCCTTCCTCCTCCAATATATTACAGCCATCCTCGTTCCCGTATTTTCTCAAGTTTAAAATTCCCTCCTGTAATAAAGGTTTGGCATCAATATGTCTTTCTCAAATTGCTGTTAACTTTTAAAGGCAACGATGCTAAATACCACATCCCAAAAGGTTTAGCAAAAAAAAGTCCTATGAATAGGTACTGCTGCTTGTCTTTCTTGGGCTCCAATGCATAGCACCCTGGATGGCAAAAGGCAAGGGGAGCTGAATGCAATGCTGAGAGTAAAGAAAGGGAGTGGAAAACACTGTCTACAGCTATAAAAAGGACAAGGAAAGCGCGAGAGGGATGGTTTGACAGCACCGTCACCCAGGGAGGATAAAGAAAATGCATTAAGGTTGAGTGAGATAATGTAAAGCAGATAGTATGTGAGTGCAACCATCAGCTACTGCTTTGGTTGTTTTATCCTATCAGTGTAACAATGAATACGTATTTTACCCATTTAAATGGCACTATTACGATTCTACAGAATTCCAGGCCTTCTTCCATTAACCCCATAAGGCAATATACATTCCAACAGCAGCTTCAAAGGTATTGCTTTTCCTCTCTATTAAACTCTACAAAGATTGTATGGCACATAAAACTGTAAACATGACAACCCGATTATCATATATTTTAACTTTTTCCTTCCCATGCCTGCACCAAAGTCTACAGCCACTATTCCTTTACTCATGTGTTCTGTCACTTGACACAATGTGCTCTGTTCTCTTGCTTCAAGATCTGATTTACTCTTTAAAGACAGTCTATTGTTCTAAACACCTTAATAAGGTCAGGGAGCCCAAATTCTGTGCTTGGCACTCAGAGACTGAAGATGTCTCCTTGCAGTCTGTAGCCTTATGGAACTCAGGAGACCTCTTTGAGAAACTATACACCATTTCTTTAAATCTCAGCAGTAATGCAGACCAAAAAAAAAAAAAAGTGCTGAAGGTTTTCTAGTGTAAAACCCTCCCAGCAAGAAGACAGAGTGTAAATCAGATATTTTAGGGATAAATATTTTTTGTTTTAGGGAAATTATTCTTGCTATGGCTGCATACCTCTTTTTCTCCTGTAAACTATGTTAACAGTGAGACTCGGCCCTTCATTGGGGATAATTTTCACGGAGGATATGCATCCTATCATTTTTCCTCACTGTAAGGACAGATGTTTGCTCTGACTGGCAGTTTCTAAAAAATGAAATATTTTTCCCTCTGCTGAAATAGATATACTCCCTGGACAAATTCGAGCATAATCACCAGATAACTTCTTCAGAAGATTGACACAGAAGTTTAAAAGTGAAGCTAATGTCCCCTGGCAGGAACATATTCTGTGCAAAGCAGTGACATTGAACAGGAAGCAAATGATCTATCCTCATTTCCCATTCCATCATTTCACCCTGTGTTCTACACCTTTATCACAGCAATCATGAGATGAAGGCCTGAGACAAAGTAAAAACGTGGTACAGTGCCAAATAGTTTCTAATAGTATTTTTGGCTTCTCTGTTGTTCATTATTCCTCAGGAGGAACTTTGTTCCTTGGCACTGGATGTTGAGTATTATTTCTATGTTGTGCAGGGAATTAAGACTTCTGTTCATAACTTCTTCTTTACCTCCACAGCACGAGGACAGCTAAGACAAAGGTACTTCTTATTTAGCAGAAGTAAGACAAAAAGTGAGCTGAATCCTGCTGTACTACCTGTGAGCCAGGAGAGCTTGCCAGAGCCCCCCAGCCTGCCCGGGTTCTTCTTCTGAAGGGAAGCAATCAACTGTGGTAGTAATTAGTATGGGGGCTCCTCCACAGTCACCATCCTCTACCAAGAAGGAAGTGGGCAAAATATTTAATGGGAAATATCACTGCAAGCTCCAACAGCTCCTTCTGTCCTGGAATAGGACAGAACTTCCCTCTCCAATGACTAAACAAAGGAAGGAAAGGTATGAATGAAATCTAACAAACAAGATGTGCCAGAGACTCCACCAAATCCCCTCAAGACAGTGGACAAAAATATAAACCCTAAAACCAGGAGGCAGAGATAAAGGAATACCCAATCGGATAATGGGTCAATAATTCACCACGTATAAAAAACGTCTACCATTTCATTATTCAGTGCCCATTTCCTTTTTGCTCCAGCCTTCTGACTCACCAGATGGGCCATCCACTCTCCAACCCACTATGTGTGCAGCTATGGTTCCTTTGAAATAACATTTGAATCTTTTTTACTATTGGTTTAATTTCTTGTCTGTATTATGCTAGCTCCACTTCAATCCTAAATGTCTGTTGAAAATGCTGCCTTGCATTTAGACACAGAATTCTGTTTAAATTGAATTTAATATTGAATACTGCACACCGTGTAAATACTTGCGTTCTTCTCCTGCTTGAAGCAAGAGCTAACATGAGTTTTTGGGTTTGAAACAGTTTTAAACTTAGCCCATTAATGAGACACCTGACAGATGAGGCACAGGATGTGACATTTACTTACATTCCCTACACATGGCTGTAATTAAGCACCGCTCTGTGTAGCACCAAGACTTCCCCAAAGTCTCATCTAGGTAGTGAAATCCTTCATCTCAGATGTGGAACCCTCAGTTCTGGGGAGGCAATATCCTCCTCCTCTCCAGCCAGTAGGAAGCTCTGCAGAGGTGCACATCCACCCATCCCAAGAGGAGCTGGAGCACTATCACGGCCAGATCTGGTGTGACTTCTGAGCATTCCCACTGGAAAGAATTCAGATGGAACTTCAAGAACCTGCTTAACTGCAGCTCTCTTTCTTGATGGCTGGTGAAAGGGAAATCAGGCACTCAAGAGAATGAATGCAGAGAGTGAAATGGGCTCACTGAGATGCCAGGAGAGATATTGATGTGCATCAACCCCCCAAGAACTTTTGAAGCAACTTGTTCTCTGATGGGTTGTGTAAACCCTGAGATGACTGTGGCCTAAGTGACTAAATCAGATCAGCTAATTCAAGGATTTGAGAGAATGATGTTTTTATGGTTTATGTGACTTTTCCTGAATTTAATACCTCCAAAATTTGAGAGGAGAATCCTTGGGTACTGCCTCTGGCCAAGCTGCACTGTCGAGAAGGGGTGGAGAGGAGTGATGCAGCAATACCACAGCAACCAGCAGAGTTAAAGTAGTCCCAGCAAAGTATTGGAGCACTACTGAAACTCTGACTTAATAACCTCCCTCTTGTATTTTGTTTGCCCATCATGTCCACTCACTGTACCCTATTTCAATTCCAATACTTCTCGACATAAACAATGTTTTTATTTGTTTCTGAGACTCACTGGGTGCCCAGCAATAACAATCACCACAGCCAGTAACGAGTCAGAGGATTCTCAGTTCTGGCTGTACTTAAAAGAACCTCAAATATCTCAAAGTTCATAGTTGGAGCTTTCAAAATATTAATTAATATATACCCCACTGCTAGCCCCTTATTGCCCCTCTCTGCTCCATTCACACTTTGTAAGGTGCGTTTATTTTATCTAAGCAGTTACTTTTCTTGGGTTGTGTAGGAAGGCTGCAGCAATACACTAAAGAAGTGTTCCACAGGGAAGAGCCACTGTAGTTATACCAATTATTTGCGCACTACAGAGCTTTTGTTCTATAATTGACTTCATACATTCATGTCTTCAATGCTAACTGCACAGCTTCATCACCACACTGACCTTTGTTGTGTTTGGAAAGCAAGTGCAATAATTTCCTGATCTGGGCCTGGGAGGTTTATTTATGCAGACATATTGTGTCCTATACCTAATGACATTTGTATGACTGCTGGTCCATGCAGAGGGAGCTCTGGAGTCATCAGTGCCCCACACGGTGGCAAGAAATCATGAGCTCCTCTTTGCCTCACTCACTACATGCAGGACGCCCAAACTTAACCAGTTGCACCCAGTCCCCCTTCTCCGTGACTGGAAAGCCTCAGGAGTTGCCCCAATGCCTCCCTCTCATTCTGTTCTGTACAGACAAAGAAAAGCTCGCAGAACACACTGTTTTCTTGATTGTGAACGTGGAGTTTGTGGTACCTTCTTTTCTTTGATCTGAACCTGGCCGTAAAGAAAATTAGGGTTGGCAGAACTCTACTACAAGATTTGAAGTAAGTCACTGGTAAAACAAACCTGTTTGTAATGGAAATATGAGATTTAAAGTACTTTACTGATAAATAAAATAAGTCTGTTTGTAATGGAGATAAAAGCTATTTATATTGCTCCTGTGCTGGGTAAACATATTTTATTCAGTCAATAGTAAAGTCACCAAAAATGTATTTTCTGTTATACAGAATCTATTTCTGAATCCAGGTCAAATTTCCTAAAGGTTCCATTTGAGAAGAAGATATTGAGCCAAGACTCTGAGAAGAGACAGTAGATGGTTTTGTTACCTTTTACCCAACAGTTTAGTGCAGACGCAGTCAATTAACTTTTACTGAGGTCCACTTCCTCTCAGCACAGAGCAGTCAAACCCTGCCCAGACAGGATTTGCATGTTGTCCTTTCAATCAAGATAGATCACTGCAGCTGATCCCTCATTTCCCTACCTTCCAGCTTAGCAAGACATTAAAGAATGGTGAGCAAGAAGAAATTTGGGGTCCTCTTACTTGAATTGCATATCTGGAACTCAGTGATGCATCAGGGAAATCCCTACAGGATCTGATCCAGCCCATCCTGGCACAGCCTTTGAAGGGTTCACACACCCCTCTTGGGATGTGGGGTATTTAGTCCATACATATGTTAACTGGAGCAAGACCTGCAAGGCAGTTCCAAATCTCAGCTGAAAATCCTAACCCTAGGTTCACACTTTCCCCTCCTTCCTCACTCTTCCTTGGAGCACTGAAGTGTTTTACACAAGTGGGACAGGCTCAGCGTATGGCATTCTAGAAGCTGCTTCTCCTGGGAGGTGGAAAGGTGTTTTCTGTCTCCATTAGGCAGGAAAGAAGTGAAATCTGGATCTTCATCTTGCTGTGACCATTTCTATTCCATGACCTACTGAATGAAAGCAGGGTGGTATCTAAAACCCTCCCACCTTTGCTAATTAGTCATGATTTGCTTTCTGTCATCAGTGTTCACAGAATGACAGGTCTTGGTTTATATTCCACAGCACGAAATAAACTATTGCACTTTATAAATTTTGATGTTCTGTTTATACAGGGCTAGATAAATTACAGAGATCATTTTAATAGCAATTTGCACACTTCTAGTGTCTAAACTTTGAAAGAATTCCTTATAAATTAACCTTGCCTTTGGATTTTCTGGCTTTACTGATAGCTGGAAGCTTTAAAAAAATCCATAAAATCTGAGAATGTTTTTTTTAAAACAACTTTGTCAGAAGGAACAACATATCTTAGAGGGAATGCTATGACAAGTTGCAGGGATACTCAGCATTTGAGATACTATATATCATTTCTGCTTCTCAGTCTTCACAAGTTATCTGGGATTCCCCTCACCTGCCCTCCAGTTCCATAAGCAACATGTCTGCTTGAAAATATTAGGAGCTGCTGCAAAAGTAGTATCTCAAGAACTTGGAATGCAAATAACAATAGTCTCCTAATCAAATCCTCTCACCTACACTGACCAAAATTGTAAGCAGTTTTGCTCTCCCCATTTAGATGGAATTTTCTGAAGAGTCTGAAAGATTTCTCCCATCTTTGATCAAATGCCTGAAGAGGGGAGAGGCTGAGAACTGAGACAGGCAGCAAGATCTCAGGGATGCTTAAGTTTGCCTTTCCAGGTTCAAACATTATTATTGTCAGAATATTAACCACAGATGTGGCCCAGGTGGCCATCTGAGGTCTGACACTGGGCTGAACATCAGCTGCACAACTAAATCCTTTGTGTCCATTAGCCTGAAGCTGTGATGAAGAATACACTGGGCAAAAACACTGACCTCAGTGAAGTGGGAGGGAAAAGTCCCTTTTTCCTCTGGAGAGCAAAGGGCAGTTTGTAGGAGTTCACCTGGAATATTGCAGTGCCTGTGGTTGTGAGACAGGAGGCCCCTTTTTTAAAAAAAAAGACAAATGTGCAATAGTTGAAATTTAGCTGGCAGAACCTGCCTGGGGAACAAACTCGCCTTTTATTAAAACAAAAGAAAACTTGCCAGAGCTGCTAGGCTCAACAAAGCTTGATTAGAGCCATTGGGGAATTTACCAATCAAGGAAAGGGCAGAGCATTGGAAAAATAAGAAGTGCTAGATCAGTTAAAAGTAGCAAGAGCAAACCCTGAGGCTCTGCAGCTGGTCATTACTGATGCAAGAGATAGACTGCCTCATGGAGAAGGGATATAATGGGAGAAGAGCAACACATTAATCTGCAGAGTTCAGCATTAGGGCTGACTAATCACACGCAGCACTGCAGCTGCAGAGCACAGGCCACCTTTGCAGAGCAGGGGCACTGCTATGGATCCCTGCTTGCCATCAAAACTACCTGTACTACCATATCTGCATGCCTTCAGCAATGCAGCTCACTACTACCCTTCCATGCCAAGAAGATTGGTGTGAAAAGAAACTCGAGACTGTGCCCACGCTAAATGCAAATCGAACACGCTGCGGTGAGCTGCACTAATGGAAGCACTGCTCAGTTCTTTGGTGGCAGGTTATCACTAGCCCCCTTGGGCAGTCAGCCCTGCTGGAAATCGTTATCACAGGAGAGGCTTCAGCTGAAAAAATCCTCTTCTAAAGGCACTTCAGTGAAACACTGATTCTCATTCCCTGCCTCCCACAAGCCAGCAGGACAGGGATGCTAAAAGGAGGATGCTCCCCGAGGCAGGTAAGCGGCAGGTATGTGCATCTACCTAGGCACAGATAAAGGGATAAAAATACACCTAAAGTCCTTTTCATGCTCTCCTCAGTAGCACCGGGATAAGGAATTCACGGTTTCACCATGCAGAATCCATTTCTGCTTCACTGAACTGACTCACATGCAGTCTATAAACTAACACTGATTGATAACAGGACTTTCAGGCACACGGCCATACACCTGGTCAGAGCACAAACTTTCACCAGGATCCTGTACTGCTGTATAAGAGAGAAGGAACTGAAGCCACCAGGACCTCATACGACCCAGGTTGCTTTGTCCCTGCCTCTCATGAAGACAGAGTTGTTCAATCTCTGCAGATGCATTTTCAGGCCTGATCTCTGCCAGAAAGGACACGCAATGAACTCAGCGTAACCTGCCTCTGAGTTACAGTCAAGAGACTTTAAACCTGTGCTAGAAAGCAATTATTTCGTATTTGTCAGTGTAAGAATAAAAAAGAATGGCAATAAATCTTTTTTTCCCTGTTGTATCTGAGAGCTTTGTACAATTCTTTGCTGTCTGCCATTGAGAAGTGTCAGAAAACATCAGATTCCAATGTCTAAATTAAATGTACTAATCTGATCAGGGTGAAATGCCAAATGAGTCACCTCCTTCTGCATCAGCCTCTATGCCACCTGCCCTTTGCTCTGCTTCTTGGCTTTCATAGGTTGCAGCTCAGCACAGTGTCCAAGCTAATATAAAATGGACTTGATAAAGAAGGGGCTGATGGATAAAAACTTCATGTGAGCTTTCAGGTAAGAGACTTTGCAGTATAAGCAGATATAAGTGATGACATTTGTGGGGAACCTGCCCAATACTCTTCCTTTTTAATGGGAAGAATAAAGTGAAGTTGATGGAATAATTCTGAATTTTTCACCTTCTGTCCTCTAAATGGCACATCAGTGAGACACTGACAGTGTTCTCACCATTAAATGTGACAGAGAAATATACATTCCCTGATCCCCGAAGGCTGCAGTAATGTAAAAAGCAGTATGAATCTGAACCAGGTGACCAGGATGGGACTTGAACACAGAACAATGTGCGATCAATAGCTTTTAATAAACCTGCTGAATTTGGCACCAGTTGTTGTTCCTGAACATCAAAAAAGAAATTAATTTAAAGAAGGGATTGGAATTTGAAAAAAAAAAAAAAGAAAGAGAACATCGTGATCATTTCTTCTGCATCTTCTTTGACTTTACAGAATCATATGAAATACCACACTGTGAATCAAGATAGTACAGCTATTCTTTGCTTTCCCCCCTCTCTGAGGCCAGAGCTAAGTTTCCATATGGGCAAGATAGCTTTTCATAACCACTCATCTGTGGTATAAGCTAGGTGAAGGTCAGTTCATTTAAGAGTGCTGTGCCTTAAACTGAAGATATTCAGAACACTGACCTGGGATGCTAACTGCAAAACAGAAAGAAAACTTTAGAGAACTGTCTGCCACCTGTAATTCCCTTTCATCAGCCAGCCAAAAGAAATAACTCTACACTAAAATTCAAGAAAACTCCAAAAAAGGCTCCACCTCACTACACACCTACTTTTTACATTTGACTTTGGGAACTTCATGAAGTTCAAAAAGGCCAAATGCAAGATCCTGCACCTGTGTCAGGGCAATCCCAAGCACAATTACAGGCTCGGTTAAGAATGGATTGAGATTAGCCCAGAGGAGAAGGACTTGGGTGTATTGGTGGATGAGAACCTCAACACGAGCCGGAAATGTGCCCTTGCAGCCCCAAAAGCCAACTGTGTCTTGGGCTGCATCAGAAATGTGGCCAGCAGGTTGAGGGAGGTTATTCTCTCCCTCTGCTCTGCTCTCACGAGACCTCACCTGGAGCCCTGAATTCAGTTCTGGAGTCCTCAGCACAGGAAGGACACGGATCTGTCAGAGTGAGTCCAGAGGAGGCCAAGGAGATGATCCGAGGGCCAGAGCACCTCCCATACAAGGACAGACTGGGAGAGTGGGGTTGTTCAGCCTGGAGAAGAGAAGGCTCCAGGGAGACCTTAGAACAGCCTTCTTGTACTTAAAGGGACTTCAGGAAAGGTGAGGAGGGACTTTTTATCAGGGAGTGCAGGGAAAGGACCAGGGGGAACAGTTTTAAGCTGAAGGAAAGGAGACTGAGATGAGCTCTTAGGAAGAAACGTTTTCCTGTGAGGGTGGGGAGGCCCTGGCACAGATTGCCCAGAGAAGTTGTGGTTGCCCCATCCCTGGAGGTGTTCAAGGCCAGGTTGGATGGGGCTTTGAGCCTCCTGATCCAGTAGGAGATGTCCCTGCCCCTGGCAGGGGGTTGGAGCTGGAGGGGCTTTGAAGTCCCTTCCAACCCAAACCATTCCATCACTCTATGCACTGTATTTACTTCTGTGTAACTCAGTGCTTAAGCTTTCTGAAGTAGGATACCTTAGCAGAGACACCCCTGTACCTCCCAGGCTACCCCAAAAAGCAGATTAGTTCCTTTCTCTTTTAAATATTCCTCTTCTAAACCAAGATGTCTCCAAATCAAACAAACAAAAACCCCAAACCCAAATCCTCCCCACTTAAACACTGGGCTTTCCTGCTTCACATATCCATTCCCCAGGCAGCCACAAGTTTTCAATTCCCACATCCAAAATCTTCCACAGTTATTAATGATAAAACCTGATTTCTATTTGTTGCTCTCAACGCTAACAGAAGAGGCAAGACAAGAGAAGGATGAGGTGGTGGGAAAACTTGCTGAAAGAAAAGAATCATCCAGTGGAAAAACTAACCATGCCAGGGAAATATGAGCCTTTCACACTGCACCCAGGAGTTTGCTTTCCCTCTGTTCTTTTTTTTTTCCCTACACCTGGCTGTCTACCTAAGAGTTAAGCCATCTTTGATAGCAGGAAGCTAAAACTGTCCTAAATGTCTACAGAAATCTGCTTGCCTATTAGTAATTCCCTAGTGACAACGTAAAGAAAATCAAACACCAGGCTTCATATCCCAAGCAAGCCTGGTTATGCATATTTAATAAAAGCAAACATACTATATAAGATAAAAATGGGTGTCCATGGAAACTGCATATCAAGCTTTAAAAAAAACCAACCCAAAACACTTTAAATTTTACATATTACTTTCTTTCACATACACTCTCCCTCTACCAGTTTTGGAGTTCTGTATTGGCTACCAGAGATCCTCACTGACTGTTATTTTCACATCCCTGGGATGATCTCAGCGTTGCACGTCCCTGAGATCTGTCATGTACTGTACACAGCTCGGCTCCACACAGGCTTTTCTGCACTAGGCAAACATGGGCTGCAACAAAGCACTGAGCAGGATGGCTTGCCCTTAGGATTTAGATCTCTTCAGTAATTTTTTGTAAGGGGTTAGATGAGGGGAAAGCAAAACCAAAACAACACAAAATGGCATGGGCAAGCCAGAAGCAGTCTGTGCTCTGCAAGGAGGGGAAGGGGAGCTGTGCTCCCAGCTCTCGCTGCTCCCTTGTCCTCACGCTCTGCATGCACAGGAGACAAGAAATATGGGTACGTGTCTCCCCAAGGGGACACAGGGATCATCCATGGGTGATTTTCAGATGCTACGTTGAGTCCACAGTACAGTTCAAAGCTACAACCAGCAGCTGTCCTGGTGCTTTATATGATGTAGATGAACTGCAGCTCTGAAAGCCAGGGTTCAAGCTCAGGACAGAGCGAAGAATGCAACAGGGTCATCAACAAACACAGAATCATACGGCAGTTCTCTCAGCTCCAGCCACCAGAGCAGTGCCCAGCATCATGAAATGCTCAATAAGGCCCTTTGTTCGCAGCACCAGCTGCCAGGCACCGGGAAGAGAGTTGCAGCAAGCAGTGGTTTGCAAGAGATGCATGTGCAGAGACAGCAAAAGAGCTCTGTTACAATTAGCACAGGATGTACAATCAAATTTTTATCAAAATGAAAGCAAATAGTTGGCTTCCTCAACGTTCTACCTTTAGCAAACAAGCAAATATGCCAACTCTACCAGCTGGCTGTAGCACAGCTCTGGGAAAACAGCGAGATAGACACAGTGGGCCATGCAGAGTGACACATCAAGGTACCACCCACTTGATGGTCACCATGGAAAACCCGACCTCCTCCAAACCATTTCCCTATGGAGCCCCACTGTATAAACTGCCTTAGCACTCAACAGCTTTCAGGATCAGGACCCTACCAAAGAAAAGCCTGGGGCAGGATTGTGAGGTATCACTTTATTATCATTGTTACCAACAGAGTCACCATTTTCTCCTCTTCAGTAACTAAGCAATTAAATTCAGTCCCCACTGCATTTTTTTTTAATAGCAGTGAAGAATTTCCACAGTGGGATCAGACATTTAAACAAAGAGCAACCATTTCCCACCTCTTGCTGCAGAACACTGACAAACCCGTTCTCTACCCTCCTCCTCCTCTCCACATCTCTGCACGCATTTGTTCTGTAGCTACTGCTTTTCATTTAACTTGCTCTTAGGGAAATACTTCCCAAAGGTTTTAGTTGCCCAATTACTAGACAAACATAACCACACACAGCTAAGCTAATGCAAATAGATTCCCTGTTCCTTCATCCAGTACACTTGCTTCAGGCTTTACAATGCATTCATAAGCAAATTCTGTTTCCTCCCTCATTCCCTCCTCTGTTCATTTTGAATTACAGAAAAGCTTTTATCCTGTTCCCTTATCATCATATTGAGAATCCATAAATTCATTCCAACTCTTTGAATCTCCTCATATACCTGAAACTGGGCACCTGCAAAGTTTGCACGTTGAAGGTCTAATCCTGCAGGTAGAGTCATTCAGGAACAGACCTACCAGTCCATGCAGTAATTCAGTGGTTACCTGGCATTGTCCACATTCTCCTGCTGTAGTACTCCCATTTCTACAGTTCAGATCTTTGACTTCCCACACAATTGTTCAATAGTATAAGCGTTTTGGAAAGTAGGGAAGGAGAAGACCATGTGAAATCCACATGTTTCATATCCTAAGGCTTTAATGCTTGGTATCCACAACCTTATATCTGGCAAGGCTGGCTAATAAGGGCAGCACAAGCAAATCACATGTTCTTAGTAGCATACATCTCCATGTACTCCTTGGCACAAGCACTACATGTACTCTTCTCATTTTCAATAGAATGATTCTACCACACTAAAGTAGCCACATCAGCAAGCAGCTTTCAGCCTACAGCCCAGGAGCAGTGCTCTGAAAGACCAATTGCACAGCTCGTGGGGTAACAAGAATGGGAAGAACCCACAGAACCAGCCTCAGGTACAAGCTTCATGTAGTCACTGTCACTATCCACAACGTTTTCACTCTAAGATAAGGTATGCTCCTAGACCACAATTTCATAGATGGTACTTTTTGACCTTGTGCAGGGATTAGGGTGTATGATTGTGTCACTGCCAAGCAGAGCATGTCATTGGACTCACCAGGGAATGAGAGCCTTGTTCCATGGCCTTGCCCCAGAATCTGCACAGTCTGAGGGTTATTAACAGCGTATTGGCTTATGAGGAGGAACAGAAATGAGGGCAAAGTGGGCTGACACACTGATAGCTGGGTCCTGGAGGTCATGGTGCAGGGGGCTCAGGCCAGGAAACACAGCAAGGACCTCTAGAGGAACGCTGACATTGGCCCTTTGTTAGGACAGGGTTTCTGGGCACAGCAGTAAATACATGTCAGCAGAGGAAAGAGCAGCATTTCTGATGAGAACTATCAGTCTGCCTCTTCCATCCCAGCTGTAAGTGGTCCCATGTGTGAGACAACCTGTAGGCCACATACACTGGACTATCCCAGGACCACAGGCTTGATGAGTCCTGGCAGCCTATGGGAAACAGGTGATCAAATACTCCTCCTTACAATCCCAGTTATGCTCAAGCAAACAGGATAGGTAAGGAGAAAGGGAAGAACTGCACTACGTGGTCAGCAGCAGGGCTACAGTGACAAACATGGAGCAGAATTTTGGCCAGGACATCTCATTTCACTTATTATTCCATTTGCTCTTTCTTTTTTTGCCATCTGCTTTGCTCCCAGAACTCTTTCTATGTGACTTGCCAAGGGTACATACTAAAGATATTTCTTCCTGTCAGGGTAAAAAATGGGTTAAGCAAGCTTAGATGTTCTCCAACTAGCATCTGTATGCCCTAATAAAGCCAGATAACTGTATTACTGGGGTAGCTTGAAAACAGACAAAATCCGTTTTCTGTTTTTGCTAAATCCACAGCTAAATGATTTTTGAGGGGGATGTTTTCATGGGAGATAAAAGACTAAAATCAATGATAGGACTGTCTGAAGACTGAAGTTTCATTTTATCTCCACAAGAAAAAAAAATAAAAATCAGGAGTCAGCTATTCCAGTCACTCTCTATTAAAGTTTTGGTTCAAAAATGTCACTTGTACTCACAGCAGTGCTGAAAAGACTATTTATCTGAATCCAACTGTGGCATAAAGATTCTCTTGGAATCTTTTGTTTATCAAATTAGATAAGCATACACAATAATGCTGTCTATTACAAGAAAGCACTCGCAGGTGATATGGAACCCAGAGTATGATATGTGACAAAAATTAATGACAGTAATCGTAAATGGTTATGAGAACAGCGCGAGGCCTAAAGATAGCACAGACACACACTCAGATATCAATCTGTGGTTTAGGGAATTTAGGAGAAAAGTGCGTGACAGTTCAAAAAAGGAAAATTGCCATCTCTTCTAAACATGTTTGAAGAACAGTAATAACAGTTTAAACCTCTAAAATTATGAACTTTACTGTTTAACCGTGGTGATGGGTCTGCATCACATTTAAGTCTAAATAAGAACTCTGAGGATTGAGATGGTGGTATAAGATGGAAGTAAAAGATTTTACAATCTAGAGGGATGCACATGGCATTTTTTTACCTTTCTGATTGTACACTGTGACATCTTTTCCAGAAATTTCAGCTTCTATAAAACACCACCAGACTTGGTTTTGGCAGCTGGCAACAGTTCCTCAGTTCTAGCCACTAGACTCAAAGAAGAGCTAATGAGGGTTAGGCACCGTGGATGTCTTCAGTAAATGGGTGACTAGAATTGATGATCCTTGATGTGCTAGTACTAAAATCCTTATTTGCCAATCAGTCTTCCTTTGCAGCTGGCCCTGTCTAGAGACCTCTGCAAGAGGAATTAGGATTAACTATTTATTTCTAGGCACTGTACTTTTTAAACACAGATCTAGCCATAAAGCGCAACTAAGTAGAAATGAACCCCCTCGCTCATTTTCTCTTTGCGACCAACTTCTTTTATAAAGAGCTTACTCTCCGGTTCAGCTAAATCTCTAATTGTGTGCTTAACTTTAAGTATGTGCTTAATGTCAATGGGACATATGGGTAAGTGTGAAACTGTGTGTTTCATTGAATAGAATAAGTTACCTCAATATTTAAATGTTTTGCTGAATTGAGGCCCTGGCAAATACAAAAAGCAAAAAGCTTTTTATGGGATATTGAAAAGAAATAGGTTCCTAGTATCAGTTGGTAAAACTAGTATTTTAAGTTTTTTCTCCTCATTGGTGTAATTATACCAATAACTCATTTCTGTTACTGCAAGAAGGAAAGATTTCTTTGAACGTTAATTGAAACGTAGGAGCTTAAACTAAATAACTGAACTCTTTGCTTTTGGGTGTCTTTGATCAGAATGTCAAAGATATTTGGATAATTATTTCTATTACACCACTGCTCAAGACCTTGCCATTAAAATACATATAAGTATTCTAACATTTGCACTGCTTTTCTAGGATGACTACGTTCTTATAGGTATTCAGCCAGAAAAATGATTAGGTGAGTATCACGTATAAGTGTTATAAAAACAATATATGCACTCACTAGGATTTCAGGGGCACCCTGCTGGTATCTGTGCCCCTAGTTTATATATATTATTCTTACCCAGCAGTGTTAATGATGGCTTGAAAGGAAGAGGAGAAGTACGAAATGATAAAATGATATAACCTCTTGCTGCTGGCCCTGCTCTTGAGTCTGGGAAATCTATCTTCCAAGAGTTTTTGTACTTAAGCACTTTCTTTCACAAGTAGTTCAGTCATTGCAATTACCATCACTTGCTCTGAAACAGACACTACCCTGAATCAACTTGAGGTGAGCAGTTTTTGAAAAGCTATACCTGGTAGGCAAAAGCATTCTGCCTTTTGGCAGCTCTCTTGCTTTTCTGTCCCTGGGCTCATCCCGGAGCAGAATGAGGTGTTACCCTGTAAAAAAGAAAAAATGCTACATGCAAGGAGAATGTTTCTCTTCTCTCTTGCTGTACCCAAACGTGCTCTGCTCTTGTCTGTCCTATACCTATTGCATCACGTTCAGCCTCTGATTGTCCTCTAAATCTTGCCAGAATCTACATTTTTGCCTCTTCAACTGAAATTAATGACCACACCTATTCATCCTCCTGACACGTCTGTTCTCATTACTCTTCATCCTTTGACCCTCCCTGCTGTTATTACCATGCTAATATCTTTTGCCTTGTGTGTCTTCAGCAACTGGAGCAGTTCTTTCGCATGACTTAGTACGGAGCATTACTCGAGTGTCAAACATTTTCTAATGCCTCACTAATATTTTTCTTCATCTCTCTCACATGTCAAGTTGCAGAAATATAGAGCAGCCACACCAATATTTCAACAAAGGTCTCAAAACCCTTTCGTTTAATGGCTACAGTTTTATGCCACAACCTTGGCTACATTTGAGGGGTAAATAGAGAAATTCAGAGGCAAGTTAAAAAGGGCAATAAACAAGATATGTCATAAGCAATATGCAAAAATGCTATTAATGCATTCAATTCTTAGTGCTGTACCTTCCCAGGCTGTTATTTGCTTTTGACATTTTGGGACAGCTTAGACAGTTAACACATACTCATGTCACCACTCTTCTGGTTTCCCTTTTTAAATTCTGATGCATAATATTTAGGTTGAAGCTATCACTGGAGCTTTTTTATTTCTTTTAATCACTTCTCTTGGAGATTTTAAATGAATCAAGTACGTATTCCTATAGGTCTTTCATTTTGTAAACATTTTCTTCCTCAAACAGAAATCTGCATTCTGGGTCATATTTGTATTGTAATGTCTCCTTAATGGATTGTAAAACCAAAGGGATTGTTACAATAATCTATTTTAAATTAACTTCTGCTTAAACAATAGTGCATTTTTCAAAAAGCCAATCAGAGCATGAAAACGCATTCTGGTCCAAGATAAATTCTTCTGGTAATCAATTACCCTCAGTTTTAAAACACTGTGTGGTTTATTTTAAGTCCATCTTTGTTCAGCTCCAGCTCGAATCCACTAGCTACTGTTACCCCTTTTAGTGACATATTCACGCTTTTTTACAGCCATACAATAACTATTTTACGTAGATATTGAAGAATGGTATCATTTCACCTATTAACCCACTCTTAGACAAATTAGATTAATTCTCTTAAATCTCATGTTATCAGAATTCTTTCCACAGGCTCAGAATCATTCTTTTGCTCTGAACAGTTTTTGTTTTTCAGACTTTTTTCTTAATGGATGAAAACAAGGTCTGGACAGAGAAAGCCAGCAATTATCTCAGTCATACCATGAACTCATCTCCTCCTCCTTGACATTCACTGCTTACCCATTCAAAGCTAATGTTTTTCTCTTAGCCCTTATATTGAACAGGGAGCTCATATCCAGACACTACCTAGCACAAACTCTAAATCTTCATCAGCATCACTGTATTTCAAGGGTACTTCTCTGCTGTTCTGCACGTCTGATTGCAAGTCTTTGTTCCCAGGCATAGGACTTTGTATTTGACTGCATTAAAATGCATATTGTTCAGATGAGATCACCTCACAGAATGATGCAAATCCAAAATATAGAAATTGCCTGTCCCATCATTATTTACCACTCCACTAATTTTTATGTCATTGGCAATATTTACCAGAAGAGCTTCTGTATTTTCTTCCAGATCATTGCTAAATAATAACTAACATTAGGCCAAGAACACATTACTGAATGACTCCATAGGATGCAGATTTTCAGTCACATTACTTTTCAAGCCTGTCTACTAAATACGTCTCCCAGTCAAAGTACAGAATAGTTTGGAATAAGCTCTATATACTCTTAAGCTCTTTTAAACAATAAAAATCTAGCTGACTAGGCATCAGATTGGAAGCTGCTGTTGCCATCTAATAACGTTTTAAGCTGTCCAGTCATAAAGCTTGAACATCAGCATGGGAATAAATACAAAACCACATTGTGCAACTAGAAGAAATCCAATCCCTTAGAAGTAACACAAGATGGCTTTCTCCTTCAAATGCATTAATCTAAGAAGGTTTTCAGACAAATACAACATGATAATATTCAGTAAAAAGAGCTTTTAAACCCTATGTATTGGATAGAAAAAGGCACCTGCCTACATTGTCTCCAGAACAGAAGCAACACTTGAGAGTGCTTTGACTCTGGAAGGGATGCACAGAGGCAGCACTACACATGCATCTCATCTCAGGAATGGTCTAATATGTATGGTAGCATCACAATAACCTAATTCTGTCCTTTCTTTTTCTTAGTCAGCATTGTACACAGTAATCTCACATGAGCCTGCATCTTGCAAGTTATGTAGGGTTTTGGCAGAACTGTCACTTCCCTTACAATACAATGCATTTTGGGCTTGGGTTCATTATTAAAGAAACAGTATTTGTCTAGGATTAGTCAGTCCAAAGGCAGCACTTTGTGTTTCATTTTTAGTGATTTATCTGGGTCATACATCAGTACGTGATGTATAACAAAACTGTCTATTTATCTAATGTTGTAGCAGGAAGAATACAATTATTGCATTATGGGAGTAAATAATAAATTGTGTTCTGTTCAATCAAAAAGGAAATTATTGTCAAAACTGCTCTCCAAGAAAGTCCTGTATTTCCATTTCTCCAGCCTTCCAGGACCAAAACTCCAGTCTCACCTTATTGAAGAAAGTCAAATATGACAGATTCTTAGGGCCTTCTATTTTTAACACTTTAAATGATCAAATAAATTTTTTTCACTTTTTGGTTTTGCAGTAGTTCAGTCAAATAGCTGTGGTTTGCCTCGCTTATTACTATGATCTCTATGCCACAATCCAGACAAATAAATATGCTACCATGTTATTGTTAAAAGAGAGGTCAAAACTGACTCTTTATCTTGGTCATCCGTATTGATGTAGGGCTCTGTCTTAATGCATATTAAATGGGAGTTGAAGGTCTAAGTCTTTTCACCTTTCCACCACAGTTTTGTCAAGAAACTCCTGAAGTTTAGCTATATGCAATATTTATTAATTCTTCTATTTTTACTTGGTGTTATAGGATTCAGTCATCTATATGGTAAAAAGGGAATTATAGCATTCACAGCAGATTTTTCCTTCCCATATTCCCATATGAAGAAAACTAATACCATGGATAAAAACATTTGGAATACAACTTCAGAGCCTCCTGGTTTTAAATATTAGACTTCCTTATCCTCGATAACACAATGTAGGTATTTAAGGATTCTTGAACTTTACAAGCTTTTACTATGTTAACTATTAAGGCATAATATATGTTTTATAAACTCTAGTATGCGCAAACCATTTTATAGCCCTGAGCTTCATGGAATTAATAGAGGCTTAAAGGTAATAAGGCTCAACTGTTTTATGAAGGGGATGAGCTACCTTGACATGCGCTCTAGGGTTTTCAGGTACAAAAAGAATTAGATAGGGTGGAACCGGTAAGAAAACTGAGTTCAGTCATGTGAATTGGATTTTCTAAAAGTGGAAACATGAAATCACCCTTTCATTATCCTTGCATCTGACAAAATACATTATCATATGTTTTTGCTTGAACAGTGTAAAAATCGTTCAAAACGGATACAATTGCAAATCAGGAAAGATCACACTTACGTGGAGCCCTGACAATGTGATCTCATCAAGCTAGAACTCGAAATTGCAAGTGTCACTTCGGATAAGATCAGAGAATGCTTCCTGTCCCAATGATGTGACATTATCAGGTTTGAGACTGGAGCAAAGGCACATGCACAATTTTGTGAACTAACAAGGCAGATTGAGAACACACTGGTTGGCAGGATATTTTAGATCCTGCGATTGCCTTGAGCTGGGCATAATTACAGCTCATTTTTTGCACATGGGAGAGCCATCTCCAAGACGAAAAGAGCAGGGTACTCGCTGGAGAAAGAAAAATGTTGATCTTTCAATTAGCATAAGTTCAAGTATCTGAACTGTGTTTCACAGTGTACGGACAGATTTTGAGTGAAAAAAGCCACCTTCTGTAGAAAACTCTTAAACAGCTGTGCTTCCACTCGTACAGGAATCATTTAACATATAGAATTCTACTTTTAGCTGTGGTGTATTTAAGCTTGCTTGAAAAAAAGGAAACCGTAAGAAAATCAAGAGTTTGTTGCTAATGCATTGCATAAAGTTCATCCTTAATAAAGGTCATTAGGAATTCATTAGCAGGATTTTTCTATTGATTTGGACTCCTGAACTACAAAATAAACACAATGGTTCACAGTCATAAAGCAAAAAGGGCAAGGTGGCAGGAAGCCATCTGGATTCTCTGCCTATTTTTGGCATTGTTTAGAGCACAGCACTTTGCCAGGAACCAATTCAGAACTAAAAGTCAGGTGCCAGTCCAAAACAGAATTCATGCATTAAAAGCAGTAATTGGGAAGATGCTGGAGGTCATACGAGAATTTGCAGTCTGAGAAGATTTCCTAACACTAAAAACCTGAAAGCCACTTAATGCCTTTCTTTCTGATCTGGAAATTCCTCAGCACCTACAATTTCCCTTTCATTGAACGGGTGCCAGATTATTGCTTATACAGGAAGATCTACTTTTTGGATGTAGGTGTCCTTCATGGCTTCAACTCAGATGCCTGAAAACCCCTGGAAGACAAGACTTGGGAGCATTGCCCCTCTGTTGAAACCACGGGAGTAGAAGACACACATTGGTGCTATTTGCATGGTGGAAGACACGAAGTCTATCATGGTAAAGCAGCTGGAGGAGGCAGAACTGTGAAGTGCTTTTGCCTCAGTGCTATAAATAATCTTTTATTCTGAAATACATTTATCAAGCATATACATGGTCTATACGAAACCAGTGATTTCATGTACCATGGGCTGCAGCATTTGAAATAGTAATTCCACGTGCAGAAGAATATAGAAGGTCACTTTGCCCAACGTATGCATGTAGTGTGATACCAAAATAATTAAAAAAATTAACATTTCAATGGAGAGCATCCTATCCCCCACAAACCCAGCACTGTTTTCCAATCATTCCTCAATATATTAAGACCACAACAATTAACAACTTTCTACATGACGTTTGACTAAACTTGAAACTACAACTTTAGTGTGTAACTAAAGCTTCGTCAGGGAAGGTTTAGGCTTGATGTGAGGAAGAAGTTCTTCACTGAAAGGGTGATTGGCCATTGGAATGGGCTGCCCAGGGAGGGGGTGGAGTCACTGACCCTGGAGGTGTTTAAGGGGAGACTGGATGAGGCACTGAGTGTCATGGGTTAGATGATGGTTGGTGTTAGTGTTGGTGTTAGTGTTAGGTTATAGGTTGGACTTGATGATCTCAGAGGTCCTTTCCAACCTTGTGATACTGTGATACTGTAACTAAGAACCAAAGGTGAGTGTTTTTCAACACGACAGCTCTTGTTCCAGCTCCTCAATTTTGCACTAATGTTCACATCAACCGAATTAAAAAAACCCACAGCACACTCTTCATCTTAACAAACTTTCTTGCATTGATCAACACAGTGTTCTATGAAACCTGAAAGAACAAAGTTAAATGAACAAGAAGTGAAAACTTATGATGGATGTGTCCCTCATAGCATTTAGATCTTTTCCACTTGATTAAAAATTTGTAGTTCCCCTTCACTGAATTGTTTAGTTTTTCAGCAGTCTCTGTCCTGATTAAAACAAATTAGCATCAAAGATCCCCAGCTGAATGAGGAATCATTAATTGAGAAACATGCAATGCTCCTTAATTACCTTAGAACAGTCAGAGAACAAATAATCTTAGGTTTCAAAGGGGTTTGCACGCACTGTGCACCGTGGGCTTATTCTCTGTGTCTGCTGAAATAAAAGTAGAGTTGCCTATCCCATTGAGGGATATCAGTACAAGCCTCAGTAAACACATTGTAGATTGTTTATCTAAAGTGAAAAAAGGGGGAAAAAAAGAGCAAGGTATTGGCTGACTGGAAGAGATAGATGTTTCAGTTTATTATGTTGATCATAGCTTTCAATTTGCTTTGCATATGCCAACATTGAGTGAGAAAAAAATGAAAGCTGTTTGCTATTGATACAAATTTGTAAACTTCTGGAGCTGGAGTGTTTTCATTTCGAAGCACCTAGCAAAATGTCAGACACATAGGTACAGAGAGTAACAGTGCAGCTTGAAATAGCAGACAAAAAGGTAACAAACTTTCATAAAACATGACTCAAAAGGAATCCAAGGAATATTTGCTGTTCCTTGGTTCTTTGTTCTTTAGTACACAGTTCTTCTGACTTTGTTTCTTTAAGCTATGACTCAGATTCCACAGACCAGCACAGTTACTGCCAGCCTTCGTAGGAGAAGGAGTAACTGACTTTAAGGGCACAATATACTTACTAATACGAATATCTTAACATTTGTCTTATTTCACCAGCTCATAGAAGCAATCCTACAGAAAAATGTCACTCAATAGCACTGCAGCGGGGATGTTATTTACACTGCCTTGGCACTAAGGCTAACCCAGCAAGTGTTGCTAACTTAAACTAGAGAGCAAAATTAAAAACTGTGCAGAACTACCTGAGCTAGCTGGGAACAAGCTGGCTTGTACCAGTGCCAGTACCCTGTGCTCCCTCACTGAGCTAATTAGCTCTGCAGAGCAGTAAGCAATTAGCAGGGGTGCAGCACAGTGCTGATGCAGCTGTGCCCTCTGGTACCCAGAGTAACTAACACAGAGTTAGCTGGAGGCATCTGCTTTGAGCTGTATTAGCATACATAGGTGTAACCTTACAGTCTTTGGCACACAAAACCCTGATGCAACGTAACACAATGTGTTGACATAATAAGATGATCCCAATAAACAGAAAGGATAAACACCCCAGTAATAAATTTGAAAGAGTCCCTACATCACAGGAAAGCTTTGGGCTTGCTCCCCGTTCTTATAAACGGGGGCCATTTATCTGTCATCAATGACTTTTTGCTGAAATACTGGAAAAGGGTGATCCTAAGATCTGTTAAAGAACTCAAGCTAAATGCTATAATCTGGCCTTAATATTCTGGCACTTGAAGAGCGAGAGTGGCACATCCAACTTCCTATATTAAATCCACTTTGCTTTTGATCCCACTTTGCAGTTCTGGGCCCCTCACTACAAGAAGGGCATTGAGGTGCTGGAGTGCATCCAGAGAAGGGCAACAAGGCTGGGGAAGCGGCTGGAGAACAAGTTCTATGAGGAGCAACTGAGGGAACTGGGGTTGTTTAGCCTGGAGAAGAGAAGGCTGAGGGGGAGACCTCATCACTGTCTACAACTGCCTGAAAGGAGGCTGTGGCGAGGTTGTCGTTGGTCTCTTCTCCCAAGTGAGAGGTGATGGGATGAGAGAAAATGGCCTCAAGTTGCACCAGGGGAGGTTCAGTCCAGACATTAGGAAAAATTTCTTCCCTGAAAGGGTTCTCAGGCACTGGCAGAGGCTGCCCAGGGAGATGGTTGAGTCACCATCTCTGGAGATATTTAAAAGGTGGGCAGACGAGGTGCTCATAGTTATGGTTTAGTAGTGGACAGGCATGGATGGGTTTGATTATCTCAAAGGTCTCTTCCAACCAAATGATTCTATGAAATTAGGTGGTGGTTTAGCACATCTACTCTGGCTGCAGTTCCATGAGTCTTGATATAATACAATAACTTGGATGCATGTGTGACCAAAAACTCTGCTGACAGGCTAAAGGAGTGGGGTCATATTAAAGAAGCATCGTTTGCATTTGAAGGCCCTCTCTTCACAGAGAAGCACAAAAGCTTCAAAAAGACCCGAATAAGTTGTGGGAAAGCAGGTAAAACTGCAGAGGTCTAAGGAAAGGATGGAAACTGAGAGGCAGAATTTTTTGAGTGCAAGGTTGGGGAATGGAAACAATTGGCTGGATATCAAAACTTTAAAGGCCTGTACAGCAGACAGTTTCTCCCATCACAGTAAAATTAAACACATGTGCTACAAATAAAACTTACAAATGCTGAGGGATTCAGGAATCACCAAGGAGCAGCAAACAACAGGTGTGAAGGTTTGGCAGATTTCTGTCTGAAGTGCACAGATGATGCTGATACTGAGTGTAAGCTGATTGTAGATACAATATGAGAACTGCTGAAGAAACCAACAGAATCCTTCCAAGGGCAAAGATAACAGAATTTGGAAAGGAATCAGGATCAGCATGAAGATGGATCAGTTTCATGATGAGACTAAATGGAAAGATAATGCCAAAAGAGAATGTGAAAGCAGAAGACAGTAGTTGAATGGCATGGTGGAGGGGATGGAGCAGAGGAAGAGCATTAATGAGAATAGAGGATCTGTGTCTGGAGGAAAGGGTAGGATTTTGTTGCAAATCCGCTGAAAAATCAAAACCTTTTATTTTCAAAGAAAGAAGTTAAAAATGGATGGTCTTGGGTTGTTTGTGGAGCTCAGTTCTGAAGAGCCCCAAAAAGCAATTATAACCCTTTGGGAAGAGCTCAGCACCATGTGTTGACAGAGTTGCTATGAAATTATTAAAAGCAGGAGGAGGTAAATGAAGCCAAAGACTGCACAGAGTAATTTGGTTGATTTCAGATATCTGTAAAAGTTTCAGAGGAATGGAAGGTGGTTTTCCTAAATACAATGTAAAAGCTAGTGCGGTGCCTGTCTTTTTTCTTAAATCCATAAAGCTTTCTCAGAAGGCTTTACTTCCTTTTTAATAAAGCAAGAATAGTTCAATAAGACCAGTGGGGATCCTGGAAGAGAGTTCTACCAATCATTAAATATTTTCATGAGATATTTCATAAAATATAACACTATAATCGGAATGAATATGCAGACTTACAGATTTTAAGAAATCTTATGATGCCATATCATGGCCTTTGAGCTACTCTGGAGGAATTTATAACTCCATAAAACATTTTTTAAAAGGCATAGTCACTATTTGCAATGAAAAAGATGGAGCATGAAGACAGTGTAAAATCTCTGCCCCATTTGGTATAAATGAGGGATTAAGGCACGGAAATGCATTATCCCCAATATTCTTCAACGTGGTAAAAATGGTGCAATCACTGACATTTTCAGACTACAATGAACATCAAAATAGTGGAGCACCTTTGGGATACTATGGTCTGGGCAACTGTAAATGAAGCAGAAAATACTGTACAAAGAATGGCTGCTTAGAGAAAAGAAAAAAGAACAAATAACATAAAATCAAAGACATCAGTAAGTTGATTAGATTAATTAAAGGATTTACCAACAATGGGGAAATGATCTCAACAGGAGAAACTGAGAGCAAATTCTGTGACCGTTATTGTGTGAAAAGCCACAGAATATGAATCATTTAATATCTGCCAGCAAATGCCTTTTCTTTAATTATGCCTCAAGTTGTAGTATAGAAAACTGCAACATCTTACACTATTAAATAAATCTGATACTAAATAAAAACTAATATATACTTAGCATTCATATGGCCTTATTTTTAGATCACTAAAGAGCTCTGAGTACCCTCTAAACATTAATTAATTAATCTTCAATATTCCCATGTCATTAGTAAGGTTAATTTTATCATTCCTAAATTTCAGTTAGGAAACTGAAAGCATAAAAATGAGATGCCATATTCCAACTGTCTAGAAACAACCCCAAAATTGTATTAATATACTTAGAAATGTTTTTATACCTGATCAGTTTGTTCTTTGTGCTTTGAGGAGTAGGGAAGAGGAGATTCGAAGGAATATTAACAGAAAGAAAACTTTAGGACACATACGATTTAGGTTGTTCACCTAAGGTCCCTTCCAGCCTAAAGGATTCTATGATTCTATGAGTTCTGTTACAAGAACACCCATATTCGTTATTATACACAAGATGTTCCAAAACTATGTTCATTTTTTCTCAAGTATATTTTGTAGCTGAATATCATAAAAGAACTTTAGGACTTCACATGAAAAAACAATTTGTCCTTCATGTTAACCACTAAAAATCATGAAATAACAATGATTTTTGATAAATACTGACCTGGAAAAAGATGATAAAAAGACTCATACCTTCAGTAGAATAAGATCCTTAAGACATCTTCTAACTTTGGAAGCATATTTGAAGAGCTCCATCTTATTCTTCCCTTGATTCTTGTCTAATAAGAGGTCTTTTAGAAAAAAGCATCTGCTAAAATTGGAAAGTAGCATCACTAAGCATTACCATTCTGCGTTATCAAACTGTTATTATTAAATGATTGAAAATTGTCTCAAACTCTGAGATTATATAAGCTTTCTGTATAATTATCTATGGCCTTACTGTCTAAAAACTGTTACAGAAAAATACATTAAAAAAAAATAAGGGACATAAAAGGATTTAAGACACTTAGCTCACTTAATACAATCAGTCTCTGACATGTTGAAAATACTAATAGCCAATTGATAATAACTGATAACAATTGATAACATTCTCAGACAGACTTCTATTTCTTCACTCAGAAGGAGAAATGCATTTAAGGCTTTCTTTCTGTAGAAATGACCATTAGTATATACATAAATAATCACTGATTCAGTTAGTCTTGATACTGTTCAATATGTGAGAAAATTGAGAAATATTTTGATTTAGATCAGCTGTGAAACCAATTACATAATTCCATACGCACACATATATATATGATTCCTGTATGATTTAAAGAAGGTGCTTTGGTTTGTTTTTTCTCTTCTTTGTTCATCATTCCCACTCTTGCTTTCTTATTTTAGAAAAATTAAGTTTTTAACATATATGAAGACATGCAAAGAGAAGTTTTTTACTGACTCACCTTCAATTTTCATGACCAAGGAAGTATTAATGACAGAAAGCCCAGGGAAATAACAGTCCCCTTTCAGCTTCACAATAAATTTCGGAGGGTCTTTAGAATTTCAGCTGCCTGAAGGAGGTGATGATCTTATACATTAGAAATATCTGTAGCCATAGAAATGGCCACACGCATCCAAAAATGCAGTTATACAGAAATATAAGTATTCATTTTGAAAATGAAATAGCATTAAATAAGGAAAAGCTGAAACAACAAACAGCCCTGAGCCATACAAGCCCAAGCTCTGCAAGGCCTCCTTTGTTCCTCTTCATTAGTATTTAACAAGCAAGCACAGCTGAAAACAATATGGGAAGATCTGGCCACCTGTGGACAACAAGTAGTTTTTCTATTATGTTCTATAAACACCTAAAATAGCCTTAGATATTCCATACTTTACTCCAGGGATGATCTGAAAGCATCAGTATACTGCATATTTTCAAGTAATGCTTAAACTTAGAGACAGGAAATATAGACTAAACTTATTTAATTTTCCCTGGTAATGTCAAACATTCTGGACAGGACAACACTGCTTAAATAAAAGAGAGGGATTGTTAATTACCTTTAACAGAGATTTTTCCTTTATTGTCAAGAATCCTTTCAGATGTTTTTTAGAAAACTAGTAATGACAGTATTGACATTAGATACATAATGATTTTATAGTTTAGATGAATGCTATGAAAGGTATTATGCATGAAAACTGGACGTCTGCTAAAGTGACCCCAAACTAAAATTCTTACCATCAGGATTCCAGCTCTCCATATTAGATTATTTAGAAAATAATTATTGCTGCAGATTTTACACATAACAAATTCCACATCCCGATCTAAACTTATCCAAATGTTTCTGATTTGGGAAGCTGAGAGTGGACTCTGTATAGAGCAGTCAGCTATAAAAATTTTCAAATCAAGAATCTGAATGTTGCAAAATAATTGTGTCTTCAAGCCTTAACTAGAATGTGGCCTCTTTTTTCATATAATTTTAATAGAGGCAACATACAGATAAATAATTTATTGTATAGGTAAACTAGTATTTCATTACATTTCATAGGAATGTAATGAATGGAAACAAGTATTTTAAAGTGTTATTTATAAATGCACAAATTTGATTTAAGGAGGCTCAGGATGTTATATAAATATATAAGTAGAAAGAGGAATGGAAGTACTGGTGAACCCATGTTACCACGGACAGTCTATCTCATATTTTTAACAGCACTTCATAGCTCTTGAATTTCCCTCAGCAGAATCCGTGGACAGAGGGGATGGAAGTTGAATCCTGGCAATCAGAACTTCACTGGGGCTTACTTTCCAGAACAGTGCTTAGTTGTTCATTTTTCATCCAATATAAATCACTTTAGGAGTAAAGCAGGCCATTCAACATTTCTGACTCTAAGAAAGAGTCAAAAAATTAGACTGGAAAACATTTTTTTTTAAAAAAAATTGGCTTTTTCATAAAGCAATCATAATATGACAGTTGATAAAATATCTCATTTGATGTACAATTGTCATTATTAAAAAATTTGCACTTGCCAACAACTAACAAAATGACGTTAATAGACATATTATGTTATTTTTATACCTTTAAAATAGAAAGCCCTAACAGTTATTCTGAAACTTTGGTTTGAGATGCGTTGGCAAACATCTGGTATTTGAGTGTGGCCATTATGTTAGTATTTTTAAAATGTATTTTATTATAATATGTCTTTACAAATTTCCATGCAATCAGGGAGCCTGGGAGAAGAAACATACCTTAGGAAAAAACATTCTCAGAGTGGATGAAAACGCTGAATGATCCCATGACAAACATGCTTTTCTTGTACAATAAAATAACGTTTTTAATTGTTAACACAATAGAATGGCTGATAATTATTTGCCCATCTTAGTGTTACAATAAAATATTTTAATCCCTTTAAAACTCATACCTCTTTTTCAAGTAATTGAAAAACTCTAGTTGAGATATAGAAGAATGTCATCCTTTATGAGTGAGTACAGTCAAAACTGCTCTACAAGACTACATGGTCTTTCTTAGTACAGGGTTTCCAGTACATCCACAAAACACACACTGTACATTTCTTATGTGAAATGTTTAGGTTGAGGATAATACAGCGTTTGGAACATGTTCCAGAGAAGTGGATCTTTCCTTTTCATAAGTGTATGCATCATATAAACCAGTTCTGTTGGTTTATATTCATTTGAATAGATCAACTTTTACAATTGACAGAAAAGGTTGGTTTCAAAAGACCATTCTTTTTCACTATGCTAAGTAGCACTGATTGAAAGTTCCCAACAGAAGGTTTAAAAAGGATTTTTTTAAGTTTTAAGATATAAGAGACTGAGGTCAGAATAGGCAATAAAAATCACAAGATTGTGATGGCATTTTAGGATAATAATCTTATTTTAAGATACGAAAATACTGAAACAATCATGCCAGCATAAGAAATAATTATACCATAATTCATAATTGCATAAGTTATCAAAACAATAGAGCAGTCATGGTTGGATGCAACCTAATATTCCTGTATAAGATAAAACTACATACTTTACAGCCGTTCCTCTTTATAGTTATTTTTACATTTAGTCCTCATCCCAAATTAAGCTGAGTACTCCTATGTACGAATGGCGTTACGAAAGAAACACAACTCACAACAGGGCTTTATTACTGCTACTGCACCACCATGGCATGCAAGTAACTATGTAGTCAGCTATAAACAGTAAAATGTCATCATCTTGCTGAAATAAAAAGAACATGAAAAATACAGATATAGTAGTAAACATCAATTATCTTTTTATATCTTTCATATTTACCAGAAGTCTATCATTACATGAGGCATTTATACCCCTGTATCACTCTCCTGTGCTAGTATGGTGGCAAATTTGGAGTTGAGAATCTATACTTTCAACAAGCTCATACAAAACTACTGGTTTCACACTTTACTGCTGTCAACATGTAATGTGCAAATGAGAACGTGACACGTCTGCTACCTACCCCTTAGCATCCTCTTATTCTTTTGCATATTCATGAATTTTGAGTAAATAAAAAGTCTGAGGGTTATTAAAGCTGTTTGCTAGGTTGTCTGTTGTGGTGACAGAGCCTCCCAGAAATGAATGTCCTACAGAAAGGAAACTCTTTAATTTGCTTTGTGTTGCTGAGTATTGACTGTGTGAGATTCCATAGTGGATGCTGGATTTGAGAATGACTGTTGGAAGTGATTTGGATTTTGAAATATGTGTTTGATTTTTGTTATGCAGGGTAATTCCTCAACTGGTGTGAAAGTGAGAATGAGATGAAATTCTGTATCTGGGATGAAAAAGCCCTTCCATACTTTATTATAAAAACAAGGGTCTAAGTGCTGACTGGAATTAATTTCTTCTGCTTGGAAGTCAGGACAATGTATAGATACTGGCAAATTTCAATACTGGAATGGGAGCAGGTAGAATAACAGCAAGTTGAACTCTCCTTAAACCTGCAATCTTGAAGATTCTCTTGGAAAAAACCAGCAAACTTGATTGCAGAAGTTTTTCCATGCTCAATTAATATTGTTAGTTGGCATGGAGGACCCACATGCGATCTTTGCAAAATACGTCATTCAGAATTCAGAACAGACTCTATAGTACAGAAATATGAAAGCCCACCCATCATTCTTCTGCAGCCCAGATTATGTTTATGAGGCTTTTGCAAGGTAAAGAAAGTTAATAATGAAATGCTCAAATCATCTTCTTTCTATAGAACTATCTTTCAAATATTGCATGTGGTGTTCTTGGGTTACACCTATGCTAAATTCAAAAGCTGCCTACATATTTCGGGCAATGATAAAAGAACACCTAGATCCAAATGATCCTCTTTAGTTCCTGCTTGCTGGAAAGAAATCTTAATGCTCATTACAAGGAAAGAAGTGTACAATTCTCATTATTACATTAAGCTATACAAAAATGTCCTTTATTTTCCTGGAATTTGCTTAGTCTTCAATTATACAGTTTCCTTCTACATTACAAAACAATGTACAGTTTTTCCTGGTTCTATTCAAGGATTTTCCCTGCTCTGATATATTCAGGATTAAGAATACTAGGTATTTTATTTCATATTTTGTTGTTATCTGGATCCACTCTTCACATTAAAGCTCATCAAACGTACTCATACCTACCAGAAGTTTGTTCTGCTTTGGGGTATGCAGGCTGTGTGACTAGAACAGAGCACAGTACCTCATAGGTTCATTCATAGATTTGCCTCCATAAAAACTGAGGCTGTAATATAGCTTTCAATGGAAGCCATTTAAAAAGAAAACATTACAGAATATACAATAGTAATTTTTGAATCTCAGACACAAGTTCCTTGACGTGTTGAAAGATGATGTTTTCGATTTCTGACTGCTGAACTCTTATCTTTACTGTCCGCGGGCTTCTGTTGTGAAATGTCTATCAGTGCACTTGCGATTGCAAGACCTGCAAGATAAATAAAGGAGAAACAAAATATAATGCCCAGCAGTGTGATTGGTACTTTCAAGCCAAGTTTTAGTACTTTCCCAGAAGCGATCAGCTTTTTTTCAGAGTCAGATAACAAGGTCTCAACCTGGTAACAGTGAAGAAACAGTGGAAGGGAAAAAGTACAGTGAAGACACTGGACTGAGTGTCTCATTTAAGTCTCTTATTGATATGTTGCATGATCATCTCTCTTTATCACCATTTTCTTGGTTATGTGGACCAGCAGCACTCTGACATGGAGTTTCTCTTAATAATATTCAAGTATTGCATTTAGAAATGGATTAAACTAACAATCAGAACACAAATTGTAAAGGAGACCACAGTTAAGACTAAATTTTATCTGTGTATATTTTCCTTTGCCACATATTTTCCTTTGCCTCCCTAACTTGGGAATATTCATATGTCAGTATTTACCATGAACAAAAAGATATGAAAATATCTTTCCAGGACACTTGGATTTGTGAACAGACAGTGAAGCACGATATTGTTGGCCTGGACAAATTCTAAATGTCATCAACTGACTCAAACTCTTCTTTTCCAGATTCTGGTTAAGTTCTTGATACTTCATGACCTGTTATAATCTTAACAAGGTCTTACAGAATGCATGGAGAGGCACGAGTGAGAAATGAGTAGTTCAAGAGTTTACTCTTACATTTGTTTTTTACTGTATACTTGCTAGAAATTACTGACTACTGCTGAAATGCTGTGACTGACAACACAGTACATGGTAATGCTGAATTTTTAAATTCACACACATAATATTGCAATCAAACTGATTAGGAGGATGAAAGACCTTGACAGGCTTGAGAGGGGCACCTGTGCAAACCTCATGAAGTTCATCAAGGTCAAGTGCAAGATGCTGCACCTGGGTCAGGGCAATCCCAAGGACAAATACAGGCTGGGAAGAGAAACGATTGAGAGCAGCACTAAAGAGGACTTGGGGGTGCTGGTGGATGAGAAGCTCAACGTGAGCCAGCAATGTGCACTCGCAGCCCAGAGAGCCAAAAACATCCTGGGCTGCATCACCAGATGTGTAAACAGAAGGTTGACGGAGGCGATTCTCTCCATGTACTCCACTCTTCTGAGACCTCACCTGGAAGTTTTAAGCTGAAGGAGGGTAGATTTAAATTAGGTATTAGGAAGAAATTTGTTACCGTGAGGGTGGTAAAGCACTGTGAGAGGTTGTCCAGAGAAATCATGAAAACCCCAACCCTGGAGGTGTTCAAGGCCAGGCTGAGGGGGCTTTGAGCAACTTGATCCAGTGGGAGGTGTCCCTGCCCATGGCAGGGGAGTTGGAACTGGATGAGTTTTAAGGTTCCTTCCAGCCCAAACCATTCTATGATTCTATGATATTTTCTACTGCACCATAGTTGCAATAAAACACAATAAAAATTATGCATTACATAATGCACCCATTATGTAAGTAACGATGGTACTGGTTCTCCACATTGCCCAATACATTTTAATCTAACCAGTAACAGTACTATTCAAAAGGGAAATCATAGAAAGTACTTTACATGTTTAACAAGTAGTCTCTATTTTTCCACTGAGGCTTGTACCAAACTTAGTTCACCTACTATAGAACAAAATTTTGCAATACTTTTCACGGATTCCCTTATTACAACATGATCTATTAAGAAACTGTGCTTACAGAAGGAGAAAAATTTACAAGTGTTTCTACAGGCTTCTCTCTTAGTCTGTGATGTACTGTCAGATTCAGTTCAGGTTCTCATTATTGTGAAAAATTCTATGCTATTGCACACTCTAATGCTATCTTTCTTGCTTCAGAAAAATGTTGCAAGAATTAATTAATGTGCATACAGCTTTTTGAAAATACACCGCACTATACTGTAAAATGCTAAGTACAATTATCATTGCTACATTTCAGGATATGTAAGAGCCAAGATTAATTAAGTCCTTTTTCTCACATACACATATATTTCCTGGCAGGAGCTAGTGATGCCTTAAATTGGACTTTGATAAATTAGATTTTCAAAATCTTTGAGGCACCTTTCAAGTACCAGCATTATGTGCTATCAGGAAATTCAGGCCTAAAAACTAAATAACATTTGGGTACTTGCTTACATATGATCCTGTTTCTAACAGCTAGGCTTAGGGAGTGTGCCAAATGGAAACAGACTTTCCATTTTTCATAAGATATTTCAAAATACACTTGGATGGGTGATGTTAACCTCACTTTACATAACAATTAACAAAAGGAAGAACTATTTCTTTCAAATCTAATGCTGCATACTGGGATATACTGGCATGCTCTTAGAGTTCCATTAAAATCGGGTCACTACAGAAGATCATTTTTCAAAATGTCACACAAATCATCTGATGAAATTAATTTATTATGTTCTCTACGCCCCAGCATAGTTCCTTGTTATCAAAGCAATACAATTAACTGGGCAACAATTCATTATTTCAGACTGGCAGTCTAAAGGAGTTTCATTTACCAAGTCAAGCTGATGCACAGGCACTGCAAGCAAGTGGAATTTACATCAAAATACAACAGAGGATTTGATTAAAATGCTGTGGCTTAAACATTTATTAAAAGAAAAACCCCAAAATATTCCCTTTATTTTACAAGTTTGGTATCTAAACAATAATTGTGAATATATTTGCAATAGTTAAAGTTGGAACTGTAAATTGTACAGTGCTCTACATCTGTTACTTCATAAGTTATTCCATGTACCTGCTTTCCCAGAATGCTTCCATTTAAATATCAGACCTATCACCCAAACTGATATTTTCCAAATGGTCTCTGGTTGCTACTGGTTCTTAAGTGTGGTGACAGGAACAGTGCAATCAGTGAGTATTCCACGTGGAGAACCAATGGGTCACCTCTAGTACTCTAATTTCTGGAGATTCAAGCCTCCCTGCCAAACCAAACTTATTTTTAAGTTCAGTTTGTTTTTCTACTAAATGTTATAGAAATAACCTGACCCAGTTCTGTGCAGCTAAAACAATCTGTAGCTTCTTTTAAGGATATGTATGGAAAGATCATTAAGAAGTGAGCCCACTCAAATACATAAGCAGAAAGAACATTTTTGTAAGAGATAATTGCATCCACAATGAGAAAATACCAGAGAATGCAATATGAACTTGGTTATCTTTAGCAGAACTATTGTCTTTCCTAATGGAAGTTAAATGGTAATAGTTTAGTCTCGGGAAGCAAGTGTCTAATCATAAAATTACTGGTGTGTGAATTTTTTTGTCCTTTTTTTAATTTTACAATTCTGCAAAACAATTAATAAGTACAGGAATAAAATACAGCACATCAAATGAGATTGCCTTGAAAAGCGCTTTCCCCCTTTATATACAAACAGCACTTTCATTTTGCATTTGAACAAAAGCATCTGACAAAGTCATTCATTTTGAGATGCTCTCCTCCCAGCCTCCGTAAAAACAGGCAGTACTATATATTTTAATTTTGCAGCAAACAGCTTCATTAGGCGTGAAAGGTTAATTGCAGGTTTAAGTGCAGTTCAGGGAACAGTGCACGGGTCTGTAGTGAATAGCACAGTCTGCTACAGGAAGGCTGAGTGCTATAAACTGTTTGCCCTGCTGAAATGTTTTACTACCTCATTTACTAACTGTCTTCTTTTACTGCTTGTATTTGTAGTTCTTCTAAACCTTTAATAGCTACAGTTTTATTTCACTGTAATCAGATTTAAATGGAAATACCCATGCTGGGATGTTTAAACGTTTTTCCTCTGATTGTCTACAGCTACATTTGAACTGATGGAAGGCTACACTATCTCTCAGAGTAGAAAAAAAAACCCCTAACATTGAAAAAGTTTGTCTTACACGCTGGCGTGCATATTTAAAACCTTTTTTCCTCTTCTATTGTTCATTTTAATGAGAAATGCATTGAGTTCTTACTATCCCCTTTGTTCAAAGTAAGGGAACAAAGAATGACCTCAGCTTCATGGTTAGGCAGGTAAATGGATTTGATTTTTTTTCAATTTAAATATGTATTATTCAGAGATACCATTTCGATAGATGTCTTCATTTGATTAAATCCTACACGTTTTCATTGTTAGGCAGAATCGGAACATTCAGAAAGCTGAAAACAATAAAATAACTACAACTCAGGTAGATCAATTTGATTTCTTTGATATTTTGACCAAAATTATAGTCATTGCTTAAGGTGACCTTAAACAGTGAAAATAAAATGACAGCTACTATATAGAGAAACTTAAACAGAAAACACTAGGTAAACACTATCCTATTAAAGGAACAGCTCCACCTCTCAGCATCCAGCAGTCTTCATGTCACTTCACTTCATTGACTCTTTCAAGATGTGTTACTGTACATTCTCATCTAATAGTAGACAGAGTCTTTTTATCATGAAGTATCTGTTATTTAAAGTCTTTCCATTGGAGAAGATGCAATGCCCATTGCACTGCCCATTGTACAACTGGATCTAAGTAGTCTGAAGATGTACTGAGGATATGATGAGAATTTCAGACTCTCATGCCTCATGAAGATGTCCATAGCAAACAGTGAAGTCAGTGAAGACAATTTCATGCTCATCAATAAAGCTACGAGCTATTATGTGGTGAATTAATGAGTTTTGTCATTTAACATTATTTCAAGTCTATAAAGAACTCTTTTGTAAATACACAATATATAATACCTGTATAAATGGCATTTATATACAAACCCACCTTGTTAATAATGTGGTGTTATATTATCTGTTTCTTAATTTGATGAAGCACATCACATTCACCATGATGTTCATGCATGGAGGCCAGAATTGCATCCATTTAATCTTCATAGGAAATATATGCTAGCCATAGTGTCTATAAAGATGGAGGAACATAAGTTTCAAGAAGGTTGTTACTAGAAAAGTGATTTTGAGTACCCACTGAGAAAAATCACACTTTTTATGAGTCATTTTGGTAGGAATATTCTCAATTCAGTTTAGTTATTTGATAAAATATTTAAGATTGTCTGGTACTTCCTATACTTTTCTTGTTTTTCTCAAATAAACTTTCTCCAACTGGACTCACTCATGATTAATTTCCATGACTGAAAAGGCCAGAGCATTGTTTGTGCTACACACTCCTATGCTATAGATCAAGTTGTGTCAGGAGGTATTGCAAAGGTAGATAAAAAGGAACCAGAACAGAATTTAGGTTTGAAAAGCACGATCCACAAAACGTTCTCCCAACCACATACAAATCTGATTCTCAGTGTCTACTTTCCAGGAGAAAAATTAAGTCACCTGAGTTTCAAGACTGTACGTGGTCAGAGGAACCACTGTATCTTACAATAGAGCTACGTTCATTTCAAAGTCAGAAAACAGTCAAATCCTTCATGTTTACCCGAGGGTCATGCTCTGGCAGGTGTGCTTAGACAATATCCAGAGATCATGGACTTAGTCACAGAGGAAAAAAATCATAAGCAACTGCCAAGAAGAAGAAGTATCTTCATAACCTGTTATATTGAATAGGTGGGCTTTTTTTTAAAATCAGATTTTTTTAAAAAGGACAAGTTAACAGCACCTCAAAATCACAGTCTTTTTATG
This sequence comes from Tapera naevia, assembly GCA_033556795.1. Lineage (NCBI taxonomy): Eukaryota > Metazoa > Chordata > Aves > Cuculiformes > Neomorphidae > Tapera > Tapera naevia. The sequence goes on from JAUMJJ010000156.1 coordinate 779,094, forward strand.
GGCTTCTTTTCCTGTTTGGTCCATGGATGTGTATTTTAAGTTGACACTACTGTTACTATGAGAAAGATATATTGAACAAAACTAAACTAACTGAGAAATTACTTTGGGCAAGTAACACTGTCATTTTTTTTTTTTCAGTGATGATTTCTGCTAGATGGGAGGGCAGCCAAGACTCCAGGAGGTAAGCTTTCCTTTTCTTATGCATATAACTTAATTAAATAAGTAAAATATGAGACAGAGCTTAAACCATAACAATAATAAACACAATAATGATAGTGTGGAACGAAATAGCCATACACAAGTAGAGAGGAGATGTCATCCTCTTCTGTATTATACCCTTGGTATTTAGTAATAACAGCTATCTATAAGAAGCTAAGAATCTCTTATTCCCAGAATAGACTTATAAATTACTTGCTGTCAGTTTGTGGGAAATGCAGACTACACAATAAAGGATCTTTTACGAAACATTCAGCCTTTCCCAATCTTTCTCATTTGCAAATGGAAATGGCCCTACGTATTTGTGTGAAATATTTGTGCTCCAGGGGGCCAGGAGTGATTTTTCCTGTATGGTCAGGCAGCTTCCCCTTCCCTTTCCATGTGAGATATCTGTATTTCAGTCTGTAATCCAGGCCTGTACAACATCAGATGTCTTTAAACCAGGCCCACCAGTGGTTAAAATATAGCATGGGCTGTTTGGCCTCTCTGGCTACGGACAGGCAGGGATTGATTATGCACTTTGGGATAACTCTTGTCCATTTAGCAGGGCAAACCCCATACTGATGAGGGGACCTAATGAGGAGTTGAAGACACTACGATAGTAGGTTGGGATTGACGCAATCTGATTGCTTCAATGTGATTGGTGCATCTAAATGGAGTTAAATCCAGTTGGAAACCAGTCATGAGTGGTGTCCCCAGGGCTCAGTGCTGGGTCCAGTCCTGTTCGATATATTTATCAATGATCTGGATGAAGGGATCGAGTGCACCCTGAGCAAGTTTGCAGATGACACCAAGCTGGGTGGAACTGCCGATTTGCTTGAAGGAAGGGAGGCTCTGCAGAGGGATCTGGACAGGCTGGATCGATGGGCTGAGACCAATGGGATGAGGTTCAACAAGGCCAAGTGATGAGTCGTGCACTTGGGACACAACAACCCCGTGCAGCATTACAGGCTGGGGTAGGAATGGCTGGAGAGCTGCCTGGAGGAGAAAGGCCTGGGGGTGTTGGTTGACAGCGGCTGAACATGAGCCAGCAGTGGCCAAGAAGGCCAAGAATCTTGGCCTGTGTCAGAAACAGTGTGACCAGCAGGACAAGGGAGGTTATTGTCCCCCTGTACTCGGCACTGGTGAGGCCACACCTCAAGAACTGGGGTCAGTTCTGGTCCCCTCACTACAAGAAGGACATTGAGGTGCTGGAGCACGTCCAGAGAAGGGCGACAAGACTGGGGAAGGGACTGGAGAATAAGTCCTACAAGGAGATGCTGAGGGAACTGGGATTGTTTAGCCTGGAGAAGAGGAGGCTGAGGGGAGACCTCATCACTGTCTACAACTATCTGAAAGGAGGTTGTGGCGAGGTGGGTGCTGGTCTCTTCTCCCAAGTGAGAGGTGATAAGATGAGAGGAAATGGCCTCAAGTTGTGCCAGGGGAGGGTTAGACTTGATGTCAGAAAAAATTTCTTCCCTGAAAGGGTGCTCAGGCCCTGGCAGAGGCTGCCCAGGGCGATGGCTGAGTCACCATCCCTGGAGGGGTTTAAAAGGCAGATAGATGAGTTTCTTTAGGAAGGGGACAGGTATGGTTGGACTTAATCTCAGAGGTCTTTTCCAATCAGATAATTCTGTGATTCCATGATTCAATGATTTTGAATAACTGAAGATTATTTTTCCCCCATCCTCTTTTCTCAAATCAAGCCCTCCTGGACCAAAAGAATCATAGAATCATTAAGGTTGGAAAAGACGCTTAAGATCAAGTCCAACCATAAACTTCACATTGCCAAGTCCACTACTAAAACAAACTTTCTGTACCCTGCATTTCTTGAATATAAGTTGTGAAGCCTCAAACAGGTGAACCAGCAGCAAAATACATTTACAGTTTTAGGGTTGGAAAAAGCAAATTTATATATATGAAACACTTTCAGAAAGCTATTAATCAAATGCATGCAGAGGAAATCACCTGTAGCTCCCAACATAATTGTTATTCGAAGTTATTAGCAAAGCAAGGGTTTTGGTCTTCACCTGGTGGCTATTAAAAAAAACATCTGAAAAGGAATAACCTGCTTAGAATATGTGCAAGCCTCATGTAGATTAATTCCTCAGTCTTTTCCCACTGCATATTACACATCATGTGTTCAAAAGCAAGTAATTACCCAGGTTTCTCTAATGGATAGTAAAATTTGAAACATTCAGATATTTTCTCACATGAACTATTGAATTTTCAGTTTGATTACATCTCCTTTCCATTGAATCATTTATCCATATGTTATGAAAAACATCTCTGTTCTTGCGATGTTGTGCAGCCATTTAATTTGTTTTCAAGAAAATCACTATAAACTAATTTTCTACTCTGCAAGAATTTGGTGAAATGCATTAATCATGCTAGAATCTAATTTGGTCTTACAAACCTATTTCTGTAGAAGAGAAAAACATCTACTTGGAGTACTGAGGAACCACTATTTTCACTTACTTCTAGCATTACCTGCTAGAAACAAAATTATAGTTGGTTTTGTTTAGAAGTCAGCACTACAGCTGTGATACAGTTGTGGTTATTTTATGAACCTCTTTATAGTAACCAGACACATCTGGATTGCAAAGGCCTCCTCTAAACCAGCACACTTGAAGTTATATGTACAGCATTATTTCACTCTGTCTCCATCTTCAGCAGTTGTCTTTCATAGGGACAGTGTATGCCAACCAGAGAGAAATGAAGATATGAAAACTGTAAAAAATGGAGAGCTTGAGTTGTAGCATTTTCAATGCTTTTTACCCAGATCTATCTATGCAGTTGGACTCCAATCACTGCAATGAAAGCTAAAGCCTCACTAAATATTGCGAGCAGGATGAACACCTCTGAGGCAGAGATTTATCATTCATATAAAGAGTGTGATCAACCTTCCAGTAATACAAGTACTGAACTATCAGTTCATGTAATTAAGTAATCAGAATACTGTATATGTGTCTGTGTATGAGTATCTGGAAAACAGAGAGAAGGCTCAAATCCAACTGAGCAATCAAGAGAACAATAGAAGCACAGAAGGCAGAGGTATTCGCCAGGGTTTGCTCCCCTCCAGAGGAGTCTTATTTGCAGGGGGTGATTTAAAGCAGATCTCTTCCTCTCTGTAGAGGAGATCTGGGGTGATTAACCTCACCAGGTGAATTTCAGTTTCTTCTGAATACCTCCCAAAGTTCCATCTGGATCATAACTTATATCGTCAGATTTGCAGCTTTACTACTCTCTTCTCCTCAAGACAAAACACAAAACATTAAAGACAATAGGCTTAAGGGCCCAAGATGGGCCAATTCTACCCCCACTGGAGAAAAACCAAGTCTACTTACATTATCATTTACTTTTAAGGAAGAAGATCAGAGGAATAATCCTTAAAGATGCAGTTTCTCACTCTTGCACCTTTATTTTGCAGATGCTGGGGTTTTTTCCCTTGTCAGAAATTTTGTTTACACTGTGAAGTGATGAATATGTTCATGCAAACAAAGTATTATAGTTGACTAAAAATTCAATAGGATTGTAGCTTATTCAAAAGCAGGTATAGTATCTGCTGTGCTTTCCCATAATGAATTCTCTCTTCTAAGTTTTGCTTTCCAAGGCTGACGAAGTACTGAACATGTTTTCTATTTCTAACATACTGCTGCAATACATCATCATTCTAACCACTGTTTGGCTTGTAATTTGGTTCTGGTCAAATAACAATGGCAGTTTTTCAGTATTCTGCTGATTTCCACAATTAGACATTCAGGACATCCCCAGCTCCATAGCCAGCAGTCACTCTAACAAAATAAATGATCTTAGGAGTGTAACACAGAATTAAGCCAACAGGACAGAAAGTGTGCCCAGAATTTTGAACCATATTTTGAAATAAGTGACAAATTCAGGGTTCTTAAGATCTCTAACAAGGATATTTGTGCTTTTAGTACTTCTTAATGCTCAAAAATAAGGAAAAATAACAACACAAATGCCATGCTGTCAATATTAAGATGGCTCCATCACCAAAGCATCGGTTGTATAGAACATTGATTTTTATTAATTCTAGTAGAAAATCTTCATAAAAGGCTAAAAAGCTCAAACCAAAAAGATATTTTAAACACCAAAGCTTGTATACAAATAGCCCTACCTGGTCGGAACCGAAAGACAATAATCCTCAGTGGGATTCCAGGCTTTACAGCTACTCATTTATTCTTTCCTGGATCTTCTGTATTACACTGAATGTACTATATTATAACTTTAACAGGCAAAATGACACACTTAGACCTGGTTACTGTCAAAATGTATGGAAACAGGGTTACATTTCAAACACTGCATGTTCATAACTGATTACAAACACTTGGTCCCATGGACTCAATACTGATAAATATCAGTAAAATTATGGTAGCTGAGCACCATCTCCATTTGTGAGACACATGTGGGTAGAGCAAATGTCTGAAGCTCTGAAATAGTAACACTATGACTGCATATCACTGAAAATACATTACATGCCCCAGGCATGACTCCTAGTTTGGAGAGAAAACTGACAGTAGGTAGTCACAGCTTGGTACCTAGCTCTATGTGTACTCCCACTCCAACAAGTAGCACTCTTTGTGTAATATATCAATCCCATCACAGAATATGAAAGAATTGTTCTGATACAAAGACAACAAAGCTATAACTTTTGGCATTTAAAATATTCCTCTAGATGCCCCTTTATGCCTGAAAAGACTTGAGAAAGATCCTCTCAAAACCCAAATGCAGGTTCAGTGTTTCTCCTGTTAGGAACCTTGTACACAATATTTCACACAAGCTGTGAAATATTACTCTCCTGGGATTTGACATAAAACTTAGCCTGATGCATACACCACCTTTTTGTCCAACAAAGCAAAATCTCTCACTTCCTGTTGAACAGTACTCGTGATGTTAGATGGATGTGAAAGTAAAAGGGAGAAACCAAGTGAAAGATACAGTCCAGTAGTTCTCATAAAGCCCATTTCCCAGCAACATCAGCTCCAAGAATAAGCACTTAGTGAAAATAAACCTTCAGATACCAAAGACTTACAACAGCAGCCCTTCCTCATCACTAGTCATGGGAGTAACAAGTGGCAGAAACAAAACCAGGGAGAAGATGTGGAGTTTTCCAATGTCAGGGTGGTTCTTAGAGGCAAGAGGCAAAATTTAGAGCCATTCTATGCATTGTTCTTTGCAATATTTTCATTAAAAACTGACATGCTGTACAAAGTATCATGTTGGTTGTGATTAGGAGCTAGTTTTCATTTATGTATTTTCAAAAACTTTTTACTATGTGATGAAGGAGAAACAAACCATCAGCAGGACATGAGAATTCCCTCACTGCGATTTTGCTAAATCTCCCATCTGTTTTTCAAAACCAAAAATTATGTTGGGTCTCCTATTTTCTACTCAACTGCTGACCTTTTCCCCCTCTATTTTTTCCCATATGCTTTTTGATCACATATGAAAAACTTGGCTTTGGTTCTCTTATTTCCTGATTTTCTACATTTCAATTATATTTTAATGGCTATATTTATAGTGATGATGATACAAGAGTGTGTTGTGAATTAAATCTGTTTTGTACTATCCCAGCTTCTGAGAACTGCTACAATTTGAGCTGCTTTCTTCCATAGCCTCTGAAGTGCCTTCTATAATATAATAATATAATAAAACCTGAATCTGCTCTTCCCTTTGCAATGCAATCCAGCATTCTGTTTCCCATAATGCTGCTACATTATGATTTGCAGCTATAAATAATTATCTGAAGTTATAAAGATAAAATATAAAACTTTAAAGCAATACCATTAGACACCATACACTTGAGACTCCGAAGCAGCCGTAAGCAAACATTGATTTTCATAAAGAATAGAAAAGAAGGTGATAATGAAAAGCATTGTTCCTGCTTAGGATTAGTTCAGAAAAAGCCTGCTTTTCTTGGGTACAAAGAATAGAAACAGTGGGTAAGCAGTGGCAAATTGCACCTTGTTTCTAGCAGATGGGGCACCAGCACATTTTATGACCTCTTCCTTAACAGGCAAAGGGCCAGGGGTAGAAACAGCTGTGAGAATGGTGTTTGACAATGTGTGATGTTCAGCAATAGAAGTTGTTCCCCCCAAAAGAGGAAGGATTAGAGATGAAAGGGACTTATCTAAACCTCTGCAAGGCTTCTGTTGAGATGTGTGAACTTGTGAGTTGGTTTTTGTTTGTTCTGTCTTGTCTGGACAAGCGTTCAATATAACAACAATGGAATACATAGGATTCCTATTTTTTTCCTACACTATATTTCATTGCCTTCCTTCTAAATACACCTCCATTTTCCACTCTTATTTTTGCTTCTTCATGTTCCACTAAGCTTGAGATGCCACACTATTTAACTCCCTTTAAAAACTACTTCTTTTTCTCTACCTAGACTTACAATAATCAGGAATTCTCTGTGAATCTGATGTTAGTTACTAAGACTACTCTAACTCTCTTCCATATTCTTTCATCTCTTTGGACTGCACTAACGTGAGGAGGTGGTGGTGTGGAAGGCTTTAAAAGCTGCAAACATCTTAGTCATTTATATAACTTGTCCTTCTCATGACTTCTCATTTTAGTGGGCAAGAAAATATTTTTTATGCAAGAAAATATGCATGCCCACCACTTAACAGTAGGGATAAAAAAGCTGTTCACATTTGAACTATGATCTAATTATTTCTTTAAAAGTGAAGTAGATTGTGAATAATCTAAATACAGCCAGCCTTATTTCATTATTTCAGTCCCGCGTGTGCTGTAAGAACAATATTTACTTCCAAGATTTGAAAAGCTGTGTGTTAACTAGTGCACATTTTTATGCCACTTTTCAGCTTTGATATGTTGAGCTGTACTTTCACTACTCATGCTGCAAAAGGGACGGAAATGTGTTTTTCTCTCTGGGATGGCCTCAAGGATACAGCTGTCCTCTGTGCCAGTGTGAGATGCACATGAAGCTGCTGAAGGTCCACAGAGGCTGAGGCAGCATTGTTAAGTCCTCTCCAAATCCACTGAGATGGATTTCAAGGGGAGGGAAGTAGAGCCAGGAGGCTCTTGCAAGAATAAACAGCTTTTAGGGTGAGGTATAGCATTGCTGTGCTCTGCTGAAGCTGCATATGCTCAGTAATTTCATCCAGGATGAAGTCACAATGCAGTCTTATGTTTTCATCTGGCTTCCAACTCTTTGCCTTTTCATTTACTCAAGTAAAATCTACCTATTGCCCTGAAACTTGCTTATTCTGTTCAATACCAACAGTTGTATTAGGTCCAGACAACGAGATTATTTTAATGAAACAAATGGTTAACCATTTACGAGCCTATAAAAAGATCTAAATATTGGTAGAAGAAATCTGGTTCCCAAAATTGAAAGCCTGACTTCAACAAGTTGAATTTTCACAATTTTCTTTCCCCTACAACACTAACTCTGTTCAGTCATATTTTAGAGCTTCCATTTACCAAATCAGTGTCTAATGACCTTTCCACAGTGGTTTAAATATGAAGACAAGAGATGTACCCAGGGAAAAAAAAACAGCATTAAAATACAGAGCTTGCAATCTCCAAAGGGCTACACAAATTAACTAATGCCTGCTAATATAGGGATTAGCTTGTTTGCCTGGGTTTAGTGCAATGACTATATTTCTGAATGCCATCATTCAATGAGAGATGGTTTGGTATCACCCTGAAGCCAGGACAGCTTTTCTTAATGCATAATGTGTTTAACATTTGTGTATTCTCCACTGGAAGAATCTATTTGGAGTATTTATTATTTGCAAACGACAACTACTTTTGGAGAAACATTTTGAAATCAAGAAAGATTGCGACACTAGGCAAAACCATAATGGATTGGTTTTGGCTAGGTGGGATTAGGATGGAGCTATTGACATTTGACCTGGGATGACTGCTGTGTTCTACACAAATTTCATAGGCTTTGACCCCTCACAGCATCTTCTCGGAGCAAATAGCACAGGAAATCCCTAAAGGAAAGAGCTGTCTCCTCTGTGGGGCTGTCTCTTCCCTCCTCCTTTTGGGGAAAAAGGTAACAGACAGAACAGTCTTTGCCTGTGGACTTCCCAGAGGACCACGTTCCATGGCACGTACCAGCCCGGCGTTTGGGGGCTGGATTAGGCACACGTCTCTACAATTGTTTATGTAACAAGGTCCCAAGTCACCATGAGGCCTCTGAAAGCTTCAAGAGTATAAATAATAACAACAAAAAGAGTAATAAAGAGTAACAAAACTGGTAGAATCGCAGGTGTTTGTGGAGCTTTGGAGTGACTGCAAGAAAGCTGGCACTAGTGCAATGCATACGGAAACAGCTTGGAAAAAGCAATCTGGAAAAAAAATCCCACTATGAATATAATGAATGGAGTCTTTATTCCACATATGGAAGTGTTTCTGATACTACCAGAAGAAGGTACAATATTTATCATTCTAGGATCACAGAGAACAGAACAACAATATTAAATCATGAGAGTTTTTATTTGTGAATTGGCATTGTTTTCTCTCCCTTGTGCTACCAGAATGATAAATGCTTTCCTTTATGTGAAGAAGAAAAGGTTTGAAACTGGCTGTGCATTCTATATATTCACACTGCAATTGTTTAGAGAAGTCTGGTTAAATCCTAATAAATACAATTTTTACATTAAAGGTGCTAACAAGCATTTTGGGGTGGTGGGTGTTTGTTTTTTCATTCACACACACTTCTACTTGAGAGTTCCCTTCATGATATTTTATTTTCTAGGGCAGATGAAGCAAGCTGCAGTTATCAGAGTTCTTAGGATAACTGGTGGGAATACTGCAGAAGCACAATGAGATCAAAGTGGATGGAAAAGCAATCCCCAAATGACTGAGAGCAAAACTGCACCAGTCCCAGAATTACAGAAAGAGCTGATGTCTATGTGACATATTAAACACTTGCATTTGAATTTTTAATATCAAAATAAATGTCACAGCATATTCATGAAGAATCTACTTGTTTTGAATACTCAACTGCTACTCCTTGTTATAGATTATACCTCGCCCAGGGAAGTTGTGGATGCCCTCTCCCTGGAGGTGTTCAAGGCCAGGCTGGGTGGAGTCTTGAGCCCCCTGATCCAGTGGGAGGTGTCTCTGCCCAAAGCAGAGGGGTTGGAACTGGGTAAGGTCCTTTCCTACCCAAACCATTCTATGATTCTACGATTTCACTTCTCATCTCTCTTTAATTCCTGCTGAATGAATTTCCAACACTTGATAGGGGGTTACTTTTTTCCATTTTTCTCTTACATTTTATGTTTTCAAAAGCTAGCATGGACTATTCCACTGATCAGATGAGGGTTAACATACTTTGCTGCCAATATTTTCAAATGCAAGTAATATCTTCTGATTTGCACATTTCAGGATGAATGTGGTGCATCACTCCGTCATCTCACATGGCTCAGCTTTGAGAGCTTCAGGGCTTGGCTCTGCCTTTAGTGCCCTAAGTAAACACCATTGAATTTGTTTTAGACAGTAAATACTGATTGTGTAAATAAATATATAACTAGTAATCTGATTTCCAAAGATATGTGAGAAAGACCCCAAGAAAGGATTATTTTATAATGGTATAATTGGGTGCATACTCTGAGTGCTGGGGGAGAATTCCTAGAACACAGCAAATTTTATCATACAGATTTCAATTGCTAGGTTAGATACACTTAAGAATAATATTTTAAATCACATAGAAATGTACTCGGTGCATTTCAGGATGCAAGGGTAGAATGGCTCTTCAAAATATCTTGATGGGTCTCCATTTTCTTTTTCAGTCTAATTGCTACTACTGTTACTCAGAAATATTCCTGCAGCCTTCATCAGCCCCAGTCAGGGATGCAGCTCCCACTGTGTTGGGTGTAATATGTGAGCACCAAAGAGCTTCAACAACTTTTCACTCTGCTTAAATGTTCCTGTTAAAAGAAACATATTCACAGACCTCTTTAACCCACAGATTTTGAAGTCAAGGTGAAAATGAAAATTTATCTAGACATTTCTTTTATGGAATAACCTACTACGTAATGAAAGTCCTGCAAATCACTATCAATTATCAGTTACACTGTGTAGTTCAGAGGCTTCAAAATATAATTCTGACATCCTGTTACACAGCTACTACTTTGCAAATAGCAAGAAAGAATACAACCTTCCTCACTCCTGACATTGGCCTTGTACTATTTTACATGAATAACTGCCAATATAAATAATGCATAGATCAATGGAGCAATAAGACTACATCAGTCAACTTCCTTTTTGAGAGATCTGGACTAAATTATTGTGAAAACTAATAAATGACTAAACTGAAAAATTCAATGACTTGTATCATTAATTTTAAGATCAGACTGAGTGACTGAGTTTTATTTAAAAGCCGTTTATGGTTACAATTAAGCATAGAATACCCAGGTAAAAAAAAAAGCTTTGTAGTTTTGAACACATAGCAACACTAAAGGAAATTTCTGGGGGAATTTTAGGACCTGTGAAAACAAAGTTTTGTGTAGAAAATCATGCATACAGGAGTTACACTGAAAAGTTTTCAAGAAGTTTACAGATTCTGATAGATTTCAAGCTGGATGTGTCAAAAGATAAGTCCTGACACTGGCAGGCAGTCTCCCTTGAAAATTTAGACTCTGTATACAGAAAACTTCAGGTAAACCAATTTCTGCTTTCACCTCTGCCTCCAAATGCTGGTCTCAAAGGACTTCATTTCAGCCAAGGCCTGTCAACACCCCCCTCAATGCTTTTCATTACTGAATTCCTTCTGTATGTTCTCTGTCAGCTGTGTTAAAATAATAAATTCACAACCAAGTGATTTTTGAAAAGGGAGAGAAACACTTGAACTCATCCCCTGATTTTGTTATTTCAGCATGTAAAACCAGGGGGCATATTTAAAGCTGTTGTTGGAGGTCCATGCTTCCCACACCATTTATGGGGTTTAAAGTAGCAGCAGGTTGAGCAGAAGTTATAATAAAAGTCATTTTCAGTAGGATGACTATGAGACTTTTGGGGTGAGCTCCAGCGAGTGCATATCCTTTAAAATCATTGATATTAATGGTAATCCACCACAGAATAGGTGCCCTTAATCGGTGCTTTGAAATAATTAAATCACTTTTTATATTCTGTTGCATCCGGGGGGAATTCAGGACAGTTCTAAAACTCTTTTGAGAGGTGATTCTGTACAGCTTTTGTCAGCATTAAGGGAGGAAAATAAACAAAATTCACACTGCTGGATTAAGAAGGTAACAATGGTTATAGCACCTTAAAAGCAGAAAAAAGTCTTTACCCATTGTGTGTGTAGACAAGGAGCTTAGTTCGGATGAAGCAGTTGCAAGAACACCTTAATGGGGGACAAGAAAGCAATTAACAATGAAAAGTCACTGATGCAAGAGATAGTCCTAGAGATTAAAATCTTATTGAAACAAATGCTTCTCCATTTGATCATAATGAATTGAGCTGAAAGATCTGCAAAACCAGTTCACTGAACACAGGAGAAGAAAATAATAATTTGTTACTCAATTATGGTACAAAGCTTTCTGACCAACGCACAGCTCTACAGCATCACTGAAGTAGAAAAAAGAATCTTGGGTAAACTGAATAACACAGTAGAAGAACTGGGCATTTTATTTGAAATTTCAGTGTGATAATTATGAATATATATATAGATGTATTTATTTATACAGAGCTTTAAAAATACAGGAAGGATATGCTTTATCTCAAATGGATAAACAACACATTCAAGGGAGCAGAGATGAAGTGGGCATAGCAGGTAGGGCAGGGCAGGGATAGATGAAGTTAATAGTGCAGGGAAGAAAAGTGCAGTAGTGGAGCTAAGCTGAGCATGGGGCAGCTGGGGAATATTTGGAAACGAGAGAAATTGCAGAGAAGGAAGTGCAAAAGAGAGAGAGACCATTAAGAATTGAAGACTGAGAGAGGTACATTACACATGTGGGAACATACAGCCTAAATTAGAGATATCCATCAGATCAAGGTAAGCTGGGTCTTTGTAACAGGGACAAAGGTCTCAAATTTATCCCATCTGCCTCTAGGCAACTGGCTAAGACATCCCAATCTGGCAGTAAACACAACAGATTTGAAAAATCAGTGGAAAGGTATGTCCAAAGAGGAGACAAGATTACAGGTGAGCTGAATCAGTCTTTGGCAGTAGGTTTGAGAAAGAAACCTAAGTGACCAGCTTCCAAACACATCTAAAATAATACGTACAGATTACATGGAACCATTGGATTAGATGGGACCAGTATAAAAAAGATCAAAGGAGGGAACAATAAAAATAAATATCTGCAGAAATAGCTGTCATAGGGAATTGTTATTGAACTTTTTTTATTTTTTTACAGTGCACCCTTAACAGGCCCTGTGTTCTTCAGTGTTGCCATTTTCAGTTGAACTTGGCAATGACAGAGTTAGACACAACAGAGCAATCAGCAGTGGTGAAAAGGGCATCCACAAAGGAAAACCCCCCTCTTTGTTTTTTAAATAGGTTCTCTTTAAATTTCTTTTTTTTGTTTTTAGTTACTTTGCCACTATAAACAAATATGAAGTAACACATCTGGAACAATAATGTGGGATATACCAAAGGAAAGCAGCCGCTTCAGAAAGGGTCTCTGATTCAAAAGTCAGGTAAGGGGAAATGATTTGATTAGATTTTGTAAATTCAAACGAGGACAGATCATGTGCTAAAAGGTCTCTTTCACACTTTCAGCAAGAAAGATTTAATATCCAGGTCCAAAGCATGAACTTAGGAAAATTAACAAGCTGAAGTTGAAGGAACTGATAAACAAATCAATGATTAACATCTTAAACTGTGAAAATAAGGAATCAAGCAGATACCCTGGAAGACCAACAGACTTGGAGTCAGATCATCAGAAGCAGTGCGACAGCAAACTGCTGGAAGGAACATACACAACTGGGAGCAACTACAAAAAAAGCCAAGTGCCTTGGTAAAAAATCATGGTTTTATATATATAAAGTGTATATATATAAGTACATATATAAAAGTATATCTATATATACAGTTATTCCAAATGAGCATATTTCACTAATAATTTGATCACAATTTATTCTGGTCAAGACAACTGAAGTTCCAGGAACTTTGTCCCTTAAGAGGGACAAACCCAAGAATGAACAAAAGACAGGCCAAAAGGAAGCAGAAAATATATTGCCTACAGAAAGCTCTTCTTACATTTGGGGATTATGGACAAAAGCTTACGTGTATCAAAAAAATATCAAAAAGAAGTTGTAGTTCTTGTTTAAAAGAAAAAAATAAAATAAAAAAAAGGGGAAAAAAAAAGTAGGGCTGTAACCCTTCAGAGTCACTTTATCCTTATTCAGTGATCTGTTGTTCAAAGAAGTCCTCTACTCCATGCCAGGAGTGTACAAACCCTGCCCAGGAACCAGACAGTGAACATATAGTCTTACATTGTGCTTCTTACTGAGATAATGAAATTAAGTTTTAGACATTTTCTGCATGACTAATCTCTCTTGATTACATTTTGATTTTTGTTTTTTTCAGTGAATGGTTAATTAATGATGCACAAGGCCTCTTCTTTGTGTTTCTGCTGTCTCCAGTACAAAAGGATTGCTGGACTTTGGCACACGGGTCTCCACTGTCTCGACTCGTCCCTATTAGATTGTTCCTTGCCTTCCCTGGGAGGTGTTCAACAGACATACATTAAACCTCAAAGCTGCACTCAGCAGCCTGTGGATCCATCAGCAGATGAAAAGAAGGGTTTAGGGGAGCTGGATTTTCTGAGAACAACAGCTTGCCCCCAACCTGCCAGGTCAGAAAAAGGAGAGGAGGATGTTCAGTGCTGAATATAAGGCCAGAGCCTGCACGGATTTCCTATCTGTGGGACTTTGTTCCTCTTGATTTAAGAAATAGTCCCAAAATTGCTAATCTCATAATGGAGATTTGCACACAAATGCTTTACCATCAAGACAACACATCCATTGCATGCTTAAACTTCTATGCAGGCGTCTTGATCAGGACCTTACAGAGACCCATCCTGTCAGTGGATGTGAGTATCTATACCTTAACTTCCAGTAATACTTCTGGGAGATTCACATGATCTTTTTCTTTCCCTACAGTTGTCTTCCACAAAAATATTTGTGGAAGTAGATGATCTGCCCACACGTTTCAAGATGCAACACCAGAACTGCAGAATCAGCCTCAGGCATAGCAGGCATTTGCTTTGAACCAATTTTCCATCAGTCTTGATGCAACTGTGCACACAAAAAACATTCTCTTGGCAAATCTCTTTCACAAACTGAGGCTAATACCTCGAGTGTCTAGACCAGATATGCATGACAAGGATGTGAAACTCTTTATAAAACCTGACTGAAAGGAAATCAATATTACAAACATATCCATAACAAGGGATCCATTACTGCTACAATATATAAAACAGCACTGTGCTCTCCAATAAGCAATTGTATGGAGTGTGTCAGGAGTGGGAAATTCTTTTTTCAACTCTCTGGGAACATAGAGCGATACAATATCACTGCAACTGCAAGACATTATAAGGAGATGCACATGTTCATATCTTTAAACACATTTACCCACCACAGTATATTCTCCTGTGCTTCGGTCCCTGTAAGGTAAGGTTTATTTTAGGCCTTTAATCTGATCATGCATACTCCTAATTGTTTAAACTATCACTACAGACCTTAAATTGTTTTGCCTTCTACAAAAGGAGAGACCAAAACAGAAATTAAATGCATGTAAAATAACAGAACTATTTCAATGGCACTAATTGCAAAACAATTTAAAAAAGCATCTTTTGATGAAATAATTGTTTCAATCATACGGTATATTTAGGTTTACCAAATATAAGTACTTCAGCTTTTATCATTAAGATAATTTCATTTCCCACACTGTATTTCAGGGCGTAAATAATCTAGAAATATAAATCGCTGCAAAAGGACACCAGAACAAAATAGAAGGAAAAGTGGTTCTCTCTCTACATATAGAGTTCTATCAAGCTATATTGTTAATGGACATATCAAAATGCAAACAGGTAATTCATTAATTGCTCAGGTGAAACCTTAACACTGGGGCAACAGTAGGGAGACTAAACCTTGGTCATCTGCCCTTGAAGGGATCCGAGCAGAGCTCAGCGACGCCCCTCTTGTTGTAGGAGGACAGCACCAAGGCAGGTCTTGTAGCATGAGCTTTTCTAAGTGGAAGTCTTCACAAAGGAAAAGTTTCTCATGACTTCCTGCAATAAAATCACAGACTCATAGACGGTTCATTTCAATACCAAAATGAGACACTTCTTGCCTGCACACTGTGGGAGACCATAAATTCACCATGGTACATTGTCCACTGTATCAAGTAAAGAGTAAATGCAATAATTCTTAACTATCTAGCAGCAACTCTCCACTGATTTGGCATTAAAAGTTTTCTTTGAGGATGATACACCAGGAAAGGTCTTAAAAATCAAATAGGGGAAGTAGTAGGGGGAAATCTACGCAATAAAATGACTGCTAAAAGTAATTAAATTACAACCCCAGCCAAACATCTCAAATCTGGTATTGACTTTATTGTTGAGCGGACACAGACACAGCAAATGCTTTGTGACATTTGGTAGGAAGGAGAAGGGAAAGGAGATATTTGTGATATGGAATGAATGTGGGAAGGAGATGTTAGAGACTGCAGAGGTAGGCATGCTCTGAGAGAAACACAAATATTTTTACAGCTATAAAATACTCAGATCTCTTCTCAGTTTAAAAATATGCCTGTAAACAACTACTTTATATCCTTCTGCAATACAATGACAGTAACTGCTCATGTTCTCCCTGCCTACAAAACCTGAACACAGCAGTGAGGGGGTTCCTGCTTCAGCAAAAATCACAGCATTACTCCGATGAAATTTCAAAACCACCAGTTCTTCGCAAGACAAAGAAAAATCCTTCTGCGCTCTGATTGCTGAATCAGTCAGTGTAAATAGAGCAAAAACCCAGGAACTGCTTGGCAGGATTTTAAGCAGTCTCTTATCTCTACACGGCATTCTTGCTTGTACTGCATCACAGTACATGCACGATACTTTCATGTTGGTCTTGCTCACACCTTGTAATCCACCAATCAAACTGGTTGAAGGATGCCAGACACTTAGGTGTCTGTTCAAACTTTCCCACCTGATAATTGCATTTTAGATTTTCTAGCTGAAAAAATGCATCTTATTTAGCCTTTTTTTTTTTTTATTGTGAGGAATGTTACTTTAAATACCCTTACTGATTAATGTTTTCAACTCATTGCATTTCCACAAAGCACTTGATATTTGTTCCATTGTTAGGGGAAAGAAACACAACATATTTGATTACAACATTTTTATTATTTTATTACAACATTTTTATTATTTTATTACAATGTTGCAGCCTTCAGGAGAGTTATGGGTCATATCTTCACCTGGTATCAATGGATGCTCTATACTATGCGAATAGGTCAATCCCAGTTTTGCTAACTGGGGTTCTGGTTCTCCCTCTTCTTAGCTAGCAAAACACTCAAATCTTAATCAACATTATTTGCAGTATCAGGTGCTGAACTATACACACATGTATGTGGCTTTATTTCTGCAATTTTCAGAACAAATCAATAAGAACAGACACCAGACACATCTTGTACCTGTTTTCTTTAAGGATCATCATCTCAGAGAATTCATGCTTCTCAGCTGCAGAAGTGTTAATTTTTTTAATTTTACTTTCTATTGTTTGTCAAAAAATCCTTTTCTGGAATATATTATGTAACGTTGGTCAAAACTGGGCAGCAAAAATGTTTCAAAACAAAAACTGGTGTAAGGTTGATATGACCTCTTTGCATAGAGGCATCTAATCATTATGGGGCACATTTTTATCCCTAACAAAAGTTTATTGGCAGTATCTTTAAAACTGACAGTGTCTTTCAGGATCTATCAAATGTATCATAACATAAGCGATCAAAATTAATAAAATATAAAGCACATACTTCTTAGAGGCATTGTTACCAAGCACGTAAACTTTTATCTTACTTTTGAAAAATGTCAAATTTCTTGCAGAAGCACTTTTAAAAATATGATTTATGAGAAAGGTTTATTTTAACAGGCTCTGAGAACTACATAAAAGTCCTTCAAACTGCAGGGCTTCTACAACTTTTAACAGAGAAAGTGGTGAAACAAGTGAAGGATGGGAGGAAGGAAGACAGAATCATGGTCCCTGCACTTAATCAAATGCATCTGCTTTTGGTAAACAGCTCTAAGAATTAAATATGTTACAGCTGACAAAAAACTCTATCGAGTTCCCAGTTTGCTCTCAATAGATCGGATGTTTGTAGCATAATAGGTGCTGCCATGCTATGGTGCCAGCAATGATCTTGTGCACAGAAGAGTGCTCTGAGTATACAGGTAGGTGAGGAACTCACAGCTGTGGTAAAGAAGCTGATAAGAGAACAGCCCAGCCATGCAAAAACATCGTGCTCTTTTAAGTAAAGTCTCTTCTTAATGTAGGAATCAGTATACGATATTTACACAGCACTCAATATATTGAGTTGTTACCCAATAAATTGTTCTCAAACTGCCTGAAATATTGGAGATTCTCAAGGTGATTTCCTGTTAAAACTAGAAGTCACTACTAAGCTTGGCCATCCTTTTGGCTTTGTAACATCCAAGTTAACTAATACAAACTATTCTACCTTAGACAGGCTCTGCTTACATTCTTCCCATACTTGTTGGTTGAAGATATCTCTAACTGCATCGCCATACTACATTTGACAGGATGAAATAAAATACAGCTCAGCTCAATTTCAAACGTTGTCTTTAATCTCACCCAACTTCAGCTGCCTAGAGTGAGTTGACTAGACTTAGCTAATCATCTAGGCTTCCTCTGTAGACATCAGAGGAGTGGGGCCACCTCAAGACAGATTTAAAAGACAATTTTGTTTTGAGCTCACGTAATAGAACAGGACAAGACGTCCCTTCCAAGTGCTTCTTTCTTTCTGTTGACTACCAAGGAAACTCAGATTAACTTAGATGAGAAACCTAACTTCTAGATGAATGTTTAGTGAGACAGCTCCTGGTTATTTTGATATAGAATTGGTTAACAACAGCTGCGAGAGCAGCCTTATACAGACAGCATTAAAGATAATTCTTGCTTCAGGCAATTCACAAATTAAGCTAAGCTAAAATCCCATTTCAACTATAAAACTATTTTAAAAGATGCTTTTTGGGTTCATATTATACATCTTAATGGGAGAAGGGTGCCATATGGAGAGATTTCTTTTTGTTAAGAGATACTCTGTGCTCTTATTTTCCCTATGTACAGCATGGAAATTGAAAGCAAACATAAAGCTTATCATATATTTTGCAAGCAATTGCCATTTTAAATACAGAGAACTTTATTAATATAGCAACGGGATACAGATACACTGAAGTGAAAATTCTAACAGTAAAGGCTCTTTAAACTCATTTAACACCATCTAGCTGTGTGTAGTTATCTTGCATTTATTGGTTTGTATGTATGGGTCATGAGTCTTTAAAATGTCACGTACTGTTTTCCAAAGATCGTTTTCAAAGAGAAATTGTAACTTGCCAAATACAACTGGCATATAAAATAATAGCTAATGCAACCACATGATGAAATTGCTGTCAAGTTGTTTACCAACTGTCCAGTACGATCAAACATGGGTTTGTGATTATTTTCCTGTTCTGAAAAGAAATTTATTTGACTTCCAAATCCAGCCTTTTGTTCCAATTGCTTTTGAATCTGGGAATACAGAAGTATTTTGCAACCTCCTTGGCCAAACAAAGAATTTCATGTTCTCAGAAGTGAATCTCATCAAACTGTCCATGGCCAAGAAGTGTCTGCTGATACAATGGGAAAGAAATCCTTCAATAAGGGTAAGAAGAAAGCGTTCTTCAGAGGGTACTCCACACTTACAAAGTAGATCAAAGGCATGAAGCTCTAGCTCACTTCTACCTACACAGAATGCTGCTGCAATGAACATGTACTTATCTAAAATTTTTGCTGTTAATGCCCCTATCTGTGTGCTTTCTACTAGTTTCCTACTTTCTGTGCCCTAAACCCCAAGATGTTTGGCTCTACTTCCAAAGCCCTTCCCCATCAAACTGTCTCATTCTTAGGAGGAGTTCCCTACAGTCATCTGCAAAGCTGTCTTAATTATCTCATTTCAGATCCAGTCTTCGATATGTTGCTTATAGAAAACTCATAGCTGGCCTACTGCTCTCCTTTGAACGCTGACTTTTTGGCTGACCAGTACTGCCACATTGCATCCTTATGCTCCCCCATCTGTCTAGCCCCATCTGTTGTCTCATGCTTCATACTTCGATTATAAGCTCAACAGCAGAGGAAATGTTTTTTTGTTCTGAGTTCATTTAGTGCCTAAAACAATGCTGGCTTGACCCATGATTAGGGATTTCCAGCACTAGAATAATACAAACAAGCAAACATTCGCACAAATAACCCAGCTGGAGTGCCGGATACAGACATTGCCTCACAGACACCACAACATGGAGGAATCAAATTCCACCAAAATGAAATTATCTGGCCATACTGTTCCATTTGGTCATCACTGCAAAATGTCCTTCACGTTGGTTGTCCATCTAGCTCACAGTCATGGCTTTTAGCTAGTCTCTCCACTGAATAAAACTTGTCAAGTTGTTGCATTGTACACTTCAGGTATCAGGGCTCCACTTCCCGTGACTTGGCTCTTCTAAAATAAAAAGGATCAGAATCTCATTACTCTATTTTACCAGAAGGAGGTGGAGTTTGGAGTCAGCTCCACGGAAGCCAACTTGGATGTATGAAGATGTTCACAACTTCAATTGTTTAAGCTACTGTTGCTTTTTGGTTTGTGGCACCATGGCTTTTGCCCATATTTTGTTCACAGAAGAGACAGGGGATCAGCACCTTTGAGTGCTCCTCAGCTGCTCTGTGCAAAGGCTGGGACCCTTAATTTGAGCTGCTTCCTGTGGCAGTTTTAAATTAGACCCTTTCTTTCCTCATTCCCTGTGTGTTGGTCTTGCCTGGACTACTGCCCTCTAAGCTGCCTTGCTCACCAGTTCACGCACTGGTTTCTTGCCAGACCTGGCCAGGTTAGATCCCAAGTCTAGCTCCTCAGGCTCTCCTGCCTACACCCACACAACAGCGCAAGGAACACGAATGGTCATCCAGTCAAACCTCTGCTGTGTGTGGGGAATGTGAAGAAGCCACTGTGGGCAGATGCCTGGTGAGTAAAGAAACAAAACACCAGACGTGTATCTCTTGGAGGCAGCAAATCACAGACTCCTATAATGTCTCTAAAACTCCATGGATGCAGAATCTGAGTCCATGAGGACCGACCGACACAACTGGGGAAGTTCACACCATTTAACAGCTATCCTTACAAGTTGCCTGTAGATTCCAGTGAGGGATGTGGCATGCTTATATTCCCATTTCAAGGCTTCCTGTATACCGATGAGCAGAATTTGGGACAGAATTTCTCTTGTGGTTCTTGAAGTGCTGATTAGTTTAATTAACTTCTTCATGAAAGTAAAATAGGGAATAAATTTTAGCTCTGTTCCTATGAGATCAGATTATTAATGGGTCTCACTAACTTAGATTTTCTTCAAGCACCTCTCTTTCATATTGTCAGTATTGTGCTGATTTGATTACACAGAAGAGGTGGCAGCATGATGACTGCTAATCAGAACTGCACTCTCAACTTATTACCAGTCCATCTTTTTTTGGGTTTCATATAATCAGATCAATACAAATAGATAATGCATGTACAGCTGTGTTTACCTCTAACACTGAAATCACTCTCATTCATACACGTCTCCTTTAAAATCTTCTAGCCTGAAGAATTGATATGAAATATACATAATATATAAAGACGTTTTACTACAGATAAAGTTTTATAACTCTAGCAAACAGGAATGTCCTTGAGCTGAGAATTTTTGATTGTATGATTAACAAGCAATGGCATTATTTCCATGGAGGCATCAGCTATAAATTATGCTTTACATACAGTCCTCATATACTCCTCAGGGATTCAGGACCTCATCTAGGAGGCTCCAGAGATCCTCAGCACCAATGAACTTTAAGAAGAAGTGAGTATGTTCAGCAGCCTGCTCTGCTATGATCACAAAATACAACTAAGCAATGCATACTGAAATAATCATGAGGCAAGTACTTGGTAATTTCTCTTTTCTACCTAAAATGCACATTATATATTAATTAGAGTTAAGCCACCTAAGCACAATTATCAGATATTCTACAGAAACATGTAATTTCTATACAGACTGCATTTGGCAAGAAAGCTCCATGAATCTACTATGTTATATGTGGACAATGCAAACCAAGCTATTAACAAACAAAATGATCCTGAAGGAAGACTTAATATCTGAATATCTATTGCTACCACAGACTCACCTTCTAAGAATGCCAAAGTAGTTCAAAGCAGGAGAGTAAAAAAAAACAACAAGAGGAAAAGAGTAGATTATGAAGGGCATATAGATGTATTTCATTATTGGACATGCAGAATATATGAGAAGCAGAGTCCAGTACTCTGGCTTCTTCTCAGTTGCTTCTGAATTTTACAACAAACTGATAATCATATGTCCACGTGGCAAAAATTGTTTAAAGAGCTGCATCAACTGCTCAAAACTCAAAAGCAGCATCTTAACAGATTAACAGTTCTCCATAATACTATCTCTGTAGCACGCAATTTGTTCCCAACAATAATTAGGTATTTAGAGACACACACAATTAGAGAGAAATGACTGGATGATTTTTCATTTGTTGAGAAATCTACTCTCAGAAAAGGAGACCCACTATGGGGCCTTATGTGATCCGGGTGCTTTAGTGTTAGACAGATATGAAAAATGTGGTTTAAACTATGTAGATGGCAAAATAAAGTTGCACTGATACAGACCTACACACAGTTCATTTGTGCATGATACTTTTTTCTCCAGATGGAATAATTCTGTTCTCAACCTGCCTTTCATAAGTGTGGTTACTAAGGGGAATATGCAAGATTTAGTAAAAGATGAACTAGAATATTTTTTTTCCCTGTTAAAAAGATCTTTCCTAGTCTAATCTGTGCCAAAAGCCAGAACATTCAAGGGACTATTAGTTCTACAGGGCATTTGTTTCTTCTTTCTTCTTATTTTTGTGTATCTACTCTATTTCTGTTTCCCTTTGCTGCTGCATTGCCTGTCACTAAAATACATCTTTTACTGTATATCATTTTTCCTCTGGATTTTACCATGTCACTCACCAGCTAGCTTCGGATAAGTACACTGCAAGCTACAAGAAAAGAGCATTCTCCACATTCACTACTAATATTATTCCACAGATTGAGTGGGATGCTTTATGAGAGATGCTGCTATCATCCAAAGACAAATCATCTCTATGACACAGTCAGTCAGCTCTTACCCAGAGCTTAAAATCATACAACTACAGCCTTAAAATGGTCCTAGAGCATCTTTCTTCTGAGAAATCGATAGTTGTTTTTGTTCAGCAACAAAAACCTTCTCATTTCCACAATTACAGGTCCACATATATACACATAAACATATCCTGATCCTTAGAAGTACTCATTCATCCAACATGTCCAAGTGGCAATACCAAACATTCAAATACTGTAGTAATTTGTACAAAATAATTTTATTCTTTCTCATGCCCAACCTATGCAATGAATGTTCCAGGCATCCTGCAGAAACATACGACAACATTAAGTTACTGAAGGATGCATCAGAATCCACTCACCCACGGGAACTGAGTAACAGCTGCACAGCCAACACTGGCAAACTGTTACTTCCAAGAACTTGGCTTTCCAGTTTCAATTATTTCCTTTTAAAACAACCCTTAAAGTTTTCGTTTGTTGGGTTTTTTTGTGTTTTTTTTATGTTTTTTGTTGTTTGCTTTTTAAAGAAAAAGGTTTTAAAAGTTTGCTAAGCTTAACTGCAATTTTCTCCCCAGAGCCCCATACTTGACACCAGACCCATCAGCTGCATCACACAACTCTTCAACTTTATGTTCAGGACCAAATATAGCAATTGCTAACAATAATCTTTAAACTATGTTTTCACAGTCCTCCAGATGAGGCAAAATGATATGGTTCCATGGCAGGTCTGGAGAGGAATGGTTGTAGAGCAGAGAGCCTTGACTGTACTTGCTCCTTCCTCTCTGCTGCTCCAATACTTTCCAGTGTAGCCTGTTCTGCTACAGCTGCTCTGGCAGCAAAGTGAACCTAAATCTTTAAAAATGTTTGAGTTCAGTTATATTTTGGCCCTTTGCCACTTCTTTCCTATGAAATGCAGCTAAAAGAAAGAAAACTGAGATGTTCGACAGTGTATGATTCCACTAAACTGGACGGAATTCAGGGAACAAAGAAATGGCACTTCTTTTGTTCCAGAGTTTTTTTCCTGGACCAAATTTAAGTCTGCTGTAAACAATTGTTTTAGAAATTACCTTTGAAAGTAATGGTATTTTTCTCCAAAAATCTTTCATTCCAGTGTGCTGGGAAACTTAGCAGACAGCTCTAAGTTTGTCTGAATATATGTTTTATATATAACTGCACAAGCTCTTCACAAAAAATGTTTATAAATGTGATAAAATGGGCACCCAAGTACAGTTGCATTTCAGCTTATTGCTTCAAATAGCTAGCTGCAAATACAGACATCCTTACACATAGTTTATAGTTACTAAAATGCCTTATACACAACCTGACTGAACGCAATAGTGGTTTTAGAAAATAAACTTCTGCTTAGTGTCTAAGAAATCAGAATCTGAGCATAAATAAATGCAAGCAGTCAGTTAACCTTGTTATTTACAGTATTGGAAGTGCTTCCCACTGGCAGTTCAGAATGGCAGAGTTCAGAGTACTGAGGTACTGCTGGCCACTCGCACTGAGTAGCTCTCTCCAGATCCATAAATTGTACTTTCACATATCTCCAACTTCTTCACTGCTACATAACTTCTATTTAAAAGATCAGCATCGTAAAGTGTTTGTTTCTTTTCTTCACAATATGGAAAAAGTTCTGCATTGGGAAGTTCCACATATTGTTCCCAGTGTGGAACAACAAACATGACCAAGTTCCATGACTGTTTATATGTACAGTAGTAAACAAAACTAAGTACTGCACTACTTACATAATCAAGGTTCAATATTTAATGATGCATCACAGTAATACATCACTGGATGACATTGAGGTATGATTTGTATGGAGAGATGGTATTGATATAACATTGGAAAAACAGAGACCTTCTTAACCAGAATCCATTCTTCATATCTGAGCTTTCTAAAGAGAGGTTTTTATAATTCAGCTAAGAATCATGAAATTCTACTGATTGTTTACCTATGCACACACATGAACATGCATACACATTTAAAAATACACTCAAATGTCTCAACATCTCTAATAGTACAGGTTATTAGAGATGGGGGGAGTAAAATGCATTGAAGGAAATGCACTACGGTACAGAATTAATTACTAAAGCATCTGCCTAAGAGCACTTAAAACTTAACCACTCACTTCTTTTGGTTAGCTGAGTTCACCCCAAAAATAAATGCTTTACTTTCTAGAGCTGTACTTTCTACTATGTTCTAAAAAAACTTCATATACATGTATGTGTAAAAGAAGGTTGAGTAAGTGGAAAGAGGAGCTAAGTTACTAATACCAAATAATAGTGTCTTGTCTTTTCCATTAAAATAATAAAAGTAATCACTTCCACAAACAAAACAAGTTAAATTACATTTTCCCACATGTGAAGGGATGTTTACTTGCAGCAACATCTCCCTCTTCAGTGAAGTAGTCATTTTCTTGTCATTTCCAAGTAATATCTCATAACTGCTCAATCTCTTGAATGTTATTTCCCATAATCACACCTTAAAGCAGTCTAAAAATCTGGGAGAAGTCAGAACATTTTATGCTGTGGTATCAACACACCACTCTATAAACAGACCACGAATAACTAAAGTTGCCCATGAAAGAGAGGGATGAGTTGTTGAGGCTGACTTTATTTTCCATTTCTGCTTCTGTTTTTGTTCTCCATCAGAAAGGGAAGGCAATAGGCTTGAAAGGTATTTGTAAGTGCAGGACAGTGTCAGAAATTTCTTCCCAATTAAATATTTTTTTCAATACTAAGATCACACTCAATCTTAAAAAATCTACTTCCTATCACAGTACCGCACCCATGTGCAACATCACAGTTAAAAAAGTTATCTGCTGTAACAATTTGATCCCATGTTGGCATTTCAGCTTACAATAGGGATATTTAACTTTACAGCCTCGTCTAACAATGCCTTCTCGATAAGTCAGGGAGAGATCCAGGAAATCGAACTGTACCAGATCTGTCTCTCTTTGTGCACTCTTTTTATTTCTTCACTAATGGGAAATAAAATTGGTTTCAACTGCACCTAGAATGAAACAAACTGCAAGTAGACCTGCAACTTCAATCATTTCTTCAATCATTTCTTCCCATTTGAACCCTACCAGTCTGGGACAAGAAAACCACATTACAACACACTCAGAGTTTACAAGAAAAGTACATAACTATGGAGACAAAATCAGCCAACTCTTTAGTTCGTGAGTGGGTAGGTCATAAAATGAGCATAATACATAGCCTTGCTTCCAAAACGAAGAACGTGTTGAAGTAAGATTCCAGAAGCAATAACAAGTAGTGTGCTGAGATTTCTTTTAACAGAGATCTACTCCTCTACATAAATTGTTTGGCCTGAAATGCTGAAAATGTTTTGAATAGGAAAAAGAAGTTTCCTTTTCAAGCTCTGGCAGAACAGCTTTTCAATTAAAGGGTGGTAGATTTGCGGCATAAGTAGCATCCAAAAGCAAAGAAGATCACAATGCACTTCATGAAGCGTTGCCAATGAAGTACCTCACCCCACCTTTTTAAAGCCGTTTCATTTCCTAATATATGATTTCTTGAGAAATCAATATTCCATTCTCTTCCTTGTACTTTGGAGAGCATGATTTGAAGGTGGGGGTTTTATTCATTACTGACTTTTCAATGGGCCCCTTGTATTGCAATTCAAAGATATAAATAATAACAGAAAAAAACCCCAATCAACAGTTGAGAGCTAATAAGTGAATTATGCTTAATTCAGTCTTGCAGATATGAAGCAGGTTCAGTGCTCAGATGTAGTCTTCCTCTTCCACTACAGATTTTTACTGCTACCATTTTTTGTGATCATTATTTGGTGCTCTATGACAGGAATGTTCAATTTATTTTCTTTTCATTTTACTAGAAAAATCATTAAAAGAACCTCAATAGCCCTCACTAACCTCCATATTTGCTGAAAATTTTTCTAGAGGCATTAAGGAATAAGTGGAAACAGTTTCCTTCAAAGGAAGGGACCAGACAGATCGGTGAGCCCTGCTGAGAAAACTTGACCAGTGCTGCCAGCGCTCAGCTGAGAATAAACAAAAGTTTCAGCTCCCAGAGCAAGGGATGCTGCATTAAAATTCATGCATGCAATCTGATGTCAAAAGGAAAATAATTTGGGGAAGAAGAGTCTCTCGACTTTTGGTTTTCAAAAGGGAAAAGAAAATGCATAGAGTGGCTGTTGCGATTAGGTACAGAAATTCGAAGAGGAAAATGAAACAAGCACTTTACCAAAAGCACCAAAGAAGTGCAAGATAATCAGACCAAATACTGCAAAAAAAGGGAGGTAGTCAAAACATGGAACAAACAGCAAGTGGAACATATACACTGTTTAGTTTGCAGGCTTCCAGAAGTTGTTTTGTGAAGTTTCTTGGGACTTTTCGAAGGGTATTTTATTAAAAAACCTAAACTGTTTTAATGGAACTGGTATCACCAGAGTGATACAATTCCTGATGTGGAAAAGGTTCTGGAGACATATCTATGGACACAAAGGTGGTCACAGTAGCTTATTTCTGAAAGACAAAGGTAATAATTTATCTCAGTACATGATGTATTTGCACACTTTAACTGTGTCCACACAGGCTGCACTGCAAGACCATAGATATTTTGACAGGAAATCATCTTTTTAAACATTTTGTTAGTTTATTTACAGTGTACATGCCAAGCTTTATTTATGTTATTTTTGTATTGTTGGAAAATGTGTAAATAAATAAAAATTTTACTGTGATCACAATTATGGAGCATCCCTTAGCCAGTTGCAGGAGATACGGATGAAGGGAGATCAACTTTTACTAGAATACCTGAAATAGGTAAGAAAAAATATACAAGTATACTCATAAAACTTGTTAGAAGATAAGCTTAAGAACTAATTTTGTAATTTTCAGCTACCTAGACATCTTTAATTCAGTGAAAGCACTGATTTGATGGGGGACCCACCCTTTTCTTTTGCTTAGACCAACGTTAACATAATTCAGGGCTTGAGAACTAGAGTTTTGTAAAATATATTGTTTTACTGGTAGGTAGAAATTTCTGCCCATGGATGGCAAATTCACTCTGCTGCACTGTGGTTGTTTAGTTGCACATATATTTATCTAAAGAAACAGATGCATTTGCTATAGTTGAGATATAAAAGCATAAAATGTATGGACTATGATGATACAGAGCAAGCCACTTGCTGAGGTGAATATTTTATGTTGATTGTAACTTCTAGAAATTTGTCGTCTTGTATCAGTTTCCAGTTTGATGGATAAGTGGCAGCTACAGGCTTTGCACAGACAGCAGTCAGGTGCTCCAGATTAGGTTTGCTAGGATTTCCACGTCTCAACGTTTTGGAAAAGATCCAATGAGAGATTAGAGAACAGGGAACGGCTTCTCAGGACCTCTTGGAACTTTTGAGTAAGATTTGATAATGTAAGAGCTCCAATATGAGGAAGAGTTCTGGATCTTCCTTGAGCTTTGTATAGCACAGCGTCAGGATGTTGTCTGTTGTGGGCTGATGTAAATTCTTTTTGATAGTTGACCTACACTGTCTGAATAGGACAGTAATCATATTTCTTGATTATTATACTGTTCACATTCTAGTCCACTGTAGGGATTAGTCTGGTTTGGGACACAAAATCCAATACATCTTGAATTTTTCATAGGGACTTGCACAGCAGGGAAAAAGTGCAAAGTGGCTTCTCATAAGCGTAGAAGAATTATTTGTGCTGAAGCTGTCAAAGCCAAATTCTAAATCTAATGTAAAACCTGAGCCTTAAACACTGGATATGGTTTCTGATTGTTCATCTGACTATCTGGAATATTTTCATGTACCCATCATTGAAGAAAAAACACAATTATTTATGATGAGAAGATGCAGGTCCTTTCTATAAACATCTTTTCATATCACTACTTTTGATCAGTGGAGAAAAATCAGAGTTACTGAAGCATAATATCGTTTCAATCAAGCCCTGGTTGCCTAATAACAACTGGTGAAAGTTTATTACAGAAGTTCTGAGCACTATACTGGTGGAATAGATTAACAGATTATAAAGCTACACACAGGTTTTAGCAGTCAATATTTATCCCATAGGTAAGGATTACCTGAATAATTTACAAATTCCCTTGTGAACGAATTACATATCCTTGTAAGCAAAATGCACATCATGGTTCCTGAATTGTCATGCACCACTTTTGCTGGGAACTAAGCCACACACCAATCCTAAGACAAATTCCTCTTCATTAAATGCAATTGTTATTGCACCTTCGTACAAAGTGCCACAAGCCTGCAGAAAGAAATAACTGATCCTGCTGGCTGACTGTACCAGACATGAATCACTGACTCCACTGTGTATGGAAAGAGATGGGCATGTGTGTGGGAAGAAAGAATTAAAACCTAAGGCCAAGATCTCTGCAGGAAATCTTAAAACCAGCCAAATTTAGGAAGAACCATGAAGTAAACTTTCTGATTTCAGTGTCCAGTCACTTAGTTAAATTAAGATTTGGGAAGAAGAAAACCTAAATCAATCACAGCCCTGATATTTCTGTTATTCTATAGGTCCTGTATAAATATTCCCAAGTTGAAAATTACAATGGTAGGTACCACATATCTCTCATTTCAGCTACACCAGCCTTTCAACAAATCATTTCAGCTATATCAGACATCAGTAATAAACAACATAAGGAGGATGGAAGTTGTGCATGGGAAGAGGGCACACTGAAGAGGAGCCTCCAAGATAAACCAGTGTACTTGCAAAAATGCTCTTCAATGCTTGGTGTCATTTTAGCATTATTTCCTTTTAAAAACCTCAGTATCCTCCTCTAATCCTCAACGTTCTATGCTCCTGTTGCACCTCTCCTTACACAGGCATAATGCAGAGGACTAATACAAAACAGACAGGTCAAAAAAAAGGGACTTTCACCAGCTGGGAGGAATTGGCATATATAGACATATGCCAAATATATTTGATACAGAGAAAAGTGATAGAGGTGAAACATGAAAATATAAAAGGCTGCAGAGAAGAAGAAGGAAGGAAGGAAATAATCTTTTTTCCATGCCTATTTTGGGCATGAGAAGAAATAATGGGCTTAAACCATAGCAGAGGAAATTTAGGCTAACCATTAGGAAAATCTCTCTAACAGTTAGCACAGCAACGCATGGGAAAAATTAAATTCCTGGGTAAGAAGCAGAAACTCCTTTTTTGTACTTTCATGAACAGGTTAGACTAACATCTGCCAGGAATTGTTTACATGCAGCTGATGCTGCCTTGAAGAGGCAAGATGGGACTAAATGATCTCTAAAAGTCCTTTCCAGCCTTTTTTTTTTTTTCCATGCTTCTGTAATCAACATTTAAAGAAGCTTGGCATCACTCCTGCTGAAAATAATGGGAGTTTGCAGAGTGTTCTGTAATAGCATTCCAGACATCCTCTGGTACAAACCAAGGTGGAACTCTGTACGTTTTAGTGGAAGGAAGCAGGACTGAGCTCCAGAAACAGCAAGAAATAAAGGGGGCAATTTATACTAAGCTGCATTTGTCACACTCAGTGTTTTGGATTACGAAGCTCTTTACAAAGCAGAAGAAATGTGATGCCTCTTTCAAATTCTGTTCTGCATTGAAGCTGATGGGTGGCTGATGTTTCTTAGGTGGATGAGTAACTGATTTTAATGCATTGTTTCACATAAATTAAGGCATTCTCTATTCTAAATATTTTTTCTGAGCAAATATTCTATTTTTCTGAGCAAATATTCTTAAATCACCAGAAAACAGCAAATTAAAGGCTATACTTTAATGTCAATCTAATGGATTATATAAAGCCACATATAAATCTTCTCCTATGTCAGTTTGTACAATCCTCTGCTGCAGCTCAGGACATGACTCACTGTGCTGCCAGCCATGGTTTGTTGTTTTCCAAAAAAAAAAAACCAAAACCCCATGATTTTAATTATCTTCAGGTACAAACACAAATAGAATTTATTCAAAGGATATTTTCCAACAGTCGATACTTAGAAATTAATAATTACAATCTCCAGAAACTGTAAAAAAAAAAAAATCCATCTGAAGTTCCCATTTATACTTAGATCATTTTGCATTTTATGGCCAAAATTCCTTTGCTGTTTCCCCAGGAGAAGACGCCGTCTCTTCCTGAATGCGATGTGTTATGCTCTAATGGTTTGCAGTGTAACTCGTTATGCTTTTTGCATATCGATACATTTTCAGGTAACCAAAATATCTCTACAAAAAAACTTCATTGTGTACTCTAAGCTGCAATGTGCTATCTAAGATTCTTTATCTATTTTCCCCCACGGTGACTAATCAGTATTACTCTAGTGTGGACAAAGATTCTTGTATGAGTATATTTGACAGGAATCATTTATCTACAAGAAGAATAATGGATTAATCTGCACTTCTCTGGAAAAAAAAAAAAAGAAAACAAAACAAAACAGAGAATCTTACATATTGAGATACTGATCTGAAAATCCATCAACAAATACTGAAGAAGAGTTCTTAAATCCATCCTTGACTCAAACTTTCCTGATGAGGCAAAGCAGGGATGTGGAAATTAATGACTGATGTTATGGATTAAACAATGCTATGAATGAGTTTTTGTATTTTTTATATTATATTTATAACAATTAATTTGAGAGCATCTCAAACATTAATTTACTCCCACAGCATCTTCACAAGGCAGTATTCGCATTTTACAGACAGCATAAAGGAACACCATCCAACCACAAACACCTGGGGATCTGGTAACAGAGCAAGGACTGGAGTGTACTTCAGATACAAGTCCCAGCAAATCTTTTTTTCCTTTTTGATATGATAAACTACAATGAGCCACCTAAAACTTCCATGCTTACCCCTAGTCAGTGAAAGCATCGTGCCACAGAGCAAGCTTTGCCCAACCCACTGAAACGTGTATTTGAAGTACACGAGTGAGAGGCAGCTACAGCTGCAAATACATAGGAAGGCAAATGGTTGAGGGGGGGAAAGACAGCACAAGCCTGAAGCAGTTCTGTACCTGGAAAAGTGCCCTGAATGATGCTACCAGGGACAAGTCTGAAGCTTTGAACTGCAGTTATGGGTATCCTGCTGGTGCATCGCCCTCAGAGGACGAGGATAAGTGAGGCTACACTTTGATCACTCAAATCCAAGTATACTGCCTTATGGGTTTGCCCTGCGGCGAGGCACTGGATATTTTAACTCCCACTTACAGTCAGAGGCACTCAAAGCAAGCTGAGGACACAGAGTACATCACAGAAGGTACTCAAGACTCCATATCATTCTCTTCTGAATTATAAGTAATACATATATATATAAACCCAGTAGGAATTAAGCACACAATGGGTGAAAAGGGTAGATACATTGTCATTCTAAGCTTTCCATGATTATGTCATGTTGAGTCACTCTCAGCCCTAAATATAGTTTGCCACTGTAATTCTCTTTGTAATCTTTCATTGACACCCTAGCATGTTTTGAGCATTTAAGACAAATTTATTGAAAGGGAAGACTTAAAGTGACAAGACTGGTGTTTTTCTGGTACTGTTCAGATTCATGCTTCATGCTTGACAATTTGGTAAATTCACTTAACATTTTTCAGATTCAAAAATTTTAGAATGTTTAGGTTTATCAAAGGGGATTGTTTTAAAAGCAATTCACATACAAGTACTAGTTTAAAATGTCCCTGTTTTGGACAGATTATTTTGTCTGCCATTTTCTGTATAAATTAGCTCTCAGTCATTTTCAAGCTCATCTTCTCCAGTACAAAAATATACACATTTTGGTGCATGACTCACTGGCCAAGTCCAATAATATTTAGAGAAATCTAGCTTCATTTCATTTTATATTTTCCTAATCTTAATTTTTAATGTAATCCTTGGATATTTGTTTGGAATTTGAAAAAAAAAAAGTTTTCAAAAGCCTATTTTCATTTTACGGATCTACTAATTCTGTATGCCTAAACCTACCCCTTCTCACTGTTTCAGCAGTCCTTAATCTTTGATGTATTATGTAAGGAAGATCAGGAAAATCTTTTTCCAATTATTTCTTTTTTTAACTTGGGTGATTGCAAGCAGGAACAGCCCGAATATTCAAAGAAGCTCATCTAGTGCAAGTAGTACAGAACATGTCATGGTGCACCCTGCAGAAACTGTCAAGCAGCTCTGCAGTCAGGTCTGATTCACCAGGGTGTGAGAGTTGTGAAAGCCTTGCTGGGCTCAAACTTGTTCCAAAAGGCAGCATTTGGTGGTTTCTACACTCCTGCCTTTTCCGTGTTCCACAAAGGTTTAGTCATTTGGATGCTGTGTTTAGCTGGTTGTACGTGCAGGCACAGCACCACACCTGGATGCTGAAACGATAGTGCAGAGAGATGCAGAACGTGGGTTTGCACAGACAGCTCTGACCTGGGTTTACTGGATTCCTACAGGATGTGAGCTGACACTCAGATGTCTCTGAATCATATTCCCTATACCTCTCAGTTCTAGAATTATGAAGCAGCACTATCCAAGGCACATAAATAAGAGAAGTTGAGAAGTTGTCACAGTACAGAAAGATGTCATAACAAGCAACCTGTCTAACAGCCCTGAGCTCATTAACACCAACCCTGAGCTCTCAACTGTCTATGGGTGGTTTAAGTTAATATCTTTGCTGGATCCAGACTAGTTTATTCAGAAGGACATTTCCAGTGATTTCATAGTTACACAACAGTTAATCCACAAACAGAAAGGACGTGAGCAATAACTGAGTTCATTGTTACAAACTCATTCTTATTACAAGAAAGAAAGTATCCCATCAGGACGTGTTGTTTCCTCAGCCTGCTATTCAATTTTGTTAAAAGAAAGTTTTGAACTTTAAACCCTAAATCTTTTCCTTTCTACGTACAACAGTAATTGAATACATAGAGCACTGAGAGCACTTCATCTCCCATCCTCCATCTTAAGTGTTTTACATAACAATGAGAGTGATATTAATTTATTTGTCTCCAAAAGCTTTAAACATAACCTCCCACAGCAGTTGCAAAATATTGATTGAAAGAGGTTGGATCAAACAATTCTAGAAATGGAGCAGCTCCAAACTTTTAAGAACGATTTTTAAGCGAGAATCGTCCCTATCACGCTTTTAAACTGCTAAACACAGAAAGCCCTGACATCCTTCTGTCAACATTTTTCTGAACCACGAATTGCTCATGCATTAGAATTTCACTTGAAATGGCATTAAAGGCTGTGAAGTAAATGTATTCCCAAAGCCTGTGTCTGCAAGCCAGTGTAATTTCAGAAAACACCATACAGGCTGAAAAGGCAGCAGATGCAACAACTGAATTTAACTACAGATGATAACTCAATTTATTTTCTCTGTAGTCTAGTAACTCAATAAGTCTTTAATGGTTTTGTAAATAAACAGATGGATGCCATCAAATGCCACAGAAAAATAAATCTGATTGGTCTCTGTATAATTTTGGATAGCTTTATCCCAAAAATAGACAGGAGAAGCATCTGACCCCTAGAATGCGGTTAAATAAATGTGGGAAGGTAGGTTATGGGCAAGTGCATTGTCCCTATTGATGAACGAAACTTTCTACAATGTCATGACTGAGAGTCAGGACAGGTCTCATTGTAATGCTTTCTTGTGGTAGATTGAACAGACCTGTCTTCTGTTGATAATAAAAGGTGTTACTTTTCAACGAATTCAAAGTTAAAGAAAGGAGAAACAGGTGATGGGACCCCCTGCTGAAAGATTTAAATAATAAATAACTTTCTCTTTGAAAGGTTTATGGTTCTAATTTAACCGTAAACCATCTGCTCCACCTAGTATGTGTTGACAGAATATAAAATCAGACCATCGATTTCAAATAGGAAGGATACTTATCATTTATTGTGTCACTTAT
This sequence comes from Tapera naevia, assembly GCA_033556795.1. Classification (NCBI taxonomy): domain Eukaryota; kingdom Metazoa; phylum Chordata; class Aves; order Cuculiformes; family Neomorphidae; genus Tapera; species Tapera naevia. The sequence continues at coordinate 813,552 of JAUMJJ010000156.1, forward strand.
ACAGGAATTTGTTTCCTTTACCTAATTCTTCAACTCTAACTAGACATCTCTTGAATCTTCAAAATTAAAATCACCAGCTTGGTTTTCACAAGGAACATGGCCAAATAAGATGCTCTGTTAAGGGGAAGCTGTACATTCATATAGGCTGAATGCACATGCATATCTGCATCACTGCATATTTTCTATATAAGAAACACTTGTGTCAATATCAAGCAAGAAGAGCAAAACACTGCTTAATAGCATTATCTGATTGGCAATGTTTCCACTTTATGTAAAATAAACCATCCTAGTAAAAGATTTCTTTCTCACGAGATTTCTATAAAAAGCAATATAGGTTTCATAAAACCTCTCAGCAAAATTCTCAAGTGAGAACTTCACATATTTGTTAGTTGCCTTTATAATATTTTATTTTCCTTTCCTTTGGTGACATATTTCATGTCAAAAGAAGAAAAGCACTTTACAATTTCTTTCAACTACAAGAAAGCTTAGCCTTGCAGAGTGCCTAAGGGTCTGCCCTGGAGACAATCAAATTTGAATACCTAACTTTACAGAACATTTTCTTCTGCCTATTCATTAATTACTTCTCTTTGTACATACTATCAATTTACCCTGACTTTCCAAACCCTACTAATCCTGGGGCCTTGTCATCACTAAACAGGCAAAAAGAAAAACGTCACATGCAGTAACACAAGTATAGGATTTCACAGCCTAAAAGAAGAAAACAAAACTAAGTAATTACCACTTTGTTTAGAGGAAGTGATTATGGTGAGGAAATTAGAGCTGTGAGTAGATAGGGGACAAAATATTAAGGGGCATAAGTTCCTCACCCTTTCACATGGAACCCACTGTGGGATCCTAAGGCTGTCCCTGCCATTAGACCAGTTAGGGAGCACAAAGCCCTGGCTACAATAAATCTTGTCCAGACCCTCCAAGGGACAAATCACTGCCAGAAATCCAACCCTTTATACATCAACAGAAAAAAAACACTGTGCAATGCTACAATACATTCATCAACAAAAATTCTTGACTCCTCCCTGACTTCCAACAAATATATTACAGCTATGCTCTGCGGAAGGCAATGAACTACTAAAGGAGAGAGGCTTTACACATTTTTAAAATCAGGAACCCTACTAAAATGGATAAAAAGTGTCAAAAAACAAAAGAGGTTGTGTTTTAGAAGTAAAGAAATGTGAGAGTGAAGTAAGATCTGCTAAAAGTCAAGCTGAGTTAGACCTTGCAATGCTTTATTAAAACAAGCATCTAAAGATTTTCACTGTATAAATAAATGTGTCAAAAAAAATAGGAAGAGTCATTATGTAGAAAGAATGAGGTGGAGATCAAGTGTTGTCGAGATATTGTCCCAGGAGTGAATTATTTGATGGTTTTCAAGGAGGGAGATAATGTTTACCAAAGAAGGTACCATCGAGAGCGATAATGGAATGAGGATATGGAAATAGAAACAACAGAAGTTTTATGCATTGGCATGAGGGTAATCAGAGCATTAGTTCTGTAAAAACACAAGAAAACAAGGGTTGCTAACAAGGAAATTAATAATCTTTCATGTGAAATGCAGTGGCCTTCAAACTGAGAACAGTAAGTGCTGTTTACTTCATACTAAAAATTGTCCAGATTCAAGAAAAAAATATTCAGTTCTTTACTGATCTATGAATTAAACTCAGCTGTACGATACTTGGCAAGAAAGAATAATTAAAGGCAGGTAAACGGAAAAGGGATCAAAATGCATCAACGTTTCACCAAAGATCAACCTGATAGTTTTCTACCATGTTAACTGATTTTCTGGGTAAGGACATGTAGATCATCTAGATTTCTGAAAGGTATCTTCTAATGTGGGAAATTATCAACAGACACAAAAGCTAAGATAGTGCAGGGGTTATGGAGAGGCGATAATTGCGTAAAGGAGAGAAAACAAAGAGTAGTTTTGAATAGAAAGAATGTGGCTGCTGAAGGTTTAGCATGGCAACAAAAATCAATTTTTTGACCAGCTTTTTAAAATAATTTCATTAAGGAGCCTGGCATAAAAGTAGGAGTATGCTGCTGAAATTCAATCATGTCAAATATTGGTATGTAACATCAATACAGAGAAGGAGTGGAATACAAACCAGAAAGAGATGCATGACCTCAAGAAATTGAGGAATACAAATGTACTCAGATTCCACAGCACAAAATTCAAAGCTGTGTATTTTGGGAACAAACAGAAACTTCTACACTGGAAGTTCAATGTTTGATGAAGAGAAGGCAGGCAATGATGTTAAAAAGTTGGCCCAGAACAAGTGGGTTGGAAGGGGAGGAAATTGTTTTCAAAAAGTAAAAGTTAAATGGGATACAGCAAGGAAACGTTTGTGCTGTTGGGCAAGGCTGGATGGGTCTTCACACGGTACTTCCAGTACAACCTGGCCATGCAAGGTAAAAAAAGCTGAACTGAAGCTGAAACTGGGACAGTTCTAGAAAGGTGTTCAGAAGAATAACACATTTAAAGAAGATGTCATTTGCCTTGGCCTAGCAAAAATGAAGGTGGAAAAAAGATACGATTGCTGTGTTAGAACATCGTGGGTGATAGAGGATGAAAATAGGATAACACTCAGCTATGGTTGAAAGATGAGGTTTCTACACAGGTTAGAGACTTCAGTTCAAAAGTCTGGGTTCCAGCGCATCTCTCCACAGTGAGAAGCCTAGGACTATGAGTATCCACCACTACCTCTACATTCCCCACGATGAGTGGTGAGAGGAAACCACCAAATTGCCCTCTGGATGCAAGTTGAAAATGGCTCAGCCAACCCCAACGAAGTGGAGATGTACACAACCGTACTTACATTTCTCAGTGTTCAGAACTTTTACGGCCTTGTCAGACATTCTTTCAGTTCTCTTCATAAATTTAAAGCTCTAAAAGCTCCGAAAAGGAAATAAAAAAAACTATTCCTGATACTCTGGAGGAACAGTGACGTTTTGGTTTGAACAATGAATAACCAGGTGCCAAAGAAATGTTCATGGTATTTAACATTTTATATTAATATGTCTCACTTTATCGAGTCCCTCTAGGGCAGGAAATCCAGAGATAAAGTTGTAAAACATCCACCTCTGCCTCCTCTGTTCTACCCTTTTTTTCTTTTCTCTTTTTTTTTTCTCCCAGCAGATTGCTCTAGAGTATGGAATTTTATTGTCCAACCAAGAAGTTACTTTTGTCAGGATTTGTGGAAGACATATTGCTAATATTAAACCACACATTCTTCATATTAAAATGTTTATGCCTTTTTCAAATAAATTCTTCAGAATATAAATGTTGTAGAACGAAGTAAAACCTAATTACTAACAGAACTAATTAAAATTCTTTAAAAAAAAGATAAAATCAATACCTACCTCATTCTTTATCATTTACAAAGCTTACTATGCTAAAAACCTCAGTGATTTTCAGGTAGATTTTACTTTGCAGGTTGCAAAAATAATTATAGAATCATAGAATGTTTTGGGTTGGAAGGGACCATGAAGGGCATCCAGTCCAACCCCCTGCAATGAGCAGTGACAATAATTGCTTTGGGTTTTGGGCTGGAGGAGGGGTGGTGGTGGCTACTGAGTCTTATTATCTACTTTGTTTTTGCTATTGCCATAAATATTTTTTTAGTAATCCTCAGCACCATCTGCCACTTAGCACTGTGTTCTTTTCGCAGTGTCAATACTATAAACACAGTCTGCTCCCTCATTTGATGCAGTGCAGAGGAATGGAATTAAGGAGAAAATAGTTACTCCAAAAATAGGCCTTACTATTTAAAAGAAAGCAACTCCCTCAGTAAAATGATCTTCAGAATAAATGATTCCAGTTTCCACCAGGTCTTAAAGAGTTGTTTTTCTCAGCATCTCCAGTTAACTAAAATGCATCTCCAGATTTCGCTGGTTTTGAGATCATAGCACTTGACAAACCGGTCTCTCGGTGTCCTTAAGCTCAAATTACCACTTAATGTATTAATTCAGTTTTAGTTATATTTAGTTCAATTTAGTTTTAGTTATAACTATTAAAGTCTGACAAAGATAATTTTGATTTTCTCACACAACTTTAGTTTTTTTCTATTTATTGAACACTTAATCAGCAGCATGTTGGTAACTAATATGGAATATCCCTCAATGCAATTACCGTGACTTAGGTTAGAGAGAGAGATTAAACTCAGTATTCACACAGTCTAAAGAGTAAAGGTAAACTTTCAGAAATTATGTTCCTCACTCAGTCTTCTAAAATAATCCACTTTATCTGAAGAGCTTCTGGTTCAATGAATGCAGCCATGCACCTCTAAAAGCTGAGCTATGCAAATTGTCACTGTGACTTCCATCATAGAAGCATCATGATACAGTTGTATAATATTTTCCAGAGAGAGTTTTTTTTCCCTAGAAATTATGAATTATATGACACAATAAACCCTACTTTGGTTTCAAAGCAGATAAAATGCCTCACTCATCCCTGTATTCAATACAAGTTCTAGACTTCCACACTGGTTTGCTGTAATACATGGTTTGGTTTATTTCTGGTTGCACGTTGACACTTCAGAGAAGATAAGCAGAATTGAGATTATCTTTTCATTTCTTCATAGTAGAAGTTTTGTTATTTATGATGGGGGCGAGCATCCCTTCGAGGGACATTGTGAAGTTGGTTTTGATCAGTGTTTTTATAATGCTTTCCCTATTTACATTGCCTCTTTACCTAAACAGTATTGTTAGATGACAAATATCTGCTTCTTTATGTCAATAGAACAGAAAATAAGGAAAATAAGCCAATAGTCTTATCTCCAAAATGACAAAGACAGAGAGATGACATGCAGTCTGGAGAGGCAGACTAGTACAGAACAAAAAAACAGGACAATGCAGAGAAATATGATTAATTAAATACACATGCAGGATGCCCAGAAACCACTTTGAGGGGACTAATAAACTGCCTGGGAAAAAGCAGAATGCAGAACTATGTTCTGTTTTATTTAGACCTTTCACAGATTTCCTTTTCTCTTTTGCAATAATACTTTTAGCGCTCTTATTTATATGTTTAGGAGTCTAAATAACCTGCCAGTCATGGATATCTTCCCATTTCTACCTCTACTCTCCATTTTCCTTCTTCCCAACATTGATTACTCATGGGCTTTCTCCACTAGAACCTCCTATATATATAAGTAATTAGAAGTCCCACTTCTAAATAAAGGAAGAAGAGAAATAAAGCCTTTTAATATAACTTCAGAACCTCTTTTCTAAATTAAGCTCTTTGCTTTCCTTGCTTCTCTTCAGCTCAGTTGAAGGTTTTGATTTTGTCAGTAGATAAGAGTCCATCTATGCCTTCAAAATGCTGTGTGCAATATTCTATAAATAGTTAATGTCACTTTCTATTACAGAATCACCGGAGCTGGAAGGGACCCAAAAGGATCATCGAATCCAATTCCCATCCCTACACAGGACACTCCCAGCATTCACACCGTGTGCCTGAGGGCATTGTCCAAATGCTTCTGGAATGCTGGCAGAGTGGGTGCTGGGACTGCTGCCCTGGGGAGCTGTTCCAGTGCTCCACCAGCTCCACTACACAGCATGAAATACATGCTGAGTGCAAAACAGACACCTTGCCAACACTCCTCCCTACCAGCTACCTGACTTTATACCATACATACAGCTCCTGAACTCGTAAGCTTTCATTTTCCAGTTTGAACAGAGACCACACAAAGGACAAGCAAGATTAATGACCTGGCCTAGTTCTCTGCTCTAAAGAGAAGTCCCAAGATTCCCTCCCCCCCCCCTCTTTTTTTCCCCTCTTTCTGAGTATAAGAAAAGGCTTACAAATTGCTGGAATACTGTACCAGAATATGAAACTCTGAGAAGACAAGTGGTTAAGTGGTCCTTAGGAAATAACCACTGAAGTTCACCCTTGACTCTTCAGCCTCACTGCTACTGAGAGAGAGGAGCTTTTCTGTAGGTGGTTATAGGATGGATTCAGGATATACTTGCTAATGTAGAACCAGATTCAGGGGCTTCCCTGTATTTCTTTTGTCTTTGCCCTTTGAGAACATGAGAAGCACCAGACCCCTCAACAGGCACACACAGGCCCTCAATAATGTGTGCTCCTTCTATCACACTGCACAATTCAATTTCTATTCTCTTATTAACTTTTTTATTAATTAATCTTGTATCATCACTCCTTTAGTATTCTACCTTCCAACATGAGAAAAGGCTGCAGGAGATTCATTAAAAGGATACACAGGATATGTGCTGACTGTAACCACCTTCTGTACATCTTAACTACAACATAATCTCATCAAAATTTTTAATGGTTTCCTACAAGAAAATCTTTACTCATTCTTGTATTCTTGTACCCTACTGACTTTATTTGCAAGTATGAAAGGACTGAGCAAGAAATGTTTTTGTGGCAGGTAGAAATTCATGGATTTGCTTGCCCCAGGTGTATTTTTTAGGTCTATTTCACTGCATATTGAGATAAATACACATATGAAACCATTCCACACACACAAAACCCTAAATTATGGCTTTGTTTCCAATGGTCAGAACAACTGAGTAATATTAAATACAAGACTCTATTAAAATTACTCATTACTTTATTATATATATATATATATATTAGTGTGCCTTTCATGATACACATTTTCATTTTTTTTTTTATTTTAATCGGGGAAAATTAGAAATAACTAAGAAAGCTTTGTTAATGAAAATCCCCATCCAGAGCTAATTGTCTTGTAGAACACTTAATGAGTCGTTATTCATTATGATGGTGAGTACAGAGAAGGCAGATGGCATGGTAATTTTATTGATACTGTGATTCTACTGTAGCTTGCTGATTAAGTAGGATTGAACGCCACAGTTACTGCAGCCAGAATAACATGAAATTCTGTTTTTATTCAAGGATATCAGAAAGTAACTTCCAGACAGCACTGTTGGAGAGGTCTGCAAACATGAATTTTTGCTACCTTCATTTATATTGGAAGCACTAGGATGGTGCATGCAGTCTTCCAGGATGTACATTCCAAAACTTCCACTGCAAAATTATTTCCACTGAAGTTGCCTATTAATTGCCATATTTTAATTAGTTCTTAATTTTAATTCACAAGTCTTATTTTTAACTATTTTTTTAGATCTGTCTCACCTAGTCATAGCCATCTAGATGTTAGATGTCCTCTGTGGTTTAATAAACATATACTTACACCTTCAGAGACCATTCTGCTCACAGTCTTAATAGCAAAGTACCTTTACTGGGTGCTCTACCACTTTTACCTGCTTGGTAGACAGGAAAATTTTGCTGTGTGAAAGTAAAGCAACCCATAAATAACTCACAACTTACATCCATTGATTCTGAGTTATTTCGAAATGCTCTAATCTTCTCACTTCAATGAAATAAAACCCATGCAAATATTATAGAGCTTTATAAACTTATTGTACAATACCTTGTTAACTCAAAGTGTGGGATTTAGTTGGATTTTAATAATAATAATAATGATGATGTGATCACAATTCATTTAAAAGAATTTATCACACTACCAAGCCATTCTTTCTGCATTGCCCAGTATATCACCAGAGTTGCATGAAAACCTTGAAGGAGTTATTCTTTCCACTGTGAGTAGTTCATTGGTAACTTTTTCTGCATTAAGTAACTAATATATTATCTTCTTGCTAATCTTTTATTATTATTATTATTATTGTCTAGCTTGTTTTGTTCAATACCCTTTGAGATGTATCATTTGGTTCTTTCTAGAGACCTGGTTCCAGGTCCTCTCATTATACTTGATATTAAGAAGAGTTTAAGCTATTTAAAGCATGGGGTCAGAAACTACAGCAATAAGAGATGACCTCTAGCTTCCAATGTGTCATAAAATCTGTAAGACAGAAATGTGCATTGCTTATTATAATCTCCTCACAAGTGCTTGAACAAGTGATCTTTCTGATATGCACACTGATACCTGCATATTAATATACAGAGAAATTGTAGAGAGAATTGCTGCCTTTTTAAACCTGTGACTCTGATTACTCAGGTACAATGCAGCCAATGGGACAACTAAAGAATGAGGAAAGCCCATTTTCTATTAGTCAATCCCAAAGTGAGAAATTTAGTTTTTATCACTGCTAAACTTCCTTAACGTTTTCCATTGATCATTTATTACATGATTCCAGTTCCTCCCCTAATTTCATTTCTGGACCAGTATAATTGAAGTGTTAGGATCCTCTTCAAAGCTTACACATAAAAGAAAATGTAAGGTGTGCTGTGCTACAACACTTAAACTGCTATGATAGTAACATTTATTGATTTTCCAGATTTTCAGGTAACTCTTACAAAAAGGTCCTTTTTAAAGCATATCACAATGAATAGTGGGCTTTTTTTTTTTTTGAATAAAATCACTTTTATCAATATTTCATCCGAAATGACATCACCAATCTGTATAAAACTTGTCTTACTCTACATGTTAATTTTAAGCAGTTCACTTCTGTCAGCCTTGCTGTCATTTGCATACTTATAGGATTAGCACTTAACTACCAATGCTGTCAAAAATCTGTAAAGTTCTGATCATTTTCTGCAGGAAGTAGAGAGCACTCAGATCTCCACTGGGACATATGGTCTCTCCTAGAGAAGTTTTTGCCTTGCATAGCCTTTGGCCAAAGCCCACCATCTGTACTTTCAACTTTTCTTCCAGCTGCTGATAAAGGTGAAGTATAGAACATATGCTGCAGAAAGAGTAACCTTTAGTTTATTGGGGTTTTTTAATATTCAGAGACATTTTTCTACAAAATACTTATTAATGTAAACCTTGGAAACAAGGAAAACTCAAGTTTGATCAAATTCAGATCTTAAAAACACAGGATTGCAACTCTAAATCTCCAGCAGAGTGTAGATGATTTATCTGTGGAAAGAATTAGCCTTCTTGATTCTGAAGAAAATGTAATGCAGAAGAGTACAGGCATTTCCTTCCTATATTTCAGAAGAAATGAAACCCACAATCTCTCATTGTGAACTGGGAATCAGTATCATTGATGTATCCTTTAAACCAATATGTTTGACACACCATCAGTTTTAAGCTAGAATGATCCCAATGAGCTTGAAAATGGTTATATGCAAGTAATAGAGGATTCCAGAATTACTTGGCGAGACATAATTACTGAAAACACTCCTTCCACCCACCTAAATATCATTGTTTTAACCTAGCTTAGGTCATCAGGGAAACCAACTGCATTGCTAACATATGTCTGCTACACAAAGCTTCCCATCATTTCAAACAACTTGGCACGGTTCACAGCGTCTGCTCCCAGGAAGCCCAGGAAAGAAGCAGCAGGTAGTGCTGCAGGACAGGAATGAAGTGAATTAGTAGAGCTACAAGTATGCCAAAAAACTTGCACAATAGCTTCTGCCTAGACTCTGCACAATTACATACACTGAAAGCAGTCCATGAGCACCAAAACTTATTGCACAAGAAAAAAACAATTATAGCATTATAATCTTAAAAAAATTAAATAAACTAATGCTTACATCAATATTGTTGAACGCCCCAAGCATTTCTATTTGCTTTTGACCCTGAATGAAGTAAAAGGTGTGAGACTAAAAATTTTAGATGTGTTTAAACACTAAATGGCTGACATAAAAGAGAAGGAGAAACAGTGTTTGAAATATACACTTGCAAAGCTGGTGGAAGGCAAAATAATGAGAGGACAGAGCAGAACAGCAGGACATAACACTTGTAAAAAGAGGTGTATTCTTTCATAGACTGAGAAACATTCAAAATGACACAGCTGCTGTGTGGCTAAAACTAGCTCCTGGTTCAAAAATTCATCCACATTTTACACACAGCAAAGAACAGCAATTACTTTTTTTAAAAAACCTATATAGTAAATAGAAGCTCATTATGAGGTAACTGGATAAATATGTTTTTACTGCTAAAAAACACATCATAGGTAAATTTGAAAACAACAGAAAAAAAAATTAAGCTCCAATTTCAACAACTACTTTTAATTTCCTTTTATAGTATTTTTCCTCATTGTAAGATTACAAACACCTTCGTTTCTTTTTCATTTCCTTAAAATATAAACTGGGAATACGTGAAACATCCCTTCTCCCTCATTGTTCTCTTCACTTCAGAGCATCTATATATTTTTTCCAGGAAATGTATTTGACAAAACATCAAAGCATCAGTAACACTTTTATTTCGAGACCACGTCCAGAAATTATATTCGATGCCATAAACAGCATTTTAAGAACTAAGTTGACACCTCAGGACTCAGCACTGGAAAAAAAAAAATATAACCCCCATCCCCCTCAAAACATGAGCTAAAATCCCCAAATAAATAACAGGCAGTCATCGGGCCAAAGGGAGAAGAAATAACACTCAGCTGAGCTTATTTCCAACATAAGTCAACTGACTTTGCCCCCATCATCATTACTCAATACTTTTTAATCTCTTAAATGGATTTTTGAAGGTTAAAAGGATATCTTTTTGGCTTTTAATAATAGAAGTTAGCCTTAAAGCATATTTCCTGGATTATAGGAGCATTTGGGGCACACATTATGCAGCTTCCTGTTTGTAACAAAGGTGTTCATTTTGGCAACAACTCCAGTGAATTCTAAAATTATAAACTGATCATCCGTGTGCCACCACATTACTGTCTCAACTTTGTTGTCAAGACCATTTTGTGTCATAGCATTGCAGGCAATTATTTAAAGGATCAAATTGTGAGCAGCCTGATCAAGTGGGAGGTGGAACCTGCTCGAGGTGATCCTGCTTCAACAAGGGGGTTGGAGTGGATAATCTCCAGAGGTCCCTTCCAATCCTGACCATTCTTGGATGCTGTGAGATTCCAAACAAAAATTCCTCGTTAAGCACTGGCAATAAGCTTCACATCAGCTTCACTGTGTGTGTGCATTTCTCCAAGCAGCCTGCATTGTGGAAGGACAGACATGATGCTCACCAACACGAGCCTTACCTGACTGACCAGGGGGTGGGACTCCTGATGATCCTCTGGGCAGGCATAAAAATACTGTGAGGACTGCAGCTCTGTTTCCTGAACATGGCTCAATGGCAATTGGTTTAGGAGCACCCTGAAAAAGGAAGATACCTATGTAAGGTCTGAGGTTTTCACCTGCACATCTTTAATTTATTTTAAGGTTTGCTGTAACAGTAGAAAGATGTTTTTCCTAATTATTTCTTTGCATTTTTGATTGTTCTATCCATGTTAATTGTCTGAAAAATGGGCTGTAACAGCCCACACTGCATATCTAACAAAACAGAAAAAATTAAATTATTATAAAGGCAGCAAAATTATACTTTTTATTTTATAGCTCAATAATTTAGTGATATGAACCTTTTAAAGCTCAGACAGTGGCAAAAACTTTCAGTATATACACTGGTACCTTAGAGTACCAGAATGTCCCCTATTCTAATAAGAAGTACCAATGAGAAAGAACAGTGCTTCAACAGCATCCATACCTTGCCCTCCCAATGCCAAAACCATAAAATAAGAGCAAATCAATATTATATACAGAAACATAAAAATAGCCAATCCCTCTTGAGTTTCCCAAACCAGTAAGTCTGCCTTCACCATCTGTCCTGGTAAGCAAATGATTCTTTTGAGATAGGACCTTCCTGAACTTTTTTGTGTATGCAGAAAACAGGCACAGTTTTACTACATTTAAATAAACTTAGAAACTCTCTGAAAATGTTGCCTGTGCATTCATCACCTTACTTTGTCTTATATAAAGCTATGATCAGAGTGGTTTTGCTGGCAGGAGGTATATGTTGTTCCTAAGCATTTGTCTTGTCTTAGCTATATATGAGGTCCAACACACAAAAAAGGAGACTAACCCTATAGCCTGGGAACCAAGGGAGGGAGGGGAGAGGCAAAGAGATGGTTATAGAACATGTTCTGACAAGGCTCACCTCAATTGCTTCGCTCTGTACAAGTGGACACATGTTCAAATATAGACATTTCCTTACCCTCAGTCGGAAAATGTCAGTGTGCAAGTGTGAACAGTGAGTTAACATCAAGACAATGTGCCAGCCCACAATGCCTCATCTGTGAAGCAGTTTTTAGCTACCAACAACAGCACTGTGTTTCAGCACCCATCCTATTCCCAGACCTGGTTCCTTCTTCCCAAAGATCCGGTCATTGCTCAAAGGAACCCAGTTTTTGTCAGTAGAAGACGTGAAAGCGAAACCGATGGAGATCCTGAACACCCTTTCAGAAAATGATCTGTGGAATTGCTTTGACCGTTGGCAGCATTGTATGTCGCAGTGTGACAACTCTGAAGGGAACTATTCTGAAGGTGACTGTAGCTGATTTTCATAATTTGTTAAATAAAAAGAGTCATAGGCACAGTCTCATCTTTTTTTTTTTGTGTTGGACCTTGTAGATCTTTTAATTTGCAGCTGGCTTTTGACTAAATAACTGCTACCATATTGTTCTCAAGTTGCCAAGCCAGAGGACACTAGAAGCTGAGAAAAAGCACAGCAAAGCCATAGAAGAATGAGTTTCTAACATCACAATTTACAGTGCTTCTGTATTTACATTTCCATATTTTGTGCTCACTAAGAGATAGGCATTTCACTTTGGAGAGCTTAAATGTTTAGTCCAGCACTGAAGATATTTCTAAAAACATTAGGTCAAAATTAGCATAAGCATTTGTTTCCTCTTTTTGTTTGTAAATTTTGAGAATGTCTGTCATGTTCCAAGGCAGAATACAAGTTTGATGTTTTGATTCAAAATTCAAAGCCATAAAACTTTCCATTTACATAACAAAATGCAATGTATATATAAATGTCAACTGATTCAAGTATACTAAGAAAAATGATAGTTTAGCCAAGTTAAATACACTGCAAAGTACCAGATATAAAGAATAAAGAGGCGTTTCCATCATGTAAAGCAATTACAATTTTCTATTTTTCTACCTCCAAGTAACCAACATTTATTACTGCTCAGTGAAGATAAGGAAACAGGGAATTCAGCAATAAATTGAAAAACAGATAAATATACATATTTTTTACTTCATGGTCATATTTGAAAGGCATTTCTATAAATTCATTTCAGGCGATAGCATTAAAATAATTTGGGCAAGGAATGTCATCTAATTTAAAATCACCATGACATAATGAATGACAACTTATATGCACTAAAACCCTATCACAGGATGGAACAGAAAAGTGATCTCCAAAGACTCATCTAAAAAACAACTTCTAAAACAACTTAAGAAATATTTTCTAAACTGAGTGCACAGGATTTGTAGCATTGAATAATATTTTTTTTGTAATGTATTGGCTTGGTATAGGCCAAAGTGACAGATGAAGAGAACAGATTGTGAACTTGTGTAAGCTGGTATAAATGTGGTGACTTCCATGGATCTATCATCAGCAAAACATTTATAGAGGCAATGCTAAATGGTATGGTTCTATACTAACAGCAATGCAGAAAAGGGAGAAAACTAAACAAGAGCCTTACTAATACTAGCAGCAATGACTGCACATTCACAAAAGTAGTACCAGTGGTTTATTGGAAAAGTGTGAGAATGTCTTTTATTAACACTTCTTTGATTTATATATGTTGAAGGGTGATGTGAAAAAAAAAGTAAATGGTAAATCCTCTGCTCATAGCTTTTAATATAGAAAAGAGTCCTGATGGGATCATTCAGATTAGCAGCTGGTCTGCGCCCCAGGTGGTTTAAATCTAATCAGGCAAGTGTTGACATAGAATAACATAGAATAACATAACACTCCAAGACTGACAGCAGACCTCTCTGCTGTCTGCTCCCACTATTACGTGCTTTCGTTCACCTACACCTGTTGCACTTCCAATTGACAAAATCTAAGGCTTCCCAGCTGTCGCACACTCACATCACACCTCCTGTTGGACCTAAGCAAATGCCTCTTCGTTCCAGCACTTCCTCTTATATCTCTCTTCCTCAACTATCCAGACAAGGACACAGCTCCACAATAAATTAAGTTCATCTCGTATCAAACACGTGCTTCCTACGTCACGCTGCACTGGTCATGCTCCTGCATCTGCAGTGCAAAGCAGACTTTCCAGCTCTAAGAAAGTTCCTGCAGCAGGAGCTGTGAAGAGAGCAGACCAGGTGCTCTTCGTGCCCACAGAGAGAGTGCCATTAATGGCAGAGATGGTTTATCAGTGAATCCCTTGCACTCACCAATATGGTAAATAGATACACAGATTTGACAACTAAATACCTTTTGATGGGGTATCATTGACTCTATACCGGAACAACAGCACCTGAATCCTCATACAGCATTTACGATTCAAATAGTTGGCATTACTAATGCAAGCAATAGAGCATTTAAGTAATCTATTTCATTCACCTTTCCTGATTTGTCTCAACAGCAAATCAAATAACAGTATTGCTTTCTATTTGAAAAGGTAGGCAAAATGAAATCTTCATTTTAAAATGTGATTCAGAATACTGTTTATGCAGCCGCACAACTGATAGGAACAAATTTACCATTATGCCATTTTAATTTGGTAAATCATTACATTATTATAAATCAAAACGATGATTTTTCTATTGCTGTGTAATAGAAAACGCTTCATTAACAGGCCCCATCCTCTTCTCTTTGAAGTTTATACTAATGCTTCTCAAAAGACAATTGGAGGAAATTGTTTCTGATAAATATTTTTCAGAGGACTTCATCCAAAAATCAAACCCATTAAGAGTTTTGTATTTGTGCTTATTATTTGCTCCTTTTAGAATTTTCTGTCTGAAAAAGCAGATGTTTTATCTTACCTCACATCATTCAGATTTGCCAGCAACAAACCCACAGAAGCATAGAGCAAATGATAATAATTTAGATACCCTAAAGTCTGTCAGTTGTTTAAAGATAAATACATAACCATGAATCAAAGTTCTTCCACAGCGACATAACATGTTCTCTGAAATGTGCCATTTATCACGCATTTTCCACGGGTTTTTTCGAAGAGATAAGGCACATGTTTGTTTGCCCAAAGCACTTAGCTACCATGATTTACTGGCTAGAATTATCTTCCCCCCTCCCTCATACAGAAAGTGACTTATGTTTTTGCCAAGAAGCACAAATGACAATCACAGAGTTAATAAAACTTTATCAGTGGAAGACAGAATAACCAAACACTTCTTTATTAAACAACCTTTTACTCTTCTGTTCCTTTTCTTATACAGAGTATGACAGAGAGAAAGAGGTATGTCAGTTGGGAAGGTGAGACAGAAAGGGATAGAAAGCCAGGAAGAAATAAAAGGTGAAAGAGCATATTATTGTTGATAGAGAGAAGAGTATGTCTGAGAGAAGAAATAAGTGGAGAGAGAAGGGAATAAATCAGAGAATAAAAGCAAAAAAAAAAAGACAGAGATACAGTTTTATTCACAATTTGAATGTGTAGTCATAAATTTATTCACAGAAAGCAAGTGTTAGAAGACATCTTCCTGCCGTCCTAGATTTTTATCAGAGAAAAGGCTCTCTGTTTCCCAGATTCACGCCCCTGGACTCGGCGCTGGTGAGGCTGAACCTTGAATCCTGTGTTCAGTTTTGGGCCCCTCACTAGAAGAAGGACATTGAGGTGCTGGAGCATGTCTAGAGGAGGGCAATAAAGCCAGTGAAGGGTCTGGAGAATAAGAGTTATGAGGGGCAGCTGAGAGAACTGGGATTGTTTATCCTGAGGAAGAAGAGGCCGAGAGAAGACCCTATTGCTTTCTACAACTCCCTGAAAGAATCCTGTAGTGAGGTGAGGGTTTGTCTCTTCCCCCAAGTAACAAGTGACAGGATGAGAGGAAAAGGCCTCAAGTTGCCCTGGGGGAGGTTTAGATTGGATATTAGAAAAAAATTCCTTAACTGAAAAAGTGGTGAAGCACTGACAGAAGCTGTGCAGGGAAGTGGTGGAGTTGCCATCCCTCAAGGTGTGTAGATGTGGCACTTTGGGACGTGGTTTAGCAGGCACAGTGAGGTTGGGTTGGTGGCTAGACTTAAAGGTCTTTTTCCAACCTTAATGATACTGTGATTTTTTTTCTAAAAATCCTGAAAAGATCTAACCAAAGTCCAGCTGCCTGGGTGAGTTTGTAAGGAACTATTAAGCTTTGGGAAGCTTCTTTGCTCACACTTGATCTGTTGCTATAAGACATAAATCTTGGCTGCGTATTTTTTTCTCTTATACAAAGGACAGATGACAGCACTACTATTCCTGGCATAAAAACAAATGTCAATGTATGCTGTATTCACACCTGTATTAAAAATGTCTTTCTAAGTAACAGTACATCTGCTTTATAGTGATAAGGAAGTCACAAAAGTGGTTGTTTTTTTTTTATTATTTAAGTATTGAAAAACTGAGCAAACCTTGAATTGTATTATTTGGCTATTTAGGAATAACACAAATGAACAGCTTAATGATTTCAGATCAAGAAGAAGCCAGGAAGTAAATTCTGTCACTCTTGGAGGGGAGGATGGGCCACAGAAAGCAGTGGCATGAAGAGGTGAGAAGAGCAGGAGAACACAACAATACTAAGGGGATGCTCTTGGATCTTCTATAAGGATTAACAATGTCATCTGGGTAAATGCACTGAAGCTTTAACATTGATTTATATCTATCAATGAAAATATTTAATACTGTGAGTACGGGAAGATGAGAAGTGTAAAGTGTTTTGGCTCCATTTTTATTCCAAGAATTGGTGTCTCACAGAAATGCTATAAAACTTTGGATTTTCAGTACTAAGTGATAGGTCTATGTATTTTCTGCTCAGCATTCTAAGTTAGGTGCACCCAATTTTAAAAAGTGCATTATTATACTCTAAGACAAATAGATCATGTAAGACTAAATGGCTCCAAACTCATGCCAAAAAAGCAATTAGAAAATTGAATCAAAGAATTAAGGATTAATGTGAGCGTGTTACACCTGTCAGCAGTAATAAGTATTTTGACAAGAACAGAATAAAGTTTGACAGTGTGCGCAAATACAGATCTGATACATAAATCAAGTATTAAAATGCAAACAACTATGCATTAATCACTGTAATGTTTCCTAACTAAAATGGTCTTGGTACAACTTACAAGAATTCATTATAAATAAAGCAGCTTACTTTTCTTAAAAAAACAGATTGATTTATAATTTTTGTTTTAATAATAAATGATGCAGACTTAGGCTTAGTTTTTAATCATATTATTAAAACAGAATTAATCTGGTGAATTCCACATAAACTAAGGTTGATGGCTTGGCAAATAAACAATCAAATCTGTTGTTGTGACAGGATTAGTCCCTGACTTAGAATGAAAATAACCATTTTTCTTTAGTTCAGTGTAAAAGAGTTCAGAGGGAACAAAAGAAAACAAGACTGTCCTCTGAAGAAGTAAGGAATGGAGAAAAAGAGAAAGGGTAAAATTTAGACTGTTACGTCACAGTATTCACATCTTCATACCTCTTAGCTTCTGAATACTTTGATTATTTTCTGGGTTTGTTGATTTGTTTGTGATAAGCAAGCCTCAGATTCAGGAAAGCACTTGAGTACCTAATTTGGATTTTGGTCCAATTCAGATACCTACATGCAAACTCAAAGAACTCAAAACAGTGTCGTTAATCGTCATTTCAATATTGAAAATTTCCTAAAACCTGAAGCTGTCCCCTCCCTGCACACTCAAGATTCAATAGGATGCCTGGAGCTTCACTGGATGTTACAGATAGACCTAGGGAGCTGGTTCCAGAACATGTTTTCCAACGAGGCTTTACAATACAGTTGTAGGAGCTTTCTTTTGAAACCTGGTTGAAGGCAGTGGTAGCTCTGTTCTTCATGGAAAGAGACTTTTTCCTGGTTTTCCTGTTCTGCTTTTGCTAAATGTTTATTTGAGGTGAAATACTCTGCCCTATCATAAAAGATGCAGAGTAAAATACTATAATTGCTCTCAACATTTTCAGTGCAATAAAAGAAGACTTCAGCGGTGCAAAGGAGGAAAAGAAAATTCACCCTCTCCAATTCACTGAATTTCATTGAAATCATCTATTGGTGGCTTTTATGGCCTTTTTTCTGGAGAAATTCCAAATGTTCCTAACACGCCTATCCTGCCAAAAGGAGGAGATGGGAGACTCCCACCTGCAGCCAACCTCCATCATATCCCATCAGAAACAAGGACAGTAACCAGTACTGCTCTTTTCTTAGAGTATCAGTGTTACAATGCATCACTATTCTAAATGTTATGTACATACTAATGCCCGGTAACCCACTTTTAGTATGAGCTTTAAATCCACCCAAAAGTTCTGACAGAAAGCGCTCCATGGATTTATTCAATGAGTAATGGACCTTAATGACAGCACAAAAGGGAAAAAAAAAAAAAGCTTTCACCAAATATAACTTGTGTGCCAGGAGAAATATGCTTTAGGAAATACCACAACAGAATAAATAAGTAAGGCTGGAGTTCTGAGCATTGCTTTGTGGCTGGCATAGGAAAAACAGTTCTTCATATGACACTAGAGTTTTACTGAAATTATAAGCATCCACTAAAGATTGTCAATTAATCCATCCTGTAAAGTTTCTCTCTTGCAATCAGCGAGTGGAAAGCTTTACCTCATATAAACTTACAAGGATGGCCCAGAGCCTGACTGTCCTCCAACGCTTCAGGCTTCTTTGCTGCACTTTCTTTTGTCTGAGGATTTTTCCAGCAATTTCTAACTTTAGTTTACGAGGTCCTGCTAACCTGTGCGAGGTACTGTACAGCAGGAAAAGCTGGAGAACATTTTGGTGTATCTTAAAATTCTTCAGCCTCTACTGAAAGAGACTTGAGGTAATTGCCTTGCTTCTGTGACTGAGTCATCCATCCAGCAATGATTTACTGGGAGGTCTCTACCAACTCTTGACCTTCAGAATCACCCAGTTTTCCCTGAAAATTCTATAGCATCTAATGGAGAAGAGACCAACATGCTTATTGATAATATAATGCAACCTGATCAAAACTATACTGACATTTCTTATTGGAGATGTTTTTTACAGCGAATTATATTTCCACAGCAATTTTGCCCCAATACTTTAGCAGAATATAAATCTCCATTAATATCTCCGTTTCAAAATAGCCATGGAAATCTTAGAGTACATTGTGAGGTTTTTTTTCATAATAAAAACATTGAGAATTAACCATAAAAAAGAACATTACCAGGCTGTGCTTATGGTCTCAGTAAGCAAAACACATTATTATCCTTCAATTTATTGTCTTGCCTATCTCATATCAACTTGTAGTGAGAGGCTGCATTCTTTCTTCAGTCTTTCCTGAGTTGAATATGGTTGTTAGATACCAAAGGTTATGTAATGATGTTAACTTTATGTATTAATCTGAGAGTGTTTATGTTCAGAAGAGCCACAGCTTTATTATGAGACCTATATTTATTTGCAACAAAGCTACTCAGTCAATACACTAAAAGACTTGTTTCAAACCCTAATACAATGTCCTATAGCATTTCATTAGCAAGAGAGTTAGGAACTGACATTCTGATTAAAACTGACTTATTAAGACAAAGTTACAAGAAACACCTGCAGACCCATCTATTTTCAGTGGGGTTTCCAGAAAGAACTCCAAGTCAGGTCTTCTATCCCGCTTTCCTCCTACTGCCTAGAGGTTGCTTTTTCTGAACAGTGACACTTCAGTGAACCACCCTGCAGTTTTCTTGACTTTCACAAGTGGCTGAACAAAACACAAGACATTGAAGTTAAATCAAAATACCAGGTAGCTGCAAGGCACGTCGCATTCCTTTTTCTGTGTGTCCATGGATGCAGTTTCCTATCTTTTCAGACTGTTAAATAAACTTGGTTTTACCTTACTTTTCTATCTTGCCCATTAATAACACTAATTTCAGGTTAATCTGGAAAATATTGAACATAACTTACAGTGGATGGTGTGTGTAGTTATTGTACTGGATTTCTGCCAGAGGTATCCCCAAGAGCTTCCAGAATGTTCCCCTATTAAGCTCTATGAGTTTTATTAAAGGCTGGCAATGGTAGCGTCCAGCCCGTGAAGAGAAATTTATCTTGGCAGCAGTTAGCTAGATCCTGTTGGGAAAAGCACCTGAGACCCTATGTCTGTGGCATATACCAAGCACCACGTATCCCCAGACACTTTCCTGTAAATTCTTCTTACTGGCATTTCAAATGCTGTAAATCCAAGTGGGGCTGCGCAGCGAAGCGATGCTAATGAGTATTTGTTTCCCAAATGGGTATATCTGTTGGATCTCCAAGGATTAGAAATAAGAAGTAAATTCTGTTATTCCCATGCAATTCAAACCCAGAGGCTCTCATGAAAACTCACATTTCACCGGCAATAAATTACTGGTAGTCCATCACTGTTTGAACTCGGGCTGATCACATAAGTTGGTCTCTCCCATATATCAGAGTGGGTTAAATTTGCCCCAGACTGCCTGGCAGAAGAGAACACGGTGTCCCCAGAGTCACTACTACCTTTTCAGGGTGGGAGAGATGAAGTACTAGGCCCAGTTTAAATTCTGCCTAACTTGCAGGGCGGCTATGGTGACAAGCACAGGGATGCTAAGCAAGGGATGAGCACGGTACAGATTACCTTTGTAGGGAGCAAGCACTGAGTCAGCTGCAGATTTCCAAAATGGCCACGAGGTGGATAAACTTAGAATCATAAAATTATAGAATCACAGAATGAGCTGAGTTG
This sequence comes from Tapera naevia, assembly GCA_033556795.1. Lineage (NCBI taxonomy): Eukaryota > Metazoa > Chordata > Aves > Cuculiformes > Neomorphidae > Tapera > Tapera naevia. The sequence continues at coordinate 834,200 of JAUMJJ010000156.1, forward strand.
GAAGGGACCCCCAAGTCTCATTGAGTCCAACTCCTGTCCCTGCATGGGACAACCTCAACATCCAGCATTCACACCGTGTGTCTGAGGGCATAGCCTTGGCACCATGACTGCTTTCCTGAGAACTGTTCCAGTGCTCCACCACACTCTGGGGGAAGAACCTTTGCCTAGTGTCCACCCTAACCCTCCCTCAGCACATCTTCCTGCCATGCCCTCGAGTCCTATCATTGATCACCAGACAGAAGAGATCAACTTGGGCTGCCCTTTCCTTGGGGTGGATCATAAAATTCCAATCTGTCATTGTGACGATGTATCTCAGGCAGAACTTGAAAGTTCTGACTAGCAGATGTATTTTGTGACCACAAAGATCCCACTCCTGTAGCTGTGCAGCATCCTAGAATCATCAAAAACAAGATGTGATTATTATTTCAGAGGTCTATGCCAAACTTGAGGGTTAGGGAAGGCATATGTTCTGAAATTACTATGCTGCATTTTGCACTTCTTGCAAAAATAGGAAGAAAATATAGTACATATTATATCATCCAAAATACACTTTTAGTGAACTTTTCTTCAGCAAAGTTCTTTTGTAACCTCCTGGCCACATGCAGAATACCCAATGAATGATAAATTCAAACATTTATACCTGGTATCATAATAATAAAAAAGAGAACTAAATCAAGACACTTTGTGAAAACTAGCTGTCAGCAGAAGGGATTAAAGTGCAAACTTGGCAATATTCTTAATGCAGGAAAAAAATGCTAATGGCACCAGAATAACAAATTACTTTCTATCATGACAACTTACAGAGATCAAAGCCTACTGAATGTAGAGAGGCCACGAACCGAATGTCTGAAAGCATGACCTAGCTTTGATTTTGATTGTCCTTGCCATCGTTCGAGGAAAGCTGTAAAATGTGTTCACCATAGCTAAAAACACTCTGAAACAAATTATCCCGGTTTAAGATTTGTAAGTCCATAGAAATTTTTATCCCAGCGACTGCGTGTGGATATTCTGGATCAAACTGTAGCTGCTCCAGCAGCAAGAAGAAACATCGAAGACCTCTATCCAACGGAAAAACATATGTGATGGCCAAAAAGGGAACCTAGTTTTGTTGGTTTATATCGTAGTAGCAGCAGAAGGTGTTAAAAGGACTGGCAGTTTTGGCAGTAGCTGCTGCCAATGAGGTAGGAGGGGAGAGGGAGGGCTGGCAGGCTTGGGAAAGCACAAACCAGACCTTTTAAAGGTGTTGCAAGATGTGTCTCTCACTTTCCTCTCTTGAGGTCCTCTGTCCCTACTCTGCCCATTCACCAATCTGAAAGCATAATCGGATACAGTTTTTCACTTGAATCTTACTAATTCAAGTCTCATAAATCTATGAGATAGTCCTCAGCAGCCTAAATCAGCACAACCCTTGAGTACCAGCAGAACTACACTGACTTATACCAGCTGAGAGCCGACACATTACTAATTTCTTAATAGTCTCCTTGAAAACTCATGTAAATAAACTCAGACTCAAGCATTATCACTTAATATTGCTTTCCAAGATGCTTCCTATCAAGATTGTTAGAACTTACAGTGGTCAAAAACTTATTAGGAACTTCACAGAAAATTCACAAAAAACAAAACCACCAGGATCTTATCTGACAAATAATGAGACACATGAGAATTAGCATTTGGAGAAACTGTGGGATTAAAGCAAACAGGATTATTCACATGAATGAAATTACTTATGCACGTTACCCATGTTAGCTTAACATAACTGATGGAATAATTATTTTATCTAATGTAACAAAATAGGTCCTTTAAAATATTACAAGATCTGCATCCATCATTTTCTACTAAACCAGCAAAGCTCTGTTTTATAAAGTATTTGCTGATCTTGAATTTGCTGAATCCTACTTACTTATCCCACTTACATGGAAAGTGTTATTTTTCTAGCAAGGACCATATTCCAAGCCTGCTTAGTGCCTTGAGAACTGCTAACTGAAAATGAGTAGCATGGAAACACAGCCCAGCTCAGCTTACAATTTTGTTCCACGCATGTTTCCTAGGGCACAGCAGTAACTTCAAATTATTTTATGCTTATATTTTTATTATTTTCTTCAGTAAGGTGGTGCGCAGTCACCTACAATGAAAATCATCCACGTTGAATTCTATAGTTCCTTGTTGCTTATTGCATGAAAGTAAAGCTAAGCTTGTTATTTTGCTTCAGGAAGTGTTCTCACTTTAAATTTTACATTTTAAAATTTAACTCAGCGATGATGCTTGAAACAGTTTTTTTTTCTTCAAAAGACATACCAATTTCACAGCAGATTGATTATCTTTTTTAGGCAGTTTCCTTGAAAATTCACAGATTTGTGAAGTTTTCTTTGGAGTTTGCTTCAAGTCCATGCATTCCACAAAGCTTTGTACTCCATCTCATTTATCTTTCATACCTAACGAATGAATTTCCTTCCTCTGATTTTATGCATGTTTAATCCACTGCTAAGAGTAAAACAGAATGTTTGTCCTGTGCTTCAGTCAACAGAATGGTGTTACACATTTACTTTTGTACTGTATGTAAACTCCATTTTATGTTAGCAGTGATTATTAGGGTAATGAGACAAATCTTACATTTCACCACTGTTTGATCCCTCTTCCCTTTCCCCACTCCTTCCCCAAACTTTTCCTAATCTTAGGGTGCTTTTCCACAGAAATTAACACCCCACATCAAATGCCACTGACTGATACAATAAGTAGAAAGAGTAGTATCTTATTTACTTAAACAAGGCTGGAGATCTGAGATCAGTCATCAAGCAGATGTTATTTCTGAAGCTGAAAGTATTCTTGATGATTGCTACTATAGAAACCAAGCTTTGTAAAATATTCCAAACAAACACTTCTTTATTAGCCCGCGCTGTAACTACAGCCCACTGCATTACGCTGCATCCCACGGTAAAGTTATAAACTGTGCATACTTCATGGTTATTTGCTTTCAATAGTGACTACAAGACAGGATTTCTATAGGTCTTAAAAGATAATATATCACAACCCCAACCATCCATAAAATGACACACACTGTACTCATTCAGCACTGAAGCCCCGTCTGCTTAATTTCCCCCCTCCTGTGGGCAGCCACTCAAATCAGTGTTCCCCTGTTCAGCAACAGTGAAAAACAAGAACCCACAGCTAATTCCTGTGGTTAGATCAGCAGCACAAAACCAGCAGTGGTTCCTAAATGCCAACCCCAGCCTCTGCAGCAATTAAACCATTCTTCAGTCTTAGTCGACTCGAAGAGGCCTGTGCATCACTGAGAAAGCATCTTTCCTGTCATATCATGACAAGGAGTTTCAGACTTGTTCCTTTATTTGTTAATCATACCAGAAGAGGAATAAAAATTTGAATTCTGGTTCCAGTGAAGTAAGTGGGACTCCAGCAGTGCAAGATCCCTCATGCTAAACACATGCCCAGGGCTGGAGCCGACCAAAACCAGGTGACTTAGGAACAAAAGAGCCTGTGTCAGAGGGAAGGAGTAGCTAAAGTTCCCTTAGCCCAATACCTCTGCCAGGTATTTTTAAGCACCTCTCTGTCCTGGTACTAAACTACCCACAGATATACAACAGGGCAAACTTCTGTTTGAAGTTAAGCAGGTAAAAACTGACTTGTTACTACAACAGATGGAAATGAAAGCAGTATTGAAGGCTATGCAAGGAAATGTAGATGGCTTTTATTATAGAACAAATGCATCGTGGATATTGGAAATATTCGTTTTCTGAGGCCTTTCTGTCTCTTTCTCCAGAAAAATCCCTATAAAGTATAAAAATGCTACTAAAATTTCAAAACATAGAGATACTCAAGATGGGTATGGTAGCAACTTTTGATTATTACAATTAAAATTCCAAAGATGTTTCCATTCTCAACTTATCGTGTTGTTTCATAATCTCCTTTAAGTATCTATACTGTGTTTCTATTCAAATAGGACAATTTTGCCCAAGTCTTTCAGAAACTTCTCAGCTATCTTTGAGATGTGGAACAACTAATATTTTTTCTCCTAATATTAGGGCTATTCAAGGCTTACAATTCAATTTAAAACTTGGCCTTCACTCAGGTAACACTAAGGATTCCTGCCTTGCATTATTGTAAAACAAATCTATTTTAAAATGCAGTGGTACAATCAGAGCACAGTTAGATTTCCATAAGAATATACAGAAGTATGGAACAACTTGTGCCACTCATACCTATTTTAACAGACAACACTGCCATAGTAAGAAAAGAATTAAGCAAAAGAGAGCAACTAAGGAGTCAATTAAAGAAGTTGTAATTGTGGGGTTTTTTTCAGTTTGGAACATTATGATGAAGATGGTGATAATGATAAGAATGACGATATGATAATAATAATATCATCTATAAAAATTTTTAAACATGAAAAGGGCGTGTGGTGAAGGATATTTCAGAAACAGATCACTAATAAAGCAGGCATGTTTTATGAAGACAGGATTATGATTGAGAAGTGATTGTGTGGGACTGGAATGCAATTAAGGCACAGCACCTGTCCTGATGGACCAGCATCCAGAAAGGAAAGCGCTGTAGTTAAATGCTGTAGTTACAGGAAGGTTAAAGGTTCAGAGAACACCTGAGCTACCTTTTAAATGGCAGTGACCTGTGCACTGTGCTCAGAACAACTTAACAGATTTTGCATACCTGTGAAGTAGCTCATACTTTCTCTACAGAGGAAAAGTTATAGATAATTGTAGTCAACTGCAGATAGCCAAACATGCAGGTTCTCTGGATAGGAGCTCTCAAGGGATTACAAGAGCTAGCAACAAATCCACCTGCCTCCTATTTCCCAGCTTAACTGAGCATGCTGCCATTTACAGCTACATTGACTTGGGGCAACCTCCAGTACCAGTCAAACCCATTCCCCTTTATGTGCAAGTTCGCTTTTCTAAGGGTTTAGCTGGCTGGGTTTTATTTTTTCTTTGCTTCTTCTTGTTGTATTCTATACTTAGAAGATAATCGGTGTAAAAACCCAAAAAGTCTGTATGTATAGACACATGCTGATGTACTACACACACAAGTACATGTCATTATTTCTAATTGTGCTATCAGAAATCTCTGGAATGTTATGTTGAAGCAAAACTGAAAGCATAAAAAAACCCCAAAACTATGTTAAAGAGCTTGAAAAACAAATCCTCTTGAAAACTTTCTCAATCACAGACAGAGCGGTTTCTCATAATTCCCCAAATGCCTATTGAAATACAGAGCACTAATTGGTTCTGGAGCCATCGATATATTTAAGAATTTCATAGATGTCTTTTAGTTCTCTTTGGTCATAAATTGCCAGAACGGTTTCTACTCTTTCCAGTTCCCTTGTCCCTTATTTTTCTGTTGTGACATTTCTGGATGACTTCCAGTTCTGATTGTTGTAAAGGTCTTGGTTTTGCAGCATCACCTAGCATTGAAATTTGCAATTCCAAACGCTATCTTTTTTGGTCTGTTTATCAGCTAACACTCTGCTCAAGCAATCTTTGCCCTTCACATTCCAATTGGTTTTGTCCTTATTCAAACTTCTATGAATTTACCATAAGTAATGTAACTTAAAATATAGATGAATATTTTTCTTCATTTAAGAAACAGTTTATCTTTGTGTAACCTTCAGTTATAGGAAGTATGTGAACACATACATAATGACAAACTTAATTTGGGGATTAACATTTAATCCATTTCATCTTTATATCAAGGGGCTTTTTTACATTTTCTTTATATATTTAAAACAATTTTTCATGTCCACATTAAAGGCCTCTTTGTATAACTGTAATTTTCCTCCAGTTTGTCTGGTTTTGATCATTAGAGTTTCCTAATTCTCAGTGAACTGCTGAGCAAGCTGAAGATGTTAATTGGATGTATCACTTTATTTTTTTCTTGTAAGAGCTTCTTATAATGGCTGCTCATGTAGATGATAGGGATGTTAATCAATTTGCATCTGTCTCCTAAAAGATTCAGTTAGGTTCCTAATTAAGCATCTGCAAACAAACCGTTGTTCAGTATCATGGTTCAGTCCTTTATTGCAAGCTAGAAAAGTCTAGAAAGGGCCCTGTGCTACCACTCTGCCCTGCTGTAAATATTTAACTTCTCTCAATATAGAAAAAGTAATTAAAAAAAAGACAAGTGTCTCACAATCTACATTGGGGATTCTCTCTACTTGAGTCATTGTTACCATCAGGACACATGAAAAGTTGCAGGTGTCTGTTGCTACCCTGAAGTGTCTGGTGTTTTATCAATAATAACAGTCTTGTATTCCACAGTTTTAAGAAGTGAGGACAATGAAGATCATCACATTCCTATGATAAAGGAAAAGAAAGTCTTGAAAAAAATAAAATTTCTTCCTCAAATAAAATTTATACTTTTCTCCAAAAAGAAACACACATTCTTCTGAGTATTGGCAAAGATCCTGGTCTTTCAAAACACCAATGCTAGAATGTTCTTTCATATTTTTGAGTTTTTAATCATTAAGTTTATCAGTTACCTTACTTTAACACTGTTTTCAAAGCTGCCATCTACCTAATGCTATCCTGTAGCACTTTTGGACTCTGAAGTGACCACTGGAGTTTCAGAACACCTTCAAGCAGGTAATTAACCCACTGCCTCCTGGGAAGTTGAGCATGCTAATGTAATAAAGGATGACTTTTTTATTGTAAGCATATAATGTATGGCATTATATACTTAAGGCACTATATATTTATATAAATACCATTTATATAAATCCCATTTACAGTATTCTGTTATGGACCACATATGCTCACAAAGACTTGATGCACAGCCTCTAGCTTTTTCTTAGAGGCTACTCACAGCCATGACACAGAGACAGACACTAAGTTATTGTCCACATTTACGAACAATTTCTAGCACAAAAGGAAACTCTATTCTCCATTCCTACAAGCAATAACTTACTGTATTTGTCAGCAGGCATCACTCATTTTTACCTCACAGAGGCAGATCAAAGGGTGCTGCTCAAATGGAAGGGATTACAGCTACTCTGAGGCACTTTCAGTTCTGCCACCATAACTATTTCTCATCCTTCTGTATTCTGTTCAGCATCTTACTATAACTATGGAAAATTATGAGTTCTACATCCCTGCTAATTCACACCAAAACAGATTTTGTGTAATGATGATGAATACTGGATCACCTGCACAAAATATATACAAGAAAATTACTGTTTCTATGTAGCTTGTCATGTGAGCAGAAAACGTGACAGAATCCACATAACTTGGCATTACGCGACTTTAGAGGTGAAATTCATGTTTTGATTTAGTGCTAATATCTCAGTGATAATACTTTATTTTATCACAATACCAGCGAGGAAATATCATGATTGTTATGTTTGAAGCTCTTTATTCTGCCTTTAATTTTCCAATTGTTAGAACTGTTTTCTGGACAGCACTTGTATGGAATTATTATAGACTAGACAGTCTTTAGGAGCTGAGAAGGATCACTGGGAGTTGAAAAGAAGATAAAGAAATAAAATGAAGTAGTTAATAACCAGAATTTTTTTGGGGGAGGTGGGTGTGGGAAATAATCTATGAGGGTGGAAAGCAGAGCCAGAAAGCAGAGATCTACTCTGAGGACATTCATCTTTCCTTTCCTGCAGGTTCTACTTTTCTCTAAGTGATCTTCAAAATCCAGTCTCGTTACAGCACATCTATTTTGTATTGATTGCAACAGATTGTATAACATGAGACATATTCTCTTAGTGATTTTCCAGAGTCTTCTGAAAGTAAACTTATCAAATGATCTAAAGTCTTGTTACCAGGAGTCTTAAATATGGCACCTACTGCTGTCTTTCCTTTCCTTTACCATGAAAATGCTTAATCTAATATTCTCTTGTTCCTCACACAGACCATGTGTCAGACGTAACCCATCACACACCTCTGTTCACCTGTTCTATGCTTAAAAGAAAAAAAACGTCACAATCCCCTTTTGGAGACCTACTTTGACTTTAAAAATACCTAAATACAATTTGTAATAGTTTTTGCTAGTTTAAAATGAAAAGGCAGTTTTCTGTTCTTAAGATCTGAAATTCGTCTAAAAGCTCATAATACATATGTTTGATATTTAATTTATCCCTAGTGAGCACTTTGAGGCCTGCTATCTCACAATCCTAGCAGCCAGAAATTAAAGGGTCAGATAACCTAAAACTGGGAGATTCACAGGTCTTCACCGAGATACACAGCACTTGCACTTCAGGACTTGAAATTTAGAGTGATCAAAATGTAGAAATTAGCTTTATAACCTAAGAATATGAAAGATAAACTATAACACATTTTTTAATTTCTGTTTTTTTTCCTGATGTGAAACACAGCATATGCATAATGTATGGCAATGCAATCTACAGAGCTTTTATTGATGGTGGTTTGGTGTGATCTATATAACTCATATATTGCTCACTTCTGAGTAATGCAGTCCTCCCAAACTCTTGCTCACACACACATAAAAGATGAAAACATTCAATGAATATCACTTTAAGAAGGCCACATTATTCTCAAATGTCAAAGCTTACGAAAATCATGCTGAAGAAGGCGTAACACTAACTGACATCACGCAATCACACACTCTAAATACATTATGCATTTTAGAAAAAGAAATAATTTAGAGAAGAAACATGAAATTTTGCTTCTCCTGTTAGTTTTTGTGCACTTTAGCTCCAAACCCAGTGCCTTAGCTTCCATCAATTCAACTGCATAATGCTGAGAAACAGAAGACTGGACTGTAAAATTTTCTGAGTTTATAACCTTATCCAGCAGCGATCATTTTTATTGTCTGATTTGCATTTAATGTATCAGGGGCATTTATAGCACATATTTCTAGTTCCTGGGGTTTTTTGTTGGTATCAAGGTTCTACAACTTCCAGTATGCCCAGGCACCTGACGCCTTCATCATCAACACCTCTACAACATGCAATGATTAGGAGCAGATTTTTACATACTCACTTTCCTGAATTTTGAAGAACTAAAGCTAAAAGATTATTTGTTTTGTTTTTTTTCTTTTTTTATAGTTGGTCACTACAGTTTCTCTAAATATTCCAAATATCCCCAATTTTGAGAAGCTCTCTAAAGGCCTTATATGTTCCTATTCTAATATAATTTATTTGCTGTATAGGAAAATAAATATATATTCAATAGTTAAGTATTCACTGTGAAACATTCAGTAATAAATCAAAGCTTATTATTTTATTAAAGAAGTGTTTTCACTATATTAAACACCACATACAAAATTTTAAATGTTGATTCATCAAGTCTCTAAGCTATTTATAGACCTTTCAGTTTCTTCATAGGATAAGGTAAATCTTCAGGATATACATTTAAAATTATTCATAATCAATACTAAAATCAAAGAGCTGGCAGCTAGCTTATTCTAGAAACTCCAGCCATGCAATTCATGTTCTGCCATAGCAGTCAGGTCAGAGTAAGAAAACAGATTGAAATGATGCAGCTAATTACAACTTAATTCCAGTTTCCCAAATTGAAACAGAAGATTGAACTGTACCTGCCACATTAAATTTAACATTATACCAGCATGATAATATGTAAGAAAATTATTATGAATAAAGCCATGGTGAAGTGCTTTACAGGTTTGAGACCTGCCTATTGTATTGTTTGGAGCAGCTCTTAAGAAGGATGTGAAGGTATGAAAGTGCAAGATGGTATTCCTTTTTTTCCTTCCAAGGGGGATGGATCTCCTGTAAGATACTAATTTACAGCGTGTTAAGCACTTTCCTAGGTGATTTGAGACTGTTGCTACAGGGATAAGATCTACCAGGGTTCCCTGATGCCTCAGACTTCACCAGAATTTAGACATGTAATTTAAGCAACGAAATTTCCTTGTCTATGTTTCTGTGTTGCTTTGACTTGGGGGGGTCCTTCAATTCACTGAGCTTCTCCATTCTGATCCCTTAAGCTGCCTCCATGCAGAGGGGAGGTTCCCATCTGGAGCTAAGAGTTTAGTTACTACCTATACCCTCCTGAAACTGAAGTCTCTTAGGATAGGCATCTCACCATCATCTAAACCTCACACAGGGGCTTGATTTGTTAAATATGTGTGTTACCTCATGTTGAAAGTGAATATATCACATGCCTTTTGCATAACAATCTTTAAGTTAAAGTAGACATCCATCCAGGATGTGTAAATCCTGGATCCAGCTTTGCATAAACTGGGAGCATTGAAACAAAACTTCACTCATTTACTGGAGACAGTTCTCACAGGAGGGTATGCCAAGGATATGGTATAATCTTCACTGGGATACCAGTGGCATGACACATGAACACACACTATAATCCAGACTGCCTCCAAGATTCAGATCAGACAGCAAGTAGGAATAAGAACTGGACTCCCTCTCTTATCCAAGTGCTTAAATACTAGGATATAATTTAGCCTCTTTTCCTATTTTTTGTTTATTGCTGAATGCTCACCTTCAACCTCTATTTCTTCTATTTTTTAAATGAAATCATGACTTGTAATTACTTAAAGTTAGGTTTGCTTGCCAGCTGTCACTGATAGTTTTTGACTTCTCATTCATCTGGAGGCAGATACAGGTGCATATTGAAGCTGCAAATGACTAGCCAATAGTAAATTTGGTCCAAAAATTATTTGGTGCAGTGGGGAGAAGGGAAGGTTTTCCGCTAGTCCTGATAAAATGCAGAACACAGAAATTAAAGATGATGTAAAAAAAAAAATACTGTTAGCTCTTTGGTACTAACCAAAATTTTATCTAAATCAACACCTTCATTATACTAAGACAGAAATTAGGAAATGTCACTTTTCATTCAATGCTTATGTTCAGCATGAGTTAAAGACAGTGCTTTAATATCATTAACAAATACATGTTAGCTATTATAACATCATTTGTTTCAGTCACTCATTACTAATACTTAAATACAAAGTAATAGGTTCAACAACTCCATTGACAGGGTGATGAATGACAAGAAACCAAATGAGTAAAAGGTACTACACTTGCCATCACACAACTAGGGAGATTGTAAAAATAACAGAAATCTTTAATTAACTCAGGAAATTAAAAGGTGACTTTAATAAAGAAGCTTAATAACAAGACACACTCAGATGAACTCACTAGCACATGTTAATCAAGAACAAGTAGTAATTTGAGGTACACAAATGACTAGAAGCTTTTACACAGCCAAAATTAAACAAAAGACAAATGTTTTAAACTGGTATCTACATAAAGGATGAATCTATCGTGTTAAAGACTATAAACACAGGCACCAGCCAGAGGTGTCTAGTAAATAACAACTGGAAGCAGGACTAATTCCTTAATGAGCACATGTTAATGACAATGACATTACATTGAGACTCACTCTGGAATTCATGCCATATACAAGATATAGTTCTACAGGTTTAGAACTATAAGTCCTATGTGTCAATGTAGACAAAAGAAAATCTTATAAAGGTGTCTTTCTTTCAGATGAGAAATGCAGTAGCAGTTCATTAATTATTGCAGCAAATGTGAGATTGTTATGTTCTTAAGTTTGATTTCTGATAGTTGCCTAATCATAATTCCTTTGGCTTCAACAATCACATTTACTGAATGTGCAATATAAACACAGCAAAGTAATTAAGTAGTTTGTGGAAAACTCGCTGTACAGGTAGGTGCTTTTGTAGAAGTAGTAGTTCTTTCCTATTCAAAATACCAATATTGGAAATAAACATAGCTCTTGCAATATTTAATTTGAGAAAATGGAAAACTTCACTGTATTTGAACCTAAAACATGTTGACTTCATTGTTATTCTTAACTGATAATGATTGAAAACAAGATATTTCAATTAAGAGTCCCTACAATTATCTGAATGCAAAATTGCCAAACCTCCCTATAAATGATAACCTCCACAAATTAGAACATTGAAAACACAGATTCAGAATATAAACATATTGAATTTAATGGGCAAAAATATGACTAAACTATTCATTAAATAACATCAAATATGGTATTTCCCTTTTTTTATCCATGTGGAAAATATTTGGACAGGTTTAGTCTCTCTAGTTTTAATGTAATATTCAGGAAATCACTACAGGCTTCAGCAGTTTACACTTCCATGGCAGATTTTCCATCCCAAACAAAGGTGAATTTTTAAAGTCTAGTCCAAAATTGTTAACAGCCAGAGTGTTCCAGATGCTGCTTTCAGTGACAAAATGCACATTCAGTGAAACCAACAGAGATTACTTTGAAAAAAGTAAATTGTATTTGAACTATGTCTCAATATCTTAGGTAAATATGGCCTTGATAGTGTTAAACTACCGTATGAATTTTAGTGTTGGAATACTATTTTAATGAATATTTAGAAATTATCTTTTGGCTTTCCTAATCTCATATTCAGCTTAAAAATTATTCTGCTTTCGTCCTTCCTACAAAACGTGTTGGTTGAGTTATGGAATTAAATTTACTTAATTTATAAACCATGTTGTTAACTCATTCAAATGAATTTGGCAGTGTACAGTGGTACCACATTTATTCTCAGCAGCCATGCCTCGCCCCCTCCCCCCAGTTTATTCATTTCCTGGAGGAAATTGCAAGTTAATAGAAAAAGCAGCACTGGAACTGCCTCACATCCTATAGTTATTAATTAAGTAAAGTCTGGTTCAGTAACTCTGGATACTAAAAATACAGAGTTAAACAAAGCCCAGTGCTTCCTGAAATGAAGTTTCAACTTAGGCAGTCAGTCTACAAAATTTATGTATTAAGATCTATATCTTTCTTTCAAAGAGTTTCTCAAAGAATCTCTGAGCAAAAAAGCAACAGCTCTTGACCATTCTGGCTGAAGGACTCACGTATAAACATAACACAGAAGCATCAAAGTAAGTTATGTCACTGTCGTGTAGAAGCTGCTAGCTATAAAATTCTCCTTTATTCCTAAACGCAGATTATTCCCCTGCAATTAATAAAATGAGAAGTTGCACTACCTGCTTCATTGATAATACATAGTAGTTACTAAAGTTTAAAATGCATTAATGTGAGCAACTTTTCAATGTTCTCAATATCTGTAGATCTTGCAAGATAATTTATAGTTGCATTTGTTATTGAACATTAAGTGAGCAGGTAGCATGCTGGGACAAATGCACATAAACTCAGGTTATAACAAGTCTATTTCCTACAGTGAGCTTTTTCTTAAAAGAGAGCAGGTTATTATTAAAGTGATCTTTTGGAATTGAGGACAATAACAGGTTCAACAACTATGTCAAATGTCTTCTAAATTCTGAATGGAATATACGAAAAAACTAACTGCAAGTTTGAAAGTTGGAAACAGCCTATGCTATAAACACGAGACAAAGCAGAAAATATTGATAAATTTAATCTTACAAAGAACACTGGAAAACAAGTCTGTAAATATCCTGTGGAGGAATTGAGGCTTCCCTTTGAACTGGATGGAAGCCTCTAACAGAGAAGCAATGAAAAGCAAAGAAATGCCCCAACAGCCTATATTTTGTGGCAGATTAAATGCTTATTATGTATGCACTAATCCACCTTTAAGGAGTAAATATTTAGTTCGTTTTGCTCACAGATCTGCCTTTTATACTCTAAACAAATATTAATATTTGTGTCACTTGAGATATTTTACTGCATTTGCACAAAGTTAAACAGTAAGTGATGTTTGCTATGACCTATCTTTGGAGGCTGAACTGCACTCTCAGCATTACCTGGAGAAGGGAAAAGGAGAGAAAGAACATTCCTCACAGAATCAAAGAAGAATACAAAATTACTGGCAAGTGAGTGCAAGGTGCACACAAGGCAAACCCCCTGCGTTCACCCCTGAAGTCACAGAAGCTGCCTGGACAGCACTAGCATCCCTTCTGCTCAAATGAGCTGCCAGCTTATGCTCCTCATCCTCAGTTAGAGGAATTATGTTGGTTTTTTTTTTATGAAGCAAGCAGAATCCTGTCTCCAACCTTGTCTCCAGCTATTGGCACCTCCATCTGCCAACTTCTGCAACAACCAAGCGCCTGTGCTTTGGCAGGTCACCTCCTGCAGAAACACAGTCCAGGCTGCTGCCAGCCTTACAGGCAGCAACACACACGGGACTGAACTAATGACACTCGACCAGGGTTTATGGCAAGAAAGGCAAAAGGGGAATAAAAGATCACTAAAGCGTCAAGTTACCTAATAGCCAGCATCAAGACATCCTTTGCTATCACTTAAAGTGAAAAAAAAACCCCAAACCATCAAACAAAAAGCCAGCTACCTCTAAGCCATTCAGTATAAAACTGAAGCAACAAAAAGTATTATACTATTAGCAAGCTTTCTTGTGTAGATGTAAAACCTACTCCATTAACCTGGCTACACCTAATGAATGACTGCTTTTCAGACTTGCTGTTGCTTTTCTTGTATGGGGAGGTTTAGCTCCCCTCTTTCCTTCCCCTCAAACAGATGCAAACATGTTGTGTATCGGCAAATCTTCCCATAATTTATATGGTCACCTATGGTAACAGTGCACAGCAATTATGAGGCCTTTTTCCTTGCTTTCTTTTATGGATTAGCTCTTCCAATGAACAGCAGATATACTGAATACCTCAAACACTACAGAAGAAAGCCCATTAACCCAAATTAATTTCAATTTTGTCATTCCTTGCAGACACATTTGCTCTAGTGCACCTGAGCTCCAGTTCCCCTCTCCCCTGCCAAACATAGTCAGGCCTTAAGGTCCTTAGGATGCTTTTGAAAATCTTTTTAATGACAGTGCTGAAAGTCTAGTTTGAAGGCTAAAGGATAGATCTCATCTGCAATGTGTGCTGTACCCACCCCATGTGTGCTGATGGTCCTTTACTGTAAAAATAAGTGTAAATTATTTCAAACAAGAGCCCATATACTTAAGATCTTTATTTTAGAGCACTGTATCTCCTCTGTGCTCTGCTCTTGGGCAGAGTTGGTGTTACCTTCTCATCCCTGCATTGCAGCACACTGCCCACCTTGGCTTCCCAGCACAACTATTCCTGTAGTAAAATCCTGAGAGCTGGACTGCTTACATGATTTACTTTAAAAATAACCCAGGAAAGTAAAAGCAGGTTGAGTTTTTTTTTAAAGTAGGATAACTTATGGCCACAAGATGTGCCAGTGGAGTTTCAGAAAGATTTCTTCACTGAAAGGGTTGTCAGGCACTGGCAGAGGCTGCCCAGGGAGGTGGCTGAGCCACCACCCCTGGAGGGGTTTAAAAGACGGGTAGACGAGTTTCTCAGGGATATGGTTTAATAGTGGACAGGTATGGTTGGACTCCATGATCTCCAAGGTCTTTTCCAACCAGACGATTCTATGATTCTAAGATTCTACAATTCCCTGGTTCAACAGAGTGGTTGTTCAAGAAGTTTTGGGAGGCAGAAGAAAAATTGTACAAGTAAAGAGTAATGGGGCCTGATGCAGAATACTGAAAATATTACAAGCCAGTACTGCCACTAACCAGCTGAGAACATCCAGCTACATATTCCTCAGCTAAGCAGCCTCTCTCTGCTCCCAGGATGCAGGTGCTCTCAAACTAACCAATTATGTTAGTTATATTAATCAAACTACAAATGGTTACGAACTTTGTTTAACTTGAAGATTGCCATTTTTTTTTTTTTTTCAGACAGAAAGAAGGCTTGTTTGCCTGAAAGCTGGCTTGGTTTTCATTTCAGAAATATATTAGTTAGTTTAACAAAATACACGGCTTTTCTGGGAAATCTTTATTTTCCTACAGAGTATGAGACTAACAGGCTGGTGAGTTAAATTTTATGTAAGCAGAACATATTTCTCCAGTCTCTTAACCATCTTGTCTCAGATTTCCCTGGAAGACTAGGTCTGTTGCACGACAAATTACTGCTATTTCCCTCCCAGGGAGAGAGGGTTTTTAATATTGGCTCTTTATCTTCCTTGATCTAAAAAAATCTCTCAACTTTATCAATGAGTAAAAAACAGAACTCAAAAGTAACTCCTCTCACTACTTGTTCACAGAAAGGTATAAAGCTCTGTGCTTCCAGAGCTCTGTGCATTGCCTCACTTTTCTGCAATTAGAAACAGGTTCCTAGGTACTTCTGTTTTGGCAGAGATTGCATAATGCAGACACATTTAAGTAGGAAAATAAATTAGGCATAGCCTGCCATAATAACCTTCAGTTATGAGTGAAATAATAACTGCAAGTTTTTATTGGCATGCAACATGCTAGAACAGAAAGTGTAGAACTGGAAAGATGTCACTTTCCATGAGGTTTTTGAAATCAGATAATCTCCACAAGGTCATTTCATTGAAGTACGTGTATTTTTTAAGATATTTTAAGAAATCAAAGTTTTCCCTTAAGCTACTGAAATATTCTACTTTTTTTTTTTTACATAATTCTTCAGAAACCCAAAAGGTTAATTTCTGTCCCTCCCCTCAAATATTCAGCATGCTACGTACATAACTCAGAAAATTGAAAAATGTCTAATTCTTCTTTGTTTAATGAGACAAAAGCATATATTAAGTCATTTTCCCCAAAATCTTTTCTTACGGATTTGAAACTGGGGAAAACTAAGAGAACTCAAACAGCTAGAATCAATTAATTAACAAATTAATCATAGTAATGAGAAGTTTCATTTTCTCAGACACTTCTAGTTACACTATATAATATATGTAAGTATATAACGAGAAGTACTTCTAGCTGCACTTTGTACATCATGAAAGAGGAAGGAAAAATGTTATTTGCCATTAAGACTTTGCGTTGGTAATTTTTTTGACACTTAAGAGTTTCTCCAGTTCCCAGAGTCATTAACAACCAGTATCTCCTACATAATACAACTATTTTTTTGCCAAAAGAAACAAATGTCATGATTTGCCAGTGGACAAATTGTAATCGAGTCAATAGAAACCCCTATCATGTGTAATGGCAGGTAAACCCATTGTTGAAGGGACAGATGTTCATCAAGGATATTGAAGTATTGCAGTTACTGTGACAAAGTTTGAGCTAATGAAGATGTGTGGCAAAAATGAGGCAGTGCTCAGGAAGAATGAAAGAATAAGGATTATTAGTCACATAAATATGAAGCAGATGGGAGCTGGGGGAAATTGCTCTGGAATGACAGGAAAAGGAGCTACTCTCTGAAGAAGACTAGGTTTATCACAGTGATGGTTAATGAAGAAGCTACTTGGACCCTAGGCCACCAAAATTCCTGAAAGAAGTAATGCAGTGAGTAGAATAAGGCTAAGAATGGCTGCTGAGGAGATAAGGCCAGGTGAGCAGTCATTTTCTACCAACATTAAAAAGAGTAAAAACTTTAACTTACTAATTACAGCATCTACGATACGTACCAACACGTTAATAAACTTCTTCTCAGTAAGTGTATCAAAGAATATGAAAAGAAAGATGGAAAACCAAATTCATTCACATAGATAAGATACAAATTACTTAAAATAGTTGCTGATGTACTTGCATTACTGATTGCTGCCATGCTAAAAGACTAATTAAAAGGTGAAAGAGAGTAGATATTACCAAAATTTTGCATTTCCTGCAAGGTCACTTCTAAAAATTACAGGTAAGATTGTAATCATTAATGGGTTTTTGGCCAGTTCATTCACTTTTTCAGTACTCAGACCAGTATTATTTAACTCTATCCTTCAGACAAAATGATGCACCATCTAAAAATATTAACATAAATTTCACTCTAAGAGGATTAAAACCAAAGTAGCTCTACCCAAATTAATTTAGATAAGTACACTAGATAAATAAATCAGCACCCTTCAACTCTCAGAAAGCACTTCAAGCGATTTCAAGTCATTAAAAATACTTTTAGTTCCAACATTTTGGCTCTTAGAACAGCCTTAATGGTGATATGACAGTATGTTCTACTACTGGCTGTACTGCTTTTATTACATGCCCTGATCTATTTCATGATCGTGGCAGCTTTTTAGAGAACTACAAAGAAGAGCTGAAATAATGAATTATTTTTCAGACAAGTCTAATAAAAGTGTTAATCAAAAATACCATAAATGTCAGAGACTCTCATAAATCCTACATTTTATATATTCCTCTTTCTAAACATTCAGCCAATGGAAGAACAATCCTAAAAGGGAACAAAAAAAAAGAGAGATAAAGCCAAGAAGAGAACAAAAGCATTCCACATGCATTTCACCAAGTTATTTATCTGATCTCATTTACTGATCTATGAACTAGTACTATTCTTCTATGACTTAATTTCTGATATCTTATAAACATCTCATATAGATGAATATGATTATGTTTGATTTCTGGTAGATTATAAGGTATTCCTGTGTGTCAAGATACAGTCAATTATTTCCCCCTCATGCTACTATAATGAAATATTAGTGGGTTTTAATATAGTTCTATCACTCCCCAACCCATTTTCCAGTGACTTGCACGTCACTGATCCTAAGACAACAAACAGAAGACGTTACAGAGTACAACTTGAAATATATCTACCAGATTTATAATGATAAATTTCCTATTTTGCATGGCATATTTCAAGACTCAATGTAATGTGACCCTCTTTCCATCAACTTTTAAATCCTCCTTGAAAAAAAAAAATCTTCATTGGTGAGTGAGAACATAACTACATATAATATTGTAGATTTTTTTAGCAAGGATTCATTTTGCATTTTTATGAGGTTCAAAGAAAGCAAAATTATAGAGCTGTCAGTTATGTCTGTTGGATCCTGTGCTGATGTTAGTATGATGCTATGAAGCTTCAGGAATTCTTTGTTGGGTTTCCATAGAGCTGTGCAAATGCTTTGTTCTACCTGGGGCACAAATACCTGCTAATTTGTCCCAATTTCTAACTGAAAGCACTGAATTAAATTTAAAAAAAAAAAAAAGAAAAAAGTAAAACCAGTTAGATGCATAATGAACAGATGGAGCTTTGCAACAGAAATCAGAGAGGCTTGCAGACCCCTTGATAAGGGTGTTTCAGAAGGCATTTCCAGTCACAATATATATTTTGCGCTACCATCAATATACACCCAAATACTCTTAGCAACACCTAGAAAAAAAGAAGCTACCAATCGACTTGAGCATGCATGAGCAATTGTTTCTCTTGCAGTATATTCCTCATGCAAATGCAGACAGATAATCTATACAAGTTCCCTGGAGTACTTTTAGAACTTCTGAAAGCGCTGTTCTAACACGAGAGCATCAATAGATATACCCGGTCCCTCCGTTTGAAAACTGTGAGCACAGAATTATAGAATGGTTTGGGTTGGAAGGGACCTTAAAGATCATCCAGTTCCAACCCCCCCCTGCCATGGGCAGCAACACCTCCCACTGGATCAGGGAGCTCAAAGCCCCATCCAACCTGGCCTTGAACACTTCCAGGGATGGGGCAGCCATCACTGCCCTGGGCAACCTGGGCCAGGGCCTCCCCAACCTCACTGGAAGAAAATTCTTCCTAATATCTATTCTAAATGTCCCCTCTTTCAGCTTAAAACATTTCCTTCTCATCCTATCACTGATCAAGAGCCCCTCCCCAGCCTTCCTGGAGCCCCTTTCAGCACTGGGAGGCTGCTCTAAGGTCTCCCCAGAGCCTTCTCTTCTCCAGGCTGAACAACCCCAACTCTCTCAGCCTGTTCTTGTATGGGAGGTGCTCCAGCCCTCGGATCATCTCCGTGGTCTCCTCTGGACTCGCTCCAACAGCTCCAGGTCCTTCCTGTGCTGAGGGGTCCAGAGCTGAATGTAGGACTCCAGGTGGGGTCTCGTAAGAGCAGACTAGAGGGGCAGAATCACCTTCCTTGACTTCCTGGTCACTCTTCTTCTGACTCTTTTCTGATAATGAATGCTTCTCTACAGTTCTTTATTTCATAGAAGAACCAATAGCAAAAGCTGTCTGCATATGCTTAATGTTTCAAGAAACTTCCAGCCCAACTCATTTTATATGCTTACACTCTTTTTCAAAAAGTGTAAATTTCTTAATTTTATTTATAATTGATGATTAATTCCTTTCTCTCTATATTTACCTTTATTATTACAATAATCCAAATACAGTTTACTTTTTAAGAACACAGAAAATTAAAATTGATTTGTTGTCCCCAGCCTGTTTCATTGATATATGTTTATTTCTTTTTAACGTGTGATGAGGCAAATTCTTTAGCTGACCAGAAACATAACATTGTTATGTTGAAAAAAAATATAACATTGAAAATAAACGTAACATATATTGGACTTCACTTTTTTTTCCCCCACAATTTCTGGAAGCCTCAGTATGGAAGAACAGGGTCTGGGAATTGAGAGAATACTGTCATTTCAATATTGCATTAGTAGAAGTCTATAGTAGAAGTAGTAGAAGTCTGTGCTCATTACTTGAATAGTTGCATCCATGGTTTATTAAGATTGTATGGATTTAGAATGACAGGAAAAACATGTTAGTAGAAATTCATACATGAGGGGACAGTTCCAAACAAACCTTTGTGCCTGGATTGGGGATTGGAACCGGATGATCTTTAAGGTCTCTTCCTACCCAAACCCTTCTATGATTCACTGGAATTTTGAGCATGGTGTTTTTCCCAATGTAAGCCCAACTGCATGTTTTTCTGATGACTAACCAGAGTAGCACCATGGTTTCATAGATCATCCGAGCTCCTGTCAGCTGAGAGATGAAATGCTGTGCTTTTCACCAGCACAACTTATGTTAATGGAGACTTCTTCAACTCAAGCTTCACCTCCTGTATCTGCTATAACAGCAGTTTCAATGAGATAGAATACTTTCAAACTGGTATTTATTTCAGTTCATTCTAATTAACCTGATCAATCCGTAGCCATACACATCTGTTAACATGAGACACTAAAAAAAAAAGACAAGTTTCTATCATCATCTGCAGAAAATGCCATGATGCTGTCTTAACTGTAAAAGATTTGAAATGTCAGAGGAGGATGATGAATCAGACTGCCAAATTAAAAGAGAGTGACACCAGTCAGGAAAAGGAGATTAATGAACATTGCAGAGTTACTGAATTCTGCTTAGATTATCAGATAGAACCCAGCATTTACATTTGAATACTACAATACTAATTGATAGTGGACAGGTTCCTCCATAGTGATTGCAGCATTAGCCTGAAGAGCAAAACGTGCGTTTCAACTCATAAATTCATTAACAAGATGCAATATTGACCCAAATTACTAGCTATCAAAATTTACTTTCTGCTTCCAATGAAATAAACAAATTAAGTGATTTTTTTTTTGTCAGTATCAAACTTGAAGGAGCATGCAATGAAGTATTCAATAATATTACTTGCAGCTTTGTATGAATCAAACCCAAAAGCGTTACAGGAAAGAACAGGGTAAGCTTTTACACCAATTTCACTATGTTAGAAGAAAAACAAAATGGCAGTGTTATCAGAGGGTTATTACTAATTATTTTACTTACTTTTATCAGAAATAGGGGGTGCAGGACAAGAATTAGAAGTCACCTTTTATATTCACTTTGTAAATTTAAATATGGAGCAATTTTATACAAAGAAAAAGAAATCTGGACGAGCAGAGGAACCAAAGGAAGAAATCTGACTTTTACTTGAAACCAGCCAGTGTTTTGTTCTGATGCCATTTTACTTCTTTTTAGCAGATCTCTACATGAAGCAGAAGGAGAGATTCCACACTGCTGAGTTCAATATCACCTGATTGGACCAATCTCAGGAAATTTTGCTGAAAAAAACCCCTCTGCTCTGCCACTTAATTGTTCTGTGACCCTCATCAAGTAACACCACCTCTGTATGTTTTTATTTCCTTGCCCACTTCTATTCAACTACAAAGCAAGCACCTTGGGTAACAACTTTTCTTACCATAAGCTTGCACTGTGTGTAGCCCACTGAGAATTCTGAGTTCACCTGGGACTGGAGTGGGTCTAACGATCCAAATAAAGCATAGTAGGAGTTCACAGAATTATGCATCCAAAGATATGAAAGAGCAGCAAGAGGAAAAAAAGTAGTAATTAATTAATCTCATTTTAAAATCAAATGACAAAATTTGGATGGTGTTGTGAGTAGTGCTGAATAAATGCACTTTGCTGAAAACCTTATTTATTATTAGATTATTCCCATAAGCAGACATGCCAGTTCTTAATGAACATGCCCTTCCAAGATGACACAGGATTAACCTGACTTTTTAAATTCTAAGGACATTAGCTTCACCAATATCTGTCCCAGATGGAGGTCTGGTGGCAGACGTCTGCTTGCATGCAGAGATTATTGATCTCTGAAATCTGAGCTCCATATTAAAGACTTTGAGGATGAATCTTTATTTTTTGGGGTGAGAAAATAAGCTCTTTTGGAAAGAGGAGAAAAAAAGAACTAACAAAATTTTAATTTATTATGGCCCTAATGCTCATTACAGTTTATTCCCACTGACTTCCCCTTGATAATAACAAGCTTCACTGTCATTATACAGAGGGTCCAGGCTAATGAGTGCCATTTTGCACATGAAAATTTAGGAAAGTTTTATTTAAAATTTATAATTTTGTAAACCCATGTTCCCAGCAAGAACAGAATTAGAATATTCTGTCTTGGACCTTTTGCAATTTAGAAAATTTTAAAGGTCTATCATTCCAACCAGCAACATTTCTAACTCATCACTCCCTAATTTACTCATCCTGTCTTTAAATCTGGCAGAGATCAGGCTGCTGTGAAGGGGCTGCCATGACATCATGCAAAATGCACCAGTGAAGCTTAATGTGTGCAGTGACAGAGGCACAGGAAATAGCTAATTTCTCATTTTCTGCCTCTTCCTCTCTTTCCTGTCAAAATTGTAATTATATGAAAAAATTGCATTTTACTGACATTGTGTCAAGTAGTCATAACTGTGAACCAATAAAGTGTTTGACTCTGGCTCCAGAATAATAATGTTAATGAGATAATGGAGAGCAGAGGGAGTGTGGGCTGCCAAGCCTTTGCAGCAAACTACAGCAACATTTCTAATGCAAATGATCTCCTCCTGGACACAACTGCATTTGGTTTGAAGATTTCTTAGCAGCTTCAAGCTATACCATCCAACACACTGCTTGTGTCATCAGCATTTTGCACAAACTTGCTTTCTGCCCATGAGAGCCTCTCTTTGAAATGTCATTCCAAGAACTAATCTTTTTTTTTTTTTTTTTGCACCTATGAGTGTAAAACTCTGCCTCGTGACAGAAATACACAGGGAGACCCAAATAGATGAAATACTGAGGACTCTGGAGGCCAGAACTGAATTGGATGGGATCTCTTGAAAGTAATTTCACACCGTGAGGAAAAAAAGAGAAGTTTTAAATATAACAAAGTCATAGTAGAAATTAATCCCATATTTACAGGGCACTTCATAAGTTCTTACAACACTGACTTGCTCCAGACTCCATATTTTCAACCATAATTTTCAGCCTGTATCATTCACCTCTCTCAAACAGCAGTTCTTATGTTATCTGTCTTGGGAAGTTATTCTACTGTATTGCACCATTATATCCATCGTGCACCTTTCAACCTCAAAAAGTATGATTTGCCCTTTGAATGCCTTTGGATTTAACTGCAGCATCATCCTCTATTCTTTGGCTAAGGAAAAGAACTACAGTAAATCCTATTGGGCAAAACTAAGCTTGCATCAGCTCTCAATATCTAAAACAAACAAACAAAAAGAATTGCATTGCCTCTCATTCTACTTTAATCATATCCACACCAAAAGCCTTCAAGGTAACTAGTTTAAGAAAAAAAGGGTTTGTAGTAATTACACACTCAGCTGGGCTCTTTGTAATTCAGTCTCTAATGGCACTTGGAGGTCCCTTGAGTCCTAGAATTCTGTGCAGGCATCAGGGTTGGGATTAAGGGATGCAGTCCTGTTGGTGAAAATGCAAAACTGAACATCAGCTACTTGCCATACTTTTCAGTTGCTTTGTATGTGCAGGGTCAAAAGAACAAACTGCAAGTTGCATAGTATTTGCATTCCTTAATGAACTGCTGGAGGCAATAGGGACTTTGTAATGAAGAAGACAACCTAAACAGAACATAATAAAAAACTTTTTGGCTCTTATTTTTTAATACTTCAGTTAACTCCTGAGACACAGAAACCAGACCTGTTCAGAAAAAGCTTTTACAATGGACTTTTCATCATCAGAGGCACACTGTGTGTCAGGCAATCTATTTAACTATCTATATTCTCTCTTCTGATTTACAATTAATTTGTTTTCCCCAGGTAGGTTAATATCTTAATAACAGGCCTTCTGATGTTCTATACCCTCTTCTTTTTCCCATTCATTTCAACATTCAGTAACCACAAGGATTTTGCAGCCACCCTCTCCAGGGTTCTTTCTATCAAACTTTTCATTACATAGGCAGGACCTGCACCCCTGCAGTTAGGGTAAAATCCAGCATTAAAAGCAGAAATTACATTTCTCCCTTACACATGAATAATAAAACAAATAATTACATGATTAATATCACAGAGCTTTCCCTTTTGACTACGGCTGAATTTTCCTAGAGTTTAGACAGAAAACCAAAAATTACTTTGGAGTTAAAATGAATTACAATTGGGTCCTTTAACTAAAAAAAGCAAACCAAAGACACCCACCCCAATCATCACCCTCCTGTCCCCCCCAAAAAATCTGAAATAGGCTTTTGTTTTTGAACGAGCCAAACACAACAAAGCCTCTCTTCCTCCCCCAATCTATATAATTGAAACTCTTCAAGTCTTGTGCTTATTTCACTTTTGAATAGTTTTCCCTGAAAGCAACAGTGATTTTGCCAAAGAAGCCTTTACAACTGTTATTTTTATTTTCTTCAGTATTGCAAAATGATCACATTTTGTTCCAGAACTTCCATGAGAAACTGCTCTGGACAAAATACCATCTCTAAGTGCTTTCCCTGGAAATGAAACAGGATGCTGCCTGCAAGTGGTCACTTCTCATCTCCAGCAGTTCTCAGAGGAGCTGTTCCTCTCTTTCCCCAAAGCACAGGAGACTCAGCTAAGGGCCATGCAAGAAAAATTGAAGGTTACAGCCTTTCTAAAGGAGGACAATTGCTCACAAGTTTTTCAGACAGGCAACATAAATAAAATTATATTTTAGCCTTTCCTGACATATTCTTGACTCCTCTGCTTAGGACTGATGTGATCCTGATGCTGATCACAGGAAGCAATCCTGATTTGCCTATCAGGAAATTGAGAATAGGAAGAATTAAAATGCAGGATTGAGTAGGACAACTGGCAAAAAAGGGGATGTCACATTGGAAAAAATCTGTAAAATACTAGAAAAATAAATCAATAGGTTACATGTTTACATGTAGATATATTTTTTGCAATACACAAAATACAAAACTATTTTCCTCTGAAGTTATTAACAAACATTCTGTATCAGCTTTTATTTTTAGCAAAAATGACCTCAGAGAACCTTAATCCTTTTTTTTTCTGCAGCTCTATAGTGCAAGCCAAGACAATTGAACCCTTTTAGTAGTAACGCTGGGTGCTCAGAGAAGAACTCTCAAGTACTATTATCCCTGATACCATCAAACACTATAATTTGTGCTGTGTATAGCAGTTTTGAAATGTGTCATAGAGACGGAGTGATTCATACTTTTTATTTTTCTTGACAATAGATGCTAATATTTTCTAGTATTTAGAGTGTCAGCTTTTTGACAACTTACATTGCATTTTGGGTTTGGGTTTTTTGTGTTATCTGAAAACTAAATTGTATGACTTGGTACAAAATAAAGCTTATCACTTGACTACCACTTCTAGCCCCTCTTCTTGAGAATACGTTCAAAAAGTAAACAGTTTGTGAGGAAGCAATGAAATTGGGGTGGGGGGTGAAGGAAAAAAGGGGTAAAATCAGAATAATGAAAACATTTGGATCTCGATGTGAACAAAAAACTTAGAAGATGGTGTACTTTGGGGAAAAAAAATCTACTAATTTATGATCAGTAAAAACACTTCTTGTTTTCATAGATATTGACAACTATGAGAAATATGCTATGAAAGTAATAGATACAAGCTAAGTCATAAAATAACAAAAGGCCTTCTCCTGACATCCCACTTCATAGTATTCAAAAGTAATGCTGAAATTGCCAGAGCCACACCTGAGAATTTGGTACAGGCTTCCATGGAAAAGATGGAATAGAATTTCTGTGGACACTTGACTTCCCCAATCAACTTCAAAGTGCCCTTGAAGGCCTCATGCAGATAACTCTGTACTTGAAAAACAAAAAAAACCCACAATATTCAAGTCTTAGTTCTGCCCTTTGAAAATTATAATTTACCATTCCTGCTTGAAATCAGCAGTATGGAATAACTGAGGTGGTGTGAGGCTCTGAAGCATTGTTGAAAAGCAACAGAATACAAACTTTATACAAAAGAGGAAGTATCAAAACATGACATTTCTTATCATGAGGAGGTAACGTGCCTTATTATGAAGCTCAAGGCATAAAGAGAAGAATTACAAACCTACTTCAGAACTGCAGCACAGTCTCACACACCCAAAAGGAACTCAGCTTCAAAGCTGCCTGTGATATGCTACACATGTTGGACAGAAGAAAGGGAGAATGAGACCAGCAGAATTGGAGCTTTTGGTACCGGTGTCAAGATCAGTTTACCTTTCATGCTTTCCTTTTAGAAAATATCTAGGAGAAAATCACCTCTTTCAGACTCTCAGAAAAGCTGTTACTGCGATGAAGGAAAATCATTTCCCAACTCCAAAAGGAAAATTAACCTCTGGAGATTCTCTCTACTCTCTCTCCTTTCTCCCACAACAGTTATTGACAGCATAGTGACTCCACCTATCAGAAGCAGGAATATTGGACATTTATCCATAAAGTCAATAATGTGACCATATTTATACTAACAGACTTTCACAATAAAGCAATACACAACAAGGTAAAAAAGGGGATCCCATTTTCTCAGGAAGGAAGGGAGATGTAGCAAGAGAAAAGAATGACAAAAAAAAATTATCACAAGTTAATTTCTCTGACATCACCTGTTAAAAACTGAGGATGTAAAAGGGAAGCTAAAGAAATTATGTGTAAGAAATAGCACTGGAAGACCAACTCACAGATAGTAATTAGACAAGGTGATAATCATGGGATAATGCCAACGGAAAGGCCTAAGGTTGATACTACTTATACTGCAGGGGATATTGTCTTTGAAGCCTGCACTTTCCAGAAAGACAAAAGCAGGTTGAGCACTGCAGAAGTTTCCCAGTTCCTGTTGTCTGTGCAGAAGTCAGATACAGAAAAAAGGCAAGATTCATAAGATCTGGGGCATCAGTGACCACCAAATAGCTCCAGGAATGAAAAGGAATTACTACCCAGAGCCCAAAAAGCCTCTATAACATCTTTGAAAATGTGGAAAACAACTAGAATTCTATGTACTTAAAGCGTGTCCTTGTGTCTGGAAAATATGAGGGTGCCTGTAAAAACCAGGCTTTGAAATCAGCCTCAATTCTGACTAGAGTGGGCTCTGTAGTACTTGAAGATTTTATTAACCATGAAGGCTGAAGAATAAGATGCTACAATGGAAAGACTACGACATTACATAAACATTCAGAAGACATCTAAGTCAGCAAAATTAATTCTGTAATTTGGTTAATCTACAACAAGATCCCCCAAACTGCCAAAGACAATTGTTCTGTGCAGCATCAGGCTTATGCTGGGTCTGATGCTACAATGTCTTTGTAATCCAGCAGTGGTGAAGATGGTGCTGTGACTAAATCCTGGAACAGGCTTCATGTGATAACAGAATTCTACTTAGTAGAAACCCTGAGAACATACCTAGTTGAAATTCAGGCAATTTAGCCCTTTTTTTTTTGAGTCACTACTATAGGCCTCAGCTGTGATCTCACGAGTAGCACATGCTGAGCACCCTCCACCCCACAGCCTGGCCATGGGGCAGCAGTGAGTGGAAATGGGGCAGGACTGCAGGAAAGGCACAGTCAGATTCAGCTGAGAAGAAAAAAGGGTTTAGGCTGTGTTCCACAGACCATGTTACACTACCTTACAATCTCATTTGTCCATCACTGGATAAACAACAAAATATAAGCCCAAAAATAGTCCCAGAAGAAAACACTCTTACTCTTTGCTTGCCAGCAGATGTTGGTGTCCTAACTTCTAGTCTACCAGAAGGTTCTCTCCTGCTGTTCTTCTGAACAGCTACAGTGCCCCAGCATCAAGTAAGGGAAGGCAGCACACTCCTACAACCTACATATTGACATGATACCCGTGACCCTCCCTGGCACTTAGGGTTAAACCCTTCAAACTGAAAAGAACTTAGAACCCTCGAGTCTTCCTGTATGAACATTTTAACCAAAGAAGAAAACACCATCATCCCTGTGAACCAATTGTTCTGACCCATGAAGCTAAACGCTGTTGTGATTTTCTTCTAAGAGTCTTCTGCCTGAACAAAAGTACCTGTCTGCCTCAACAGGATTTCTGAGATCAGACAAAGTTAATATAACATTCATCATAGATGTTCTGATCCAGCAGCATGGAGTTGCTTTAGGCTGTATTTTAATAAAATTCTTCAAGTGCCACTTCCCTAGGAAAAGCCTAATCATACTTTTCTGCAATTACTACTACTATTTGTAGTATTATGGTACCCATCTGACTCATCCTGTATAAAATAAGGGCAAAATTCCCTCATTCAATAATTCCTGCATTGGGCTCAGCTGTTTGCTCATGAGGTAGCTCTTCTTTTAGAAAGATATGCACTTTTGATCAAAGACTTTCACTAATGGAAAATCTATCATATTCCCTGAATGATGCATTCCAATATTATTTTGGTTTCTTGCATCATCTCTACTGATCAAATTCTCTGACTTTCAGACCCAGCCTCAGGATCTTGTTACGTTGTGTCTCCATGATAAATGAATCCCCAATACAAAGCATCTACTCTGTGTGGAGTACATAAGTCACCCCTTACATTTCTCTTTGACAAAGAAAAGCAAACAGAAGAAAACTGAATCGAAAAGAAAACCCCCATATGAATTTGTTTAAGGCTGACTCAATATTTTTAACAAAAATGTGAGTTTAGGTCTCATCATAAAGAGAAAATAGAATTTTTTCTACCACCAAATCAAGGATCAAGCATAGAGGTTCAGGTTTAAAGGAAGGCAGAAGGGAGATTCATTCTCCACACAAGCCACCAAATGAAAAAAAAAAAAGAGATAAAGACCTGATAGTTATTTGGCCACGTCCTTTCTATGTTAACATCAACCTATCAGAGTTGATCAACACAAAGAACTTCTGGGCATGTGTAAAAAACGGGGAAACACAAGCGGAAGTCCTGATATACAGCTTTAAAAGTAGGAATTATCCCCCTATACAAGATCGTACAAGGTGATCTAAGGGCTGGAGCTTCTCCATACAAGGACAGGCTGAGAGAGTTGGGGTTGTTCAGCCTCGAGAAGAGAAGGTTCTGGGGAGACCTTAGAGCAGCCTCCCAGTACTGAAAGGGACTCCAGGAAAGCTGGGGAGGGGCTCTTGATCAGGGAGTGCGGGGATGGGATGAGGTAGAACAGTTTTAAGCTGAAAGGGGAGATTGAGATTAGATGTTATAAAGAATTTTCTTCCTGTAAGGGTGGTGAGGCCCTGACACAGGTTGCCTAAAGAAGTCATGGATACCCAACCCCTGGAAGTATCCAAGGCCAGGCTGGATGGGGCTTTGAGCAAGTGATCCAGTGGGAGGTGTCCCTGCCCATGACAGGACAGGTGAAACTGGATGATACTTAAGGTCCCTTCTAACCAAAACCATTCTATGATCATAGATGTGTAGCTCTTTTAATTAGTTAGAATATTAGCAAAGAAGCATGGGAATTTGTATCAAAGTTAGAGGAAGCCAGACTGGTGACCAAGTTG
Source organism: Tapera naevia (assembly GCA_033556795.1). NCBI lineage: Eukaryota > Metazoa > Chordata > Aves > Cuculiformes > Neomorphidae > Tapera > Tapera naevia. The sequence goes on from JAUMJJ010000156.1 coordinate 863,986, forward strand.
ATGAATACATTCAACGTTCTCCCTGTTGAGGAACAATGAGGATTTGCCAACAGAGCAGAATTACCAGTGCTTAACATGAGGTGAAAAAATAATTGGGTAAAAGGAATTCCCAGGAAAAAATAAGAAAAAGAAAACATGCAGCTTAGTTGTGCATTTGTTATTCATCTCTTGGGAGCAGCAACAGATCTGCAACAGAGTATGGTAGATCTACCACAAGAAGAACAAAATACTAACCTGGACTGAAAGCCAAACACCCAACCAGAAAAGTTTGTTGGTTTATATCTTCAGTAAAGTGTCTATAGCATGTAAAACAAAAAAGCTCTGTAACAACAGTAAATATTCCCTTGCTGACCTAGAAACAGATGTAGCCCCAATCTCAGGGAGGGCTGAGCAACCACACAAAAAATTTGCTTGACGTGGAAGAAACATGTAAAAATCAGAAAAGCTGGTTAATGTTAACTCTAGCCAAAGGAGAGGAAAAATTGAGTCACATTCCAACTTAACTCACGGCTGACTTGACCTCTTTTTGGGTACGACCACTGTAAAAATGTTTTGGTCAGTTCAAATTTTACTCCTATTAAAGAAATACCCTGGGCCTCTTTACCATACACACTACTCAATAGCAAAGCACTGATAAAGCTTTCATTTATTAGGGAAGTAACAAAACAGCATCAGTACATTAATAATGAATAGTAAACAATGGAGTTTAACTGTCCAGCATGTAGATATCTGAAGTTCTAGCCATAGCTTTCTCTATGTACATATACATTCCAATAGTCTCAATGCATGATTACTAGTTGGTAGCAGGTTACATTAGCATCCTTCACACACAAACACATACATATGTATCTCAATATGAATTATTTTATATCAGCCCAGCACAGAGACCCTGCAGTAACTGACACTTCCAATAGTCATGCACAATTTTTATGGTCAGTTAAGGCCAGATAAGAGGAGAGAGGGAGGGAGGAAGAGACATGGGGATGTGAGGACAAATGAGAAGCAAGCAAAATAAACTCGTGAAGATAGGTTCTTCAGGTGAAAAGCTAAGGGTTGTTAAGAAACAGTGGCCATATTATTTGGAAAAGTCTACCTCTTGGCTCAAAACAGCTTCTAGAACTGTGCTTGTAAAGCTAAATAGAGTGGGAGGGCAAGAAGAAATAGTTAATGAAGAAAAACTATCAGAAGTTGCAGAGGGCATTTAGAAGTGATAAGGCTGGGCTCACCTAAGCTCCCCTGGTGGGCGATGCGTTTTTCAATTAAGTAGCTTCTGTTCAGGTCTGTACTTGAGAAGTCTGTTTGGTGGCTTCATTTGCTAGTGGCCACACTTTAGAACAGAGACACCAGAAATACCTGAATTCTGGTAGATCTACTAAGCAAGCCTGGTTGGCATAAAGGAGCTATGGTGTGGGAGTTGGTGTGAAAACAGAAGAATTACAGGATACTACTTAGCACAGTGAAAAATCATTAAGCACCTCTCCATGTAGATTGATTCCAGGAGAGACAAAGGCAAAGTAAGCCCTTTAACTTTGGTACAGCATTTTTCCACGTGTAGCCATTGATTTTTGACATGTTAATAGAAATTTTTGGATACACTAACACGTAGGGTAATGTCTGTACACAGACACACTCTGAAGGTCAACCTTGGCAAACACTGTTACATGAAATCTGTGGTTCAAATCATGTTCTAAGATACTAAGCAGAACCAGTCTAGTAGAACTGCGTTTTATTATAAAGAGAAAATAAGGACACTTTGCAAAGTGAAATAGTAGTTAAGTGTATAATCAAATTTCAAGTATATTGAATATTTAGCAAGGAAACTTACAAAGTCTTCCTTCCTTACAAACTACATGTCCTCCTATTGAGTTAGTGTTGTCCAATATGCTAGAGTAAGAAATCCATTCGAATGCCCAGGTAGGCATGGCTGACCACACTGGGAATGTCAGTTTATAGACATAGTCAGTGAGCTCCTGCCTTTTTAAACTTAGGCAAATCATTAGCCATGAGGGAAAATAAAGATTATTTAAATACCTGTTCAGTTGCAGGTACAACATGGTTTTATAATCTGATGAAACAAGAATAATATTTTCTGCATTTACCTTTTTAGCTACAAATGATACACATATATCCCAGAGGTGATAATTTTACTATGCCATTAAAATTTGCTAATTTAATTTGCAAATATAAAGCAGAAAAGAAAATGTGAAAGGATTTTGGGGAGCCATAGGAGTCTGGTAAGGGGTACAAGCATGTGACATTCCACAGTAATGAGGCAGGTTGGCTGCACACCAGTGTCAGCCACTGTAACTGCACCCTGTAAGATATTCAGCTGCAAATCTTTGCTTCCTTTATGTCTTTCAGATCTTTGCAACTCTCAAGGCAAAAGGCAAAGACAAAGTCTTTCAGCTGGAGTTCTTTCATCCAAGAACATTCTTCATCCAAGGCCAAAGGTTCACCACATCCTAAAAGGCCTTTGGATCTGCATGTTCAGTCTTCTTCATCCAAATGTATTTCTTTGGGAGCATTATTCAGTCCTTGTGGTCGATCCTAAAAGAACACCAATAAAAACTATCTTCATTCCTTCAAATACAATCCTCAATGGTTTTATCTCTAGGTCCACTGTATGAGAGTGTTTTGTCAAAGATGCAAAATGGTAAATGAATCAGAGATCTCAATGAAAACCACAGCACATTGAAATGCTTCTTCTAGAGATTTGGTTTTTTTTTTTTTTGTCAATTCTTGAGATAAAGATTTCCAAGATGAAATCAACTTTCTGGAAAACCACATATGAACACAATATGTTTTCCTAGTGCTGACAGCAGTTTAAAAAGATTACCTATTCCCTTTCCCTGGACAATATTTCTAAAGTGATAAAAATTGTGATAGAAGACCCTACTTGTACACTGCAGTACTACAAAGCATTTTGAATATAAAACTCCAGAATATGAGGAGATCCCTGCATCCATTTAAATTGCTTTACTGGAGTAGGGAAAATCAGAATTTCTTCTGTGAAGAAAAGAGGCAGTTATTTAATGATGCATTATAATGCAATAGAAATTTCAAAAATCACCACAACACTCTGCAACTGCTTACAATTGCCTAAGAAAAGGCGTCAGCTAATCTTGGTCTAAAAACCACTCTCACACCTGGCTATTGTTATTTCACACCATCTAACTTGATTAAAAACTTTCCTTCACCTCCATTTTTCTTTAAATATGAAAATTTCTACTCCTCTGTTTTTTCTGTGCTACCTGTTCATGTCTTCCTTTCTTCCTTCTGTCTAAATATCTTTTTATTTTTTTGTCTGTTCACCTTTCACTGCTACCCTTCTCTCAAGGTCCACGAGCCTCCTTATGATTTAAGTCTTTGCCTTTCTCCTGCAACTTTCACAACCCTATTTTGCTCTCTATCAGTTCTGGGTCTTCTATTGTCCTCCTGTATCTTTCACAACCCTGTTTTGCTCTCTGTCAGTTTTGGATCTTCTATTGCCCTACAGCCACACTCAGTTCCTCTTTGCCTGTGTTATTTTGCAGCATTCATTTCTATTCACATCCTTCTTGCACCTAAAAACCAGTCACTTCCTATCTTATAAATTATTTTTATTTGCATGCTACCAAGTTCCTGCTTTTGCACAAGTATTTGCTATTCAGCCAAACAACCGGATCACAAACTTTTTCTAGAATAAGAGACCAAACCTGCCTTGCTCTAAGAGTATAACAAGAATGTTGGATCTTCATCATAAGTTTAAACACATAATCTTCTCTCTGCAAGCAGTGCTGTCATTTCCCAACATTTTATTACAACACTTAAAATAAGTTTATTACTACTAAATCTGCAGCTTCTGAGGGAAATCTGTAAGAAACTCCTCTCAAAAGAAAATTGCAAGTGTCGATGGTTACAAGAAAAGCATGAAACATGCTCATGTCTTAACTTCGTGAATCACAGGTGAGAAAAGGTATAATTCAACCCTAATATTTTAATCTTACAATTTTCTAACCTAGCTGTGCAGCTGTTAGCATTTTGACTCACAAGGATAGACAAACCTGATCTGAATAGGAGAACAGACTGTGTAACAACATACAAAGTCCAGACCTGATTTTGAACTATTCTGAGGTAACACTACATACTGTAGGGTCATCTTTAAGCTCTCTTCCAACCCAAACCATTCTATGAAAAAACCTAACGCTAATACCAAGCAGCCACCACATGAATGTCATTAAAATGTCACTCATTGCAGCAAATCTGTTAAAAAAAAAAAAGGCAGCAATGATGTCTCAGTAACTATTATTCAATTTCAGATGGAAAAGACCAGAAGTGACAAGTATTTGGTACTTTGCAGATATCAAACCAGTAAGAAAACTGAGGAAAAGTTCAATTTTCCTCATCAGTTTGAGGCATTTGTTCCTATCAGAAGTCATTTCTTTATCTCAAATTAGAAGCAGTTTCTCCTGTAATGGGAAATGGACAGGTCAGATAACAATACTAATGAAGATTACTTTTTCCTTGGATGAAATTTAATCAATATCCCTCCTTAACTATCTCAAAGAAATATGATGGGAAAGGGAATGGCGCTGTTCTTTCTTTACTCCACTCAGCCTCCACAAAACCTTTAATTGCTGTGGTTTATGTTGTCTGGAATTAATATATTTAACTTGCACTCAGGATTCTTCTTTTTTTGGTACTATCTAGGTTTTCAATGTGAGAGTATAAAGGACAAAAATTTTGACAGGAAACTCTTTGACATCCATCTTCTAACACAAAGGATACCCCCCAGTTTGCATAACTGGGTTAATAACTTTGAGGAAGTATTAGTTCTATGCTGAGGAAAGTTTAAACACACCAAAGGATTCAGTAATCAAACCCTTTACAACATTCACTTTTTGAAAGATGTTAACAAGTCTGTTTAGCTCAGAGAGAAGCTTCCTCTTGACTCCCTATTCTGCCTTCAAGGCCTGACCAAAGCAGATCTCAGACTTTAAATCTGATAAATCAGATGGGATTTGGTTTCTAAAAAACAACCACCCTAAGCTTAGAAGTTTATTAATTCTTTAGTGTCCTTTGTTCTTTAGCTTTTAAGTGTAAACTAGATTTCTGTGCACCAGAGTCAACAAACAACTTCTAACGGAAAGGTGATATAAGGTACCATGTATCTTCTGGTACAAGCAAACATCAACAACTAGTTTTAACATCAAGACAAACATAATAAGAGAAATTAAGGCAGGTTGTGTTAGATGCAGCCTGTAGGAAGACTGAAGGTAAAATGAGTGAGTGTACTCTTAGGTCAATTTTTCCTAACCAATTTCAGGCCTATCAGATCTTGAACCTACTCTGTTACGCAATTAGGGATAATTTTCTGGATGCTCGGGCCTTCTCAAATTTATCAATAACCAGGTCTAAGCTCTTGTGCTCTGTCCTGGCACCTGACAGTAAGTAGTTCCCAGCTTTTCCCTGCTGAATCTTTCTGAAAAATGCAGTACAAAAAAATAAAATTAAAAAAAAAAAAAGCATACCAACAGCAAGCTTGGTGCTGGTTCAAGGTTTTCCCTGCAGTGGTGAAATACCATGAAGTGCTTGGAAGTACTCACAAACAATTTTCTCAGCGCTCAGTTCTCAGCACTGAAGCAAGCTGTGGGTCAAGTCAAGGCTAAGACAAATCGAAGCTTTACAGCTGTTGAAATACTTAAGCCACACCAGATTTTAAAGTGATGTCATAGCACTGCAGTTATTACTTGCCTGCCACAGGATCTGCTGATGGCAGTCAAAGTTCTTATTCATCAAGGGCCCCAAATAATTGAAACAATCCATCTGCTCTATGTACTCTCTTTCTGCCCCTACTGTGATTGCTTACTGCCTTGTGATATTGCCAGTGATGTCATACTTAATCAAACAATCGGTGGCCTGTTAGATCTCCTGAGAACTGCACTGCACTCCTGTAACAGAGCACAGGTAACTAAAACAATCCACCTGTTCCAGGCCTTCCCTTTGCAAAACCTGACGGGACGTGATATTTGGCAGCGACTGTCATAACTGATCAAGCAATTGCCAGGCTCTTGCATATTTCCTGAAAGCTGCTGCTGTTTTTCATCATGAATTCCATGTAATTGAAATAATTGACCTGCTCTAGGGCCCTGCTTTGACTCTAGCATTTTCTGCAATGGGACACTTGCCTATTATCCTATTTGTTTAAGCAGCTTTGATTCCTTTTTCACAAGATGTCATAGCATCACAAAGGAAAGTGACATTTGCACAGTTTGTACTACTGAAACTCCATACAGAACTCTGCTCGCTGTGCTCACACGATTGACTCACAACTACACATGCAATGCTATATCTTTCTGAGACTTAGAAAGGTACAGGAAGAGAAAATCAGGGAAAGCATGCAATGCTGAAGTTTTGCAACAAGGCTGATAGTGGGCATCTCATTACTGCTCCCATATAATGAGACTCAACACTCCAGTTCTCTGGTGCTTAAACATACTTCCATTAAGCTTTTTTTCAGTAGTTAAGGAGCCTACAAATGTTTTACAGAGGGCCAGGCATCCTGACTTAGGCTTTTCACCACTTATTACATAGCTAGAGGACAGACTTGCCTGTTGATTGATATAAAGATTTGTAGAATAGTCCAGTTAAGTGTACCAGCCATAAAAAGAGCTTTTATGCATTCATCTGCTATTGTGAGAATAGGGGTATAGATCTTACTTGTAGTCAGATTATATTGCTCCATTTTATTTGAAAAGAACAAAAATACCACTTTCACTGACTAGATCACATCCCCCTCCTGAATTTATGGTATTCATCTCAGAGATGCATGTTGTGTTCATTACTCTGCTTAGCATCTGAGCAGGTCATGGACTGACTGACAGTGACTGCAGAAGTCTGGCATATCCACAATAATCTTGTGAGTGGCAGTCAGAGATTTCCAGCACTTTCATTAAGATCTAACATTTCTGCAGCTGTACTTTAAGAGGTTCAATATTTTGCCCCGCACAAAGTATGTGTATAGAATTATTTTTCAAAGACATCTTCTAACATAGCATTCACCTCTAAAGTGCTCAACTTTCCTAAAGTCCTAGCTCTTCTTTACCTGTAGCTTTTTCCTTTCAGCTCTTCAAATGGATAATGCTGAAATGATTGAAGAGAAATGCTGATTTTAAGGACAGAAAGATGTTAAATCTGTGTATGTAGAGCTAGGAAAAGATATCAACAACATTAGAGTTAAAATTATCTACTCAAATAAAATTTTGATGTATTTTTTTCAAAATTGGATGAAAATCAAACCAACTCATAAATTCAAGATGATCTGTTCAAAAGAATAGAGTTTACAAGTAAAATATGCTATAAAAGGTATACATTTTCCTCATCTTACAGCAAGGTTTGTTTAGAAGATTGTTAAGTGTCTCCTGATTAGAAAGGTTTGATGTGCAGTAGCGTAAAGATAAAAGTCAAATCTGGACATCCAGAAGAGATTTATGTTTCCATCAAAACTGAGAGTAGTATTTGCATACAGGGACAGGTAATCATCAGAGGTAGCTGGGGGCTGTCTTACTTCTCCCATGCTCCTGACCTTCAGTGGTCCCTTCTAACCTTCAGGTGCCAGTAGCAGCGCAGCACATGCAGCCCAAGCACTATAGCACTACTTGCATGCTTTTACCTCATCAAGAAATATCTTAATAATAAGGAGCTAACCTCGTGGTAATGTTTGAATTTTAACTTTATACAGGAAAGCTTGTGTAGGAAGACTTCATATACTACAGTGAGTGTCAATCAATGCTTACTTGAGGAAAGCCAACAACAGAAAGGACACTCTTGTACACATGCACACAGCTGTGGGTTGGGAGAAAAAAAAAAATCAAGCTTTTGATGGAATAGCTTATTTTTAAACACACCTATATGATTATGGAATGTAGAGAATTTAAAAGAGTGTCTTTACAGATAATTAGCCCTGACTAACAGAAGAAAACAACGCTGCAGCTTTTTGTCAGCAGTGGGATGTGATTATGCATCATTAATTATACTGGTATGTCAAAAAAGGTCAGACAACACTATATAAAGGCAGAAGAAAATAGTCCTATAACCTGACAATGTTATTGTTAGAAAAATCACCGCTTTTATAACACTTTTAGAGGGGTAGGAAAACGTCCTTCATGTGTATCAGGTGAAAATCTGGGGTCCGATTCTGATCTGACTTAAAACCAAGAGCATGAAATAAACCAAGGTGATGGTGGTGTTGCAGACTTTAATGTAACCACCTGTCCTTTCACCGTGGCCAGACAGGTCTGCTCCTGAATGGGTACAGAACACCAGGCAGAGCCATTCCTTAACTTAGTAGGGGGTCAGTAACAGCTTGCCAGCAGTTGTATGATTCAAAGCAGAAGACCTAGCTTTCCTTATCTCAGTGCGTGCTTGTATTGAGATAATCTACTGCTCTCAGTGTTTTTTGAGAGCTGGCAAGGCCAAGAATGGATCGAGAAATCCCTGAAGAGAAAGACTTGTGTGTGTTGGTGGATGAAAGGCTCAGTATGAGCCAGCAACCTGTGCTCACAGCCCAGAAAGCCAATCCGGGCTGCATCCAAAGCAGCGTGACCAACAGGGCAAGGGAGGGGATTCTGCCCATCTGCTCTGCTCTTGTGAGACCCCACCTGGAGTCTTGCCCTCAGTTCTGGAGTCCTCAGCATAGGAAGGACCTGAATCTGCTACAGCAAGTTCAGAGTAGGGCCATGAAGATGATCAGAGGGCTGGAGCACCTCCCATATGAGGACAGAGTAAGAAAGTTGGGCTCGTTCAGCCTAGATACGAGAAGGCTCCAGAGACAGATGCTTGGGGAAGTACAAGGCCAGCTTGGATGAGGCTTTGAGAAATATGATCCAGGGGAAGGTGTCCCTGCCTGTGGCAGGGCTTTGGAACTGGATGCACTTCAAGGGCCCTTGCAACCCAAACCCTTCTGTGCTTCTACAGCTTTTGATTCCTTCTCCCAGCCACCAATCTGCAGGCTCCCACAGCCAACTCTTCTAGGAGTCAGATTCACCATTCGTGGTTCTTTGCTTCATTTCCACTAAGGCTATGCATTATCTATATATTCTTGTTTGACCCATCATTAAGAAAAAAAAAAAGCATATTTAAGCTTTGTTAGAAGTCATTTTTTTTTTTCTTAAGGGAAGTCACTTTTAGCTAGGACCTTCACTTTCTACCAAATTGCTTCCCCCAGCATTGTTTTATTAACACAGACTAATTTACCAGTGAATGACAAATAGGAGTAAGTTTTGTGGTTTTACAAGTGTATTTAAAATACTCTCATAAATAAAAGTCACAATAACTTACATGATGTCATTTCTGCATGCAGCATAATACTACTTTTCCCAATTCTTCCAATTTTTCTTAATTGATTAGAAATACATATACAACCTTGAAGGCCAAAAGCTTCTGAAGCAGAAAGCACACAGTGTTCTAATGTTTATCACCAATGAAGTCAACCAGGCCTCTTTGCCAGGATCAAAGAGGCTTGCAAAGATATTCCAGTATCGCTGCTTCCTTTCACAAAGTAGGACTTGGCAACGGGCAGAGATGGGGAATTTTTGCCAAAGAACATCTCAGGCTTTCACCTTCTCATTCACGGGCTGGAATTTGGTTAGGCAGTCTACTGGAAGGGGAACATTGTGATCTAAGTTAACATTTGCTTCCTCAAGTTCAGGCTACTCTTTCCACAAGGGAAAGAGGAGTGGGTTTTTTGTGTGCTTGTCTTTAAAAAAAACAATTTATCACTATCTCCTAATTCTCAGATAAATTTCCTCTCCCTACCAGAGAGAATATCAAATTCAGTTGAATATTGAAGTGATTAGAATGCTGATGAAGGACAGAAATGGATTGGGTACAAAAACATTTTTTTTTCCCCATCTCAGTAGAAATACCTTGTTTTCAGCAACTCCATTTCACATGCGAACCTCCTTTGAGACACTAAATTCAAAGTCTGAAGCAGTCTCCTTTCCTCATGTTATTTTATCTTTTCACATAATTACAGAGATATTGCTAATGGTCACAATGAACACTTAAATTAGACGTATCAACAGGGCAAATCAAACATTCACAGTAAGTTAAGTTACGCAGGATGCATATTTCAATACAGCACTTCACCACCACAATTGGGAACTTAAAGGCAAGCATTTAACTGCATGAAAATTTTGAAGTAAGAACAAGGGAAGTGAGACTGAACAAACATAGTGGGATAAGCATTGATAAAAAAAAAAAAATCAAATAAATGACACCGAATTTATAATAAGCCAGAATAAGAAGACTCCCAATTCCTGGATTTTAACTTGGTGCAAAAAGTAAGCAGAAACGAACATTAAAACTAGGTCAGCCTCTTTTTCACTTTGCATTTCTTCTTACAATGAAGTTCTGTTTTTTTTTATTAAAACTGTGGTTTTGTCTAACTGCACAGCTCTAATGGCTAATGCATCTTTCTTTTCAAATCTCTTCGAGTTGCTAGAGAACAACTTAGATACCATTCACTGTATCCAGCCTTCTGCTTAGGCAGCAAATGCTACTCTTAGACAATGGTTATCTTGAGTAACTATAGCATCATTAACTTGTCTCAAATGCCCCATTTTTAAAGATTGTTCTTGTTAGGAACAATTTTGGAAGAGTACAGAAAAGCTGAAAAGGTCTGAGTGTTTTAGATGAGGCTATTATAGTAAAATTGAGCATCCCAATCAAGTTCCCTGGTATCTAAACTGATTTATTGCATCTTAGCTCTGCTGTGTTAAAAGAGGCCTGAATAAGCATGTATCAGAAATTTTGCAGTAGCGTTTCACATGAAGCCTCTCCCATTTCCACGGGTCAGATTTCAATTTAGATTACATAATTTACAAGGAAAAAGATCCTTTATCTCAATAATATATTAATATATCAATGAGACATGTCCAGCATCTCTCACGCTCAATCTAGTCAGTAGTAATTAGCAGACAGTGAAGGTGATTTTGAGAGAATCCTTAATTGTTTACAAGTTAGCTAGCAACAAAAAAAGACATTTGTGAGACTCTAAGACAACCGTACAAACTCCTGTTCAGACACCTTGTCAGAGCCCCAGTCTTCCCTGCAGCTCCTGCCCCTGCCAGTTCTACAGGAAGAAAGCATTTGGATTGCTCCAGTGTACCTTATACCTCCCTGAAGCGATGATTCATGAGGTGAAACTGGTCTTATTTAACTGGTAAAGCTTTTGTACTGTATTCAGTGATTTAGTGACTGAATAAGAGAAGAACCTCCCATACCTGATATCATTATAAGCTTTGACAAAAGGTTTCACCAATGTTCACTCAGTACAAACTGCTGAAAACAACCAGAGGTAACCAGAATGGTACCCAAATGTTGCTGAGGAAACTAAATAAAACAATCCTCTTGATTGCCACCTAGACAAGATCAGTTTAAGTTTTTAATCCTAGAGTACTCAGAAGTTGCAAGTTCTACTTTTTTCAATGAATAAAGGCATCTGTGACTTGACAGTGAAACTATTATGTCTATTCATGCTAATATAGATTAAGGTGTAAAATTAGAGTTCTATGGCCTTAATGCCACCAAATAATTCATTTAAGCAGATGCTTTCAGTGCCAATCAATGTTATATTTTCAGGATCAGATTCTTCCAGATCAGCCTTTTCCTTCCAAAAAAAGTGCAAAATGGAGGTGGGATTATGGCTTCCTTATACACAGCCTGCTTGCCACAAAATTCACAGAAGTGGAATATCTGAATTCAGCTCCTCTGACAAAGAGTTAATAACCTTCACCTGCCCAAAAGTTGCCAATATCAACTGCATTGTGGCCCGCTCTGAGAAGACATACTTGCCATCATTTTTCTTTTGTCTTCTCACAAAGCTAAGAATTTAAATTGAACACATCGGTTCGTTGTTTACTGCACACTGTAAAATCCAGAGTAATCTGCATGACACCCAGTTTTGTCCTAGAATCTCTCAGCCATGGAACTACTGAACCCTCTACAAATACAAGCAGCTAAAAACCCAGCAGTGCAGCACACTGCTCTGCACTCCTGGACTCTCTACTCTATTGATTCATTAAGAAATGAGGTAATGAGAAGGACTTGAACACCATCACCCTGGTTAGTGCTGTTACTCTATCCCCCTGTTAATTTCTCCATGGGTTTCCAAACTGGAAAACTGGATTGTTTTCACTACAAAGGTACTTCTAGTGAACTTTTTTAAAAAGATTGTCCATTGTTTCAAACTTCCTCTTTGGACTATTTATTATTGTGTTGGTATGATTAATTACCATCTCCTAATAGTTTTCTGACCATGGTAACATTTTATTTCCAATACAACTGTTCAGATTACCAAGAGGCAGAGATCAAATGCTTAGGTACCCCTGTGTCTTGGAAGATTTTAATAAGTAAAAAGAGGGATTTGATAGCAGTGGTCAGGTACATGGCCTTAATCTTTCTGAGACAAGGAAAGGTCTATCAGAAACCAAGTCGGACTGTGCACAGAGATAGAAAAACAAAAGGTATTTTTTGTAAGTCAGATTAATTTGCCTGTGATATCTTTTTTGCCATTAGTGGTTTTAGGTCTGAACTCAGACAGTTCTACATCCCTGTAACTTTGATACATGGAAGACTCAAACATTCATTTCTATTTTCATATTTTGAGCTTCAGGTCAATCCTTAAGGAAGAAAATAATCCAAATGATATTCAGTGACAATGAGAACCTTAAATAAGATAAATATGGAGAACAGATAACTCATTCTTTAAGCTGGCTGTTGCTGCTGGTTCAGCATGCCAAAGATCACCTATCCCAGCAGTCTTTGCTGGGATAGACCCATGAAGGGATTAGCTTTATTAATAAAATTCAATACTTTATCCTAACTATTTGAGGAAAAAAGAAAAAGATTTCAAGTAAAAACAAATTCAATGCCTTTAAAAAGCAATAATTACACTTCCTTGATAAACTAATGTATTAACAGAAGTCTAGTTTATACTTATCCTAAGAAAAATGCCACTTGACAAACAATAGCCAGGACAAAGAATGACTGACAGGTTTCATTTTACCAAACTGTGCTAAAGACATACAAGTTTTTCAAAGAACCAATAAAATTCAATATAAACTTACAGTTCAAAACACGTCCCTGACCATATGAGTTCACAAACGAGTTTGTCACTATAACCAGATTACTTTGCATTTTCCATATTCTACATCCAATTTTACTGCTATTTATTCCAATAAAGGTAATCAGGGCTATTCTCCTAATTTGTAAAAGGAATGCTGTACTCACATGTCCAAAAAGGGCTCCGGGCCAGGACTCATGTTTACTGAAGCAAGAGTTCATTTAATGGAATTTAAGGTTTTAATATTATGTAATTAAATTTATGTCAACACAAATCAAAATACATAATGCAAGCTCTGTTTCTACAGTCAGAGACAGGCAACCTGACCCTTGGATTCCAGCAGAGACCGTTTGACCTAAAGGGCACTCCAAACTGATGAATCTCAGCAGCTGTACTCAGTGGAGTTCACACAGAGCACCCACCCAGAACATTGACAGCAGGATGGAGTTATGGCTTTGCAATTTTGAATTTTAAGAATGCCTGATTAATGTGAGGGAAAATGCAAATATTTGTTCGATAGCCTTGGAAGAACATTATTTGACGATGCTTTTCATCATCATATTGTTGATGATTACTACCTCAAGTCTCTTCAGAAGTGACTGGATCTCTCCACGAGCACCCAAGCAGCTTTCAAGGGGGAATGCAAGACTAAACATTCTCGTTTGAAATACTACATAACAGCAAGTATAATAGAACAAAGATCTGTTGAATATTTCACAATTTAGCACACAATTTACAGTTTTGCCAGTAATTCAGAAAGCTTTAACACTTAAAGAGGCTAAGGCTGTCAATTTAGCCAATGAAAAGTAAAATGTTTAAGTTCTGTTAATCAAAAACAATGTTAACAGTTAATTTTCTGAATGATAGAGCAACATAAAAACAAACTCGAGTACCGCTACGATTAATTAATTGATCACCTAGTTCCTGCTGAGAAATTATGTTCAATAAGGGTCTGTCAATACAACTTGCTATCAATTGCCACTTTATGAAGTGCCAAAACAATGGGTTCAGGTGCATATTAGAACTAGTTGCCATGAATGCCAATTTACAGCAGAAAAATGGGTTGTTTATCACCTAATTCAATTTCCAACAGCTAACTTACTTGCAATAACTCATTTTAGCATTGAATTTTCAAGAACTTGAGCGTCGTTAAAAGCAGCAGTTTGTTGTAAGAAGTTTGCAAATTTAAATTCTTCTGTATATAATTTGAAGCAGCCTGTAACTCAATTTTGCCATTGATTACTTAGAAAATATTTAGCAATTCTATTGAATATCCAAGCACCATTTCCCCCACTTGCAGCACATTCCATTAATGCTTCCCCAATGCTGCTGTATTAGACTTGACTCTGTGCTTTTAATAACATTGAGAGAGATGCAATGTCAAATGTTGCATTTGACCCACACAGATGAAATTCTTCATGGGATTTTTGTGTCATGCATGCTAGAAAATCCACCACACATTGTGGCATTTACTACACTTTATTTCAGCACATCTAAACGGTTTGATATCCAGATGCTGAAGAAAATGCAGAGAATAGAATTCTGCTCACAGGTCCATAATCAGAATGAAAAGATGCAAAATTGTTCTGGTTTGGGGCAAGAGAAGGGTTTTGTTCATCCTTTACTTTCTCAATCCTATTCCTGATTTCTTTTAGGTTCTTTGATGGTAATTGTCAACAAAGAAAGTTTTAAAGTAAAAGCAATATACTTGGAGTTCTTGAAAAACAATGCAAAACATTAATTTTTTACTGGCTCCTAGGAAGCTGTCAGATAAAAACTGCTTAAAACTTATGAGGAGACTTCTCCTTCAAGATTTCAAACTCTAGTTAGCACTGCCCAGAAACAAATACACAATTACATTATAGGTATTAACCAAGATAGCAATTATTTAAGAGTTTATTAATCCATGTAAAGCTTTACATCTAGGAACCATGCCAATCTGTATCTATAATCATAATATACTTTCTTTTAAAGCTTTGCCTTTTTGGAAATTGATAAAATATCAGCCTTTTCTTTACTTATCAACAAGGCATTGGAACCAATCATGTTCCAGCATGCTTCCAATAGACAGTCCACCAACTTGTTCTCATCTCTGTCAAACCTTAGTGAGCATAAAGGTTACTGCCAATTTCATCAACTTCGTGCAACTACCTTCCTCTAGTATGCAGTACATTCATTAGCTGATGCAGGTCACTTTATATTTCAAAGTAACAATTGTATTAAGACTGTTCTGTAATCTGTAACTTCAATAAAGAACCATAGTTGCAAACAAGCAGCAATAAAGTAAAAGGTTTCAAAAGCCTTTTCAACTTTCCTTTATTAAATCAATTCACGTTATAAAAGGAAAAAGTTCAACAGCAAAGTCTTTGAAACACCACCTCAAAACCAGGTCAGATTCTTACTTCCTAGCTTCTCTTTTACAGCATGAAAGGCTGTATTTTGCCTCATGACTCTCCTCCTTATGGGAGCTCCCATAGATCATTTCTGTCAGCAAGAAGGAATCCATTGACTAAGCCTATCCTAGAGCTAACAGACTGAGCTTCCATTGGGAAAAAAACAGGCTGAACACAGATATTGACCAACCTAGTTAAAAATCTAGCAGCACATAACCAGCACTACAGTAGCTTTGCTGTTTATTAGATTTCACTTAAAACTTCTTCATAAATGAGGAAATACTTTAGCTTCAAGTCAGATGAATAGCAGAACACTGACTCAAAAATTCTTGTTTTCTACAAGTCTGACATTTCCCCTCCCTGAGAACACTGACCTTTATTTTCTGAGATCCATTTGCTCTTACAGTTCCTGTAACAACTTAGGATGACTGGTTCAGGAAGTCAATCTGTTCCTCCCATGACCATTTTGGAACACCCTGAACTCCTTTCCGCGTACAGCAGAGCAAGGACAGATTACAGCAGCCCATTTCGGAAGCAAACCATTGCAGAATAGGTATGGCTTAGCAATTCAACACTGCAGATGTGCAGCTGAAACATCTAAAGATTCAAATCAAAAATTCTGTCAAATAGAGTTCTTTAGACCACATTCAAAGAGCCTTTGGAAATAACAGAAATAACCCGTTACCTAGAGGATTACTTCAGAACCAGATGGTTTCAGTGTCTTATTGTATTGATCCACAGCTACACTGACACAAACGAAGATACAGCCAGAGGTGGGAACTTCTTAATTTAGTTTTATTACCAAATACATACTTATATTGTCAGAAATCAAATGCTTATTCCCAATCCTGTCAGCAAGCATTTGATACTTCTGAAAGGAAGTGGAGGAATATGGTTTTTGAGATTCCTTTTAACGAGAAGGCAAATATTGTCAATTAAGAGTTCGCAAATTTATTATAAACACATATAAAAGACTCAAAAAAAAAAATCTCTGTATTCACCAAATCAAGATAATAGTGTAGTAGACTTAAAAAGCACACCCACACCCATCCAGTATGTTGTAAACTTAGTAAAAAACACCTAATGCTTCAGCTTTGGGAATAAATTGTTTTCCAATTGTTTCCATAAGGAAAGTGACCATACTTCATTAGTTTGAAACCTATATCACACCTTAAACCCTCAAAAAATCCAAACTACAGGAATCTGCAATTATATCAGAACAACAACAACAAGTTATATTCTGAGGCTGAAAGGCATTCCTACACAACTGGAAAACCATGTGTGGATCTTACTTTCAGTTTAGCACCAGAACTAGTTGATCCAAGTAACAGTATAGGTTAAAATAAAATTTGTGATGAAGTCTCAACTAGTATTTCTACTGGCATCCTATGACAGCTGAAATTGGACTCTATACAATCCATTATTTTAATCATTACATGGTAATAAAGCCTTTAGAATAAACCTTTTAGATGATAAATAACATTGATCTGTATGAAACTGTTATTTACCATTGGCATTCGCTATACGGCAAGATGACTTAAAGGAAGATGTATGCATCACAATGCAAGGTCCTACCTACACACAGGATGCTATTCATCCTTAAGAGGGAACTGGGAAACAGTAACAGATGAGTGCAGTGATGCTTTTATACAGCATTTGTAAGATAATGTTCATTTTTTACCAGAGCCTTACCAAGCGTAAAGCATTAACAAAACCACACCAGCTTACAATTTCATCCTTTGGCTCCAGTCCTGGTTCAAGGAAGGAAGACAAAAGATGGAGAATTGCATTGCATTCAAAGACCTCCAGAATAATTTGTGGCCTGGGAAACATGCTTTGCAATGTGAAAAACTCAATTTACTTTAATGAACAACTTTTAAAAGACGATTAAATCAAAATCTACAAGTATCAATAAAAGTACAAGACCTTGAGACAACTTTAATAGATGAAGGTAAAACAAACTTAACTGGCTTTTAAATTTATCACAGCTCAGGTTGATGTATTATTTCAAAAAGATTCATAAAAACAGGTGAAAATTATTAACCATTGGAAGACTGTAGATTCAGATCCAAAAAGGTCAGCTGTGACCTGGACTGAAGATGTGTAGAATTTAGATATTAATTCCCGTGACACTTATTCTCCTCACTTAAAAAAATCTCTATGTTATTTTACTGGCACCTAAGGCCACAACCATATAAAATTCTGTTGGCACATAGAGAAAAACTTTCACATATTCAGAATTCACTACAGTCTAAGCAGAGTTCACAGCTTCAACGTTTATGTCTCACATAAGAACCTGCAGGAATACTAAAATAAACATTCCCTTCCTCAAGTTTCCTACAGAATACTGAAAAATTGAGGATTAATTAGGCTAGAACAAAGTAGAATTTTGTAACCTATTATTAACATGTTACTAGGGAGATGAAAAGTTTCTGATTCTACTTGAAAGGGCAATTCATGAACTACATATTACAACAGCACAACTGGATTAAAGGCTTGGACATCACTTGGCATTACTTGGTTAGTAAACCCATAAACACTCTGCCACCTCCCAGGACAGCAGTCTAGGTCACAAGATGTTTTTCCACCAAGCTTGTTGAGAACAAAACCCCTTTTCTCTACAGCAGAGTGACAACTATGATAATAGAGCAGCCCATAAACTTACTTTCAGGTTAGTGGTGATTCTTTGACTCCGTTAGCTGATGGTGGCTTATAACACCTGTATCTTAGATTTTAAGTGACTATTTGAGGCACTGAACTACTGTGCAAAGCAGAAATGCTGCAGCACTCCCTCTGTTTTTAAAAGCAGAAGCACAAGCATCAAACTCCGGGAGATCATTTTTGGATGTGAACCCTGACTTCGCACATGAAGGTTTAAAGTCATTTTTTTAGGTACTTTTGAAGAGGCATCCTTTTTCACTGTTCCCTGTGGGCTCTACTCCACACATGGCCCTGGATTCAGTGCCGAGCCAGGCATCTAAAAATGGATTATTACAGCAAGGGGCATTAAAAGAGCAAAATCTTTTGGGAGAAACTTATCCCAACGCTTAATTTGGTGGTTTTGCATTGACAACATATTTGTGAATGAGTTCTAGTTAAGGCTGGTATTTTTAGGAAAACCCGTAGTAATTACTGGGTTATATTTTATGGCTCCTGTTATGCTGAAAGCCATATCTAGATTGAAGATAAAAAGAGCCAATACTGCCATTTACAAGTAGGTCACTGGATCCAGTGCAAAAAATTCCTGGGCTTGTTTCCAATTATTCTTTGTCCATTTTCCTGTGTGTAAAGTGGGATGGATATCTGCTGATACATAAGGGGCATTTTTATACCCAAAGACGAAAATAAACATAATTCACTAATAAGACTGTTTCAAATAGCTACAAGGCTACTGAAATATTGAATTACTATAATATTTGCTTCCCCTCAAAGGCTCTCGCCTGCATTGTAGAGAATTTACTACTTAAATAATGCAAAACTATAAATCAGCAAAAGGACATTCACATTGCAGGGAGCCTGACTTCATACCCAACAAATACCACTTAGACTGTAATAGCAACTCTTAGATAATACTGAAATAATCTTACTTTGTTAATTGTGACATTTAAAAACAAGATAAACTGGAGCCTTGCCCACACTTCAAAAACTTTTTGGGCCACATGGTTAATACAGTGATAACTCAGCTTCATGTTATAAGGAAGGAATCACAAATTATAACAGTGTTGATTTTCTCTGAACATACAGAAGCATCTGCAGAACACTTCATGCAGTATTCATACACTAGGAATGTGTTCCACTACAAAGAATACCTTCTGAAATCACTCCCTTTAATTTTGATCTGTGCTCACATCATGTGACATTCTTATTATTATCTGAATCTGTCACATGTATAAATACTTGGGTACTGCTAAGGAAAAGCTACAGACCTTTTCAAATATGATACCTATTTAAACAGTATTGTAATTTATGAAGAAAATACTAGATTTGATGCATAATATAAGAAACCTTTAATCATAGAACATGCTCTACAGATTATCTTCATGCAAACATTTTAAAAGGTGGTTTGTTTTTTGTCTGTTTGTTTTTTTAAAAATAAATTACATGAGTTTTCTCTTAAGAATCTGTAACAAAGTCTCACCAGGAATGTAGATTAAGGGATTTCACCTTTATTCTATGCAAGGGACATAGAATATATAGCCGTAGCATCCATACTGTATCTCACTTGTGTGCGTGTTCCCAGCACTGCAACAACAGCTGCTTTCTTCCCACCATCCCCCAGCAAAAAGCACCACCTTTCTCACTCACGTGTTACGTAAATCTGTGATCAGATAGGAATGCTTTGCATAAAGGACAGGTAAATTTATGTTCCACTCTTCTGCTGCCTTGCAATAATTGTATAGATTTGTCACTTGCTGCAGCTACTGCAAAGGGCAGGGTTTGGCTCAGGTCACAGCTTTTACTCACTCCATTGCTCACCATTTCATATCTTTCCACCTTTTTTTTTTATGGCAGGCAAATGGAATGTATTTTATTTACCACCTACTCAAAGCATTCACTGGTTTTAGAGACTGGGACAAATTACCCTATGGTATTACTCAGCTATTTGCTATTGAACCACAGGCCATGAATCTCTAAAGGGAAAGATTCAGACATCCACTCAATGGGGGAAGCCTCAATCCCATTGCAGAGATAGTTTCCAAGGCCCTTGTATCACAGGGTCAGTGATGCATACTGGATTTTAAAGGAACAAAGTATTTTTAGATACTTAAGAACATTTGTGTAATTTGAAGACTTTTTTTTTTATAAAAAAGACAAAACTGGTACTGTTTGAGTCACCATGGAACCGACCAAATTGTTATTCCCCTATTAGAACCAAGGAACAGAACACAAAAAGGATGCATAGGCTTCCTTTGTTTCCCATTATTATTACCTTAGTCCTTATCAAAGTAAATACTGATGCTGTTTGCTTGCTAAAGCCATAAATTTTCAAAAGTTTTCCTCTGTCTTAAAACTTACTTTAAAAACATAATTTTAATATAATATTCTGTGACAGAGGAGCTTATAAAAGAAAGGCAACGGAGAGTTCATTTGGCCCTGCATCTCTGGTAATGGGCACTGCATGAAATATGAACTTCCTTATCCATGGTACATTGTCTTTTACTTGAAATACGGCTAATTACTGTCATTTGTTAGAGATAAGACAGTTAAGTATCATTTCTTGTGTCACATTGACTCCAAGTTGCTTATAATTGCATGAAATTAGTGACAATGAATTTCTGAATACAAGTTTCAGAAGATTCACTGTGTACTTCATAGTTATTAATACACTGCCTTCACTGAAATTTCTGACTGAGAAAAAGGGCACCAATACCAACACTTAATAAATTCATTATCAAATTCATTGCAGATTTAAACCTCTATAGAAACAGATCAATGGTCTACATTAGTAACGTCAAGTCATATGCAGAGGGCAGTTTCTCAATTTGTAGCTTAAATAATTCATTATTTTTTCTTTGTTATGTTTTTGTATGCAATGCTAAAGATTCTTATTCCAAGATAACCACTTCTCCATTTTTCAAAATTGTTTTATATCACTTATTTAAGAGTTTGATCCCAAACACAGATATAATAATCACACAAGCAATTGTTTGTAAATCTGTCATAGTGCAAATAATTCTAAAATTGATCCAACTGAATTTTATGAATATACTTAACTGTAGCTGCCTACTTTTAATTCAGATGGACTGCTTTTGGAAGGACAGCACTACACATGAATTTGCTTGAAATAATAGGATATACATCATGTTATTTACAGCTACAAATTAATTTATAGCTATGATTGTGACTAAACATGACTTCTCAGTTGGAAGAGCTGAAAAAGAAGAGATGGTAGTTACATGAGAACAAAGGCAAGGTAATTGCCAGGACTAACCAGAAGACAGATTAGAAGGATTCAAGAGCTCAGACTCCACATCCACCTCTGCTGTGAAAGCAATTAGGCCACTTTTTTGACCCACTGACTCTGTTTTCATATAGTGATCTAACATGCTTAGGACAAAGGTATTTGGAATTCCAAAAAGGAGGTACTGTCTACCTACATGAAACTTTATTGTGATTAAGAGAAGTGGCCAGCCAATTCCCTAAAGATAGAATAAAGAAAATACATACTAGGGAGAAAAGTCACACCTGCCTGGTAGACTTCAGAGGATACACTAACAAAAAAAAAGTACTAAAATGCACTAAAGAGTGAAGATTTTTAATACTGGGCTTCTCTTAAATTGTAGCTGGCACACACAAATAAAAAAAAACTATGATTGACATGTTACTAAGAAAAAGAATGAACAAAACCCAAGGAAACAAAATCAGACCTAGAGAGAAAACCACATTTCTCATTTACTCTTCATAATAGGTACTTGAAATCTAATATTTTGTTTGTTTCTTCTTTGAAGAACTGAAATAGCCAATCTGTACCATATACAAGACAGTTTTAGTACAGTTCACCTCACCTTTACTGAGCTCCAGTCAAGAGTCGCTGTTCTACAAGAGAGTCTTTTCTTTCCACAGCTCACAAGCTTCCAGGTTGCTTTCTGTGGTCAAACCTTGCTCTGCACACAAAACTCTCAGCATCTCTCAGAACAAGTCTAGAGCGCTTTCAGGAAAGCCTACAAAGTTATTTGTTTGCATCTCCCTTTACAGCTGCAGTTACTAATTGGCTAAATGATAAAAGCTGGGAATAGGTAAAAGCCTGTGAGTGGGATCTTCATTAACCCTTTCTGGTTTGTTACACTATGGACTGTGCCTTGTTTTACTACAAAGTCTCTAAAAAACCCTCAAAAAGCTGGACTCATCTCACTATACATGAGCCACAAACTCCTGTGTTTTTAACTGCATTGCCAATATTTAAACATATTCTTTAAAAAATTCTGTGTGTTATATAAAGGCATATATTGCAATTCCAAGTTCTACAGGAGACATAAGTTCCTTAGGTCAATAATGTTACTGAAATACTACTTGGTCTGTAGACTTCCACAAACTTCCCTATTATTTACCCCAAATCCTAGATAAGTTTCTCTGACTTTTCCCTCTCTTACAAACCATAAATATATACATCAAACAAAACAAAGCATCATCACACAATTCTACACTAATTACACT
Source organism: Tapera naevia (assembly GCA_033556795.1). Classification (NCBI taxonomy): domain Eukaryota; kingdom Metazoa; phylum Chordata; class Aves; order Cuculiformes; family Neomorphidae; genus Tapera; species Tapera naevia. Next base: position 886,639 of record JAUMJJ010000156.1, read on the forward strand.
GGGTTTATGCCATTTCTTGTTGTGAATATCAATGCCTGCACGCAGTGCATATACAAATTGCAGCACTGTACCTGGGCTTTGGGAAATAGGGGTTGGGTTATAAGCAAATTTTATCAACATATTACTCCGTGAAGAAGTCACATTAGAGGAGATATAAAATCAGTTTTTGAGCTATTTTGTGGATGTGTGCTTTTTGCATTTTTATGAATACATAATTATTGTTCCCAAAGCATCTTCCTGTATGGCCCTACATTAATAATTGCTTTCCTTCAAGGTCCAATATTGTTCATGTGCCCCTTCCAGTTCTCTTCTTACTTTCTTTTCACCTTGAGCTGTTACATCTTCATATAATTAAAAGCAAAAGAAAGTCACTAACAAGACAGACATCAGGGTTAAAGAAGCTTATTTATAGTGTTTTGGTTATTTATCTTGCAAAGTAGTGTCAACCTGGTTATAAACTGTTGCTTAGATCACAACCACACTGTGCTTTGCACTCACTTCAATGGATGTTGTCCATGAATATTTCCTACCAGAACACAAACACATGCTGTAACTATTTTGGAGGAAAAGAAAATTAAATGTTCAGATTGCAGTATTATTTCTGCCACTTAATTATATCGTGAAACAGGAAAAATGTTTTTTTAAGTTTCTTTAAAATACATTTCTGCAGTTACTCTGCATTTAACCATAAATACATAAATCAATTATTGCTCAGTGAATCCATGAGATTAAGTATACATTTTCACTAGTTTAGTTTTAATGGTGCTCTAGCATTTACACACTGTGCTAGATTTGGACCTTGTGTAACTCTACCTTTCCTGAGTTCATTAAATGAGTGATGGGAGAATGTAACTCAAATAACAGTGATGATTACGCCCTCAAGGTACATAGGAGTACACGGCAGTAGGTTTTGGATTCTTTTTTAAGCATATTCAATTTATGATGCTTAGCTGGCTCTACTTATAACAAAAATGTAATATATCTTCTTTCTTTTGATATGATTTTAAAATATTCTTCACGTAAAAAAATGAAATAAGCCCTTTACAGCATCCATATGCCCAGAGGAAAATGATCTCACTGGATGTCATTGCCAAAGTCATGTCAATGCCTCTTGGTATATTTAGTGGTGATCTTAAAGTGTGTCCTACAAAACACAAATTACGTATGTGAGTCACTGGATAGTGCTTTTCTGCACATAAACTGATATTTAAGGGCACATTTGATTCCTTCTGATTCCTACAATCTGAAAAATTTCTCAATATAACGAATTGCTTGTCCACTTTTCCAAAAGCCCAATGGCTTTCCTTTAATTTGTTTGTAAAACAGAATGACTTTATTTATTAACTCCAGTTGGTTCAATATTTATACATCCTTTTTAGAGGCCTGAACAGTTGAGACAAGAAGCTGACAGCAAATGTCTCTTTAAACTTCCCAATTTCTTACTGAAAGCTGGATAATAAAAATAAAGAAAAGGTCATCTTGCCAAAGATACAGTATGAGGAATACCACTTGGAAAGGCAAAATTCTACTTTAAATAAAATTCCAATAACATGAATATGTATCAAAGATGAAAAAAGGAAAATCTTATTTCATATGTATCTGTTAAAAACGGTATCACATATCACAAATACTGCTTAATTTTTTAAGGAGTTCCTTTGATAGGGATGGCCCCGATACAACTTATGGATCCTCCCAATTTCACTGCAGTCTAACTGCCTTTTCTGCTCCTACTTTCCTGCAGCTTCTACTTTTTTTGCAGTACACCATTCAGAATCTTTTGATTTCCAGAAGAAATCATACAAGGAGAAGGCTTGGGGCCTAAATCCTGATTGACCCCACTCATTTTTCAAATTCTAATATTATGGTATTTTCTGTAATAAAAATATTGCTTGGATTATTACTGAAACTAACACTTTATGCAATGTTTCTACCTCTACTTTGCTAAAGCCAGTGAATGGAATCCATGTCCTATCACTTACCCTTCCTCTTTGAAACTGGGTTGCTCACACCAAGTAAGTGATCTAGTCTGCCTGTAATTACTACCATAACTTTCTAAAAAATCAGAGTAAAACCAGAAAGTGACTCTTACAAATCACAGGGAGAAAAATAGGACTTCTCCTCTTCCTCAGTACAAGAAAGACACAGACTTCGTGCAGGTCCAGAGGAGGACCACAAAAATGCTCAGAGGGGTGGAACACCTGTGCTGTGACAAAAAGGCTGAGAGAGTTGAGGTAGTTCAGCCTGGAGAAGACTCCAGGGAGACCTTATTGTGGATTTTCAATATTAGAGGGGGCTTACAAGAAAATGGGGACACGCTTTTAATAGGGCCTGTAGCAATGGGACAAGGGACAATGGTTTTAAATAAAAAGGAGGTAGATTCAGACTAGGTATAAGAAAGAGATTTTTTTTTTTTTTTTATGATGAGCATGGTAAAACACTGGAAGAGGTTGCCCAGAGGTGGTAGACACCCCATCCCTGGAGACATTCAAGATTAGTTTGGACTGGGCTCTGAGAAACCTGATCAAGTTGAATATGTCCCTGCTTGCTGCAGGCTCAAGGTTTACCTGAACAGGAACATGCTCCATCCTTTTTCTTGAAATTGAGCCACAATGCAACCAGAAATCCAGCAGCCACGATGCCCAAAGCTCAGCAGGGAGAACCAAAGTTAGACACTGAGATGGAAAGAGCACCTTATATAGCTCTAGATCCTGCCCACAGAGAACATTTTATGTCTGCCCACTTCAGAGGAATGTCCACGTCACCCAAGCAGTCAGATTCCCTCTAATCTTTTGCCACCTGATTAACTCACTCTACAGCTACAAGCTGTAAAAATAAGTGTGCTCCTACGGGATGCCTGGGGCTATGAAGGTACAGCCTCCCTCCCTCAGGCTCAGTGCTTTCTTACCTCATCGACAAATGCTATTCTTGACACCTTATTGAGCAAAAGGTTGCCATCTTCAAAATCAGTTGTAGTCCTGACCAGACATGGTATTTTCTGTGGACTTCGGCATAGCTTAGCTAAAGACTCTCTCACAGCTGAGTATGCAGACCAAGCAGGAAAGTGCCTGCTGGGTTGAATAATCTTGGGGAGTAAGCAAACTGGCTGGCTCTCTGAAGCTTAACTGAGGTTTTGATATCTGCTACCCTGGGTAGGTGCCTTCTAAACAAGGATTCACAATCCCTTCAGACTCAAATTTAGTTTGATAGACGTTATGGAATGATAAAACTCCCATGCAAACTGGCATAACCTATCAGATTGCCTGACAATACCTGCAGGTTGTCAGGTTTTGTGAAGAAAAGTAAAGGCATTGCACTTTGGTCACCTGTCTGCTGCCATTTCAATATTTATTGTTGTTGGCAGGAAGAACTGGAATTCAAGTACAGAGTTAGGAAACAGCACGTAGGTAAATCTCTGAAGCAAAGCTAAGGACTACAAGTTTCCAGATATCAAATAACTCTATACAATAGCCAGTTCCATCTGGAAACATGGGAAACAGCTGATGAAACTTTTGAGACACGTTTTTGTGTCCATTTCTTCTTCTTCTCCTTTTCTTTTAAAGAGAGAAACGTCCTACTTTAAAGATGAGAAACAAACTCAATCTAAACCCAAAAGAACTTCTATGAAAATAAATATAACTAGAGAGAGCAGCCTGTCTGGGAATGGCATGTGCACATCAGGTGTACAGAAAGGCCCAGTCAGTCAAACCAAGAAAAATGTCAGCGTGCTTTTTAGTTATCCTGACAGCATAATTATTCCCATGCTTTTGGCATGTTCAATTTAAACAATTCTGGAAAAATCTCATTGTCATGGATATGCTATCCAAAGGCAAGATTCCCATAAGCAAGTCCTGTTCAAAACAACCCTAGAGGCAAACAAATACATATTTTGGGTTGGATTCATTTATTTTGTACCTATCTACTTTAGGAAATAAGATGTTGGAAAAATTATATTTGTTGATTTTAATGAACATAGAGCATGTACAGTGTCATTATTTGTAACATTTGAAGACACATCTAAACACTTCTGCTTGAAAACAATTGGAATGTTTATTTTGATACTTTCAATTTGCAACTATGCGTAATACAGTAATTTAACAATTTCTATTCACAGCATGCCCATACCACTGAAACACCTACATTTAACAAGTCAGCCAAAACTCCTGCTAATTGTTCCAATTGAGCATGAAATTTGTTGGCAATTTTGTACAACACAAATCACATATTTCTATCCAAACAATTCCTACAGTCATCTGATTATGCAGTACGTATGCCAAATAAATTTTGTGAAGTGGAAAGATACATTTTTATCAAAAAACCTGAACAAAATCAGGTTTTCAGAACTAATTGTAAATTCGAAGATCCTACAGTTCATAAACTAATATGCAGTGCCTTTACACACTGGTTTAGTATGAAATATTAGGAAATCAACCTGCACATAGACAAATCTCCTATATATTGTGTTTAAGATATTCTTATAATGTCTTTTTGCCCATGTGGATAAATTGACTCAACAGAAAAAAAGCAAGCAAACAAGAGAATGTAAGGATTAAAATTGTTTTCTGTACATTTCAGGACTGTGTACATTCCAGAACCCATCTAGATTTTTAAAAACTTTCTTTACATCAAGGACTCTGTCAAAACATCCACAAGTATTGAGGTGTTAGTATATATTTTAGCAATAAACACACACACAAAAATTTGGTCTGTATGAAAAACAATGTGGTTTTTCCAGGCAGCGTTTCTCAGACTGCTTTTAGATTTCCCACATGCCAAAGGAGAAAATTATTACTTAGAAGTCTTAAAATATTGTTAAGTTGACTCTGTGTAAGGAATTGAATATCTATACACTTTACACTGAATAGAATTTGCATATGCAACATACATAAAAAATCATAGCTGTGATCAGGTTTCATGAGCAACTAGATTAGGTATTTGTTCTGAATCACAGGCTCAGAAAATTCACGCACTGCTAGACATTAAATTTAAAGAGAAGCAAACAAAAATCTTATACAAATGTAAAGAAATTTCATTGGGCAGAGCTGCACTGTTGTATAAGGGCACTGAATGAGGAATGAAATAATGTGAAATCTAGCATTCTTATTTCACCAAAACCATTATATGAGAAAGGAGTTATTGCAAACCAAACAATGCTGCTTTCAGGTAAACACTTTCCTCTAACAGAAGAATGAAGAATTCTCAGATGTCAATTTTGCTTATGATGTGACTTCCCTCAGACATGGTATCACAAAGGATTCCAAGGTGACAGGTGATAGGACAAGCGGAAATGGCCATAAGTTGCACCAGGGGAGGTTCAGATTGGATATTAGGAAGAATTTCTTTACTGAAATGGGTGGTCAGGCACGGGAACAGCTGCCCAGGGAGGTGGTTGAATCACCATCCCTGGAGGTTTTTAAAAAAAGGATAGATGGGTTTTTGAGGGACATGGTTTAGCGGATGATGTGTGCGGTTGGACTTGATGATCTTAGAGGTCTCTTCCAACCAGAAGATTCTATGATTCTATGAATCAATCATTTGCAAAGAAGGAACAAAAAGATTTGAAAGTAGGATTTAAAATAAAGTGATTCAATAGTTGGGAGAAAACTTTCCAGATGAACAGGACTGAGGGATTGGGCAGAGAAGAACACAGTGAGCTGTCAAGGTCAAGTGTAGCACTAGATAATGGAGTTCTTGAGGCAGTGGACAGCAAATTTAGCATGATCTCTGAGTAATACAGAGAAAGAGAAAATGTGGTCCTATACAGATTCTTATCTTCAGTGTCAGGGGTATCATCTGCCTACATTTCTCTGAGGTCTAGTGTTATAGGATGCATGGATTTTGAAAAGCTATAAAAATGGTAATGCACTCATTAAGACAAAAAATAATTACGTTATGAATACAGACTTCAGAATATTGGAAGCTATTCCAGAATGGAATAGAGATCATGTTAGGGAGACCTAGAGTCACAGGGAGACTGGGTGTCAGAGATGACTTAACCGTTTCTGATCATGCAAGAAAACTGAGGAGATAAATCAATGAAGATAACAGCAAAAGTGAAAAGAAAGGTCAGAAATATTCAGTAACAGAAAACTAATAGTGCAATGAAGGTAATTAAGTTGTTCAAACAACAGAAATGGAAAATTTTCAGAGAGCATGCAGAATGAAGAGCTAGGAGGCAATCAGAATAATAATAAAGAAAGAGTTGAAAGGGGAGAAGCTAATGCAGCTGTGGTACATGGCACCAGAGAAATGTTTGTCTAACCTCTTCTTAAAAAGCTTCCAATAAAAGAAATTCCATCAGCTCCCTAGGGAATTGCTTCCAGTGATTCAGCTTTATTATGAGAAGTTTTTCCCTGATATCCTGCCTAAACCTCCTTTACTACAATTTAAGTCCATTACACCTTTGCTGCCCACAGAGCAGGCAAAGAAGATTGTTGTCCTCCTGATTGCTACTAACCTTTTGCATATTTGAAAGTTATTATTTTGACTCCTTTCAATAGCCTACTCCAATTTCCTTGACTTTTCCTTGTAGTCATATTTTCTAAGTCTCTGATTGCTCCTATTGTTCTCATCTAGATTCTCTCTGCTCTGGTCCTCCATGAGCTGCAGTGCCACAGACCAGACTCAGTACTTAGCAAAGCCCTTTCCAATGCCAAGCAGAGCTTGGCTTACAGACATAACATATGGACAATATGGATAATCCAATAATTAGCACAAGGTTATAAAAGATCCCCCAAACCACCACCACCACCAAAATTGCTTGGAAAGAAAAATATTAGTTGGGAAAATTACAATTAAACTCAGGGATGGGAGTTCTAAAAACACCAGCTTGTCAGGTTACAAAAACACAATGCAACCTTTATTTCGAACAAATAGAGTAGAGGTGTCTGAATGATAGTTCTGGCCCATTGAGTGCAGCCACAGCTTTTGCAGCCCCTGGAATCATTCAGAACAACCTGCAACTTGCTCTGTGTGATCACTTCTGAACTGTCTCACATGCTGCACCCTGCACTTGGCGTTAAACCTTCCTCAGCACTAAGCATGACAATGATGGGAACATGGATTAGCCAGTGAAACTATCCTTCCCCATCCAGGAGAATGCTTCATTTTCCTACAAGACAGTGTAGGATAATGTCTAGTTATCTTCCCATAACAATAAAGAATAATCAGATTTGATTGTATTTTAAACAAAATTTCTGATAATTAATACAATTTCATCATTACCTTTAACAAGTTGTTAATCTTACAAGGGGAGTGAGGTTATCCTCTGATATTGAGACTAAAATTAGGAACTGAGAATACCAAAGGGCAATCTGATGACCTATAAAAAGGAGTTGGGAAGGGTCTGTTCCTTGATATTAGACATTAGGTCATCAAAACAGTGCAGGTGTAATGCTGATGAAGCACACAACTACTTTCATTTTGTAAAAAAACAACAATGTATGCTCAGGTTGCAGTTTCAAAAATTACTCACTGAATTATTCAAATTAAACAAGAAAACCCAATTTAATTGGATTTATTTGTAAAGCAATCTAAAACTGCTAAGATTTTATAACAGAAACCAGTAACACAGCTTATTAGTATAAACTTCAGCTACCTAAACTCCACAATCCTCTGGCATGTGTCTTTGTTGTGTTTTAATAAGCCACTCTGATTTCCAACGTTCATTCTTGGTATATGACAGCTACTGGTGCTGGTGCATACCTTTCAAATCTTTCACACAAATAAATGAGAAACAGTGGTCAATCTTGGCTTCAGAAGCGCCTGAACTTCAAAACTTATTTAATGTACTGTACATTTTACCCATTGCTTTCTAGACAAAAAAAAATTACAGATTTTATTTGAAATTCAAAATTCTTGAGATCATCTTACATTGTCAGAAGTAGAGAACAATCTAAATTTCTGTGACAATTCTACAGGAAAGGCAGTAACTTGATGGAAGAATGACCGAAAGATTTACTGCATGTTTTACTGAAGAAATACTTATCAGGGAACGTCGATATTCAGAAAAAAAAATAGATATCCAAGTAATACTATAAAGATATCAAATGGATGATCATTCTAAAAGCAAATCAGCCCTTGCTTCTTATGCAGGCAATAACATATTTGTCTTTACTCCAGCAGATGTAGCACAGTAGATGCTGCTGTCCAGATACAGCACAACCATATCTTAGAGTTGTGCCCACCTTATCGTACAGGCCTAAAGAAAGAACCTGTTTCCATTTCAAAAGAAATCGTAGGCTCTGAATAAACTGAAAAATACCCACGAATCAGGCAAAGCAGGACAGAAGAAACATTTTTATTACATTTCACTTAACAGAAGGATTAACAAAAATTACTGTCAGCAGCACAGTGGAAGTGTCTCTTCAAAAGTTGGCTAAAAAAAAGCCCTCACATTTTTTTTACCTTCAAAAAAAAGTTGCCTAGAGGAAGCTTAGAATATGAAGACAGTTTTGGGGATATACTGAGCAACAAAAAGCAACAGGTCTGGAAATGGCTTAGATGTCTAGAAAAAAGGAATGAAAGGAATACAAATTTTTTTAACACTGAAGTCACTGAGCGCCAGGAACCATTGTATCTGTTGGCTTATGATGATACCTCAATTTTTTATGATTCTGATATTGAAAAAAAAAATATGGTGGTATCACAAAACATCACAATCCTCTTAAACTCTCTGGACAGGGCGCTTCTGTATCTTCTTAATCTCCCTAACAGCCTGTGCTATGTGAAACTGCCAACAGGGGAACCTTAGCAGTTCTCTTTCTTCTTTCACCTGCCTGTGGGATGCCAGCCACTTCACTGTAGCCCCTCTTGACTGTTCCCCTCTTGGGATGCAGAGGTTCACAGAGGCTCACTTCCTTGCAGACTTCCCTTCCCCTCCTCCACTGGAGTAATTTTAGGCTGCATTTGTTCTTCCCATGAGAGAAGAGGAAGACTGAGGTGTGGCTTGCCTTCAGCCTCACCTTCCCTTCTACGAACTCATGCGGATTCCATCGTAATGGAAGAAGATGAAGATGCAGATTAGGGCTGGCATTGGGCAAATAGGATAATCGTGCACAAGATTAGCAGTTGGTAGTGATAGGATGAGGGGTAATGGCTGTAAACTGGAACAGGGTAGATTTATGTTAGGAAGAAATTCTTCACAATGAGGGTGGGGAGGCCCTGGCACAGGTTGCCCAGAGAGGTTGTTGCTGCCTCATCCCTGGAGGTGTTCAAGGCCAGGTTGCACGGAGTCTTGAGCAGCTTGGACTGGTGGGAGATGTCCCTGCCCATGGCAGGGGGTTTGGAACTGGATGATCTTTAAGTTCCCTTCCAACCCAAACCATTCTACGATTCTATGATTCTGTGATTCTACATTAGGTCACTGCAAGAGCAGGTACTGCTTCACATATTTAGATTTGGGATACTATCATGATACCAAGAGGGAAGGAGGACAAGGGAAAAACTAAGTTTAATCTCTTCTCTGCTAAGTTTAAGCTGAGAATAAGGTATTTAATAGTTGATTAAGGGCAACATGACAGAATTCATGACAAGATGAGTCGTGTTAATGTCATATTGTGATTCAGTTACACAGAGAAGCAGCCTGAAGAGTTGAAGATCGGTGGAATAGTATGGTTTAGTTGAGAAGAGCAAAGGCTGTTGCCAGTGCCTAAAGACCCAGTCTGGCAGCAGATACATATGATGCAGATTAAAGTTTTTTTAGAAGGAGTTAATATCAAGATACAGTCATTTTTCTGGCAAAATATTGAGAGACTGGCTGATAATGACTCCAAAGCAGAAAGAGAGCCCAAAATTACAGATTCAACTCTCCTCTGTAACGTTTTCAGGATTTTATTTTAATCTGTTGCAATTTGCTGCTAACTGAAAATAGACTCAAATATTATCAGTTGTATTGTAAGTCTATACTCTAAGGCAACTCTTTTAAGCACAGTATTCATAGCTGTCTTCCTCTGCAGCTGAATGGGAGACTTGCAGTAATGTGTGGAACAGTTCAATGACATTACATGGTGCCCAGGGGACCCACGGATCAATACATTGTCATTGGAAGTGCCAGAGTTACTACAATGCCAATAAAAGCATGAGGTGAGGGGATACAATGCAGCACCATTAAACCTGGAACTTCTGATATACCAGCGTAAGATCTCTTCAACACCAGTGGAACATTTTGAAGAGAGTTATTGCGTGTTGCTCATCTTTATGAAAATATCTCTAAGTTTGAAAGGTGACAATGGGCATCAGATATCACAGAATCTTTAAAGTCATTTTATGATTCTTAACAATACCAAAAAAATGAATTTATAGCTGCTTCATACTATCCTGTTGTTCACGTATTGAATCATGGAAATGTATGTGTGATTCAAATTCCCTTCAGTCCAAGAGAGAGCTGAGAACAAAGAACAGAATGGCAACTACAACTTTTACAACTACAACCAAGTCCTTTCGCAAACCAAGGACAGATCCGGAACAGAAGCTTATTCCAAATCTTTTTTACAGGATGTATATCAAAGGACACTCAATACCCTGAATCTCATTCCCTTAATCCTCAGCACCAAGCTTTGTTTTGATATAGACCAGTGTATTTTAATTCCAAATACACTCTGAATGTACTTCGTTCTGTGTGTAACTATGTATTAATTAGGCAAAAACATTATGGATATAGAAAACTATACAATTACTAGAAAATGCTAGGCTAAGAAGAAAAAGCTAATAAAAACTGTAAAATATAATTAAAATATTTTAGCATCTATTTCTTTCAGTGCTAAATAAAAGACATGAAGAAAGAATATGTGGCAATTAACTCGTGATGTTTACTTCTAAAGTTTAATTAAATAATCAGTATGTACAAAATTAAAGTTTGGATGTCTAGGCTCCCACTCATTTTTCTCTCTGAAAAGACAACAGAGAAAATTTTTCCAGATACCAGCGCAGAAGGAATGAAATGAAATTCAAAAAAAGTTAACTTTTAACTACAGTGTAATGTGTCTTCAGTTTGGGGAGCTGGAGGGGTCTTCTGTTCCAAGATAAAAGGAGGTAGAACTATGATGATATTGGTGAAGAACATGGGGGTTCTAGTAGTTCGTAAGAAAATAACAAAGCTCACTGGAAGACATATGGCATTTTTATTCACTATCTATTCCAAGTATTTAAATTATGCCAGCAAGAACAATTGTGATGGCTTCCTATGGAGTAGCAGGACAGAGCATCTCAATTTGATAAGTACTCAAAATCCAATTCTTCTTTCTGCTCTGAATCTGTTTTTCACATTGCTCACTTCTCCATGAACCTCAGAGATTTGATAGAGTGTATTTAATCTTCCATTGAAAAAGGCGATTGAGAAAAGCAAGAGAAGCTTTGAATTTAAGAGGAATTGGCAGCAATGAAAAGAAAAGTACCATCTTGAAAGATTTCAGAGCTATCACACCTCATTCCCAGGCTCCGCCATAAATAACGTAAAGTAATAACTGTAAACACAGTATTGTAAATAAAAGTAAAGGAATAGAGGATTACGATCTACCAAAAGCCCAACCTAGATTATATATTCATTATATCCACATATTGTAATTCTCCCTCTATTTTCAGGTGAAATTTCCAGAATCCATTTCATGCATTATTACACTATTCCAATATCACATTGCCTTGCGTATTATTTCTTTTCCAATGTAGTGCAATTACAATAAAAGAATGTAGTAATGTAGCCATTAGATACAAATGAAAATATGCAGTACACTCTGTATTCTTTATACTTGTACATACAAAACAACACGGACATTTGACTCACAGCGGCTTTATTTATTTGTTTATTTGTTTGCTGTAATCTGTGTTAATTAAGATAGATTTAACTAGGGGGCACTGTGTACTCAGAGGACTGAGTGCGAGGTTTGCTCCTAAATGCCTGTCTCTTGCATTCCTTCAGCTCACATCCATCACACAAGGACTGCCAGGTGAGCTGGCTGTCACTCCAGCCCTGGCTAATAGATTCTCCAGTGGCTTTTGTTACAGCTCATGTCATGCTATTAAAACTCTGCACCTTGAAAATGGCATAACATATGTAGCTGAGACTTGTCAGCTCCAGGTAATCAGACGCTGTTTGGTTTCAGAAGCAGATGCAGATGAGACTAGCAATATAAATATGCAAATCACAATGGTCCCTTGTCAGCACCACTGTTCCTACCTCTAATGGCCCTCGTAGAAAGTCTGTTTGCTCAGCTCCTACTTCCAGTGCTACATCGACAGAAGCAAAGGGGCGGCTGGCCATCTGCTGTCGCTCCCGCATAAGTTGCTGATGAGGAAAAAATGATGTTTTAACAAAACATTAAAAAAATGCAATAGATATTAGTCTGCCCTACTATGCCTCCCATTAAAACATAAGAATTCAAATAGCATGCAATCAGTCATATTTGTAATATTATAAGGAGAAAGTTATATTAAATTGAGAAAGTTATACTAAATTATCATCATCTATATTTACTCAAGAACTGAGCCCAGAGGGTTTATGTTTGTCTACAAATGGTCTTTCTACTTAAACTCTCATGGAATCTCCAAATGAAAGTCTCCCTAACTGACTGTTCAGTCTAAATAACCCTTCCATTTGAGCAAGTTGCAAGCAAATATGGAATATGGTTGGTACAAATAGCTGAAGTCTAATTCCACCGATAATGCATGCATTAGAACACCTGCCAAGAACAAGCCCACTTGGCCTTCAAATTTTCATACTTCACTACTAAGCCAGATGGAGTTAATAATGTCAGGACTCATAATTTTAAGCAGTATCTTTTCTGCAGTTACTTATATATGAAGAATAATATGTCAGGATTGGGAAGCCTGCACAAGTGTATTAGAATACGATCAGCTATGCTCACAGAGTTTGCATAATCCCTTCCAATCACACCAGTGAGCACAGAAGTCCCAAGCAAAACCACAAAGCTAACTCATATTTCTTCCTCAATCTGTAATTATAATGCTTATTAAACCATGATGAATAAAAATGATGACCAGCAGTAGATATTACAGATCTTACTTCACTGCTTCAGTGCAACTAATAAAAGCATTATTAAATATTTAAAGTGAATGAGTCGTGCAATTAAAGTCGTGTGCTCTGTCAACTGAACAGGATGTCACAGCATTCTGAAGAGACAAAACGCTGGCAAAAATGTTTTATTAGAAAAGATCTAAGTTTAATTTTCTTAGTGTTTTTCTCCCTCATATCTCTGGAAAGCTTAAAACATTAGAAAATGGCATTTGAATGTAAATGACACCTAGAACTGTGACTTACTGTTCATAAAAGCCTTTGAAATAATAAAAGGTATGCAAAACAATATTTGCTGGCAGCTTGCTAATAAATACTCTTGACTGAAGGTTTGTTATAAAGCAACAAGCTGATTTTGGAATACTTTGCATGCATTTTAAGAATATCTATGGAAACCTAAAGAAGCACTTGTAATGTTAAAATCCAAACAGTACACTCGTCTCCTAATGCACGTGCAGAACGTTCCTAAGGCCTGTTTTTATAAACATGTGGTGGAGTGGTCAATGAGCACCTGCACAAATGGTCAGTACATCATACCCAGAGAATATCCTTCAGGTCCCTGCCAACCTGGCATTCTATGATTCTATGATAATTGTTACTCCTGTGGGTGAAACTGCATATTTTGTATTCAGAATAACTAAAAGTCTAGTATTAGTATATAGACAGTTAAAAATTAGGGGTTTAACCCTTCGTTTAAAAATGAAATTGGTGGTCTCTCTATATCAATGTACATCAGCACAATGGATTCATAGATTTTACAGCCAGAAAGAACTGCCATGTCCTTCCAGCCTTACTAACAAAGGCCACAAAAATTTAGCGCATAAAATACTGAGTGACATGTTACATTTACTACATCTAGCTCCCTTTCTTCCAAAAATAACAAAAATTAATGTTATTAGAGCAGTCCTGCAATATGAAACTCATTACAGTATTCTAAGTCAAAACAGCTATTAGCAAATGCTTACTTTTTAATGGGAAAACAAACGTTTTTTTAAACAAAGAGAATTGCTTGGTGTCCTGGTTTAACTCCAGCTAGCGACAAAGTACCACACAGCTCCTTATTCAATCTATCCCCCAGTGGGATAGGAGAGGAGAAGTTGAAAAAAACCCCAAATAATAATAATCGTGGGTTGAGATAAAGACATTTTAAGAGGAAAGCACCAGAAAAGAAAATAGTAGCAGTTGCAGTAGTAGTAGTAATAATAATGATAATAGAATATTTAAAACAGGTGATGCACAATGTAATTGCTCACCACCTGGAAACTGACTCATACCCAGCCTATTCCCAAGCTGCAATTCGATTCCACCCCCTCCTCACCAGCCAACTCCCCAGTTTATACGCTGAGCATGATGATATATGGTATGGAATATCCCTTTGGCCAGCCTGGGTCAGCTATCCCAGCTTCTTGTGCGCCTCCCTGTTGGCAGAGCATGTGAAGCTGGAAGTTCTTGAGGCGGTATAAGCCCTGCTTAGCAACAACTGAAAACATCTGTGTGTTACCAACATCATTCTCACACTAAATCTAAAACACAGCACTGTACCAGCTGCTAGGAAGAAACTTAACTCTATCCTATCTGAAACCTGAACACCTGGGGAAATGACTTAAATGAGTAGAATAACCTACCTCCAAATGTATCAACAATTATTCAAAAGATTAACTTTATACAGACTAAAAAAGGGATGTATGTTTGATATAATTTTGGGATTTTTTTTTAAGGCTATTTGTTTTCTTCACCTCTACTCATGGTCATTTTTTTAGTAAAACCTTTTACAAGGGAGTCACTGTAATTTGGATACTTCTCATTTGAGAAGAGTATTATGAAGATTCTTAATTAGCTCTGTAAACAAGAATGAAAACTTAAAAATGCTCAGCTGCCTGTGAAACTCTGCTGAGTTTGGCAGCTGAGCACTTGTATATCAAAGATAAGTGCTCCATTCAAAATACCACTTCTTCCTGCTCAGCATTTTAAAGCTCCCTGTAAGGTGCAGAAGAGGAAAAAATAAGAAATTCAGTTATAGTAAATCTTCTTAGATTATGACACTGCAAGTGGCATTCAGGTGTGCCATCCTTTGCTCAGTCACTCCCTGTTTTCCCGGAGCCCATATGGCTATGGGGAAATTCCCTAAATTCAGCCAAACAGGGATACTCTCCAAATATGGGTATTTGAGAAGAGAAAAAACCCCTCTTCTTTACCTTTTCTCAGCAGTCAGAGAGATTATAAACACCACATAGATTTCATTATAGCTGAGGCTATAATGGAAAGTGGAACAATGCTGGTGTTACTCCCTCATATCCAAAAATCTACTGCATTTAAAAAGCATACAGCTAAAAAAAATACATACTTTCTCAGTAATTAGGGATATTTACTTGGAGACAAGAACAAATGGACATTATTAACATGTAATATTGGAATACTTAATCACACATTTAATTTACAATACTCACAATTAAGCACATTCCTAAACATATAATAAATCTATAATAAATTCCTTAAAACTGTGTGAATTTCAAAACATTACTTCCTCAGCACAGGACTGAGAAATTCAATGAGTATTTATCTGACTGAGCAGACAACCGATTTCAAGGTCTACCATAATTTTAAATCTCATTAAGTACAAAAGTATTGGACTATTGACAAGATTAATTTTTTTAGGCATCTCTATTATTTTGCAACAATTTCAAAGTATTAATTTTTATCCTATTAAAGAGTTTTCCTTGTAAAGCATAGAATTATATTTGTCACCAGTGAAAAAAAGTAAGATGTTAGGATACTATAAATTAGTTTAATTTCTCACGTAAAACCCACATAATCTGAGAAGGTTCCTTAAAAAAAAAAAAAAAAACAACCATTTTGGCATAATTAGTCCCTTATCATGGAATTATATATTTCATGTGGCTCATCATGGACATGTAGATATCTTTGCCCATAAGTCATGTTAATTCTGAATTTTGGTGTGCTGGGTTTGAAGTAGGACCTGCTCCTCCATGTATCAGTATATCACAGGGAAGTATTTGCCTGAGTATCCAATTCAATTTTACCATTGGTCAAAAAAATTCTCATGGGGAATACTTCTTCTCTGATCAGTGCAGTTTGGAGTGAACAAAAATGTTTCACACCATATTTTATAATCTTCAATGGGAAAATGTATTTGTTGCAAAGTTCTTACTTAAGCAGAAATGTTATTTAGTGTCATTTGATTTATTTTTATTTTGGTTGATAACATTTAGATGTACTTCCAAAATATTTCAGCACCCATGTTGTATCCATGTACAATAAAGCACTCAATGCAAAATGCACATTATAACGATTTAGCATTAATATTAATACAACATTTCAGCAATTCCAGGATGACATGTTTCAGATCTTTTATATTTTAGTAATTGTTGCCATTTTGCTTCTTTTACCAATTTAGGAGCCTTTTTTTCCTTTTCCCTTCTCTTTTTTTTCCATTTCTTCTTTTTTTAAGCCTTGGTCTCTCATGCGGAATACGATACTGTTCTTTTGACTAGCACTGCTCTTTCTATGCTCTTCTCTTCACCTTCCACCATAACTGTCCTACAAAAGCCCTAACGGAAAAAAAAACTAATAAAGTACATGAGATGCTAGAAACCAGGACAGATGTACTTTCTTTTTGTTATACAGTAAGAGATATCCTTGACAGACTGATAGATTAGGATAGCTGAAAAGACTATTCTAGTGCCATAATAGGAGGAACAGAAAATCCTTTCAAAGATCTTTCTGTTGCTGTTTGGCACCTTTATAGACTCACAGAATCATCTGGTTGGAAAAGACCTCTGAGATCATCTAGTCCAATCATACCTGTCCCCTTACTAAACCATGTCCCTAAGGAACTCATCTACCCACCTTTTAAACATCTCCAGGGATGGGGACTCCACCACGTCCCTGGGCAGCCTCTGCCAGTGCCTGAGAACCCTTTCAGTGAAGAAATTTTTCCTGATGTCTAATCTGAACCTCCCCTGGCACAACTTCCAGCTATTTCCCTTCATCCTATCTCCTGTCACTTGGCAGAAGAGACCAACACCCACCTCACTACAACCTCCTTTCAGGGAGTCTTAGACAGTTTAGACAATGCAGACATTGGTAACTGAGGTAAGGCAAATCATGCCTGATAAATTTGGTGGCCTTCTCCTAAGGAGTTAAAGTGTTGGTGGTGAAGGGAAGAGCAACTGATGTCGCCGGGACACGTGAAATGCGTTTGACACCGTCCCACATGACATTCTGGTCTCTAAATTGGAGAGATGTGGATTTGACAGATGGGTCACCTGGTGGGAAAGGAATTGGCTGTGTGGTCGCACTCAAAGAGTTGTGGTCAATGGCTCAGTGTCCAAGCGTAGGCCACCGACAAGTGCCATCCCTCAGAGTATTGGGACCAGCACCATTTAAATATCCTTGGTGGTGACCAGACACTGGAATTGAGTGCACCCTCAGCAAGTTTGCCAACAACAGCAAACTGTGTGGCTGGGGATGCCATCCAGAGGGAGAAGTGTCAAAAACTCATAGGCAGTTGCATTGACTGATTTCTTTTCATATTGCATTTGACAGACTCCAAGGGTTAAAAAAGTTACATATACATGTAAATGGACAGCTCTGCAAAACCAGAGAGAACCTATAAGCAGTGCAATTCATTCATTCACCACATACTCTCAAGGTTTATTGCCATATCTAATCAACAGAAGTAACCTAAATGGGTTTAAATGACTACACAGATCTGAGTGGACCACAGGCATTTTAGTTAAAAACACAATTTAATTCTCTTCAAAAATCTTAAATTCTCATTCTCAACCTGAATTATACATAGCCATATTTCAGTGAAGCTCTGATTATTTGCTCTAATTTGCACAAGACAAAGATTGCTGTCTCTGTAACTTTTCTCAGTGTAACTCCTAGTGTTACAAATCTCTTCAAATTAAATTAGCTATTTACATAGCTGGAAAGGAAAGCAATTTCTCATTTACATGTTAAATAACCTATTTGACTTGGTTAATTTCCAAATCAGTTGATTTAACTGGAAAGGTATAGCATAGTCATTAAACTATTTTGTTGGGCTTTCGTGAAATAATAGCAATCATTCTGTGATTGCAGAAGACAGAGTGACTTTAAGAGGTGGCCAAAAGCTGGCTTAGGAAACCCAGCAGCAGGAATAACCGTGCTTATGACTGTAGTCTGACAACCTCAAATTAATCAATTCATCCTCTCCATCAAGAACTTCCTAAATAATCCTTGTCATTTGCCATCCCTGAGCCTCATTTCCCACTCTGTTAAGTGGAAAGTGTCCTGACAGAAGAGTGCATTCACATAACCAATGAGATATTACTATGATGGCCATAGTATAACACGCTATTTTAACTGCAAACCAGACTCTATGGAAATTTCTTGAGGTATCAGGGCCTATACCATGACACTTTCTTTTAAAATTACATAAAGAAAAAATACTCTCAGTGTGTGCAAAGGTCTATCATGGGAAAAAATGAGAGGAGTTATACTTCTTGATCTAGCTTTACACTGAATAAAATGAAGGGTTATTTAAACTAGGCATAGTCCAGCAAACAACAGCTAAGACATACTTAAAATACAATGTACACATCCCAAAAAAATAACAGTTCCAAAAGGTCAAGTTTTTATGTATCCCTTTTGGAAATCAAATACCAGTCGTCTGTAATTTCCCTTGAACAAATCAAAAATGAGAAAAAAAGATGAGCCCTGAAAAGGTCATTTTGTTGCTAGATCCAAGGAACAGACATTTAATGTATTGCACATTAGCAAGCAAAGAACAAAATGTGAATCTACTGTGACTTCAGGTTATATGGACCTTTCTGATTCTGGAATAGAATTCCCATCTCAAAAACATTCAGAGTATGAAAAGCAATGGAAATGGCACCCTGGTTTATGCTTCGTTGTCAGTAATTTATGGAAACTAATGTTACAATAAAGTTGTGATCAATCCTTCAGAATTTTTCTCTAGAGATTAATTTAACAGAGGAAGATTTGTTGGGTGCTCAGAATCAATAATAAGCTAAAAATTCAATCCACTGCTTTCAGATTTAAGAAGTGCTAAACAAGACCTAATCCTATTATCTCTTTCATGTAGATCACTACGAATCCATGCTCCACATTCACACAGTTCTGTAACCATAATAATTTTAAAAGTTCCTCTAGAGGTACTTAAGTCTTTCTGTAGGCCTTTCTAACCCCAGAATCACACTCTTCTTCCTAATCAAGTAGGTTTAAAAAATCCTTACAGCAAACTGTTGATTATTTTCCTGTTAGCTAGCAGAGCTATTTTTTTAAATTCACAGAAAACTTCTAAAAATAGTTAATCTGGAAAATAACTCTGTGTACAGAGAAAAAGAGAGCCAGATCCACTAATTACATATATTAAAATGTTTCTGAGTAAGGCATTCTACTGTTATTTATAAACGACTATATTAAAATATGTGTTAAAATCAATTATTTCAGAACATGAAAGAGAGATGCAAGGAATATACCATGCAAACTGCTCTTTGGAACTCTTTTGTTTACCATGGTGTCGCATAAATAATGCTTTTCAAAATGACTTCTACAAAAATGACTAATATTGACAGTGTAGCACTTTATTCATATGTATTATCTTTATAAGGGGAACAGACACAGTATGAAATTACAAAATCTCAATGCATCCTATCCACATTATTAAGCTACTGCTTTTGAAATGAGGCATCATGGATATTACCCGTTATTATCACAACTGCTAAAAACTGCTTTAGTTACTTATCTTAGATAACAGATGTCAAGCTGATAATTCCCAGATCTGAAATAAAGTTTTAGGCTCTTCCTATAACAATCCAGATTGCTTTAAAGATACTAAATATGGTCTAGTAAAAGACACTGGGACTAACTGGTACCTCATGAGATCACTTTGTCTGCCTCTGTGCATTGGGTCTGCGCAAAGGCAGGTTGCAGTGTGATTATGATCCTTCTAGCAGGTGTATACATTTCTTGAAATGGCTCCAGTGATGGAGGTTCCACAGTCATTCCACAAGCACAGAGTGCATGATGATCCCCATGCTGGAAAGGCCTTTTCTAAAATCTAAATTAAATCTCCATGCTGACATTGAAGCCAATTGCTTCTTCTCCTGACTACACAGGAGATCATTCCTTGTCTACAACTGAGGAAAAAAAAAACACCAAAAGTCTCTACGTTATAAATTTGAAGTTTCTCTTTAACCTTCTCAACTGCAATCAAACAGGGGTAAGTATTATCTCACCACTCCTGCTTCCATTTTCAGTGCTCCCCTCTGTACTCTACAAGCACAGAACACTCTTGTCAAAAAGTGAGGCCCCAAATCTCACACAGAGGAATAGAAGGGTCACTTGGAGGGCCTTACAGAACATTTTGTTAATAATATTATGTCAGCATCTTTGCAACAACAGAATGGTGGCTTACGAGATCTGACACAAAAAAAACCTGAGACTAACCTTATAGCTTGGGAACCAAGAGCGGGAGGGTAGAGATAAAGAGATGATGATAGAACATGTTCTAAGCTGTCACAGTGAGACAAGGCTCAACTCAATCGCTTCACTCAGTGTGAGTGGATGCGTGTTCCAACAGAAATGTTTCCTTACCCTCAGCTAGAAAATGTCTGTGTGCACCAGCCCACAATGCTTTTTCTGTAAAGCAGTTTTTAGCTAATAACAACATCCCCGTGCTTGAGCACTCACCCTGTTCACCAGACCTGGCTCCCTCTTCCCAAAAATCCAGTCGGTGCTCAAAGGAACTCATTTTTTCTCGGCAGAAGATGTGAAAGCAAAACCGATACAGATCCTCAACAGCCTTTCAGAAAATGATCTGTGGAATTGCTTTGAACGTTGACAGCATCACACGCACCTGAGTGTCAGCTCAGAGGGGAACTGTTTGGAAGGTGATCATTTTTTTATATAATAAATTAAGAAAATCGACTGAGTTACAGGCACAGGTTTGGGGTTTTTGTGTCAGACCTCGTATATTGACTTCTGATTCATGAAAATTCCACCTCGTTTTAAAAATTCTTACCAAGCTCACCATCTATTCCCACCAACATTTTTTTGCAGATGGGTACCTCTTTCTCAGTGCAAAATTATGTATTTTCTAATTACAGGACTGTGGAAGTGCAGCTTTCCAGCCAATTATTTCATATTCTCCCATCTTCTTTTGTACAGATTATAATACTGTTTTACAATATGATTGCAGTCTCTCTGACTTCAAAGACAGTTACACATGCAGTAACCACGGTCTTTATCTTAAATCAACACCAGAATCAGATCCCTGCATAAGCTCATTTGATATATCTCTCCCTTTTCAAAATGAATGACTTAACTATAACCAAGAATACAGTTTCACATTCACTTCCTTTTTTTATCTGAAAGGTCTGCTAGTCTGTCATAGCATGAAATCAGTTTGACTTTACATGATTTGAACCTGAAAAAGCAACATCTTCTTCCTGAAAAAATAACTCATGTCTTCATTATCTTCTAAATTCTTAGAGATGAGTTAAAAAAACTCTTTATTCCAGTAATCTCCTAAGAATTAATGACAAGTTGCCTGGTGTCTAATTGCCCAGCCCTTCCTTTTCCTCCTTTTTTTCTAAAATAGGCATTACAACCATCCCTTTCTGGAACCTCTCTTGTCCTAGCTGAAGTCTCAGAGACAACCCTTAGAGGCTCTGGGATCACATGGATACTTAGCCAATTCCCTAAATATTCCACACCTAATTTAACCCGGTTATCTGATCTGAAAATATTTAGAAGGTATCCTCTAAGCCATCTTTCTACATTACTGCTTGATATCATTTCCCTTTTTCACTGTAGGTACTAACAGACTTTTAAAGAGGCTTTAATGAAAGCGTTTTTAGAAACAGACTCTTCCACAGGCACATACAAAGTCAGAAAAATGGGGTTACATACTATTGTTTTAAAGAGAGGTTCAAGTGCAGGACAAATATATGTTGATTTGCAAACCATGTCAATGCATTTTTTATCCTGCAAGGCAACAAAAAGGGCAGGCATTGGATTTGTTTCCTCTGTGAACTGATGTGAAAACATGCAGTCCAAATTATAATGACCGAATTGAAGCTATGCCAACTTAGAGAAAGCTGAAGACTCTGAAACATACCTAAACCTTAGATCACAGTGATTTCAGATGCCCAAAAGGTCAAGATTTTTTCAGATTACATTGAATCCAAGTTTTAAACTTATTTTTCTTCCCTATTTCCTTTCTACCTTAAAAAAAAATTGCAACATATATCATAAAATAAAAAATGATGAAAGAATATAAATAAAAAACACTGAGTAGGAAAACTGGGCTATAGTACAACAAAGGTGAAGATTGCCTTTATTATTACCACTAATTCTTTAAAGCTATTATTTGAGATTACTGGTACACAGATAAAGTGGCAATGTAAATGAAACATTTTAAGTGCAGCATCATTGCCAATTACACCTCTATTCTAAAGTGGTGCTTTAGAAGCTACTTAAAGCACATATGACATTACCATTAAGGAAGCTAAATTGGTGATGTACCATGACTGACTGACGCCTTTAAATGCTTTCAAGCTTTAATTCTTACAGCATTAAGCAAAACAACCATAATTTTCACTGCCTTGCAAAAGGGACTAAAAAAGAGGTTCATTTACTAGTAGCCCTGCCTGTCTTAGGATGGAATTGCCCTGATCAACATGTTGTAAGGAGCTGAATTCTCTGGCTATTTCAAGCTGAACAGGCACGTCATGCTACCTTGTGCTACTGTTTTGGGTGAGTGAAGCTCTTCTAGGCAAATCTTAAAAAAGCTGAGCCGTGTCACTTAGTCACCTGCCTCCCTTTTCATTAAAAAATTAGGCTCATCCTGCCATTGACAGCCTTCTTACTTCTGTTACCTCATCCACGAGAAGCTCTAAACTCTAGTATCTCCCACATCAACAACACAATTATGAATCATTAGTGAAGCCATAGTTTTAAGTTATACCCAGGATCAGGAAGTGTGGAGAGAAAGTCTGGTCACCTGGATGCACAGAAAATCCTTACGATTCCTGTCTATGTGGCGTTTGCAGAGAGAAAAGGGTTAGCTAATCACCACAAAGCTAGGATACCAATCTGAAAACTGTGTACTTGTCCAAATCAATATTCCAGACTTCACAGATTTGCTCACAATACCTGGTACATTCAGGTCAGCAAGAACCTGGCACACGCTGCCGGTGGGAACAGCACGTGGCCACAGACAACTCATTTTGTGCAGGGGAGCGAATGGCTTTGCAACAGATGCAGTTCTGCTCTCTGATCAGAGTAATAATGTGATTTAAATCAGCTCTCCTTTGTGCATATTGTTTCCAAGTTTGAAATGACTGATCTAGCAGATGTGAAGTGTTACCCTTTTTTAATGGTGACTACTTGAACAATAAGTTGATGGCAAAGCGTTTCACTACTGCCATAAACCTAAGAAAGCAAGGCCATTGACCATCTTTTACCTTTAACAGAAACTAAGAACCCATAGCAGTTTACTTTGAGTTCAAGTATCTTGAACAGAAAAATATTAACAAAAGGAAACTGCTCAGATAAGTAAGTCTGAAACTTGCAATACTTTAATGGAGAATTATTTTAAGAGGTGAACTGTTCCCTAGTAAGGTACAGCTCCAGAAGGGGCTAGACCTGTCTAATCTCCTAACATGTTTCAGCCAAATCAGAATTTCAGAAATGCTTCCAAGCATTAAATATCCTAAATCCTATAGCCTAAAATTCAGTTCTCAAATAAGAAGCACAACATTAATACCAAGTGACCATCCTGGCAAGATTTGTAGCAGCAGAAGTCAATGTTATTCTCTTTATCTTGATAAAAAATTTGGGCACAATCCAGCTGTCAACATGGAAATCCAGCTTTTCCAACAGTGTTCTTACAAGGGGTTGCACCATTGTGTGTGTGTGTAAATACCCCACAGATTAGAAAATAATACTGTGAAGAAGTTAATCCCTTACTGCTGCCACACTGAGACTTCCAATACAAAAGTGACAGAGAGCGTAAATCAAAGTACTCTGGCATTTTGAGCTCCAGTCAGACTGTTTCAAGAGAGAGAAGTGGGACGATTTAGAGTTCATCAATTATATCACATCAAATTAGCCTCCATCACTGGCTTGGCTCGACAGCTTTCATCTATTCTAATTTACAACAGAGAGGACAGCCAAGTACAGGATTGTGGCAATGACACAGGCAAAGGGAAGCACTGCACTTTTGCTTTGCAGGACTGGTTGGCTTTTCCTGGACAGCTGGGTCAAAATCCCCAGCCACGTTTAGTTTCACTCATTTGCTTTGATCTGACAACCCTCATGCTCATTTAAGGAAGCAATGTGCTAAACGTCTTTTCAGCAGTCCTGCAGTCAGTGCCTTTCTACAGACACTGCTCTGTATAAATCTGCCTTGCACGGTGATTTACCTTTGCAGCTACATCCTCAAAATAGAAGAGCACGCTCCTGGAATGCCATTGTAGCTGTATGTGGTTAGGACATAGGTTAGCTATTTTAAAGGAAAATCACTCTCAGTAAATTGTTAGAATTTGCCTTCCAACTGACAGACTGTAAATTTGAATTTGCCATGGTTATTTGAAGACACTGACAGTGCAATAACTTAAATCACAGTGAAACACAGAAAAGCACTGAAGAATCTTACGTAGATATGGCTTTACAAAATATTTTGTATTAAGAATTCATCCCTTTGCTATAGATGTGATCACAAGCATTGTGCATCGTTTAAATTGCAGTCCTGAGACTTAGGAGGATTCAAATGGAAAATGGCCCTGATGCTGGCCCTCTGCATAACAGTGAATTTGCACAAGAGGTATAAAAAGTTGGCTTTATTGTTTCTACCACAATAAATACCAAGAAAGAATACCAAAGAACAAAAAGATTATTTTCCATACAGCACCCAGTTTCCCTCCTCTCCTAAAGAAAACATTTTTTAATACAGGTAAGTGAAAGTGGGCATCTAAAAATGCACACACTGCAATGATTACTTCACCAGCATGAGCAAGCTTCTAAAAGTGTATTTCCATGCTCTTCCATCACAGTCTCTGTGCACATTGGCATCAAGTGCAGATCTCTTTTACTTGCTTTCTCCTCATATGGCCTGTTTCCAAATTAAATATTGCAAGCTTTAGGCAAGTCAAGGTCATCTTTCCCATTCCTTTACTTCCTCCCCAAGTTTGACTTTGCTTGTAGGATTTTAAGTAGCGAACTACTAATGGGCTTTTTATGGCACTCTTCAAGTTGTTTTAATAATTGTATCAGATGAAATTTAAATTATCGGAATTTCTGACTGCTACTTTTTAGAGACACATATGATTTCAGGAGGGATATATTCTAAGTCAAAATTTCCAGCCAGGTTTGTATTTACCTGGAATCTTAATTAGCTCCCCATATTTACATTCTTTTTTTGCAATTTGTATAAAGAGTAAATGAGTAGAACAAAATATATTCATGATTCTTGTCTTGCAAAACTGAAAACATAAGACATTCTAATATTCTTCCACAATATGCCCCTTTCTGCATAGGAATCTTTTACCTGCATTACAGAGTGCCATAAATTTTTTCAAGAATATGGACTTGTTTTTTGTTATATGTTCCAGCTGGATACATATTGGTTTTAAATGTCAGGGAACCTGCTCCGTGTTAATGGATTTTTATACAGGCATCTGCTAAATGCTTTTAAATTTACACCACCATAATGTATGAGACAGCTGGAATTTCATTAATTGAAATTTATTTACCCAGAAAAAAACCCAACAACATCCTTAATTGGGAGACAAAAGAAAACAAAGATATGATCTATGAGTCAAAGGTGCCACATATCTCAATGATTTTCCTCAACAGACCTAAATTTATCACAGTGCATGCAAAGCAAGGACTTGCCCTCAGGGGCTTCTGAAAAAGATCATGACAACTACAATTTCACTAATTAATTTTCCCTATTTACTTGGAGTTGAGGGAAATATCCCAGTATATAATGCTGACATCTTTCAACATAAATTTTTATTTTATTACTTGAGGCTGTGGTTGTCGCTTAATTAGTAACATGGAAAAAGTTATTTCTTGATTACATGAGCTACTGTTATTTAAATAGGTGTGTTTTTAAAAGACAGGTGGATTAAGGATGCAATGCACCTTTGCAGGGATGCATTTACATTCTCTCTCCCACCTAAATGGGGATTGACAAACCTTCTATCTTTGTATCTGGGTAAGGATCAACTAGATCTAGCCCAGTTTCAACATGCCAGATGGTAGCAGGTATTTTACAGTTTAATTCACCTTGTCTTCAGCACTTACACAACAAAATTTTTACCTAGATGGGTGTGTGAAAAGGAACGCTCTCCAGTATTTAGAAGTAAATAAAACACAGTTAAATCTCGTGGAATAAAAATATTACCTTTACATTCTTATCCACTACCTGTATCATGCATCTAAATAGTTTTTTTATTTGGTAGAACTAGAAAATTTTAAAATTCTTCATGTTCACCTGAATTTAAAATATACATTGAATATTTGTAACATGTAGGAACTTGCTATTATTCACAATTATTTAAGTGGTCACACCAACACATGTAATAATTATACCAGCATTTATGGCAACTGCAAGTGGGAAAGAACAGCAAGATATTGGCATTATTTTTCCTCAAAGTGTGCAATGGGTTGTTCCAAACACTGAGTCAGGTCTAACTTATTTAAAATGGCTTTGTTTTAGTAAGTCAAAGTAAGGCTTACACATAACGAACGCAATCAATTTACGTACATCTAGATGTCCCAAATTTCACGTATGCAGTTTAATTCCAGTGCATATTGGGCTTTCACTGCTGAGTGAGCAGTACTTTATGATTCTGCTGGAAAGTCAACTGAAGAATCGTGTTGGCTACAGTCTGCTAGACAAGCCAAGATACCTGTAAGCCAGTTTCCTCTTCTGGATAAAGAAGTGTCGAGTCACTCAGTGATACACAAGAGAGAGTGAGGATGAGGGAAAGCTCGAGCTGAACACGTAACGCATTCTTGTGTGGTGGTCTCTGGTGAGCAGCAGCATCGAGCTCTCCAGCCAGCTCATGGGTGATGGACAGAAATGCACTCTTTGAGATGGAGAGTATTGATCACATTTGCTCTACACAGTACAGAACTGTGGCATCTGAACTGCAGGAAGAGACTGCACCCAACTATAATCTGGGTTTGGAGCTGGACACAGATGATGAAGAACAGCCCTTCATCCTATCTGGAATTACAGCTTTCTGAATATTTTAGGTATCAGTGTTCAAAAAAAATCATTTAATTTTTCACCCACTCATTAGAAATCTTCACTGAAATGTCTCTCTTCTCATACAAAGCTGATATTTAGGTAAAATAATGTTCTTTAAAAGAAAAATATGCCATTTAACCTTAGGAACAAATAATGAGAAAGATTTCGCATATGGAGCACTGCCCTCATTTCCAGGATTTTACTCATTTTATATGTATTTCCAAGTCATTCAGAAATGCTTCTGATCCTGATGTATATCACAGGACAACATGAACTGTTGTGCACAAAATAAACAAAACTGAACTGCGTGGAGTAAGACAGCCAAAATGAGAGGTGACACCCAGTATATGAATTTACCCTGGGATTTTTTTACTATTTTTGTTTTTCCAGACAATGATTTGAGCCTTTTCCGTACAAACTATAGATTGGCAGCTGTGACTCAGCTGTACAAAACAGTTCTCATATTTTCCTCTCCTGGGGCTCTTCTCCAGAAGCAAACTCATTTAATGTCCCCTCAGCTGCCACTGGCAAACTCACCAGCAGTGCAGAAGAACCAAGCTGTGATGTGATGAGATGTAGCACTCCCTGAGCACGTCATTTATTGTTATGTTGAAACAAAAATAGAGGCTGGACCTACAGTTTACTATATGTGACATCTAAAGCCACTTCACCAAGACATAAATTGCATTTAGTTTTCGAAGAGCAAATCCTTATGCAAAACCTTACTGTGTACCATGCATTCTCTGGTGCCAGCTGTGTTTCTCAAACTATATTTACTTGTTTAAAAAAAATGCCATCAGCAATGGTATTGTATGGATATTTGGCTCAATACAGAAGGCTTTTTTTAACACTTTTGTACAATTTCTAATAAAAAGTCCAATTCTTAACAAACCAACCTGCATACCAAGTTGACACAAACACCTCAAACTACTGGGCATATTGCTATTTCTGATAAAAATACACAGTGCTTTGATGGAAAGGTTTGAAGACACCAACAGAACTTAGGGCACGTGAAAGTCTCCTTAAATAGCTGCCTGCTTTCCACAGAGGTGGTTTTGGAGGGTTGTGCCTTAACTGAATACTGCAGACAATTGTGTGCTGTTCATAATACAGAGCTTGGCTACTGCGCTTCTTAATGCAAAATGACATGGAACATTATTTGCCACATCAGGAAAGGCTGAAAATATGCCCTAAGGCAAAACATCCTGAGTCACAATTATTCAATTATGATGTTTAAGATCATCCACTGTTGTGTGAGCACTGTAAAAACGAGGGATAATGAAGTGAGTTATGCCAGGTCTGACATGTTACCCTTCTTTCTGATCATGCTGACTTTGGGAATTTAACTCATTTCTGTTGTATAGTTCTGTGTGGCTTATTATTATTTCCATTTTAATATTAAACTAGAAAATGTCTGAATCTGTTGTGGAAATGTTTCATGCTATAGTAAAAAAAAAAATATATATATATAATCAGAATCTACCCAAAAAGAAATGTATATATTTCAAGCATTTAAAAATATTTAAAATATATGGAGCTAGAGAAATAGAAGAATTATTCATTCATTATTATTGTCAAGAAAACCAGCACATACTGATCTGTACAAGACTTTCCCTTTTCTTATTATAATGCACTACTGTGAATAAGATCATCGGGGAATTCTACCAAGAAAAAAGATTATAACCATGAGAATGTCTGTGCAACCCAAAAGCAATAAGAAATAAAAAACAAATGGAAAATGTTTATAAGATCCTTTCATAGCCGCCCAGCTTTCTTGTAGCCACTTTAAAATGCATTTAATATTGCATGTGACGGAATTCCTAAGTAGCAGCATGGCTTTCAGCTAATCACCCTTACAAACCACATTTCAGGAGGGAGCATTTCCACCCTGCTGGAACAAGGTCCAGAATTTGCAGCACTTGCTCAGAGGGTGCAGAAGCCATCCCTCCTCTCCCCTCAGGAACCTGTGCTGTCCCTTCTATTCTAATTTTTATATAGATAATACAGTAATGTGGTTTTCTGCCATGATGCCCCTTCCTTTTCTCTTTTCCATGGGACTTGGGATGGTTTTGCTCTTCCTTCAGAAGCAGCAGAATAGGCTCAGGGCAGGCTTTCTTTGTCCTGCTTTCTTGGAGACCTGTTGTTCTGAGTTTTTGACACACAAGGATGGGTGTGAGGAATACCTCTTTCTGCACATCTCCACAACTCCTTTTCCCCGATGGCCACCCACAGCCACAATGCGGAGGCAGCTCTTTGGGTTGACTCACCGACTACTCCCACAATTTAAGAGCAGAGACAACAAGAAGAGCATCCTTTGTCACAACTCGCTTGGGAGCTGCCTGTTGGATGTGCTGGTAGTGTACACAGGCAGAAAAAATCAACAAACCAAACCAAAACGTAGGAGATTGAGTCACCAACATAAGAATGGCTTTACTAGCAAGAAGAGAAAAGCTAAAATTTACATTATTCTGTGAGAAAAAAAAAAAGAAAGAATACTAATAAAAGAACAAATTCATAATAATCTTTTCTTCCTCATGGATAATGCCCAACTAGGAAATAAATACACTGCAAATACACAGATGATTCCTAGAATGACAAGCTTTTCCCAGGACCCGTACACAAAGCATGCCACAGCAGGAAATATTCCTCAATGCACAGAAATACAAACACAGAGCAGTAACTCTCCAAAGAAAATAATATTTTAGAAAATTTAATTTGGCTTCTTCGTAGCTGTGAGGCAAAAATTATGTGAATTTTAATAGAATGCTGGGATAAATTAGGACTGTAATAAATATATGTACAGGTAGAAGTCTCTTGTTAAAGTTATGCATAAAGTGCAAAGCCAAAAAAAGGCACTAAAAAGCAATTTAGCTGAAGAACAAAGATTGCAGGTATTAATTTACTGCCACAGATATGAGCCTACAACTAACAAAAGCATAGAACATTTCCTATGCAAATGGGCAAGAAGAGCTAGTCCTATTTTCCCTGGACATGTTCAACAAAAGCCAAACATAATATCCTGGAATGAGTAAAAATTTACTCAGCAGTTGTTATACTGTAATATTTTAAAAAAACTACAAGCATTTAAAATCTAGCATAAATAGTACAGAGAAAACCACTGGGACATGTTCTTAAAGGTGACATGATCCTTGCCTCTGACATGATCCTGTGAAAGGGTTTGTAGCAGCTCAGGATACTGCTGCCCTTTTCCAGTTTATTCATCAAGTTTTTGATCTGCCTGCTGATTATCTCTGAGCCAGTGGTTCAGAATCTTAGTGTTTTCCATTCTGCACCTTACCATCAGCAAATTTCTTAAAGGACAGAGGCACCATTGGATGATCCCATCTTCTAACAGCATCCTACACTGGTTAAAACCCCGACTCTGAGGAAAAGATTAATTTGCATCTGGCTTCACTTTGGGAATGAGCATGAACCCTGCCATGGCGGAGGTGTGGATGGCCCCCACGTTGAGAAGGAATAAGTTGAAAAGAGAGGAGAAATACTGGAATGACATTCACATCCTGGTGTTGCGTAAAGAACTTCAATAGTAGAAGCATGAATGGTGTGTCCCTGTGCTATTCATTCTGTGGGACATTCAGTATTTATTTGCAGACTCCAGAGCAGTTTGTGTGAAATGTATTAATTCTAAAGAAATCAGACCAACAGGGGACACACAGCAACCCATAGAGGCATAGAATTAGCAGAAATTCAGCATCAGAGCCTCCTTATTTTGAAAAGCTGGAGTACTACATAATCATCACAAAAAGGAGAGTAACACTCCAATAATAGGTCAATACTTTTCATTTGGGCAAAGCCAAGTGATTAAAATTTCTGCTCATCTCCACTGTATATTGTAATTTGTTCTTTTTCATTAGCTTCGTCTCAGCAGCAGTAGCAGAACGGGAAGCAACGCGTGCTGGCGAATTTCGAGAAAGAGAAATGCAGCACTTTTAATAAAATGAAAGTAACTACCATTTCACCTAACGTGTCTGTCAACAGAGGCAAAGCCCCTCGTCACGGATGTTGACTGCATATCATCTATTCACTTTAAAGTTGAATTTAATTGTATTATCATTTTTATATATTGCCTAAATGCCATGAGCCAGGACTTCTCTGCATTAGCTGCTGTGTAAACAAAGGAAAGGAGGGGGGGGAGGTTTATGGTCCACAGAATTTATATTATAATTTGTTAATTTTTGCTGAAGAATAAAAGACAATCTGAATGAGGCGTTCAGGCACTCAAAACCCGAAAGCATTTAGCTGTATAAAGCAGCTTCTATTACAATTTTCAGACTGCATTCAGAAAACACCATTACCAGATACAATGAACATTGCTATAAACTGGCATTAAAGAGAATAAAATTCTCTTTAGGTAGAAATGCCTGAACTTCTACTGTCATCGATGGAACCATGCCTATTTACAAGAGAATTTCAATCCACTATCAAATAAAGGTGGCAGCAGAAAAAAAATGTAGCCAAACAAATAAAAAACATAGCCACAAAAACCAGACTGTAAATTCCTAATGCCCATGAAAAGAATGCTTTTTCCTATAACTGCAAAACTAATTTTACTGCCAAATAAAATGGAAGTAGTAATTACACCTACTACTGAACTGCTGTTTTCTGAACCCAAAGCCTCGCAGAAAGTTCTGGGTTTGTAAAAAAGAAATCTGGTGGTGCTTAATGGATTTTTTCATTTGTAGTGAGCATTGGGGCACTCTAAAGAAAACCTGCTCAGAGCTAAGGAACTATGGGTTTATGTCCTCTGTGAAACTAAGGAAATACAAATAAAGTTATTTGATTAATATAAATTAATAAAATAGTCTTTTCTCCACGTACTATATACCCAGGTGTAAAGTTTTAGAAGAACTGGAAATGTTTTAAGCTGCAAATCAGAACATAGTCTCAGAGTAGAAATATTGAGTCATGTTCCTTTCCCTCGCAAGATCTTTACCTTCAGCCTTTATCTCTCTAAATTCAAAACACAATAATCTATCCACGTATCAGTAATTTCCTAAGTTACTAAGCACATAATCAGGTAACATGCATGGTCACATGTTCCATATCCTGACACGCTACATTTATGTCATTTCTTAAAAACACTTAAAATATAAGGCAGGTGTTATTTTACATTAAAACTTAGCACTTGATAGTAACCATTATGCAACTGTATTTCTTGCAATGATAGAGCTGAAGAAGTAATCATCACCACTGCATTTTAAATATAACACTAGGCTTCAACTCTCTTGTAAGTCAATAATCAGATTCTTAAATTAATAACTATTGCAGGAATGGAATAACAACAACGACAGAAACCTTGTGATGAGTGATATGGTCAAAATTTCAAATTCTGATGAAATACTTTGAAACTGAATCTGAGTTTTAAAAGTAATCGCTATTAAATGAAAATTTTACCAGTCTGGTTCTACTCCCTTGTGGCAAATAGCAATATTTCTTTAAACTGACTAAGATACATTCTCAAGAAGAATTGTAAGATGTAGTAAATTGCTTGCGTGGCCATTATTCCCATTAAGTAATTTCCTTTGAGGAAAAGAGGAAAGCATTGTTTTTTTTTCAAGAATTACAAATGTAATAGAAATTTTTAAAACTATGGAAGACAGAACTGGATCTAGTACAAAAAATATTATTTTAATAATAAAGCAACCACTCTTTCAGCATGCACATACGATAGTTTTAAAATTCATCTTCAAAATTACTTTAAGATTTAATAATTATATGTAAGTGAAAATGAACATGCAGTGTGCAGTGATAATGCCACCACTGGGTGATATCATCTTAGTCTATTATTCAGCAGAGCAGAGAAATATCGAGAAATAATTGGCCTGAAAACTCTCATTTTAACTGCTCTGTGCAGCCTTGGAAACCAAGTTTGATGCCTCTAATATCAAGGAATATATCCAACTCTGAAAATGAAGGATAATGGATCAGGCTGGTCATAAAAAAATATAAGCAATGAGCCAGGGTAGCTAAATGATCTTCGAAACAAATGAGAACTACTTTACTCCACCAAAGACAACAAAAGAAGTAGCTCACATCACAGGCTTAGTTAACTTTAAAAGAAGATTTAGAGTCGGGAGGTGGATATGGGGAAGTTGTTCAAGGTTGGAATTCAAGACTGGAGCAAATGAGGGCAGCCACACGATCTGGGGAAGCAGCTGGTGGTGAGGAATTCCAGAAGAGACTGGAGGCTTTTAGTCTACACAGAAAACAACCAGTATTCTGCCTTCTTCTAAACCACAGGAGTGGCTACAGATAATGTTGCTATTCATAGACATGTCTTTCTCACCATCTCCTTCTTTGCCAGGTCTTTCCTCATCTCCAATTAACTTTTCCACCTTAGAAAACTGGCTACAGTCAAATGATGCAAAGTCAATTTACATATACAGAGATTTTATAATATCTTCTTAAAAACATCCTGTGAACTTCCCAGGATATGTTTTTAAGCATCTCCCTAGTCCAAGCCAGAGGAAAAAAACATTTTTCTTTCTTTTATTTCATCTGTACTTTCGTAGATATTAATTCCATCCTCCCCCAGGATCAGTTTGATTCCAAAATACACCCCAACCTCACTTCAGAGTGCTCGAGTTTTCAAATTCTTTGTATTAGTTCTATCAAACTTCTCATAAAATGTCTAGTCTGTGTAAAAAAAAAACAACAAAAAAGTACTTGGCCAATTTTCAGAAGCTGAGTATCTCTGGGACAATAAAGAGATATTTAAGTCAATCAGTTCCATAATGGAGAACCAGCATCAATGAGAACAGAAAGAGTGACTCTTGTCTCTTTATTATAAATACCAGATCTGTCGAGAGACATAATTTTATTTCATTATGTGTTGTTTGCTATGTCAGAATAAAAGCGTTAGCTGCAAAATAGTAAATCTGGGACTGAATGATTAACAAATGCACTTTAGGCTTTACTGCATGAAAAGTATTGTTGCAATTGTTTATTCATCTCAGAGTGCCTGTTGTGTGAAAGCTTGTTTTCTGTGTCTAGAACCACTTATACAAAATGCATTTTTAACTACCATAGTTGATCATAAAGGGAAAGAGGGAGAAATAAAAAGATACATTATGCAAACGACCTTGAGATTTCTTTTTCTTAATACAAAAGACACTGATGTTTCTTTGCTCATTCACTGAATTCTACAGCATAACATAAACTTGATTTAATTTTAGACTGGTAGCTATTGTACCTTCTAAATAAAGGGACAGGTACTTTTTAAGCTTACTGGATAAAACATATTTGGCTTGGTGCCTTGGAAAAATAAAGAGAAAAGTGAATCCTGCCAGAATAAATAAATTACCCTGGCATGAAAAAAGGACAGAACAATGCAGGTGACACCAGATTAACATCTGGGGTTAACTGCCAAAAACAATGCAATGCTTATTAGTATCCAACTGAAAAACTCATCCTCTGTCCTGGGCCACATCATTCATTTGCTTAAGCCAAACAGGCTCTTCATCAGCTTCTGTCTTGCCTTATGTTCTCATTTCCCTGGAAATTTGTGGTAATGAAGGTCCTTCTAACAGATGTTCCTTTAGACTCATTAACGTCTGAATCTTCTCATTCATTTCATCCACCAAAAGTTATTTCATTAGAACAAACAATTGTGGGAAAACAGAAAATCACAAAGAGCTTTCATTATGATACTTAACTCCAGACACTGATACTGAAAGAATGTATGCAGATGCTAATAAAGTGTGATATTTAGAGATTGTCTTCAGCGATGAGGGAGTTCCCCGTGTCTCCAGAGACAAAAATATCTGGTGCAACTTCAAGCAAAACATCATAAATCATGGTTTAGCAAAGATTCAAATAGCAACTGTCCTGGTTACTGACAATAACTAAAGGCACAAAGCACTTTGATCCTACTTGCCTGAGGGAAAGTTATTTAGTGAGCTAAAATAACATTATAAGGCTATATAAGTAGTACTATAGCAACCAGCTTTGAGGAAAACATTAAAGACTTGATGATTTCATGAAAAATGCATGAAATAAAGCCCTAAGAAGAATGAAACATAACTATGCACAGGGTTTACTTTACGATACATAGAACATGATAAATGGCAGATCTTATTTAATATAGATAACATTATTTTATTGTTTCATTTCTGTGGCAGAACAATTAATTTAGATTTAGCTGTTGAATTACTATATGAAATTCTGATACTGAGGGATGGCACACTTAATATTTTTTAAAAGTAACATCCCTGTAAAGGTATGTCTCTACTTTTCATTACCATATACAGACTCTAAACAGTTCAGTATTGATAAAAATCCTGCCAGTTTTATAATATTTTGATATAATAAATGAGATTTAAGGAAATATAAAATGCCCTCCCTAGCATGAAAAATTTTAAAGTCACATTCATACTCCTATTAAATCTGGATCTTATTTGAAGATTGATAGTAACATGAAGCCGATACCTACATAAAAAAGGAAAAGGTATCTTTTCTGACTAAGATATGTAGTAGATTTTAAAAAGTTATTGCTTAAATTCCCCCAGTTTTAAAATGTAACATGCTAACAGGTGAAATGCAGCTACAAATGTAAAACTTGTAACTTGCTTCAGCTCTTCTGATTAAAAGTAACACCAGTCAAGGCTTAAAGATTGTAGTACTGTCAACCAGTAATTCTTGTGATTCTCTTCAATAAGAGACACTGATGAGATGGGAAGAACAGTTCCAGGATATCTCAGCAGAGATAAGCTATAAAGTCTGGTGAAATTATTCCATGGAGTTTTGAATTAATCATCAATCTAAGGTTTTACCTGGAAATAGAAAATGAAAGAAAAAAAAAGCCTATTCAAGCCATATTTTTACTAATTTCCTTTCCTAACATGTGCTTTGTTTTAATTGGAATATCCTCCAACTGTATGTACATGAAAGGTTTCTATTATTTCAATATAATAAATGAGGTTTAAGGAAATCCATCCTTAAGTTCAGAAGAGGCTACGTTATGCACTTAGATGAACCTCTGGGACAGCAGACTATTACATTTCTTTCAGAAGCCAACAGAACTCTGCTGAAAGCAAGATATTTGATAACCATGAGCAAAGGTGAACAATATCATGTAGGCAAATGTCTGTGATGCATTTTGGAGTCGAAGAATCATTTCTGTATTCTTGTGTCTTCCTAAACAACAGGCTCGTAGTTTTATGTGCGCTTTTCCATGAGTTAATAAGCATTTTTACCCTGAACAAGGCAGCACTGTCCCACCCCCAGTTACTAAGGGTCACACGCAGCAGCGTTACTCCCTCGAATGAGGTAGAAGGATATTGTGGGCCAGTTGCTCTCCTTTGAAATACACACACTGACCATACAAAAATCCAAAACATCTCACTGTCTCATTTGATCATCAGATAGCTGGTAAGATCATTTCATAGAGTTAAGACAAGCAAAACAGAGTCCTGTGTCCTAGGGCTAACTCGTGCTCTCTCAAGAGATCAAGGTCGTGGCATTACAAAAATGTTATGCCTGCAAATGACACTGTTGGATGTGAACAGCATGAAGAAGGAAGAATGAAATAACCCATTCTTTCACAGCTCCTGCAAAATATCTGACAGTTGCACTCACTGCCCAAATATGGATTTGCTTGCACACAGCTGTCAACCATTTTTGAAGGGACAGTGAAAGCATAACTTATTTTGAAATATTTTGTCCCATCTTCTTTTCAACTAAAATATAAAAAGGCATCAACATTTCACAGTCAAGAACACAATCTTCCCTCGTAAAACATAAAAATTAAACAGACCTCAGTTTGAGGACATTCTCACACTCTTTACTCTATTTCCCTTAAATTAATATATAGGAATTCCTTATAGCTATTTTCTCCTAGAATCATTCTAAACAATGATTTCTCTTTCTTTAGGAGATGAAGGGTTTGAGAACAAAGGAACAAAATTCTCTATAGTATGTGGAAAAAAGAGAATCAATTAAGCTTTTACTTCACAAAAATATTCACCAGGTCTATGTGTAGGCTTGCTATAACTACCACCTGATTTTCAACGATGTACTGCTGCTCCCATTCTGAAGCACTCATTCACTTTCACATGCATTACAGACATTCTGAATTTCGCAGTATTGAACCTTCATGTCCAGCAGCTCACCCATACAGTTTCACAGTATCATAAGGTTGGAAAGGACCTCTGAAATCATCGAGTCCAACCTATAACCCAACACTAACAACAACACTAACAACAACCATCATCTAAACCATGGCACTCAGTGCCTCATCCAGCCTCCCTTTAAACACATCCAGGGTTGGCGACTCCACCCCCTCCCTGGGCAGTGCATTCCAATGGCCAATAAGAACAAGGGCAGCTGATCTAGAGGCAGCCTCCAGCTGTTTAAACAATAGAAGATCCATCTCCTCCTCCTGGTCCGGTGTTCTGTAACATACTCCAACCAGGAGGTCAGACTTGACTGACCCTTACCCATAGGCACTCAATCTGGTCATCACCGATCTTGACTTCGGCAGCAGCCAGGGTTTCCTTAGTATAGAGGGCCACCCCTCCACCCCTCCTCTCATGCCTGTCTCTCCTGAAGAGCCTTTACCTCACATCATGGTGGTAAACTTTTCTAATTTTAGCTTTTTTAATTTCAAGACACAAAACTGACTGCCTTCACAAATGAATACTCATATCCACATCATATCCACAGCCACACACTTCTGAATACATGAGGAAAATGGAGAAAATAAGTCGCATCAAGAAATGAAGAAAAGGTGTTCAAATACAAACACGTTAAATTACCACAAATTTAATGAAAATAATTGGGGTTTGTGATCCAATGGATGTACAGAAGATGTTTTTCTTGGCAGTGCTTCTGGACATTCGTTACAAAATGAACACTGAATATCAACCCAAACTTTTAGAAATTATTTTGTGAGGAAAAACTGTGGAAACCTACTAGTTGGACTGCAGCTCTGAATATCAAATATCCACAAACCAGAACATCCCTAGCAAAGCACTGTTGTAAACACAGTAGAACCTTCAAGTGCCTTTTACAAGCCCCAACTTAGTTTTCTCAACACTAGGTCTCTTACAGACATAGAATAAAAAACAAAGAACAAGTCCTGCTTCAAAAAGCTTGCATTATAGGCATAAATCAAAGAAAATAGGTGAATATCTCAGGATTGAAAGTAGGTCACAGCTGGTAAATGGACATTTGTTGACAGTGTTACCAGCATTAAGTCATGAAGGTATCAGAATAGAGCAAGCTGAAAAAGTATATTTAAAGTAGAACAATAATGTGACTGAGGAGTTGTTCCGAAGAAAGTCCTGCTTTTTCCTACAGCAGGATAAGTGTAGAGATTACAAAAAAATAATAAATATACATATATATATAGGGAATTCTTATTCTACTTATAATTTCCATCTCTTT
Organism: Tapera naevia; assembly: GCA_033556795.1. Taxonomy (NCBI): domain Eukaryota; kingdom Metazoa; phylum Chordata; class Aves; order Cuculiformes; family Neomorphidae; genus Tapera; species Tapera naevia. The sequence goes on from JAUMJJ010000156.1 coordinate 925,365, forward strand.
ATGTGAATATAAGTGCCACATATTATTCCCCAGTGTTATATATACACAGAACAACAATTTAAACCAGCAAGACTAACCAACACTTAGCATGTATATTCATAGACAAAACGGAGAAGAAATCCAGCCATGTATATTTTTTTACTTCAGAATCATCTTTTTTTTATGCTGTGTTATGTATACAGAAAATGTGTGTGTGTTAAATTTTATTTTCACGGATAAACATATCACCAGGCTGATATTTTTGCCTTAAAAAGCCCAATACACCTCATGGATGGGCCAAAAAAACAAATGTAGGTCTTTGCTAAAAATCAGGCTGTGAACAATTGCAGAAATGTCCTTTTGAACACACTGTCTTTTCTAGCAGTAGGTACTATGTTTGGTAAAATTCCAGAAACTTAGTCCATCTGCATAATTTCTTTCCCTAGTTACAGAGTGCCTAAATAAAAATAGGTATTCTAGTTTCCCAAACAAAAAGCCAGAGGTTTTCTCAACCACTTAATTAAGCTAAAAACCTTGTAGGGGAATTTCTCCAATGCATGATTTAAATGGAATTAATTTTAATGAGAAAAGCCACATCACAGATCAGATCAGATAATCTAAGGAATCATTTTGAACTATTTCTGACATTTGTATAAAAACACAAAGATTTCTGTAATTAACGATTGCTATGCCAAGGGAGAAATTATTTCAGATTAAAGTAATTCTATTTATCAAACAAATTATTTGTAGAGGCTTTTACTGCAGCTCATATTTCACACTGGTTTAAAATAGAGTGGTAAATAGGTGTGGCAGTAATAGGATTCAAATCTGCCTAGTATTTCCCTTTGGTTATTTCTAATCACAGCTAAATCTTACTCCCCACTCGTCTGCTCATCACAGGGGCACATGTATTAATCTCTCAGATTAGCTGCATGAGGAGCCTACATGCCTAAATTCAGAAAATTAGGGTCATTAGGACAACACTGTTAGAGATTGGTCCATAAACTGTGATGTCACGTTGCCTGATTTAAGCAGAAGCCAATGGACTACAGCACCAGCCCCGAGATAATTAGAAACTCCAAAGTTTCTAAGAATAAATTAGAAAAAATAATACTAATCAACATGAATATAGGTTAAAAAGTATTTCAAGAAGTAAATTATCTCTCAGTATGACATACAATCAAGTAGTAGCACATTATGTGATGTGTTGTAGTGATATTAAATGCTACCAGGTTCTTTTATCAAATACCATTGTTACATATTTACAAGATAATTTACAAAATTAACCTTTAAAATAATGCATATATGAAAATAAATTTAAAAAATTTTTAAAGTAAATATAAGACTGGTGAGGCCCTGTCCCAGGTTACCCAGAGAAGTGGTGGCTGCCCCATCCCTGGAGGTGTTCAAGGCCAGGTTGGATGGGGCTTTGAGCCCCCTGATCCAGTGGGAGGTATCCCTGCCCATGGCAGGAGGGTAGAACTGGAGGAGCTTTGAGGTTCCTTCCAACCCAAACCATACCATGATTCTCTGATCTTCTTACTATTCCATCTCTCTACCTTAAAGCTGTATCTTTCATCATAGTGAAAGCAAACCATTATTTGTCTATGTTTCAATCTCTATGTTGTACACATTCTCTATAGTGTCTGTTCCTTCCAAAATACAGTTTCTGTCAAATTCCACAAATTAAAGACCCTATGCCTCTATAAAAAAAACAACCACCACTCCCAAACATAGAGCTACTTCCAATATTCCTTAAATACCTGTATATTATACAAAGCAGGTAGGAAACAGGAGGCAGCTGTTCAATCAAATAGCTCAGCTACCATCTCATTGTTTTGCTATTTGCCACGTATATGCATGATACAGTGATGTAACAACAGGTTTGCAGGAATATCCACACAGTAAATTGATTTTCTTGGTGCAGAGCACACCTTCAACACAATAAAGACCTTGTATTGAAGTTTTTAAGTCCAGGTTTAAGTTATATGCATTTTGAGTCTGAAACTTAAAGTTCTGTGTTTGATAATATCATCTTCAACCCATTTTAAACTGGGATATGTACTTCAAAAAATATCTATTTCTAATGTGGCAATCAGCCACCTGCAGCCCCTATGGATTATGGAAAGGAAGAGTACAAGACAGTACCTGGAAGAAAAAACAGCAACATAATATGACCCATCAATTTGCTCTCATTGCTGACTTTGTAAAATAAGATGAGTAATTTGGCCATAACCATGTGAACAGGTTTGGGCCTGGTGCTACTGGAACTGAAGTGTATGTTTGGAGATATTCTGCTCATTCAATCAGAATATGTTCTAAAGGAAAAAAAGTTGATTTTCAGTTGGGAAATGTTTATTCCATGTAACTTTGGAAAATGAGTAAAAATGAAAGAACAAGTTACCAGTACAGTTTGGGGTGCTCTTTTCTTTCTATTTGGTGTTGGCTAGAACTACAGAATTTAAATCTGGATGCTTCCCAGCTATTCTGCTGCCAGGGCAAAGTGAAAAAAAAGAAATCTTAAAATCTGTACTAAAAACAATGTTGTAGTAAAACATAAGACAATAAAGACCCTTTACAAAACAAAACAAAATGAGAGAATCCAAACCAACCACAAAATCCTCACAACAACCAGGTTTGCTACAAACCTTTTTCCTGAGGGGATACAAGCATTATATTTAAGAAAGAATAGCCTTTTGTTTTCATTTAAGAAGTAACAGAAAAGAACTAACTTTATCTTCATGAGAGGAGAGACAGATTATGATTTATGCCTTAGAAGAATATTGTTCTTCCACTGAGAATGCTCACTTGCTACAACAAAGATGTTTAATAGAGCCAGCTGGATCAGCAGTCAACAAAGATCTGTGTAGGGAACAGGGCCTCAATTGTGTAAGACTATTTAAGATCCACTGCAGCCACTGCAATTCTATAAAAAATAACTCAAAAACCAAGGGTTTGCCCAAAGACTCAATGTCAGACAACATCCTTAACCCTCAGAGCCACCCCATGGCAGGGCTCTGATTTTGGAGCAATACCTGAGTGCTCTCCATGGCTTCGGAAAGAACAAGTGAGTTCTCTGCAATAATCAAACTTGCAGGTACATAAACAGGTTAGTGCAGCAAAGTATAAATTTCTCTGTAAAAAGTTTTAGCTAACTACCAGTCTTCTCCACCGAGCTCAGTGAACAAACTGAACCTTTGGGGAAGCTCCCTACAGACAAGAATGAATCTGAAGTTCCCAGTGAGCAGTGTCTGCTCTTCCTAGTCGGAGCATTAGCCAGCTCGTTGTCATCGCAATCTAATTTCACAGACACTCTGAGAAGATGGAGACAAAAGAGACCTTTCACTGATAACGTTCAATGAAAATAAATCACAGTCTCAGGTCATCAGCACACTGATGACAGTGAAGTCTACACCGTGTACTCCCTTTCCTGGTGACATCATATTTCGTGTATGATAGGGTCCACTGAACCCTTGTGAAAAAAAAATATACAACAATCTTTGTAGTGGAAAAAAATCCTTCCAAAATCACTCTTTAAAATCTCAAAGAGATATTAAGGATACCTATTTAAAGAAAACCACATAACCCAGTCTGGACCATGGCCAGATAATAGGAAGAATAAATATTACATTTCTGTCTAGTGAATGGGTGACTGCACCAGAACAGCAAGATCTGGATTCATGACCCTGTTCTAAGGACATCTGATATGGAGTCTGAAATAGATATGGACTCTGATATAGATTGTACAAAAACACTGTGCAAAAGCTTCATGTAATACTGTTCTCTGGACTCTTTGAAGCCAGACTGCACCTTGAATTGCAGGGCTCAGGAGTTAACACAGGACTGTAACGAAACATTGCACAAACCAAGTAGAGTGGAAAAAGTACTTCATGTCTTTTACAGCTCTCAGTAGTCAATACGGGACTTGCTTTATGGCCCTGCCTGCAGCTTAACTTCTGTATCTTGGTCAGTTCAATATTCACTACACCCAAGCATAAATATATATTTCTCCAATTTCCAGGATTATAATCCTGAATGCAGCTGCCTGCATGCCTCCTCCAACTTCCTTTGAGAGTTTGCAGAAGACAATAAAGATACCTATCGCTTCCCCCATACCCACAATTTCATTTATCTTGTTACGGGAGATGAACAGTTTAATGTGATCACGGGTCCAGTAGGAGTTACATCTACAAGAGATCAGTATCTACACACTTTTGAGGACTTTAGTCTTTCTAAATCTCAATTTTTCATCTATAAATTGCACTTAGCAGTACTTTGCAAAATATTTTTGAGGTTACAAACATTTAATATTATCAAGTGTTTGCATAGTATAGTAACAGAAATACATTGCAAAAGTACATGGGCTTTAGAGCCAAGCAATATAGACAACAATTTAAAAAACTGATGACTTATAAGTTCCTAAAAATAACCCTTATACTCAACCAAATATAAACAATGATATCTTCAGATGGGAACCAAAGAATCAAGTAAATGTCAGAACATTAGATTATGTTTGGCCATAATTATTTTACAGCTCCATAATCCTTGATATTTTTTTAAAAAATGAGACATTATTATAAAAAGTGAAACTGATTCTTGAAATAGAGCACAGGCACCCTATCTACTTCATATTCTTGATTAGTGTGCAGCCCTTGAAGAGGACAGTGCTTTCCTACATCATAAAACCACTGAAAGGGCAGTAAAAAAGAGAGAAGCAGCACGAAAAAATATGAAAGCAAACTCAACAGCCTGCATAGTAACTTATACATCTATCATATATATAAGTGTATATAAATGACCAGGTGAAATTGAATTAAATCTGAAGGAAATGGATCATGAGGCTAGTTTACAACAAAGAAGGTTATACCCCATGGCCAGAGATGGAAGAGAGAAAAATTTTGCAGAAGCCCTCATATTAATGATAAAATTCTGTTTTATGAAGAGGTGTTTCCAGTGCCTTTGGCTACATCTTATAAAGCATAAAGTAAAAGGTTCAGATAAGGATCATGTGGTCCAATTATCAACTTCCTTATTCATAAGTTAATCTATTTATGTGATATGCTGAAGTTGGAGTGAAATGTACATATCTTTAAATGCTTAATTACAATACCTGAGGGAATTTTATATATACTTATATAAAGTGATAATTCATTATTATAGTTATCATCATAAATTTCCTGGTAAGTATTAAAACAAACATAAGTAGCATTAAAAGTCCACATAATTCATTTTCAAATTGAGCAGCAAACTTCTTTTTTTATTCATAGCAAATGTAATTGTATCATTCCTCATTCTTGTTTAAATGGGAAACTTATGCTATTCTTTTTTAAATGGAATTATTTTTAGAAGTTTCAGTATTTAAAGCATGCCACCAAAGCTTTGAAATAAGAGTGCAAAAGTATTTTATAAATGGTATGATATTATTTTAATGAAGTGACGACTCTTCCATCATTATGTAAGATTAATCAGAAATTCCTGATACTGAAGATCAGGAAAGGTTCAGAAATTGAATTTAAATTTGCTTTAATATTTCTTTATTTTGTCAACCACATCTCAGGTTAAATGTAAAAGTTTACCTAAACATTAGAGTAATCTGCAAAGTTTATTTCAATATTACAGATACCAACATAAACCAGTTTGGCTTTCATTTTATGCTATTAAAACCAAAACCCCATGGGTAAACTAGATGTGGGGAATATTGCAATTACATGCCATCACATAGCTTTCCCAAAGAAAACGTGAAGTTCTTATACAATTTGATTAATCCTTACTCTTGTAGATCTCCCATTGCAGCCCACTGCAATCTCAAGGTTTCAATTTCTACTTGAAAACAAATAGCTACTATAAAAGAATTTATGCTTTTTGCAAGCCACACCACATCTGTCACTAAGAGGGGAGAAAAGGCAGAACAGCTATTGGGAAAGGTGTGAACTAAACAACTGAAAACTGAGGGATTGGGGTGTTTTTAATAACATGATTCACTATTTAAATTGAATATGACTTCATTTTTTCTAAGTCATCACTATTCAGTCTTGCAAGCATTTACATCATCATATTTCCTACAGACACTTAGAAATATAGTTCTAGGTTAGCTGTGACACAAAAACGTGGAAAGTCTGCAGGAAGAGGAGAGGGGAAAGGCTGGGCTGTTCCATACATAGTTAAACTAAATAAAGTCAAAGCACCACACTCATATGACAGCAGTGACACAGGCCAGAGGGAACAAGGGCTGTCTGCAAATAATCATCTTTATCTGACAACTGGAAACTAGATATTGAGCCAAAATGTCACATGACATACTGTTCTGTTCAAAAGCAACTCAAGTTCTTCAGTTTCTGTTTAATTGAATTTTCCTCACATATGGCAGCTACCTACATCAGGCTTACTCATGTCTGTGAATTTATCACAGAACCTTCTTTTTTAAAATATATATATTTTAAATATTCAAAATATTTGAAATATTTCCTTTTATTGCAATTATATTAACATACATCTTGAAACACTGTTTTTAGCTTTTAAGCATGCAGCGACCATTCTGGTTGAGAGAATACCTGTAGTCATGGAAAATGTCAATGCTAGGTCTTCTAAGAAACTGCAAATTTTATTTCCAACTCTCTGCTCAAGATAAGACAAAGGAATAATTCTACTTGTGATTTCCTATCTTAGATATGTGTAAGTGCCTTAGCAATTAAACAAGGCATATAATTTGGATGAAAGTTCCTCCTTCAGACTATGAAACGCATCAAAGTCTAAGACACTTATTTTTCATTTACAAGTGTTATTTGATTTTATTAAAAGTACGTGTCATATTAAATTCTGCATTTAATTTCCCCTGATATTTTATAAAAGTGAGAATCGTAGAGAAAAACAAATCACTGGGGTTGACTCAGATAAATTTCTTCTCCATTTATAGGACTCCCAATTAAGAACAAAATCGACAACTTCAGTATTGCACAGGACTGAGCTGAAAAGGACAGGAAGGATTAGTTCATCTGAATTGTGGCTTTACAAACACAACACCGATTAAAATGCAATCACAAACCAGTGTGAGCATATTTAATAACTCTCCCAGTTCTATTTCTCACTCATGTTGTCATCAGCTTTTAACTCGACCGCTGCAGCCCTCTCACCAGCCTTGACAAATGCAGCCCTGGTCCACTTACATCTATTTACAGCATTGCTAGAGAGATTATTATCTAGTCATCACTTTGATTGTTATCAGCCCTTGCTTAGCACCTTCCACTGGCTCCTTGGTTTCCTTATCATGCCAAATACCTCTACTTGTCTTCAATTTCAAAATCCTTTGCAATTTATTCTCTTCTATCTAGCACGTCTCATATGCTATCACTACAGCTCATGAATCATTAATATTGCCTTCTGAAATCAGTATTACCCTACACTATCCCTTAGGCTACTTGAAACGAAGGCCATTGTCAGCCTTCCAATCAGTCCTTAAAATTTAGCTCTGACTCTACGTGTCAAGAAACCTGGGCTAAACTGGGCCATTGGTGTACTGACCTTAATGAGCCGTATGGGCTTCCACGCTCTTACCAAAGACATCACCTTCCAGTGTGTTCCCACCTGTTCTTTTTTTGACTTCTTAGCTTCCCAAAAACTATTACGTTTAAAAGCTCTGTCAGATGCAAATCAAGTCAATGCTGCAGATTCATACCCAAAAGAACCAGAGGCTGCTTAGTGTTGACCACTCAGGAATCCCAGATACTGAGACATCATTGACCTAGGAGAACCCCATCTTTAAAGTCCTTTGGCAACTTATTTTCACTGGCACGATTCAAGAATTGGCACGAAATGTATGAAGGTTGGCACGTTGCAGTAAGTTAGAACAAAAATTTCAAAACTAGAATGGGTTGTTTACACAGAGATTGCTTTGAATATTGTTTTTATTTTAGTGTAATGTCTGTACCTTAGCTTTGATGAATTCATGGTGTGACATCATGAAGAATAAATTATTTTATGCAACAACAGCAGAGGAGGCTACAAGCAAGTTGAAACACTTATAAAATGAAAGCATTCCTTTTCTAGTACCTGTAGTTGTAGGAGAGGGCAGGACTTCCAGTTTACCAAGAGACATTCATTCAAACGCCTCGAAACCACAAGTTCCCATAACAGATCCTGCCCTTTAATAAAATCAAGTTATTCCTTTTAAATGTTATTAGTGTTTTATAGGCTGTTAAAAGGAACAGAGCTCAGAATGTTTATATTGCTCTGAGTCTCCCTGATTGTGTCCCATTCTGATAACCACCTGTCTGATGAAGCTTTGATTGAGTATGCATCTTCTGCAAATAATTCAATAGGAAACAAACATGTTACTGCTGTATTAAAAACAGAATGTGTACTGGGACCTAAGATTATTGGTCAGTGCAGGAATTTTCCAGGCATCTGGTCTGTAGCTCACATTGCATGTAGTGAATTATATCCCAGTAATTGAGAATGATGAATGATTTGACCCTCTTAAATATCTAATGAGGGAAGAAACAGCGCAGCGAGAGCCAAGATTTAGGCAATTTTAGCCTCCAGGAAAAAAACAGTTGTAACCCAACACCACCTACAAATCTCAGCGGTTGCTTTGGTGGGGTAGTATGTCATGTATCTTGGGTAATACATCTTGCATTGTGGGCAAGAAGAAACAATAATATTGATCTCCTGCACCATAAAAAACCATATGTAATGTCACAGAATTTAGAGGTTTACACAAGAAGTTTAAAAAAAAAAAAACACTTAACCTCTCCTTGGAGGATTTTTTTTCTGCAGGGGAACTTTGCAAATCCCTATAAAAAGGCAGGAGTGTTATAATAAGTGTTACAAAAGGCTGCTAAATTACTCTGACACAATTTAATGTCACAATGACAATGGCAAAATAATACCTCTTTCTGCACATACCTCTGTAATGCTATGGTGGCTTTACTAAAATATAAAGTTAGCAGAATATCCTGGACTGAAAAAGCATAATTAGTAATTTCATGCTGGCATTTCACACTGGGATATCCTGCTGTGGTAAGAGGCTGTCTGGGACCAACCTCCCATTCACACAGATACTGAAGTCAGAGGTCAGTTCACTTCTGTTATGATTTGTCCTTTTTTCCCAGCTGGCCACCATCCTTCCTGCCACACTCAGTGGAAACAGTAAAACGCAGACCCTCTTGTGAGATTCTGGAAAAGATGCTGTCTACAAAGCAGCAGAATTGAGTACACTGATGACATGGTATCTCTGGAACTTGAGGGCATTGGCCTGTTTTGCAACACCAGACAGGAAGAGGGAAGAGAGGAGTTCATATACTGTCCTAAAAGTTTTATTTTAAGAAAAAGAGGGAACATTGCTCGGGAAATTAAGTTTCTATAGCGAGGGAGGAAAGTGAAAGGCAGAGAGATGACTAATGGATAAAAAGAAGAAAGACAAAAGTGAAAAGACATTAATAATTACTAAGATGAAACCATCCTAGTATTCTTGCTTCTTTTTCTGTTTTGCTTATTTGAGCAACCAGTTGCTAAAGGCAGCAGCTGGACGCTTTAACTGGTTGTTAAAGAATTTCACTGCCGTGAATTTGCCTGTGTTTCAGACATGCATGCTTACCAGTGTAGAAGATAAGCACATGAACAGTCTGCATTTCTGTTTTGGCACAAGGACTAGCTTTAAATATGAATGAGGAGATCTCCTGCAGCTGACAGAAGTGCTCACTCGTTCCACCAGTGCTGCAGAGTTGTTACTGTCGGCTCCGGGGTCCCATTTTTTAGAGCAGCAATTCAGATAATGCATATTTATAACATTTTTACAGCCGAATGAGTTAATAAATCACAAAGAGCTGGAATTACACAGGAAGTAGCAAAAACCAATCGGGTAGAGCCTTAATTTGATACATCTGTATTGTGTGATGGGCTCCATTGTATGGACTCCATCCTAGTCCATGGCAGATAGAGTGTGTATTGAAAGCCCTACATTTGTGCTCTGAAAGACAGCAGCTGCTTCCCATCTCCCATAACATCTGAAAGGAGTTTTACATTCAGAATACTCACAAACCAGGAACCCCTATCTCCCACACAGGCTGAGGAACAGAGTATTTCAGAGTATCCAGGCTCTATCTGCTGCTCAGGAAAACTACACATGGCAAAAAAAGGATTCACTGAGGAAATATGATGAGCTGTTAAGTGTTCTCTAACAGAGAAACACAAAAATTTACCAATATTTCTAAATGCTGTGATAGATTGGTGAAACTTTTTACAGCACATCCATGTTTTCAACAACTGGAATGAAACTTTTCTTCCAGAGCATTTTCTACTGCGCTAATAAAATTAAAACACAAGGAAAACAAAGTATATTTTTCTCCAAGACTACTCTTATTCAACAAGCTCTTATCCATTCTTATGGTGAGCTTTTTCTTATAACTTCTAATTTTTAACTGACTTACCTTTTATTTAATAATGCATTTTACCTGCACTCCAGAGCTAACTGTGACAAAAATGCATGTCACCCTTTTCATTTTCTAGATAACTGTTTTTTTCTGATTTTGAGCCTTTCCTGTTCATCCATTGACCAATTTCCTCCACAAACATCTCAATTCTTTCTTCCCAGCTACCCCTGACACACATAGCAACAAAACATACACTTATTCCAGCTTATGTTTCAGAATATGCATGTTTATGTGTTGCTATGTAGAACCTGACACCAGGGAACTTTCAAAGATAAACTTATTTTGGTACTTATTTACTAGCATAGTACAAACAATAATTGATTAAACGAAAACAATTTGCTTTCTGTAAATGGTATCTTTACGTTCCTTTTTCCACATCTGCTATTTCTCTTTTAGAAACGAGCACTCCTAAAATATTATTTACCAAAGCTAGCCATGTAATATCCAAACAGTTTTAGCATTACTATGTGTTATTCAACAAATTATTTTGCCTAGTGGAAACATACCCTATTATAAACATAAAAGCAACATTGCCTAGCTACGAGGAAAGTCAGTCAGATGCTAACAAACGCCACCAAACAAAAGCCAGAACAAAGCCAACCACCTGGTAGTTTCCCCACTTGTGCACTTCACCCAGAAGATTTTGCAATTCATAAATGAATGAGAAGCTACCACAGCTCTCTTTTCTAAAGGCTCTTATGTTAATTGAGTTTGCTCTAAACATTTTCATATATCACATCAAGCATTCGGTGAGGTGCCAAAGCACTTTGTTAACAAACTTATTTCCCAGATGTGGCTAAAGCAGGGACAGAAGGCTTGGATGTTCTAACATACCTAACAATTCAATTACAGTTATCTTATGGTGCCATCACATATTTTTCTTCAACAATCAAACAACCTCAGCTGGAAACTCCAAGCAATAACATAAATAAAGGACCATCTGGCAAGAATAATTAAGGAAGGCTGGAAATAAAACATTAATTAGTGCAGTAGTTCAAACGACCTTCAAAGGCCTTATTATGAAATTATATCCAAAAGAGTTAATCATTTATTTCATGTTACAGCTATATTTAACTAAGCATGAATAAATAATAATATCATTTTAGGATGCTATTACACTGTTATTGACTCAAACTGATTTTGAAAATGTCTTATTTTTCTATAACAATAAAATTAGAATAGAAAACAACCTACATCAGTTTAGAACAGCAGCCTTGGTTTTCCCCTGTTTCAAATCAATGAGTCAGATGAATCAAGCTTGCCTCAAAATTTACATACTAGAAAGGAATAGAATGGTTTGCCAGGACAATGTGCATGCAACTAATTGCTTTTAAATCATTTACATTTGTTTTCTCAGTTTTGGAAGGAAAAGAATAGCAGTCTAGAATTACTTGCTTTCTGATCTATGAAATGAAATGCCAAATACTAGGGTTCCTTAAAATCTTTTCCGTACAGAAATATACACTGTTATCACAAACGTAGGGAAGGTATCATATCTATCAAAATCTTTGTTACTTTCATCTAAGTTGGTTGCAATTAAGAAATCAAAATATTTCAGCATAATCTGTAGATATACAATGGTCTCAAATGCCTTCATTATCCTCAAAGGAATACAATGGGAAAAAGAATGCTTGAAAATATAATATAACCAGGTTGTTCTAAAGGAAGGAAAAAAACCCAAACACAAAACAGAGATCAGTACTTCCTCTGCTTCTTTACCTTTTCCAAACTGCATTTAAAATGTATGTATGAATTATTAACAAAGTTACATCTCCATAACTTCTGGGTTTGTTCTTTCAGTTGTGCATTATTGGGAAAATATGCTAAGGCAAAAGATTTTAAAGAGGACTATAACTAAAACACATTCATTATTTTATTTTATTATTGGACAGAATTGCCATCCAGTCTATAAGACCAGAGTCTTCATTATGTGGCGGAGTCACCTTCTCCTTATCCCCAGGCTTCAGGATGTCAACCAACTGAATGAATTATCTTGGACCACAGCCAACAGCACGTCCTTTAGTTACGAGGCAGACAATGACAAAGCTCCTGAAACTCTCAGACATCATCTGGATAAGCAGGCACACGGGACAAAATCTTCCTTAGGGAATGCGAAGGCCAGATCCACTTACGAAGACCCATTAGTTAGAAAAGAACTACAGGAGTCCCCAGTGCAACCCAAGGCCAAGGGAAGCTGGGTGAATTTTTGCCAATATATTACTGTTCCCGCGATTGACTTGTGGTTAACGCAGCGTTGTCATTGGTGCTAACAGGGAAAGTGCAGAGTTGATACTGAAGTGATGAATTCCAGGTTTGCTGTTTTATCTTTCTTAAAGCCTATGTACTTAAGCCCATAAACATTAGGATCACAGATATGTTACTGATACAAGAAGGTGTTGCCTTTTTAGACTGAGAAATTACCATGGGATAAGCTAGCATGTGAGTTCAGTACTGCAACAACTGTTTAGGAGGTAAATTACTGCTAGAACCTGATGCTACTCTGTCTTAAAAATAAATTAATTATTGAAAACCTTAGGCCTATATAGTAGGAATGGAAAAAAAAGAAGGCCAAAACAACAAAACACCCACAGAGAGAAACAGCTGACCCTACATTACTGGCCAAACTATGTCAATGGGACATAAAGAGGCTAATTAACAACAGCTGATGATTAACTTTGCCAAGAGAAAGTAGAACCCAGACAATATCCAGCCATAAGGAAAGGTGCTGAAAGGCAGACAGAAAGCTCAGCTATTTGGGAAAAGAGGAGAAAGAAGGATCTAAAAATACGAAGGTCACAGGCAGGCAGTAGAGATAAAAAAAGGAGAGGGTCTGGACTCAGCACTAGCATGAGCTATAAAACAGCTTCAGCCTAGAGAGCAGGGAACAAACATGTAATGAGACAGGGAATACAGATCCAGAAAGAAGAGCAATTTTCTATAAAAGACCTCACCTAGTTAACATAGAGATCTCCATGGAGATCCCTGATACCCACCCTGTGGTAATTGTAGAGCTGCTTCTCTTGTTAGGATGCTTTAGACACTACGGTTCTGCACGTGGATAGGGAAAGGCAGATGGTCTGACACTCTGTGCAATGATCCAAATGAGTCCAAGTCTGAAGATCAAACAAAGGATACTGAACAGGAGAGGAACTGGTAGTCTGTTGTTCCTAGTTCCTAGCCCTGCACCTCTAGGTAGATGGCTGCATTGCTGGAGTTTTTCCCATGGGAGAGTAGAAAAGAGTTAGGTGTGTGACAGCCAGACTTACGAAAGAAAAATGCTTGTTTTACAACAAAAAGCTGAAGTTACAACAAAGAAGCCCATGCAGGGTAGGCCAACATAACCATAAATATGTTTTCATTATTTTCATTGTCTTTAGCCCTTGTGTCTTCGCCTTCCACAGTACTTAATTTCTTAGGAACTGTGCAAAAGCTGAGGCAGTCGTGTCCTCCAAGCATTTGGACAATGCCCTCAGTCACTGGTGTGAACGTTGGGAATGTCCTATGTCAGGATAAGAGCTGGACTCGATCCTTTTGGGTTCCCTCCAACGCGGGTAATGCTGTGATTCGATGCAACAATCAAGGTTCATGCCCCCTCCAGCAGTCCCCACGAGAGCTGGAAATTAATGCCCTAGCTCAAGTGCTCCCAATATGTGGATGACTCAAATACTACACTCATAGCTGCATCACACCTCAAACCCCACTTGCTCCAGAGACATGTAAACATTCCTTCTTCTCTGTATATTCCACATTACTGAAGCCACCTTTGTGGATGATGGAATTTCAGACTGCACAGAGGACTGACCTGACAACGTTTGCTCTGCATCAGAAGTCTCATCCCCTGTGATGTTACATGAAGTAATAACAGATAATGCTGCAGCTTCCTGGGTGCAGAGGACTCTCAAATAATTTGCAAAATAAAGCCACATGCAAACAGTTTTCTCGTGTCAGAGGAGTGCTTCAGACAACAGGATAGCAGAGAATTCCTTGACAATCTCACTCGTCTACCTGAGGGGAGAGTACGGCATCTGATCGAGACCGGAAATCCATCAGTGGAATAGCTGTTAGGTACCACTTCCCAGGAAAGGAGAAAATCTCAGAAATAAACAATCAGGAGGTACTAAAAGGTACTATTATATAATAGAGGCAGAAAGTCTGCCTTTGATGAATTTGTGATGGTATTACTTCCATTGTAAATCTCACTAACGTTTATGAAACATACAGTAGCATTTGTATGAAAAATATTTGTGAGAAGATGAAAAGAGGCTTTTACTGATTTCCAGCAAATCTTTTTGGAAAGTGTTTTGGTAGTTATGTAGCCCTTCCAGTGAAAGAAGTGGAGTGATTACTTTATTGGAAGAGATCAGTAAAGAGCAATGCAGACTCCTCTTGAAGCTTCTGACTTTTTCATAGAGACTTGCCAAGGTCAGAAAACAAGCATATATTATTTTCTTAAAAGTGATTTAAAAAAAATGTACCTTTTTTTTCATGTGATATAAGGACTTACACAGTGAAAGGTTTCTTTTTAAAATTCTCTGGCCTGGACAAAATAAACAGCTTGCATATCAATCATTAGCAGGTATAAAACTCTGCAGGAGATACAGCCTGAAACTTGGAGAAATATGCTGTCTGATTAAAGAAAATGCAGGCAAATGAAACAGAAAAAAATAACCCCTCAGAGAACTTGTGTAAGCAAAACTATTAAAAACAATTTTCACTAATAGTAATTTATATCATCTGACTCGGGGGAAAAGGGGTATTGTCAGAATGATACCTTTGGCCACACATACCAAGAAAACACTGAAAGAGAATTTAAGATTTCTACCTTTTTAGTCTGCAGAGTCACCATTTTGCATGTTCAGTTTACACTTCTCTTTTGTTTCCTCCCACTCAAGGTTAACAACTCCTGGTTTTCATTATCATGATTGTGAATTACAGGGAAAATGAAGGTATCAAACTGCTTTTTTCCTCTGTCACACAATAGATATTAACACCGATCCTAAGTCCCTCTGTTGCACATTTCCCTTTATATCTTAAACCCCCACAATTACAAAAACAGAAAACAGAAAAAGAAAAAAACAGAAAAAGAAAACAATCTTACTGATATTAAGAATGATTAAGAAGAAAGTTATGATTGTATAGGCTTTTTTATATCTATAATACAATCCAAAGTTATTAAATTCCAAGCCACATGAAATATTTGGAACAAACATTTTTTATAAACATATCATTTGGTTATGTCTGAAAAAGGCAAGCAGAACACACAGAAATGTCACAATTCTCTGCAAATAAAATCAAGCAAAACTATTACAGGATACAAAAGCCATGGGTAGAACTATGACCTAACTTCACAATGAACAAGAAGGACATCACCACAACTAAAGTTCCAGAGGAAAACTTTCTCTGATCCTTCATGAGTCCACACCACTCCTAGGAGACGGAGCACGCTCCTCACTCTGGAAAGACTGGACACCTGGCTTTTCAATGAATGGCAAATTGACTCCTCTGTGCAGAAGACTGACAATTTTATATTTATTGAAATCAAAAAAAAACAACAGGAAGCAATGGGCTTCTAAAACAGCTACACAGTAGGAAACACTACATGTAACCAGCCAATTTACAACATATTGTCAATATAATTGTAGAGAATAAGTAATGTAAATCAAAAGCATACAACTACACACACACATTCTTACCTCATTCCAGGAAAAATAAACATCAACCATAAACGCAAAACCAATTTTCATCTTTAGTTTGATCACAAAGATAACAACTTTAGGTATCCTAGAAACATGTCCACTTACTCTAAAACATGTTTCTCTGAAGTCATCTCTATGAAAGGAAAAAAAAGAGAATGGAGTGGTCTAACATGATATCAATAAAACTAAAACATATACTAATTCATATTTTGTATGCAAACAGTGGTTTGTGGCAATGCTATCAGAAGCATTTCACAACACTTACTCAGTTCTGATAGAATATGAATAAATTGAAGCTTAATGACTGGACCTAGAATATACAGCCAAGGACTCCTTAGTATGGGGACAGCAACCCCATCAGGTTTAAGACCACTCAATTACATAGATTTTCTACATACTATTGGCTTACTAACCAGTGGTCAACTAAAGTCGTTGCTCCAAGATGATTTCTAGGAGCTATAAAAGACTAGGTTTAACTTCTAGAACAGTGGAAGTCAATCTAAACCCAAACATATATATCTCTAAGCCTTTGAACTGTCCTGCTAACAGGTCACTGATTAATATGGTTGATTGAATGCAAGAACTGTTATAGGAACTAATGAACTGCTTTTTGTGCTGCATGGAATGGAAAAATCTGTCTAGGTGAAGTCATTCAGAGAACAGCAATGATCATTTTGCCAAAGATAATAAAAGTTGATGGCAATTATGGCACCACACATCAAAAACTTTGATTTGTTAAATATGCTTTAATAGCTGAATTGTTTCAATAAAAAGTACAAAGTGGTTTTACGCATAACTTTTTCCTGACAAACAACTATTAAGCATTTTTCACACTTTCATTTAACATCTACTTTTCAAATGTCATTAGCAATGACCTAGTAAGAGGAACACACTAAAGCTGGCATTTGACAGAGTTGACAGTAGATGGGAAAGAAGAGAAGCAGTCTTCTCCCATCTCTGCCGAGATTTAACCCATGAAAGACCGTGTCTTAGGTCAAAACTCACACCTTATTTTGTTCAACTGTTAAACCAGACTGATAGGGCTCAATTTTGTATATTACTTTGACATATTCAAATGAAAAGTGAGGCATAAAAAATACTTATTTTTCTTAATCACTATAATATCTCATAACTAGGGAAAAGATAAGAACCCTCCTTTATATTATAAATATATACACACAGAAGCAGATATAGGCACACACTCTAATGTCATTACAAATAATATATGGTGTAAGATGAAGTGGTTTATGTCAATTTTTGACCCAATATTTGCCTCTACTGCTTCTGCCGGATTTCCTCAATATACATCAGTAATGTTTTACCTTTTAATCATTTTTCTCCTTTTCTTCTTACACTTACAGAAAGAAATGAGATTAAAAACAAAATCAAAAAGTACTGGGAATTCTCCCTCTATAATCTATATATCTATAAAGATAGTTTTTGAACTTCTGGAATGAAAATGTCTGTACATATTTTTAATGTTACTTTGATTTTGAGAGATAAGTACTATGACAAAATCTCTCAAATGACAAATATTTCAAAGTCCTTAAATATTTTAATATTCTAAAACAGGACTTCTGCATCTGTTCTTCAGTAATAAGCGAAATGGAGGTATCAGTAAAGTACCTCACAGGATTATATTATGCTAATATTATCCTTATATCCTAATATATAATATTAGGATAATGTAAAATATATCAACCTATTCCCAAAATATACCTTATAATTTCTGCAATCCAACTAAACTGATTGTACTCTAAAAAAAATGAAAGGTCACATAATTATCTACTCCCACAGCATAATATTTATTGCTTACGGTGTCACTTAATTTCCAGTCTTACTATGCATTTTTTTTTTTTTAACCCTGGAAAGACAGTGGGTGAAATTTAGGATCCTTTCACTCATACCCTAAAGTTCTTAAAATTATAAATAAATAAATAAATAAATAATATGGAACTAAATAAATAAGAAACAATTGCTCAAAATGGAAAATGATACAGCTCTGTATTTGATCCATACACAAAATATCATGGTTTTTTTCATTTGAAAGGGTTACGCATCCTCCAACGTTAGAAAAATATTCAAGAGGAATTAAATATGCAGGCGACAGCTAAAATGTACTGAGTAATTTTAAAAAATTAACTCAAGGGCAGATGCTTAAACAGAATAAAGTCCAAAAACAAATAGCTTGGGCCAGCTCCCTGTTAACTGTAAGTATTGTAATTACTGAGACAGATGATGTTTCAAATGAACGTAAGCTACTTTGGCTGAGGTACAATTCCTAAATGTTGTACAATTTTATTATGCCTTTTTATATTTACAACAGTGAACACCGAGGAAAATTCAACCAGAAGTACTAAGTCACCTAAAGTGTTCCTATTGTAAAAAGCATAGCATATGTCCCGTGATACCTAGAGCACGGGCCCAGTTTGGGATGAAAAGGCAAGGTTATTTTCCTTTGTATCCCGCCATCTTTGTTTATTTTTTAAACAGGTCTGCATTTTCTGGTCAATTGTTTTACCGTAATCATGGAATCATCTGGTTGGAAAAGACCTTTGAGATCATCAAGTCCAACCGTACCTGTCCACTAGTAAACCATGTGTCTAAGAAGCTCATCAACCCGTCTTTTCAACACCTAATGAGAAACCACAACATATATAGTTTGCTTTCAACAGGTAGACAGCATGGCCTAATTTAGAGGGTCAGCTGGGATTCCAAGTTGTCCTTCAAAAAGACATCCAGCACAACTGGTTCTTATCACAGGGGGAAGAGTCTGCTCTCACTTCATGCCTTGTGTTTCTCACAAAACCTTCAAGATTCTTCATCCTGGTCAGAAACATTCTTGTTCTCTATTTTGATATGCTCAGTAAAATGTTTCTCACCCGCAGACACCTTCTTAACTTAACAGATTAGACAATCAACAAAAACATCCTTACAAATACACTGAGAACTATCTCTAGCACATTCCAATCATATCATAAACTCTGGACACCAGGGAAATGCAACCTTCTGCAACAGGCAGGCAGTCGTTACAGACTTCACTTATAAATGAATATGTAATATGCTAAATATTGGTTACAATGGTAGACCTGGCATAACAACTACACGTACTTACATCTTATGAATGGTGACTAACTTAGTTCTTTCCCAGGGAGACAAGACTGGAGATAACCATTGATTTCAACAGCA
The DNA here is from genome assembly GCA_033556795.1 of Tapera naevia. Lineage (NCBI taxonomy): Eukaryota > Metazoa > Chordata > Aves > Cuculiformes > Neomorphidae > Tapera > Tapera naevia. The sequence continues at coordinate 944,656 of JAUMJJ010000156.1, forward strand.
GCAAGAGGGACAGAGAAAGAAACCACTTTCTGTGCCAGCATGCCTGGATGCCGTGACCTCACTGAAATGCCACCTGTCAGTCCCTTAACTTGAATCCTTTCTTGAAGAAATTACAATTCCCCGAGATCTTGGAGTACCTTAGTTTTAGACCTCTTTGACTTCTAATGAAATTGTCATGTTCAAATTAAACTTCTTAAAAATGCTTTACAAGCTTTTAAAAAAAATATTCAATAACAGTAAAGTATTCCACACGTAGCTGAAAAAAAGGAAAGGAAATGACTATTCAGCAAGAAAAATTAATAGTGGGCACAATACCAGAAAGTCCACTGCAGGATTTGTAAATCTGTCATTTGGTAAGGTTATTCCTTCTGGATGGAAGACCTGGAGGTTTCTTTCACATTAATGAAGGTAGAATCATAGAATAGAATCATAGAATCATTAAGGTTGGAAAAGACCTCCAAGATCATCCAGTCCAACCCTCAGCCCAATACCATCGTGCCTACTAAACCATGTCCTGAATTGCCATGTCTACACACTTTTTGTACCCTTCCAGGGATGGAGACTCCACCACTGCCCTGGGCAGCCAGTTCCAACGCCTTCACCACTCTCTCAGGTGAGCAGATGGATGGTGTGGTACCTTTCAAAGAATTCTGTACTGACAGAAATCTGCAAGTCAATAAACAACCCTAAAAGTATGAATTCCCTCTTCAGTCTTCACATTATCCCCTTTGTGAAACTTTTCAGAGTGGAGCAGTAGCCATATTCTTGTCTACATCATCTCATTTCCTACTGGGATTAAATAACTTTAATGATTTACGTGGATTATTTTCTAGTATCAGCCCAAAGCCGGTTCAGCCCTCTTAAAAGGGTATTAGTCTATCTGTATTAGAACAGAGTAACCATATCACAGCATCTACAAATTTGATTCAGGTTTCCTAAATTTCTTGTCTGCATCCGAATTTGACATTGTCTCTTCTCATAAAAAATATAATCAGCAGTCGTTTAATAAACAGGACATCAAAAATATTTCAGTAATTTTGCAGAAAAATTACCAAGGAGGCTTATAGGTGTAGTTCATTAAAATGATGGGGATAACCACTGTATGCAAAGGTAAGAAACTCTTTAAGTCTGAAAATAAAAAAAAAAGAGTTCATTCTATTATTTTTAATAAGTTACTTTCACAAATAGAAGTCAAAACAAAATATATTTAAAAGTAAAAACTCAGGCATTTTCATGTATAAAATAAAAAGCCATGGTCTTATATGGTCTGTGCTTCCACTAACAGTCTCTAGCTACTTTTTCTGAATTCTCTATCTCCCATACACAATCACTTAATTCCTATCACAAGGAAATACTTCTATATTCCTCATAATTTCATCAAATTTTAACTATTTAAGTAAAAATTTTCCATATTTAACAGTCCAGTCAAAGTGAATTTTTTTCAAGAGTGCATGAATTTGAACTATATAACGTTTTTTCCTAAGTACTAAAAATACATATTTCCCCACCTCATAAGGAACAATCTGACTATTTTTTATAGTCAAAGAGGCTCCTGTGCCCTAATAATTTGGAGATAAACTTGAAATTTGGCAAGCAGGATATTAACATGAAGACTTTTGCCTTTCTCATGAGAGGAAAAAGAAAATCAAAATCTATCACCAGATAATAATAGACTATTTTAACACAAATACAAAGGACATGAATTATGCAGGAACTTGAGCAACCTACTTTCGGGACTTCTTAACTTTGGAATAAAGATCTTTGAGATTTTTGAGGTCTTCCAATGTATGGGTCTATATTAAACTTCTGCTTTTTGGCAGCAGTTCTTAGCAAGTAAAACAGCGGTAGAGTGTCATGACTTTCAGGTCATGACAATTCATCTCTGACTATGTATAATTCCACAAAACTAAATATTGATTACTTCACTTCTCTATTAGAAATAGTACTTTCTTTCCGCTTTCAACTGTCTTTCCAGAAAGTTGTGCCAAAAGACTCTCAAATCTATATACTGGGGTTATACATAATCTTTTAGAAATCTTAATGCATATCCCAGTTGATTTTGTTACTATATTGCTGTAAAATTCTATTACTAAGGTATTTTTATTTTCTTTGGCTTGTATTAACACTTCCTGTCACCAGGCAGAGAGAAATTTGCACTTTTGGAATGCACAATACTTGGAAAAAAATCGAGGACGAAGTAGCAGACAACATTTCCCTCAGATAAGATCGATAGCAAGGATCCTCCAGAGCCCTGGCAGTATTTTAAAATGTGTCTATTAATGATTGCCAAGAAAAATACAAAGAGAGCATTCTCTTGCAGAGTAAATTCAGTGCGGCACATAACTTGCTCTCCTGGTCTATGCAGAATATTTAGCTATGCTCAGCCAGAGCCAGAATCAACTTGAATAAATAGGCAGGATAATACAGAGAATGAGTGATAGCATCTAGAGTTGGAAAATGGGGAAAAAAAATCTGCCCCTTAAAAGGCCTTCCTGAATACCACATTGTGTTAGAAATGTAATTATTTATACTTTACAGTACCTTTCTGTGAGAGGTATTCATATGAATGTCTTTAAAGTCACAATTTTATCTGATTTATGCAAAATGCATATGCTTGATTCTGATAAATCAATGAACTCCTTCTAATAGCTGAAGTAATGCTAACATTTCATTTGACTTTACTGAATACTAGTGATGTTGCCTGAATGCTGCTATAATGAGGAATCAGTTCTGATTTATTGTTTATTTATATCTACCTCCTATAAAGGCATATAAATTGAACACTAAAAATTCATCTTTGCTGTTCAACACTTTTTTTTTAAAATGTATTTTTTAAGCAATTAATTTCATTTTATAAATTTATAACTGTAATTAATATCAAAGATATCCCATAGTTTCAGAGTGATTTACAGTACAAGAGGTCATATCCAATGATCCTAAAGAGCAGCTACGGATAGAATTAACTACTTGTAATAGGATGCTTTACCACTATCTCAGATTGTTTCAAATAAAATCACGTCACTAGTCTGTCTAGTACACCATAGACATTTAAATCCATCCCATTCTGACTTTATTTTGAGAAGCATCAATGCTAACACATTAAATCATCTTGTGTCTACTCTTAACACTAAGAAGAATCGATCTCTCTTTCATTGGTAAAATTCTTTATTTCTCTTTATTGGTAAAATACTGATGATAATGAGCCAGATCCTCCGTGGTGTAAACCACAGGTGTCTTTCTGTTAACCTAGAACCCTGCAAAGTTTCTGCTCTGAGAGCATTTTCATTACTGAGTGCTTGTTAATGCTGCCAGATCTCAAAAGATGATGATTTGATGAAACAGCTGTTTTCATGATTAACAGAAATCAAATTACATAGACTGTATGTTGGTCTACAAAGGGACCCTTGTGATGACATTTGTGTTAATTCACATGCAAGAAGACACTCTTATGGCAGACAACCCATGTTAATTATCAAAAGCCCAAATACTGGATAACTTCTCAAAGCATCTTATCCAGTTTATCCTGAAAAAGTGAAGTAGAGAACATGTCATCAAATCAGTGATTTAGAAATGTGTGTTTCTAAAATTAAGTCAACATTGGTCCCAAGCTTAAGCGATACTCAGCTGAAGTTCATTATCTCTTATGCTTGCTTCCCTTCACTATTCAATGAGGATCTAACCACTACATAAATACTTCATCATGAACTATTTTTCAGCCATTTTATCTCGCAACCATCTAACACTTTTCTCTTAGTAAAACCAAAGTTACAGAAAGAAAAATTCACAATTTTACATTTCCTGCGTGAAAAACTCTTTAGGTAAATATTCTTCATTACCAGTTACATAGTCTATCATTATATTGCTTTTCTGTTTAACACACAGGAAAAAAAAAAAGAGCCAGAAGAAACCACAAAACCAACCTACTGAGAAAGAATTGATCTTTTTTTTTCCCTAAGCTGCTCTCAAGTTTTCTTAATTCAGGTTAACTTAAGAGGAATGTTTGGGTCCAAATATAATGCTTACAGACGATAATATCAACTGAAGACCTGTTGGAGGTGATGACAGAAAGATTGTGCTGGCAAGAGGAGAGATAATGGAAAATTGAAATCTTAAAAAAAAAACTTTAAAAAAGTAGAAGGATATTTTGAGAAATAAGCTTATGAATGCACCAACTACTTTGAGAATCAGAACAGAAAGAAGGGAACACAAGTTGGAACTATGTGCTGTAATTTAGGACAACCTGCAAAATATATCAGTTTATTAACTGGAACTGATGAAGCAAATCATGAAATAACGTAATGAATAATTAAAAATCCTATAATGAAATTAAAGCTTAGAAGTTCCACTGCCCAGTAGGTCATGTCCTACCTATCAGCTGTTTCACCAAAGCCTTTTCTAGCCTGCACTGAGGTGAAGTTTGCCTTCACCTAACCTTCACCTAGCCCAGGCCATGCCTAGCACTCAAATGACTTTCAAGCACATTCTTGCTTAAATTGGCTGTCATCCATTCTGTCATATTGTACTTCAGTTCAGTACCCTAAGCATACCAAGAAAAAGCTTTACTCTGGTATAAAACTATTTTCAGAGAGGGCATAAAGACCATGTGATGCTGAGTGGTGTAATTTACATTTTTCTGACTTCTGAAAACATTAAAAAAAAAAAAGAGGCACTGAAGCCCACTTCACCTTAATTTATCTCTCTTTAGATGAGTTGTTTCAGAGAAGCACACAGCTTTGGAGCAAGAGAACCCTACTTTCTGTAAGAAAACATTGTATGAGACATGTGGTAGATACGTACTTGGCCTTTGCTCTTCAGGACATGTACACAGCAAGAAGTATTCACTTTGGGGTGAAATCAGTATCACTCTCTGTGTACTCCGTACACGCCTGATGATGGACAATAGAGAATAAAATCTTACATTGACCAAGTTGGTTATAAGCATGGCAGGGATGCCACTGCCTTTTTCATTTGCCATGTCCACTTTCAATGGCACTTTAGGGATGTTATTTCTCATGATGGCCCAGTGCTATGCAAGAAACATATCTCAAGATAAACATCAGACAGCCACAACCCAATGTAACGTATGTGGTACTGTATTTCCTTACCTACACTGCAGTGATTCTGACCAATTACAGTGCACCACAGATGGTATTCATTCAAATCCCCTTTGCATAAAGCATGAACCACCAGACTACCAGAACTAGCAACTTTTAATCTGTAAAATGAACTAGTCTTTATATGTTTAACCTGCTTATTACCTCAGATTCTGTGGTAACCAACTGCAGAATGCACAGAAGCTGGTTTGGAAGCAAGATAAATGAAATACCTTCATTTCTCCCCAACTCATCTTATTTAAAAATAAACAAATTAAGGCAAAGCAAAAATCATAGATTTCTGTCCAGTTACTGTCAAATCTTTTCAGATGAACAAAACCACCATCACAACTCCAACATCCAGACTAAGTGTATACTGTTGCATAAACACTTTGCAGAACCTCCCTGAACCCCACTCCACGGCCAGACTTCTCACTAGCAGAAGCGAGCTTGGTCAGCATCATCACAATCAAAGAAGAGGAGGAGCTACTGAACTGGATGGAGTAAACCAATAATGAGAAATCAAAGGGTTTAGACACATATCTTCTTCCAGACGTGACAACAGCCAACCCAGTCAATTGTCACCCACTTTGCCAAAGACAATTAGCCCCAGGTAATCTTAAATTATTTAAATAGCACATTTTAGCTAGATCATTTTGATTGAAATCGGCTATGCGAGCCCTGGCATTTCATCCAGCATAGATGAGAACAGGGATGAGCAGCTGGGTTAGAAATAGGATTATAACCTCTTCCACTGGTACAGATGGATAAGGAAGAACAGATACATTGACAGATCTGAAGGACAGATCATCATGCTTGAATGAAAAATCAATACTGTGTGCATTCATAATCTGGACATCTAATTATCTGACATCTACTTATTCTGTGTATTCATGAAATAAGATCACAAATACATCCTAAACTTTTCTCTGTTATACCTTCCAGGTGTACCTACAGTACCAACCAGCATTTCAATTAATCCATGAATTTTTTGCATGCCTTATAGTAAAGCACATAATGTATGTACCTGAGAAAAAGTCCAGTATTGGTAAACAACAATTGCTTCCTTCAACAAAGGCATGAAATGTAAGCTTTCAAGCATACAGCATTGAGTGTAGAACACTATAATTAAGAACTATATATCAGAAACAAAATTATTTTTGTGATCTCTTATTTGTTCTCTTTCTTATGTTTCTCAGTTTATATTAGTCTGCTTATTTAACAACTCAATCTCATGGACAATTAAACAATACTTACAGAGGTATACAAATGTCCAACCTAATCAGTTCCACCTTATTAAACTCTTCTTTCATTGTTTTGTTGAATCCTGAATTACAGTCAATACAGTCTCCTCAATAGGGCTACACTTCTGAATACACTTTAGAAATAAAAACTTAAACTTGACAGATTTCGTTATCAGATCAACCATATTTGCTCTTTTAAATGTAAAACAAAAGTTTTGGGATTTTTTTCAGGAGTTTCCACAGTCTCCCCTTATTTCATTTCTGCAGTGATTTAGAAATTGCAGCACTAGAGATCTTGAAATGATTGCTGTCACCTCAAAAGCTATCAGAGTTCAGAGTAAGATACAAACTCACAGTCTTCCCAGCATCAGCTATAATAGCAAAGTTATTTACTGCACTTTAGGGAGGCACTGATCTTGTTTTCCATATTCCTACTGAAAACTGGTGACATTCACTATCTTCCCAACCACCATGGCATGACATGAAAGTCAGTTTGAAACCCACGTTGTGATAGCTCGACAGTAACACAAACACTGATTCTTTCCAAAGGAAACAGCAGAGACCAGAGAAGACAACTTCTTCATTCCTTCAGAAAAGCAATATTATTTTTTTTTTTTAGTTTTTGTCATTTCTATGGCAGATACAGATAGTTTCCTATTATACATTTATTTCAGCATACTACATCACTGAATTAAGGATCTCAGGCTAAAATACATATACATACAAGAATGTTATTTCAAATTAAATATCTTTGCCCATCACTAAAAAAGTAAAAAAACAAGATGCTTTAAAGCTACATTCTCTTTTCTTTATGAGTAAAGGGTCGCTTGTTTAACTAAATAAAAACTACAGCTAATCTTCTCATGTTCCTTATTTTGGTGACAATCACTTGAATTTCTAGAATAAGAACCACTTACAGATTCACAAGTGAATTTGTTCTTTATAACTTATCCTACTTTCCTCTTGTTTCATACAGCAGATAAGTGATCTGCAATTTGTCAAAGGAAAGGGATAACTCTCATATTTTGCTGTGGGAGCATACATCAATGACAGGTCATGCCTCTTTGCAGTAGAGACCTTTAAGTGATACTAAAGGAAACTATTATATACATACCATATTTCAAGTGACTGCCAACATTAATGCATTGTTTCAGTAATAACCATGAATCTACTGTGACATATTTGGGCTATTTCTCTGTACAGTTATAATAAACTTTTGTCCAAGAGCATTTAAGTCTGTAGCGCTCATTATCCTTGTTGTGTGACCTAGAAGGGTCCTTGGCAATCAAAATTCTGACATAAAAGTTCACAGTTCAAATCTGCCTTTCAAGTTGTCTCTTGAGACAACTTGTACTGATCCCAAGCCTTTTTTTGACAGCTGTGTTGAAGTTCCCTGATTATAAATTTCCATCTTCTAATCTTTTCTCTGGAAAGGGCAGCTGCAAGTAATGGTAAGTTAATTGCAGCATATGACACAGATTCTAATAAATGCTTTAAAATACTTGCATTCTCTGCTCAAAAAAAAACCCAGTTTGGTGGCAATAATTTCAGTGTAACTCTTCAAGGGCTCAAGAGGTCTAAGTTGTTCCTAAACACCACAGAGGGAGAAAAAGTTAAAGTACATTTTATGGGATATAGGTCTCAGTAATTGTAATTGCACTGCAAGTTTTTATGTTACACCAGTGAAAATGAAATTGTTCCACATGTAACTTGGCAGCCAATACATAGTTCACTCAAAAAAGTAGGTTGACTCATATTAATGATGATCTACTCTTAAAATATTCCAATATTTTCCTTAGCTTTATGGCTGCAGAAGTTTGAGGTGTTTAAAGCAGAATAGGTTATAATGTGCTACACTAAGGCACAAAACCCAGAGAAATACATATCTGTATTGACTATAAATATAATAGAAAATGTACAAACTAACTGTAGTTGTGTGGTACTTACAGTTATTTTCAATTAAGCTATGACAACTGTAATACAGACCTGCCAGAAGTTGTCCTACCTCATGATGAGACACATCAGAACTCATAAACTAAGAAAATGCAAGAATAGATCAATATGTGGATAAAAGAAGAATGATACACATTTTCAGAGAAGATGACATTCTAATGCCTACACAAGGACCAAACCAATGGTCCACCAAGGAGCTATTATGATGATCTGGTCTGACTTGATCAGTAACACAGCTTAAGAAATTGCCCCCAGTAGTTTATGCATCAACTGTACAACATTTATTTAGTGACAGAGAACCCCTGAAACCTTTGAGCAGTTATATTTCTCTTTATAGGATCTTGCTATACCTTTTCCTGCTGCATTAAGGACCTCACCATAAAGCTGGTAATTTTCTCTCTAAAGAGGAGATAAACTCTAATCTGATCACCACTTAAACTTCATCCTGCTAACTGCACATGGAGATCTTCAGTCCCTGTCTGTGGAAGCATTTTTTATAAACCTCAGACAAATTCTCTCTTCTGCTGATCCTTTTATAATTATCCAGCCAGAGATAGTTCAGATAAATATTTAAGAAAAGAAGCAAACATGGTAAATAGATTAATGGATTATGATAAAAGTAATTTGCAAGCTCCTATGTTCTATTGGTATGTTATCTAAATGGTTGCAAGCTTTATTTTAGGCCTTCAGGATTCAGGAATAATACTAGACACTTTCAATTCATACCTGTATAGATCTTCAGGGTTTTCTTTTTTTCATGTTAAATGGCAAAACAAATGATGGATATTGGTTGGTTTTCAATAAGCAAGACTAATGCTGAGGATAAGGGTAAAGTTTTCAGGGCTTAAAGCATTTCTTCAGCAAAATTTATACCTTAAACTACTCTTTACCATCTCCATAGCATACTTTTAAGTTACTCAGTAACTTCTGATGTCAGCATCAGTTGTGTAGATGAACTAATCAACTTTACAATCAAAAGCAAAAATACATCAAACGCCAGTCAAGCTTAGTACTGTTTCAGGTCTCAACAGGCATCCACACTGCCTTCTGTGACATAAGCAAAAAATATATACTTTTTCCCTCTGATTTCTGAAGGGACCCCTTATTGGAAGCTGAAGTCCTGATCTCCTATACATCATTGCCCTGGAGGCTGGAGTGATATAAGAGGAGCCAAAATCCCCAGCAAGTGAGGGCACACTGCATTTTTCTTGTCCCATACGAGTGCCCAGATAACAAACTGACCAAGCAAACTGCTGACTTTATGAGTCTCAGGTAGACTCTTTTTAAACTCGCATATGTATGAGACCATACATCATGTGTCAGTTTGGCCCCAGTTCTCCTCCTCTTTTATATTCAGTACAGTTTAAAACCAACAACAACGAGACAGGAGAAAACCCACCACAAAACAGAGCAAGAAAATGCAATGGTTTCCTCTCAAATCTTGCAACACAGGAACAAAGAGAGACGATGAATAAAGACATCAGGAGAGTCCCAATCCCCCAGAAATGCTATGGAGTTTATCACTTGGAAGTGAGAAAGATGCACAACAGCAGACTCTACTCAGGAGTTCTCATTCACCTCAGCCTGAGCAGCACCACAGGGTCTGTACTGGTTTCATTTGCAGGTTTGCAGAGATGCTGCCCAGGAGCTGGACGAGTGCTGCTACTCCTGCTCTGTTAGGAGTCACGATCCACCGAGCTGGCTTCATCAGGTCTTGGGAAAGATGCACCCTCTTCAGAAAACACACAAAGCTTTTTCATCCTTATTATGATTTAAAGATGTTTTTCATAACAATTTTCTCTGATTTTAAGAACTACTTTCTAGATGAAACTGCTTTGTGAAAAGGATTCTTCCTATTTTATGATTTAAAGAGCATTTTTTTTCAAGAATAAAATGCTGAAAATGTAAATATTTTTATGTACTTATTTAGATTAAAAAATAACTAAAAAGAAGCCTTTCCAAGGATCTCAACACCTTAATATGCCATCAATAATGCAATTAGTCATACCTCCTTTATGGTCTTATGATTTCAAGGGAAGAGTGTAGGAGAAAAAAGCTTTCAGGACAATAGTGTAGTACAAGAACACTTGTAAATTAGCAAGTATTTTTATTAGATAATTAGCAACTACAAAAGTAGCACATACAAATATTCTAATGGAATAACTCACACTAGCATACGTTTAAATGGCTTTCACAAAATAAGCTAAGAGCACCTGAGGTGTTAAAGCCCTAAAATTGCATATTTTAGCAAAACAGAAGAATATGGCTAATGAGTTATTGTATATTATTCTTATGTGCTTATAATAATCCCTTAGCTATCATTTCTTTAATTTTTTTTCAAGGTGTTATAAAAATTACCAGAATAAGTATTAGTCAGAGGTACCCCCTCAGTTATATCTTCAAACACCAGCAGGACTAATCCTCAGGTAAAATAGCAAAAGCTTAACGCTATCGTGTTTAATTTCAAAGGATTTGAACAAAGAAATAATTCCAGATGATTAAATCAGCTCATTTTGAAAGAGAAATTGTTGGGAAAAATTGCACTTGTTATAAAAGTTTGTTGTAGTTCTCATAAATATTCAGGAATATTTCCATGAAATTATAGACACGTTAAAGAAATTGGCCTTCTATCCTAGAACGTAACAATTAGTCAGTGAGTTGTTGAACACTACAGATGAGTTTCTTTGTACTGACCTTGAACAAGGAGTCATTGTGAAGTATCATCACTGCATTTATACCGTTAGTAGAGTAGGAAGACTATGTCCCTCACACTTCATCATGCACCACTGAACTGTAACAAACTCTGACAGGTATAGAGCAGATCTCTAAATATTATGACACTCTGCTAGTGACAGCTGGAAAAGAAAAGCTGGCCACAATCACAGTTCTCACATTTACTGGAAAAGATGAGCTGCCATCCATAGCACCCACATTTCAGGAAACACGAACTAATAAATTTTAAATATTTTTAAATATCTCATTTCCTGACATTTTAAAATGCAGAAAAGCATCAGTTACAATTGCAGGGGCTTCTACTGCCAGCAATTAGTCTTTGCTTCCAATGTATAACATTGCCAGAAAAACCACTGCTAAAAACACAATCAAAAACCTAAAAATCTACAGTGCTCAATAACATTGCTCAATTATAAAACAACTCATGGCAAAGGTCATTTGCCAAAGCAATAATATTTGCATAATATTACATATGAGAATCAGGCTTGGAATGTCACAAAAGTATTGTAAGAGCATGCTTTCTGCAAACTAGGCTTTCTCATTAAGCATAAGTACTTCTAAAGTAATTTAATTAAACATTCATTTTAAAATCAGAAAATTGCATTAAAGTGCTGCACTTGATATAGATGACAAGTGCACAAATAACTGCATCTTCCTACCAGTGCTAACTTGAGCTTACAACCCCTTCCTTACAATTATTTTTATGGGTGCATTTAATTCAAAACGTAGAGTGTTGTAAATTCAGGCACTCTGTTCAAATACATAGGGTTGGAGGTGCACAGCTACCTGCTAGTCTGCAGATTAACAGGACAGTTCAGCCAAAGAAATACTTTAATCTGTGGCCAAAATAACATGAAAATCTTGGACACTACAGCTTTCCTTACATACAACCATATATATAGCGCACATCTATATATGTGCTATATATATATGTGTGCAATTCAACACTCTCTTAAAAGATGGGGCTTTTTCTTGCATGGCAAAATACAGAGCAATTCCTTCATAAATAAGAGTGTTTGCTTTTAGAAAAGATTATAAACCCACAATTTTAATCAGGAAAGAAAAGTTTTCATGCAGCTATGCAGTATGATATTAAACACTCTCAGGAATAAACTAGCACTCTGGAACCAACCAAATTCCTAAGCATTAGGAAATGAGAAAGGAGCATTCAAAAGGCTTCTATTTTGCTTTTTTGTTTTTTTTTTTTAAATAAATGTAGCTGTATTTGCATGTAAATACCCTTATAAGCATATTATTCAGAAGTTAAGTAATTATTAGTACGCCAATGCTTTAATTTTTGCAGCATCAGAAATAGCTTGGCTGTTTATTATTATTAATTAATTATATTATTAGATTTATTGCTTTTAACTGTTCTGATAAAAAAACTTAATCTCAGACAGCATGTACACGACTAGAAATATTTCCGTTCCATCTCACCTAAAATATTTTCCTGTAATTTTTAACTATATTGTACGAAACACTTTGCCAAAATATTATATTCGATGCTTCATCCACGTTTATCTTACAAAGAACTTGCTCCAACAAATTCTTTTGGGATAGCTTTTCTTATATTTTGTGAAATGTTTATGGGAAAAAATATAATTGCTTCAGTTGTTCCTTTTTCATAATGTATATCATAGAATCACAGAATGGCTTGGGTTAGAAAGGACCTCAAAGCCCATCCAGTTCCAACCCCCTACCGTGGGCAGGGACACCTTGCATTTGATGAGGGGACTCAAAGCCCCATCCAACCTGGCCTTGAACACCTCCAGGGATGGGGCAGCCACCACTCACTCCTCTGGGCAACCTGGGCCAGGGCCTTACTACCCTCTAATTCAAATTTTTGGCTCTCTTGACTCAGATAAATTGAAGCTAAGCACTTCAAACTCAAATGTGACTTATTGACCCTGCCAACAATGGCAAAACATCTCATGTTTGATGAAAATCAATTTGATTTTATTAACTTATGAACATTTCCAGAATATGTTGACATACAGGTAATACTACTTGAGGTATATGGTGCCTTTACTTGCATCTATTTAAAATGATAATCTGGATGCAGAGGAAGAAAAAATGGGACAGTTCATTTGATGCCTTTGGTAAAAATGATGTCTTAAGGGATATTTATTAGCAATCCTTCATCTCAAGATTCCTGAACATTCATTTAATTTCATCTGGTTTTTCTCCCTTTCCCCTTTTTTCACTAAGCCTTCCTTACTCCTTGGTAAATGAGTTGTGGAGAGAAGTAATAACAAAGTGACAAAGAGATAAATAAATCAAAAGTACAGTAGAGGTAGTTGACAAAATCAATTTGTAATCTTTTCCAAGACCTTTTCTTTTCTTTAAGTTGGTAATACTAAATTCAAAATTCCTAACAGAGGGTTTTCAAAATTGCTCAGGATCCATTAACTTGATTAAAATGAAAAGACAACTGAACAGTAGAACAGTAAAAGAGTGGAAAAGGATAGGAGGAGGTAAAAACATGTAGTACAGAGACCATACAGGGAAACAACAAGGTTCAGTAGACAGTACTCAGATCTTACTTAAACTTGTTTAGCGTATACGTCATTTTGTCTAAAATTTATTACTGTCACACCTCTATCTTCATCTTCATCATTATATAATACCTACCTACTGCTCTAAAATGCTTTGAGTCATCTAGTTTAAAAATTCCTACGGAAATATTAATTATTGAAACAAAATGAGACAACAAACAATATACCAAACAGTTAAAACCACTGTTTTTCTATTGCTCTTCCATACGGATTAAACACTGAGGACACAACAAACTTCATTCAACATCATTCAATAAAAAGCAGCAGAATATGAACAGAGTAGAATTTTCTTCAGACTCCATATACCATATCTGCATGCTTGGCTGCTTGGTCTGTAACAACGTTCTTAGCAATTAGATGACCACATTCTCTTTAAACAGATGGAACGGACCTTAATGATACTTGAAACTACCATATTAAAGGTATTTTTACGGTGACCACTTTTTTTCCTCACTTAGGCCAGTGCAAAATGGAGTTTGACAGAGATGACAGGTGATCTGAGGTTCATTTGAAAGCTGCAGTAAGTATTCTGTGTTCTTATTTTTCATTTCTTAGTGCTTCCTCCAGACAAGAGATCTTCAGAGAGATAGAAGATTCTGAGTCTTAAATTAATTTAGCGTTCTCTTATGGCAAGGACAAAAATAAGACAGATTTATTTTCTTCTGATGCTTCTCAAAAATCCAACATCTTAATTTAAATTGCCTAGATCTAGAAAACCTTAACAGTAGCTTTCTGATAATTTCCTAAATTCAGTTTTCAGATTTTACATCCGATAAAGATGTAATGGTAATTTTCAAGGTACATTTCTTATATTTGGGGTTGTACTTCACACAAAGGTTGGGGTAAAAGACCAACAACATTTTTCTTCTGTTTAAATCTGAGCAGATATGTGTCAGGAATATTTGACTACCACATTTTAAACTGAAACTCTCTAAAAGGCAAGATCTATATGAATTAAAGCTATACTTGATGCCACCCCTGCAGTTAATGATCTGTTAGATACTTTTTTACGTCCCTGTTTCAGAGGGTTTACAACTTCAGGACAAAGTTATCTGCAATCTGAAACTAAGCACATAGGATAGCAGGCCAGAAAGATTTTTATTAAGCACATACTCAAACCTTCTATAAAACAGATTTTAAATAAAGACTTCTTTTTGAGCTCTTAACTTAATGCAAAGATTAAAAATAATTTTGCTGGCACTTACTGATAACAACTTTTTCACAGTAAAGTGATTTCTAGTATTAAAAATGACAGTGCAGAACAAATAAACAACATTTTTGTTAAAAAGAACTCGGTACATATTGATCTTTATTATTACTGTTTAATTACCTGTTACAGCAGTAGTGAAAATGAAAAAACAAATACAGTTTACGTCCCAAATAATTTCTAACTCAAAAGAGGCACAGACACCAAGTTCAAGACTTTTTAACGAGATCTAATTCTCAGATGGAAGCATTGCAGAACCTTCTACAGCAGCTGAATAGAAATGAGTTGGCACGGCAGAAAGAGAAAGGGGAACATATAAAGAAGGTACCCTTAGTGTTTTGGTCAACTACAGTAGCATTGGTTAGCAGATTATCTCTCATCACCCCTTTTTCTGTGTCTAGCTTCTTTCACAGAGATGTTTTGAGGCACTGAACTCTTTTTGGAGGAATTCAAAGAAGAAAAACTGTTCCACGCTTGCATCATAAATGTTACAAAGCCAAGGGGTCTGCAAGTGTCCCAAGCTATGTATGAGTAGTCCATACAAAAGATATATAGGAACTGCTTCTACTGGTGTGCCACAGGGTGCTGAATTAATTTCTAACATAGATACAGCATGTAATTCTCAGCCTTACTAAATACCTTTGCAGAGGTGTGTGATCTCCAAGCTTTGGAGCAACTGGCTACTGTACTGTTAGCTGCTGTGCCTTGTGTCATTTGCCCTGCTCTGAACAATTCAGCTGCAGGTGCTCAAGGCCCAGCTGCGTGAGCTGGGACCAGTCCTGGAAGACAGCTGTGCTAGCCTGGGGCATCTGCTCCTGGCTTGGGAGTTGCACGTAAGCCCAGGGTCTGGTCGTTGCTGGGCTAGGTTGTAGGTGTGCCTGTGATTGGCCATGCCCTGCTGACTTAGCTTCATGGTTTGCCCCCTGCCCTGCAGGCTTGTCTGACCCTCAGTGCATGGTGACTGAGCATGATGGTGGTCAACAGCCCAGCTCTGCCCCTCTTGTGCCAATACCATGGTCACCACCCTCAGCTCACAGCTCATCTTCCCTGGTTGGGGAGCCCACCCCTGCTGCTGCTCCCTAATAAGTGAAGAGATTCACTATTTCAAGATGAAAAGACATTTCATCTTGAGAATAATACTATTTTAATCCATCTTACTCAGACTTGAACAGTTTCCTCATTAAGCCAGCAATCCTGAAACATGAAAGGAAATACCTGACCAGGGTTGAAAAGGAAATGATGGAATTGCCCATGGAAACAGTGGAACTGCCCATGTTAGTAATGTTATATATGTTTACATGTGTCTGCATGACCAAGAAATAAAGTCTTTGGGCAAATTATAAAACTCTTCTAGATCATAACCTGAATTTCTACTTACATCAGTAGAATGTATAATGTTACATTAATGCAGTATTGCTTGACCTTGCTAAAAGACAAAAATAAATTTATCTTCCCAAAGAAATATTAAGAATATCCTTAATTTGATCATCACCATTGAACCAATATATAAAACATTTCTCGCTATGCTGATTTCATCATAAGGATGGAAATGTCTCAAATGCACTCTAACTTCCTGCAAAATGAAATAAGGCATTGTTAGCTATTAGATCATTAGACTCAAATGCTTGCAAACCTCTATGTCATGATGGAAAGTGCCATTTTTTTAATATATCTGAAATAAGAAGTATTTATGAAACATCCTGATCTTTTGAGTTGCTTAAGTCAAATGCATGTTAATGATATTTATAGACTGGAATCAACATAATCAGCTAGTTGATGCATCCACAGTTATCAATCATTATTTAAAAGAGTGGGATTTTTTAATTGAATGGAATTTAGTGCTCTCTATGCTGATGAAGAGGACACAGTTTGGACTTCTGAATATCAGTTACAGAGGGACACAAGGTTTTCCTTTTTTTGCTTTCTTGCAAAATGATGAGTGAAAAATATACTTGTCAATATTCTGTTAAATTGAAGGCTGAGAAAGCTTCAGGCCTCTACTAAACACAACAACATCATCTCTGGAAACAATAACAGCAGCTATTACTGTCAACCCTGTGGCTTGGAAGAACAGAGTCCTTCAGTGGGAGGACAGTATCTCTCTCATCACTGCCTCTGACTGGTGTCCGTTACTGTCCACTTAGAGCCCTTCATATTGAAAAGACTCCATTTCTCGTACTTTACAAACCATAAGGTTTTGGTTGCACAGTGCTCACTTCTGGCAGAGCTAGGACTACAACCTCAATTTCCAGTACAGCAGGTCCAAGTTTTATTCCCCTAGCTACTCAGAACAAACATTCCTCATTTAAGAAATTGTACTTAAGGCACTTGGATCACAGTACAGAAGTTCCCTTTTGCAGTAGTCAGAGTCTTCCTACATGATGAAAGGAAAACCATATTAATGTATATGCAAAAGAAAAAGAAAAATCAGGCTGTTCAGTTAAATTTGAGTTTAGGAAGTCCCAGAGATGCTGATTTAGCAACTATTTTTGTGCATGCTTTTAATTTTAAGCTGACAAGCAGGACTGAAACTGGGAGTGGCAAACGTTTGCAAAGCAGTATTTCTTGTGTAGTTTTAATGGGCATCTAAAACTTTGCTTTGTTATCTTATGGAGACCTGAGCCCCACTTCTGGAAAATGCAATTAATCAAGCATCCATTTAGACCTCAGCATAAGCTGTTACTGGTTTAATTACCCTACTGGATAAAGCTTCTCTTCTTTCCCCCTCACCTCATTCCACTCCTGTAGCTTGTCCTTCCTTATGCAAAAAACTCAACTAACCTATAGTTCTTCCCCTCACATTGATTGTTATGCTTAACTGAACATTGTTTTCAATTATTACCAAAGAGAGGGCACAGTTTAAAATTATACAATTATCCATTTCTCTAGATAAAATATAAATCTGAATGCTTTTGGGTACAGCATTGAGCTTTCAGATTCAAACGCCTTTGCTCCTGCATCACGAAGTCCCACTATTCTTGAGCACAAATAAAAAAAACACTTCTTGCTCACAGTCCCCAGAGAAACAGAAGTGAAAGCAGGGGAAAGTTACGCTAATAAACATATTTTTTTCAGTTCTCCATATCCCCTACAGCTTTGTAATTCTTTCCTCATATCCACAAGCCTTGCAATATCTCTACGCACCTACCCTAACAGGCCCCTCACATAACCCTTGGTCCTCTAACTGAGGGTCTAGTTAGGCTTCAGAACAGGAAAAATTCTCATCTCTCTTGGCTTGACCCTCACAAATACAGGCTCCCTTCCTCTAAACAGTTGTGAGTTTTCAAAAGACTTGGTAGAAACTGAGGACTTTTGGACATTGCATCTAAGCAACCCATTTGCAGGTGGCTACTGGGTTCAGAAATTATTACTGACAGTCAGCAGCCAGAGTATTTGCACGAGTGTGGGTTTCAGGCTGCTAAGCTAAACTATGATAGGGGAAGCTGTGGAACTGTTTTAACAGAAAGAAAATGAGCATGGTTACGAATTGTGGTGGTTTTCAATTTTGTGACAATGAAACTAAGTGCCAGCTTTCTCTCTTTGTATTGTGTTCCAAACTGCTCAGCTGAGAAGTGAACTCAGCAGCGGATGGCAAGCTGCTCTAATAGAAGCCCCACACTGTGCAAAAACTGTTGTTACTTTTTTGATGTTTCAGTTGTCTATCCAAATAAAATCATCCAGGGTGAATGTGCATGAGGAAGCATATGGTATGTAAATAAATAGCAGGAGGCTTATGCTAAACAAACTTCTACTTTCTCTCTTTCAACCTTTCTTTCTTCCTTTCTAAGTTGACCTTAAACATATTTGGAAGGAAAAACTGTTTCTCAACTAGGTGCTTATACGTAATAAGAAACTGTAAAGTCTAGACCAGTGAGGTCAAGATCTCAATTATTTGTGGAAGTGATAGTTAACATTAGCAATACTTCCATCATCCACAGCTCTGTATATCTTTTCCTGAGATGTAGATGACAGGAATAGGTTTAATTAAATGAAGAGACAAAAGAAGGCATACGGCACTTCAGGATTATGAGATCTCTCCAAGGTTCCTCTCTTTGCTGTGTCTTCCTGACTGTTGACAGTCAGAGAAATTTAGTCTTAGTGCTTTCTTTCTCATCTACCCATGTGAGTGACAAACAGGACATTGCACAGGACTCTGATGCTCTCTTAAGGCTCTTCAGTCAGCTGGAGGAGAATAAAGAGCTAAAACAGAGTTTCATCTCCTCTTCTATGATCATTCTTCACTAAACAAAGACCATATGTGATCCCAGTTCAGCAAAGCATATCCGTATCTTTATTTGCATGCTTAATTTCTAATAAAGCCCATGCATGGACTAGAGTTACTGAGAAAGATTATTCCTGTCCTTCATATGCCACAAAATATTATTGCCAAACGAGATCAGCAGTGATATGGCTGAGTTCAATGATTCAGAGAAAGCTGAGATCTGTCTTTGATTGCCTACTGTACTGTACCTTCGAGAGACTTTGTTGTATTGCCATTTACGTCAGACAATATGGTAGCTGTAATGTATGTCAGCTGGAGGTACCTTAAAAGTGATGGCTCACATTTTATATATGATATTGCCATATGTTCAAAACTTCACAGGTTTAAGTTCAAGTAAAATATCTTCTTCATTATCTCAATGCCAAACTTCAGCAGGGAAAAAAAACCTACATTTTGTCACCTTAAGGATAAGGAGGTCAATGTCAAATTAGCCTCTTGCTGCCTTGTCCTTTAAAAAGAGAGGAAAAAGTCTGTATGCTGAGATAGAGTGTCTGGAGGTGTCCTCAGAGAGTCAAGCTTACTGCTGCTGGGGCAGAGTCTGGTACCAAATTTACTGACGGTTCCCTCGCATACCCTCAGCATTCACTTGGCAGCAGGAACCCTCAGGCTTCCCAAGGCTCTGAACAGGTACAGTAAGCAGCAGGCATTCTGCCATGCAGCTGATTGTTAGCTCAGATGAAGATGTCTATGATAAAGATGTTTAAAATAAATTTCTAAAAAAGTCTTTACCTTTTTGAATCTTCCAAATATTTCACTTTGCAGACAACAACTTAAAATGAGCCCTTCTTATCATGAATGTACCATGCCTGTGCCAAACAGTCCTATTAATAAACCTTCACTAGCCCATTAGATTAATTTTTTAAAAGGAATATGTTTTGGTTTTCTCAGTGTTCGTCCTTTCCTATAAGGCTAAATGTATACAGATAGACAAAACCCTCAGCCCAAACCAAAAAAATAGATGGAAAAACAAGTAATATATCTGATCACACAGGATTTCCTTAGATTTACTTTAGAAATGAGCAGGAGATGAGTAAATCACCAATGGAATCATTACAGAATAGTTGGAAAGAGCAACTGAGGGTACAGCTCATCCAAGTAATACAGGCATAACTTAGATACCTTTGAAGTTAACAACCAAGTTTTCACAACACTATAGGTCAGTAGGATGAAAATTAAGTGAGACGGTTTGAAGACTTGGATTAACTCATCTAACTGAGCATACCAAAGCCACCTCACATGGGATTTGAGAAGGAAAAGGACACAGGTAAGGCTTTAACAACATTCTGCACAAGGAAAGATTTCACTCCCATTTTCTAACTTGCTAATACCTTGAAGTGTCAGAACTAAAAAAAATGTTGGGTTATATCTAAGGATATAACCTCAGGACAGGCATAATAATTAAAAAGAACATTCCATGGTTTAATGAACTACTGACTAACTCATGCTGACAGATTCTTTTTTAAAGGTAATGATAAGAAAAGTGGTTTTAGGTGGCTATATAGGACAGTGCTTAATCACATCATTGCACTTCCTTGTCTGAGCCACCTCAGAATGCACACACGTGCATTCAAGCTTCCAAAACAAGCACAGTTCTTCATCCACTCAAGCATGCTATCACAAGCAATACACTTCAAGATAACTGTGTTCTACATTAATTATGTGAATTAGAAACCTATCACTAAATTGTTGAAATAATTTAATGTATGAGAAACAACAATAATCAGCTCACAGACAACATGAATCACAAATGTCACCTCTGGAAAAACACTGACTAATCTAATGTTTCTACTCAAGCCAGAAAAGATCCTGCTTAGGTTTACATCTTGGTGATTCATTTTGTGGAAGGCAAAATAATTGATTCTGCTCTTTCACAAAAATGCAGTATGTGCAGTGTCATCAGTACGTCAACAATTTACATTTGTTTTACTGCACAAAGGAGTCTCAAATCACTTTCAAAGGCTGCACATTTGAAAAGCAGCCAGCTGTTATTGAAAACTTTGAATGTGGTTGCCTTTATGTTACCAAGCAAGTACAGAGATAACTGAATGCAAAGAGAATTTACAGCATTTAATCAGCAAATGCTACTGTCCTGCTAAACAAAAATTAATTCCACATAGTTGGATACCACTTTCCTTAACAGACCCTCTTCATGATATTTATTTCATAAAAAGTAGACACATTTCTGTACCTTTTTAACATGTTTGTTGAAGATCTGGCTTTCAGATGGCTATCTAAAGTGTCACAACGCGAAACATAAAGCAATAAAATGTTTATTTTCTTTCAAATGCTGTAACGAGGCATTTGCTAAAGCCTGCTAAAATACCCAGAGACAGGTTTTATTCCGCAAGATTTCCTTATGGTACAGTGCAAATTCATGAAAAGAAAATAATTCAGCCTCACCTATGTCAGCACAGGGCTACACCAAAAATACTGTGTCTCTTAGAGTAGTTGTTTGAACTCCAGCTTTCATGACAACTTTTTTACTGCCACCTATTTTTGGTTTTTGTTCTTTATTTTCTTTTTTCCTTCTCAGAAAATTCCAGGCGAGTTGAGGATGCTGCCAGGCAGCAAACAGGCACACAATATGAGAGAAAGGAAAACAATCCTAATGCCTACTAGAACAATATCTCTGTTCTTGCTGATATTCTTTCATTGTAACTCACCCAGGCTTTGACCACCAGGAGCATCAAACAGCAATGGTATTTCTGAGGGCTGATCCAGGCTGTCTCTGAATCCCTTAGAGTTTTCATCTTCAGCCACTTATCTACCAACACATTTTTTATTAAGACAAAGAGTAGACAGGATCCCAATCAAAAGAACATAGTGAACAATGAACAAAGTATAGGTTTTTAAACCTACATCTGCACTTATTTTCCATATTTTGGGTAGCATTTGGCTTTCAGTGTCTCCTCCTCGTCTCAGTACCACAAGGGGTCTAATCTGAAATTTGAATACTTGAGTTCAAATCTTACACCAGAAGGCCTGGTGTGGCTTTGTGATACTGAGATTGAAGTGCTGCTACGGCTAACAGGGATGTGGAACTACTCGTGAGTCTGTTTTAACAGCTGCCTCTTCACAGGAGACAAGTTTCATTGCTTTGATACGGTGATACGTGGTAGATGAAAAATAACAATTAAGTCAATAAAAGCAGTGCTTTGCTGATCATAGATTTTCTTCAAAAAAAACTCATAAAGCAAGGCACAAACGTGTGAACTTGACCTCAACTGCTAACCATTACTCAGCACTTCATCTCAAAATCTGGCTTATCTGGATTTTCGGTTTGGTTACTCCCCAAGACCCTTTGGAATTTTCATATAATTGCAGAATGGAGTAACTTTTTCCTAATACACAAATCTCACCTGAGAAGAGTGAGCATCATACTGCACCATATTCTAGGATGCTGCTGTGGCTGTAATATGTGTCCTTATATTATGACAGTCAATATTCACAAGTATTTGGCCTCTTCTTAGACCTGTCAGAGTAGTTGATGAGATGGGATGCTGCACTCACCAGTTTCTAAAGCCATTCTCCAATGGGCTACCAGACAGCTGCTGTCTCAAAAATCTGTACTTGTAATTTGGTTCTTTTCATGGCTCGTGAGCAGTGGAATATGGCAGTTATCACAGAAGACCTCACCACACAGCTAATAAACCAATCTACTTGTCTGTCAAAACCCAGACTGCCAGGAGGGTTACACTGCAGAGATTACTCATTGAGAACTAACTTCTCATGAAATTTGATGAAAGTAAAATGTTTGCCATCTACACCCAGAAAAAGATGTCCAATGTCATGTTAATCTATAATCACACACCAAAAAAAAGGAATCTTCATTAATGTGTCTTTTCTAAAGTCAAAAAAGCATCTGAGAGTCAAAACTGGAACAATTTTCTGATGTTGATGTAACTTTAACTGCGAGATGTTATTGTGCTCTTTTTATTAATATTTTGATGTCGTTTCCAACACACTTGTCAATTTTTTACCTTACTTATTTGCCTCTTCTTTTACCTAGCCAGTTTGTTTTCTTTCTTTCTGCTGCTTTTAAGGCACAAGGTGTAAGATTTAAACTTTCACAGTTTGGTCAAATCACAAAGGAGGACCTGATTTAACAGTAATAATAAAAACAGGGCAAAAGAACAGGAGGCTTGAAGGTATTCAAAATTTCAAAATGTATTCAGCAACACAAATGCAGTCAGATTAAACTATTGGAAAATTAATTTTATATTATGTATTATAAATGTAATTAATAACTGTTATCATATTGCTGTAATATGAACAGGCACATGAACTTTTTAATAAGAGTCGGTGTTTATAAGCTTTATTATTCTTTCCTTTAAAGCCATGAAAATATAAATTATGCAAGGAAATTGTCATTTTGTAGAAAGGATGTGGAAAGGAAATAAGAGATCAGCGTAGCTTGGCAACTTTTTAATAATAAAGAAATGCACATGGAGGGACCCATATGCACAGGTTTACAAGTGCCCAGGAAAATGACATGCGTTTTTCTACAAATATACAGAGCAACTACCTCAGTGAAGCCTTGCTTAGGTTGTAGGTATTAAAGTTCACAGCCATGACTCCTAGTACTAATTACTGCAATTATACTACTAAAAGTAAGGATATTCAAGCTGGTAAGAAGATAAAGTGACAAAAAAAAGGGATGTTAGAAATGCTGGTTATCCATATACGTACTTGTTTGGGATTATTTTCAAAAATCAAGTTATTAAATGAATCAGCATTTTCAAGATATGTTGAAAACATCAAGTTTACAGCTCCTGTGTAGTGATGCATGACATGTAGTAGCCCTGAATTTAAAGGTGAAGTTTAAACTGCTAAACTTGAAAATAAGGAAAAAAAGAAAATCAGATTTGTCTAAACCAAATTCTGTTTGGCTCCCTCAAAAATATATTGGCACATAATATATTACAGAATTTTTAATCCATCTAAAATGAAAAACAAATAATGCTTAAGGGTTTTTCAGCCAGACTGCTTCATAAAGCATAAAGAAGACCACTGTGTTTGATCTTAAAAAGATGAAGAAATTTCTGAAGAATTTATTTTTTTCATATTTACAGTAATCTAGTAACTTCTAGTAATTCTAGTAATCAATAGATTAGCCATCATATAAAATCAATCTTTAATTCCATGACAGGAAAAGAATTCTTTGTCGCTGCAGGAACAGTGGATACCCTAATTCCACCACTGCAGTTGTAAGAATACAGCATATAATGAAACAAAGAAAATGCTGTTAAAAATGGCTCATTTCCATTCTTTCATTACCACAGTGTTACTAAACTATGACATCACTCTGCAATATACAAAGGGTCATTAGGAGAACAATATGTTAATAAAGATGAAACATAAGCATAAAAGAAAAATGAAGAATTCAAACTGAGGACAAACAGCAAAGGTCGGCTCAAAAATAGGCAAAACCTGCAAGATGTGGTGTTAGAATGGTGAGACAGAGGAAAACCAGAGAGTGCAAGTACAGGCCTGATTGAGACCCTGATAAGCCCTGAGTGCCCCTGATGATACAAGCTTGTTTAACACGAAGAACAGAAGTGCAATTCATATGCCTGAATAAGCCAGCTAATCTTGTTAGGATATGCATTCATGTAAAATTAGTCTCTGCATCTCGGTCTGAAAGAAGCACTTAGACCTTTTTAATTTTTATAGCCTATGGCAATAAACGATTGTAATCATTTAACAATCAGACCCTTTGCAATTCAGATCTGTTCTTGAGGCTGCTGCAGTCCACACTTCCGACCTAACAATGGCCAAACTGAACTCATTTGTTTTGACTCCCTATGTGCTATGTTTCACATTATTGGAATACATTTCTCTGTTAAAGCCTCCTGACAGAGATCTAACACACATTGTGTCAGCTACAATTCTGTCCATCGTGTAAAAAAGCCTGATAAACTGTGATAAGCCTGCTGCCTGAAGTTGCAACACAATCACATAATTATTGACTACGTTCTTGTGACCTTTCTATTGCTAGTTCAGGGCCTTGTCTTATGATTATTCAATGATCCAGTTATAAAAGACTTCAGTACAAATTACACATTTTAAATAAAAACATTTATTCAAGAGCAGAGTGTGTCACAGTAACTTAAAATAAAATCTGGCTGGGGAATCTAAGTGTTTATTATCACAGAAGCAACGCTGCTGGGCTTTTCTGGATTATCTGGCCCATGAGATTTCAGCCATGGGATGGGAAAACAGTAAGTAGCTGAGTAAGCAAAATGTACCTTAAGCTTATAGAAACTTGAAAGTAACTGTAGGAAACAAACTAAAACCTTGCAAATTTTTATCAAACTAGGTTATACTTTGCATGCTTACAAGATATGAAGTAAATTATACTCACCATAAGAACAGAGGGTGTTTTCTAACAGGAATAAAACAAATTATAAATAGAATTTACAAATTATAAATAGAATTATTACTCCAACAGTTACAAGCGCTTTTCATCACGAAGATCAACCAAGGGCTGGAGCACCTCCCATACAAGGACAGGCTGAGAGAACTGGGGTTGTTCAGCCCAGAGAAGAGAAGACTCGTGGGAGACCTTAGAGCAGCCTCCCAGTACTGAAAGGGGCTCCAGGAAAGCTGGGGAGGGGCTCTGGATCAGGAAGTGTGGGGACAGGATGAGGGGGAATGTTTTTAAGCTGAAAGAGGGGAAATTTAGATTAAATAACAAGAAGAAATGTTTTCCTGTGAGGGTGGGGAGGCCCTGGTACAGGTTGCCCAGAGAAGTGGTGGCTGCTCCATCCCTGGAGGTGTTCAAGGACAGGCTGGATGGGGCTTTGAGCCCCCTCATCCAGTGGGAGGTGTCCCTGCCCATGGGAGGTAGAACTGGATGGACTTTAAGGTCCTTTCCATCCCAAACCATTCCATGATTCTAAAATTCCTTTGTATACTCACTTTAGATAATAAGATATATATAATTAGGATATGCATGTTAACAGTGCTATTAATGAAAGGAGTAGGTTAATACCATGTGAATTCCCACTAATGTTTCAAACGGATAATGTTTCTTATCTGAAATAAAATGTCCTCATTATGGAACAAAAAGAGGGTCTGGTGGGTGTCTCTAGACATTGGCTTAAATGGGAACCCAGGAAAATTTACCTCTGCAGATGAGAGGATTCCTCAGTGAATCAGTGAAAGAGGTCAATATTCAAACACAATAGAAAGATATGAATTGTTCATTGAACATCTAAACCTCCTTCATCTGCTCCCACTGCACTGAACTATTCTGCTTTATCATCTACTCCACTTGTGAACGCAGATAGGAAGCATCTTTGTCAACCTGTGCCAATACTTCTCACCTATTACCTTAAAGATATGGTCAAAGAGAAGTAAGACACACTTAATCTCCCTTATATCCAAATGACCCACCACAGCTACATTTTCCATTTGCAACAGTTCCATTTGGTGGTTGTCTTCCATCTGCTCTTGAACTTTTGACTCTTTTCCACTGTTTGCTGAGGAAAATTTTAACAAATGTAAAATTGCTGCAGTGAGAGAGGAAGCGAGAATAAAACTGAGGCTCCAAACATTTAGGCAAATCTGACTGCATGGCAAATGGATGTATGATCAATAACAGAGAGAGAAACACATTATACAAACACATTGAGAAATATTCCAGATGTCAGCAACACTAAGCCTCAGACGTCAGATAACAAATGCAAGCCTATGCTCCTGCTTCCACGTTCAGCTCTGCTGTGGGCTGAAGGTTGTTACTATTCTCTGTTAAGCTTTTTCTATGGTATTTTGCTAGTGACACAGGAAGTTAGCTAAGTTAAAATTAGATGTTTCTTCACAAGTATTTATTCCTGAAGGTAAAATTGGGTTGAATGTGGCATAATTTTATATTTACATACTTCACATTACAAAAAAACCATATTATTTATAAGGCTTGTACTTCATCTTTCGAATTTCTTCTTGTGTAGGTTATAATTTGTTTTAGCTAGAAAGGAAAATGAATCTATAAAATCAACCTTACAATGTTTTATAGAGGCAGAATTCAATAGACCATATAGTCAAAGTTTCACAGAAAGGGCAAAGTTGTTAAATCAGATGACTATTTAAAAGGGACAGATGAAATTAATGAAAAGGACTGTACAGTATTTTGATAACAGAGCCTGTTGAATTTGCATAGCAATTTAAACACTTCCAAAATACATTATGCCAGTTTACTCAGCAGTTTGATTCAAGTCCAGATTCCTTCTGATCTTTCAAAGAAATAAGGGATATCCCAGATGAATATGCAAGAGGATGTCCTAGAACCTTGATGTATGCAAGGAAATCACAGAAGCAAGTTAAACTACCTGTGATGGCTTTGATGCTGACAATGCCTTTCAGCAAGAGACTATTGAGACCACCAAGAAAATGCAGGCTAAGACCAATTCATGGCATTTGAAGGCCCAAAGTTAACTGGATTATGTCTCTATTATGATGAGATGAAATTCTTAGCATGCATTTCCATTAAAAAACATATTAAGAATTTTTGTTTATACTAGTGAAAAGTGCCTCAGTTGAACCACAGAAGATTCTATCCCATTCCAACTCCTCTCTATGTGCTGTGAGTGAAAAGCCTATAAACACATAAGTCATCACCATGCATGATGTGAGCTGGACTTTGAAAATCTCTGAACAAGGTCTGCTTTTCCACTTTCAGGAACACTTAGTCTACCAAAAGCTACAGAATCCTCTGTGATTAATATCCTGCTGCTTAGACAGAACAAAACGCATAACATAAATTACATCAAAGCAGAACCAATGAAGCTCTGATTCCACTCGATTTGTGAGATTTGCCCCTAACTCTTCACCTTCCTTCACTCATAAGGATGTCATAAGGGTTCTCTTTGTGCACAGGGAACGGGTTTTGCATTTATGCACAGAGTGGTTTGTTGGTTACTGACAAACACAACACGTGCACGTATGCTGGTGCCTCCCTCAATGTGAGAACTAAGATGTACCTCCGTCCTCTAGCCGTTCATTGATTCTCCTGACATTTACTGAAATAAACTCTTTGTGATATCTCCTTTTTTTTTGTCCAATAAGCATGACATTAACATGGATTACAAACTTTGGGAGGATACAGAGGAGAAAGAAAGATTACATAACCACTGTGTTCTTAAGCAAAACTGGTTCTCTGAAGTCATACATGAGACAATATTTTGAAGTATTCATAGTTCCTCTCACAGTTCAGCAGCAATATTCCAGAACTGGTCATTCAGAGTGACAGGAAACCCCAGGAAGTTTGAGACTGGCACCAACAGCCTGCATAATGATACCAGCTCACATCTGCTGGACATCAAAGGTCTGAACTGACAGACCCTGACCCCTACCACCGCTGTGATGCTGGAAGCTACAAGACAGCTGGAACAGACAACTGGCATAGAAAAGCCTCTCAGTACAAATCAGGTGTTTTCTAAAAAACCCACACTTTTTGGCTGTAATTATATTTGCATAAATATATAATAAATATATATTTGGCTGCTTGTATCCCTGCTACATGCACATACTACAACAGCTCTACGGAAATCACAGAATAGAAACCCTTAATGTATTGCCAAATACATTTGATATTAGCATTTGTTATTTAACACGTGAAGAACATTCATCCAACAATTTGTGTTCTAATCTCACTGGCATTTGTTTCTCAAAAGGGACAGAATTTCCAGATTTTGCTCTAACCATAAGAAACACTACTAACCTAGACTTTCTGCCACCAGCATTCTTCTGCCTGTCTGGATTTATCAAAGAACGCAAGCTGGTAGCAATATTCCACATATGTTCACTTTGTATAATCCTCAAAAAACAAAGGAGCTCAGATCTGCAAACACAGTGAATGTAATTCTTGCATAGACTATATGCAGTATTTCCTCTTCGTGGGTAACAGCAGGAAACACTAGCTTTGCTTCCAGAATTCTGATGATCGTCAGTGAAATCTTACACTTTTTGTATATTTTAAGCATGGTTTTGATCATCACAACTATAGAAGATAGAAAAGCAATAATCTCAGCATAAGATACACAGATTTACAGTGATATATTAATCCTCAGTTTTTCTCAGCCAGAGACAATAGAATTATATAGAGATAAGCTGACATGCTGTGTATCTAAAATCTCTATACTGTGTATCTATTGCTAAAACCAAGAGGTACTACGACTTGTCCCGTCTCAATAAATGAAAGACAACTATTTACGTTTATGACATTACTAATTAAAAATAAACAAATTGCAGAATCATTCTGGTGCCATTAAGATTACCTGAATGCTTTGGTCACTAAGACAACAATGGCAGCACACAGACAGCCACATTAGCATATGCCAGTTGGGGAGGGACACGGGAAAGGTGAGAGTGCACCTGTGTGAGCGGGAAAGATCTGGCAAGGCACCCTGGCTGCGAGTGAACATCACCTGATTCCTGGGAAGTATAACTGTGTAGGATTGTTTTACCTAACACTGTGGGGGGAAAAAATGGTTGCTGCCTTTTTAAGAATTCAAACAATATATAAAATGTAGCTGTCACCCTCCATGAGGAGAGCAAAAGCAGGTATTTAGCTACGAGCAAACAGAATTTATCAGTAAGGTTTCAAATAAAATGCATTGGGAAAATTTCCCCTTTGTGTAATATATGGAATGTGAATCATGAGTTGGGGGGGGGGGGGTAGGGGTGGAATCTAAGCAACATCACTGAAAAAAACAACCATTTCATCCTAACAGATGGCCAGGTGGCAATATAATGCTTTGTTAACTTCGTAGCAGGGGCACAAAACGTTTTTTGCCTTTCTAATCACCTGAAAAAAACAACCCTTCCCCACAAACCCCAAATCTATGAGCTATTTGTACATCAGTGCTCATCTGCTGGGTAGGACTATTGTTATTCACACACCTCTTATTAAGGCACATTTTATGAAACTTGGATGATGACATTTCATTCTGCTACAACAAAGGTATGAAGAGTATGATAACAGTTATTGTCCTGCCTAACAATGAATAATGTGATCGTCCTCAATGATGTCAGTGTTCTCTTTTTATAGTGTTGTTATCTAAAGTGTGTCTGATACGGATAGGAAAGGTGATGAGGACATCAGTTCAGATAATGGGCAGAATCCATCTCTCACTGAAGTCACCAGGACCTCATAAACTGATTTTAATTAATTTTGGATGAAAAATATTCTACATAATTCTCTGCATTACAAAAAACTCAAACAAATTTGGCACAGTTGTGGGCAATTGATAAGAAAAAACGAATAAAGGGACATGAACACTATTTGCAAAGATAATTCATTGGGAACTGTGGCTAAATATCTCTGCTGCCTTTGATACACTCCATTTTAAGGGTAAACAAGTCTTTAGTTTTCAGCAATGTCAAACTTTGAACGTTTAAAGACTGTGCATCCAAACCTATTCATTTTTAAGAGACACAATCCAAAATATTATCTGACAATGATTAAGTCTATTTCCCTGTACTAAAAGAAAAACGTCAATTAGTACTAAATATAAAATGTTATGTACCTCAAAATATGTGGAGGTTGTGAAATATGTGACAAATACACATTGATTTAATTCTAAAGGTTTAAAATCAGAACAAACACATGCCAAAAGTGATACAGAACAGCGCAAAATATTGCTGCAGGTTTTAAAATGCCTGCTGCACTGCTTTCATTTGCACTCTTTTAAAAACTGCCATGCTATGAAAAAAAAAAAAAATCACAAAAAGAGATCCCAAAGGTAGAAACATTCTGAACCTCTGCATTTCCAGGTAAAACTTTCCAAAGATACCAAAAAAATCCCAGCAGCTTCAAGCAAGACCAGTGACCACTGCTAATTGTTTTCTTTGTGTAACCAATAATAAAATTCAACACAAAGACTGGGAACCAAGCCAACTACATAAAATATATGGAGTATGTATGGCTATAGCTGTAAAATTAAATAATTTAGCTATGAAGACTTGTCAGATTTTTTTTAGTTATACTGATGAATAAAATTATTCTACAGTGGCAGCATTTGCCACAGAACTTACTCTCCTGACATAAAGTTGTGTTTCAGACCCTAACTCCCACAATTCATTTAAAAAAGATAAGAAAACACAAAAGAGATGAAAAAAAATATGAAAGGAGAGCTGACTCTCTCCCAAGTTATTGAACATTTATTGGATACAGTATACAGTGAAATGGAATCAAACTTCATACTAGATTCAGAATAAGGCCTAGTTCTGTATATTAATACCCTCTTCCAAGAAAAACAAATGAGCATAAGAACCAAAGAAAGTTCTAAGAGTAAGGGAGCAAAGAGTGAACACTACAATTCTCCATTTACCCTGTCATCTAACATAGATGAATATCACCAGGAGCAAAACTCAGTAGTTTCTACCACGGACACACAAGCTGAAAGTTGTATCAGTATTTATTGGTATTTTTGCAGCCCCTTTGTCCAGTGTTTTTGTGATATCTTTTTTTTGGGGTGTGAAGGGCTTACTTTGTGGGGGTTTTTTTGCTTCTTTTTAACATATGGAATATCCATACAGGTATTTACAGACAGAGATACAAGGGTAAGCATCTGTGCTGAGAAACTCGCATGACATATTACTCTGTTTATGCTCTTTCTATAATACAGGGTAATTCCTATGCTATGATTTTAGGAATCTAAATCAAGTTTCAGGCCTCTGTGGAAAGTCATGCTACTCCAGAGGGCAATGCAAGCTTCCTGGCAGCCCCAGCTGGCCCTTTACTTTTGAAAATGCATATTTTTTATTTGTAGGACAGGCACTGAGACACCACAATGGCAAATATATTTATACATTCAAATGGCTTAAGCCAACGAAGCAAATAAGTGTAGGAAACATATGTAGGTAATGACTTATAAATTCATCCCTAACATCAAACAAAATGACGGGATGAGAGCTTTCTACATTTTCTCCTTCACCTGTACTTCTCCAGGAAATGCATTGACTTGAAATAAACAATCTGAACTTGCTAGCTGTGTCTGGAATTCATGGTAATAGATTGCAGCTTGGATTTTTTTTCTTATTTAAGCCATGTATTACAGTTTGTTTTTTCAATTTCTGCATTGCTTCACATTCTGCTGTATATGTACCACTAATGAGGAGACAACTTTTTAAATTAAAAGCATTAATAAAATGCTGCTTGTAGATATTTTTAAATTAAAAAAATGTCAAATGTAAATAACCATCTGGGGATCCAAATAGTTATTTCAGAAAGCTTCCAGCAAATATTTCTGGAGATTAAAGGTATATTCCTTTACTGATGCACTGAAAGATACTTTTTGATGTCTGTGCTGTATTGATATCTGAGATTTTTTTTGATACTATATGCTTTTAATTCATTCATACTCCTGCTATAAATAACACAATGGATATTATTCTCCAGCTCTCCTCCTATTGGAACTCATTTGTATTTCCTTTTATGCCTTTTATGTTTAGTGGATGCTAAACCATGGCTTTGCCCAACTGCTTTGTGTAAATGAAACTCAGAAATAACATTCATTGTGGGCATACTCAACCCTTAGGTTGATCACTGATGCTTCAAGTGTTCATGCACAAATTTAGAGATGTTAAGGGTCCTCAGTTTCCCATTTTCCTTCCTGCGTTGGCCCTGGGTATTGAAGCAAGTGCTCTCCTGGCATGAGACAATAATATTATGGTGCTGCATCCTCTCCTCTTTGTTACAGCAAGTTGCACTGTCCCTTCTGTCCTCTTAAACCTTTTGCATGGTGATTTTGACAGTCAAGAGGCAGTTTAATCTTTAATGATTACTATGTACCAGCAATGCATTCAGGCAAAAGCATTGCTTTCTCTAAAGAGTCATCAATCTGGGGAAATCATTTTGACAATCAAGTTCAAGTATAACAGCCAAAAGGCAGAGGCCTAACCTTTTAGAAGTGGCAATTTTAACAAAAACACAACACAGCTGAGATGTATTTCATAAGAGCATATTCAAGCACAAGCAAAACAGAAAAGACAACCAAAAGAGAGGAGAAACTGATGTATGTGATGTGAGAGGGAATGAGAATAGGGGAAAAAAAATCAAAGATAACAGCTACGCAATCAAAATCAGGAGGATAAGGGAGAAAGATACAAGAAGAATTAATATGCTTATTACAACCTCTTGCCATAATTTCTGACAGAGACTATTATAAGAAAATTAATATAACTGCACAAGTGCATTCAGTTGGAGAGGCTTCTCGAGAAAAATCTTTGCCACAGATAATTTTTTTCTTCTGGAAACTCTCTGAACACATGGTAGATAGAATGTGCACTTGTATATTTGTATAACAAAATACAATGTATAACTGAATTACAGCTAAACATGAAAGAAGTGTTGTTACAGCACGATGATGGGGCCATCGATGGACCCTAATTCCCCCTCCTATCTCTGCCCCACCAGGCTCAGCCCCTGCAGGATTGTGCCAGGGGAGTGAGGGCTCTGCCTGTGTTGGGGTCACCTCCACTCCCCTTCCCTTAGGGGTGTTTGTGGCTCCCAGACAGTGAGTCAGTAGCCAGCTGCTCCTAGTTTGACTGTGCCAGTTTGCTGTTTTCAAAAACACTCCTCATCCCAGCCTTCAGATATGCCCAAACATGCCTTTGTTTCCAATGAAACAATAAACACTGAGCAGGTAGTGCTGGAAAAATGTACAGGTGTAGATGTTACCAACACAGCATAATAAATGTCTCCAGGTACCTTTAACCTTTTCCTTTTAACATCTAACATTATGCACAGAAACCTCAGAACACCTCTGCTCAGGCTGTTTTGACTTTCTAGGTGCCACTTCTGTTTCAGAAGAATTTGTACGTGCCAAAGCTTGCCGTGCTTTCCAGAAGCTGTGCAGTAAAGCACATCCCTTTATTCACACAAATGTAACACCATTAACTGTGTACATTTAAGCATGAACATTACTGCAACGACACAGCTTTTACTTCTGGGATAATGACATTTGATATCAATATCATGGAAAGAAAATAAGTGTGGAATTGTTTAAAAACTGCCTTTTAGTATGATTTTCTGTTTAGGAAAAGACTAAAACCAGACAGAACACCACTTTGTCAAGGATGAATTTGCATTTTATATAAAAGTGTAATCATAAACTCCCTAAGACACCAGGAAGATGTATTTTTTTCCTTATCTAACCAGTGGGTCCCAATGTCTATAGCTACAAAATCTCTTCAGAGACTCGTGCTAAGTATGCAGGCCTCACACACATAGAACAATGACCTGCTGCAAGACATGATTGTGCTTGAACTTGCACAAGCTGCTACTTCATTGTTATCACAGGCACCAGCCATTCAACACCAAAGGCACCTTCACTTAGGATTCAACAAACATTTATCTTGAAGAAGAAACTCTATTAATGAGACATGTTAAATAAGATCAACAGCCAAAATGGGAATTAAAGTCTTTGGAAATTCAGAACTTTTTTTCATTACTATCAAAAGCACATAAGTACCACTTGACAAACCTTTATGTGAGTACGGAGGGGGCAGTGTCTATGTGTAAATTTTTTTGAGACAACATATTCTAAATTAATCAGACAATAAAAAAGCCTTACTTATCATTTGATTCACTACCTTTCATAAATAAGAAGTTTTACTTTCTTACCTTTTCCCTTTGTTCACTTAATTACTGGATTGTTTTAAGAACGTATGAAGATCAAAAGCTGATTTACGGTACTTTGAGGTGTGAAAATCAAAGACGACCATAAATAAAAGATGATAAAAAGTACAGGTTTTTGGACTCCAAAAATAATAAAAATAAAGTATTTTTAGAATATGCTTTTTCCATGCTTAAAATTAAATTAGTGTGTGGGAAAGGTGTGAACTACAAACTGTGTCAGATTCTTCAAAGCAATTGCACCAACGTGAGGTAAAGTATAGCTGAGGTAGGTACAGAGCAGCTATCATATGAAGTCCCTGTGCATGTTTTACCTTATTGTGGCACTTGTCTATTCAAAGTTTCCTCCAAGGCTAGAAGGTTCATATACAATATCATGATGGGGCATAACATCAACTAGATTAGAGCCAGTCAAATAATTTTAAAGGGCAAAGTTTCAACTCCACTAAATAAATAGGAAATCTGATAATTGCATCTATAGAATTTCCCTTCTAGCAATTTTATCTATCTAAAATTTTAGTCTGCCTTCTGGGACATGGAGAACAAGCTGTAAATGTAGGTGAAGTTATGCCTGCATATTCCTTATTTGCTCATTTGTGCCACATCATTACGGTAAGCTAGAGAAAGACATATACTTTCTGTTCAGGCTACCTCATCCCACAAGGCAGAACTTACTGGTAATAACTAAGTTTATCCAGAAGACTCTTTAACTATAGTTTGAAAATCTTATCATATCTGATTTCTTTACGACAATAATATGAGGGCACTGATGAGTAGGATAAAATTACCTCTTAATATGACATCAGGGGGAAATATTGCCCTCAATAAAATAGGGAAGAGTTTTCATACAGAAACAAATGCGTGAACCGAGTTAATAGTTTTCATACAAAAAGTTAAAAATGCAATTGGTTCCCTACAAATACCACTAACATATCTTTGATAGACTTCAGCTTCAAGTAGGTTCTTCAGCTGGTGGGTAGCAGTTCCGTAAATACTGCTTTTGAAATTAATTCCATCCCAAAGTGCTAACAGAGGGCTAAGTCCCATTGAAGTACTAAGTCTAGAAGAAGCCGAATTTCTGCTCAGAGAAACATTCTATAAACACGTTACTTTCCCACCTGGAGGACACTGAGCAAAATAGTTTGAAAGTGCTGCATGACAAATGGTTGCCTGAGGCCTCCTCTGTTATGGGGAGAAAGGCAAAGCCAGTATTTTCAGATAGATATATCCTGCAGCTCATGTTGGGGAGAATAAAACAAGGGCAGGCAGGAATTAAAAATATAAATACAAAACAGAAACAGACAATACCTCCCTTGCTCCCTTGCTCTTCATACACTATGAACATTGGATTGGATGTAGGAATGCTGCAGGACTAAGCAGTAAATGGGTACTTACAGAGCTTAAGAACTGGGATGCAATGAAAAAGTGAAGCCAACGCTCAAGTTGGTAGCAGAAACAGCGTGACAAATGCACTCCAGCCACCTACCCACTTAACCAAACCAGCAGCAGTTTGGCTCAGGTTCCAGAGGAGGTGAAGGTCTGTGCCATAGCTGGGCCAAGAACTCCACCAGGAAACCCATGAGCAGCACAGCGACACAATGAACACTGATAAGCTGTGGGTATAAGGAGCCTCACGCACTTCTCTCCTATTTAATGCAGTTTTATTACGAGTTAAACATTCTTATCCCATAACTATGACAGCCTAAATGAGCCTTCTTAGAGCCCTCCCTGCAAAACAGCGTGGCTGCATGGCGATGATCTCCCCTCATGTTTGGACACCTCTCGAGGGGACTCCTTGAAGCAATGAGGTCTTCTATGAACAGTGGATCACTGATGAGCCCCATTTCAACCCTCCCAGGATGGCAGCTCGACTGCACGCCAGGCAACTCTTCCCCATAGCAGGGATTAGTTGTTTGGCTTGAATAAATAACATTTTAAATAGAACTGATAATTTATAGTTACAATATTGTGTGATTTCATACGCTGTTTGCTTAGCTTAGCAGCAGTAGCCAGACTTGCTGAAGCACTAGGCCTCGAGCTATGAGTTTGCCAATGTGTACAACCTGCTTAGTCAAAAGAGGCCTTTCAGAGTCAACAAAAACCGGAAGATACAGAGGCTTCAAGGATACAAAACATGAACGACTGCAACTAAGATAATATAACAACCCATCTGAAAGACAGTGAAGGTACCTAATGAGGAACAATAAGACCTCAGACCCAAATAATCCTACTGGACCAAACCATCTCTTGAGGGCAATAGACTGTAAGGGTATAATTACCCAGGGATTTCTTTCTTTGTTTCAGCCTCTCTCTGGAGCTGACCACGCAGATGTACTGCTCTATTAAATGATTTATTTTATGAAACTTTGCTTGGCAAAGCCTCGCAGTCAAACCCTGTAGTGAACTGACACCTGATGGAGTTGGTAAGAAGCCCAGATGGAAGGTGAGTGAAATGGTAAAGCACAACAAAACTTTCAAATCCTGGCTAAGTGATACAGAGATATTGGGTGTGTGCAAAACCCCCTTTAGCTATAAACAGATATAAACCTCACCTTCTGTATCTCTTAGTCATAAACTGTTGACCATGTCTGGGACTAGGACGGGATCCAGCTGCACCTGAAAGCCAAGGGGGTCCATTCCAAAACTCTTGACCTGACAGAAGGGTCTCCCTTACCTTTCTGCAACCCCAGTCCCTGTGTAAACCACTTCACATTGATTATAATCTGATCCTCCCCCTGTATGTTTCCTCCATGTAGAAAGTAAAAGCACGATCTTGCCATCAAAGTCCATTAAGTTTCACTTTTATCTAAATACAGATTTTATCAAAAAAAACCCTCATTCATGACAAAAAGCTTCCCATATAACGTTTGGGAAGGATCCTTCAAAGACAGTGGAAACTTTTCAAAATTATGATAGCAGACTAACCTCATTGAGATGCCAGCAAAACAGAGGGATATAAAATGTTCTTCATATGTGTTAGTTTTTAATGAGAATTTTATGAGTTGACGGTGAATTTTTGACTGTGTCAGCTATTAGAAAAACATATTTATTCCTGGGATGCTAAACTACATTTCCTTATATCCTATTTTGCTAGTAATCCAGCTAAATCACATCATTTCTTTATGTTAGAAATATATGCTTATTTGCCTCTCCCACCAAAACTGTTTAATCTAAATGAAGCTGCCTACCTTCCACTAAAAGAGAGACTTTCAAGCCTGAAGATAAATATATGTCAAAAACATGTTTGGTAACAGCTTCTATGGCATCAAATTACTTCTCATTAATAACAGCCTTGTAAGTAGACATAAAAAAGGAAAAATAAAAAAAAATTGTAGGTGTTTTATTAATTTGCTATAAGTTATTTGCTAAAAAATTATAATTTAGCTCTTGTGTCACACCATGCTTCATCCAAATTTTTCACCCAAAATGACCTTTTAGACATGGAAAATACTCAAGTACATTCAAATACTGATGATGTCCCAAATAGTATATTTCAAAAGCACAAACGTCCTAAATTAACACTATATTCATCTCAATTAGAATTTGCATTTCAAAGCATTTTTCCTCAAATTGTATGATTTTATGTAATTTCTATGAATGATTCAAGATAAAAGGAAAGCCAAAGGTTATATGTAAATTACTACTTATATAAAAGAAGAAAGGATGCTTAAATTATGTTAGTTTCATGTTAGCAAACAACAAGGCATTCTGGAAGTAGTGGAAGTATAATTTATTGTCCATCTGCAGGACAGATAAATCATCTGTTATAGGAAATGGGAAAGCAAGAAGAAGGGCTCATAAAGATGCAGTATTCTACATTTTATAAGAATTTTGTACTTGTCCTAAACAGTGCTATTGTAAAAAAAATGTGTACGTGTATTTAAAAAGATCAGTGAAATCAATTCAGTTAAAAGAGAAACAAAATAACTGCAAAAAAATACGTACTAATACTAGCAAGAATAAAAACCAAAAATTGTTCAATTTCTTATCTGTGCATGGTTTTCAGTTTTAATCTCAAATAAGCTATCTTGCCTTACCTACCACTTTAAAACAGAAGGCAGTAGAATTGTACAATGTAAAGGATGCCAGAAACCAAAAAATAGTACAAGTAGTAGTTAAAATGGAAGAAAAAAGTCACAGGGTGGCTGAGTCAGTTAGATGGGCATCATGTATACAAATGTAAATGGTATGAAATGCAAGACTAGTTTTGACCCTAATATTATAGTATCTGAGATTTTGCAAGATTTAACCACGGTACACAACATCAGGAACATCAAAGGCTGCATTTATGCATACAAGATTTATAAAGGAGAAAGCTGCCACTTAAAACCCTTTTCAATGGAAAATGACTGACCTTCTGAATAATTACTTGCCTTTATTATCATTTGGGACACAGTTTTGCAACAAAAGTGTAAATACCAAGTTCATTTAGACTTCAAAATACTTTAAAAAAACATACTACAAAAACCAGTACGTGGACTAGAGATTATTTGATTTAAATGTAGACATAAATTGTGAAATCTACATATGTTGCTGCAATTTCACATCATCCAGCAATAGGCAGTCTAGGAGAAGCTGTGGATGCCCTGTCCCTGGAAGTGTTCAAGGTCAGATTGGACAGGGCTTTGAACAGTCTGATCAAGTGAAAAATGTCCATGTCTATGGTAGCAGCAAGGTTGGATCTTTAAAGGTCCCCTCCAACCTAAAACATTCTGTGATTCTACAATAAATAAATATCCCTTTACCTGATCAAGTGGGCTTTTTTAAACATAAGATCATATGGTTAAAAGAGACCTCAGGAGACTGTCAAGAGACCATCCACCCCACTGCAGAGACATATCTATGTCTTCTAATTTCTGTCCTAGATGTCCTTTAAATGCTTTTAATGACAGTCTCCAGAATCTCTAAGACAGTCTACTCAAGAACTACACAACCCTAGGCATTATTATTTATTATTTTTCGTTGTGTCACATGAACGTTCTTTGCTGCAATTCCCTACATCCAAGGCTGTTATCACATCTCTCCATGTTCCTCTTTGACATTACAGAACTACAGACAGCCATACTTTCCAATTATCTCTTCTGAACATTTCCAAATGTTCCATACACTTTTTGAGCTGGAGTGTCAAAACTGGACATGATGCTCCAGTTAAGGCCATACTTGGTAAATCACAAGAATTGGATGGCTTGGAGTTACTGCTTCTAACGATGCAAAAAAGTAATACATTCCTTCTTTGTAACTAGGCTGCTGTTGACTTACATTCAGGTGGTGAGCCTTTCTAAGCCATCAATCAGTTCTGAAGAACTGTGGCACACTCAGCTTTTCCCTCATGCTGTTCCAGTGAAGACGATTTCTACCAGGTGAAAAACTTGCATTCACCAGTGTGGCTATTCTCTCCAGTTTGTAAAGATTATTTTGAAATCCAATCCTGCCTGCAACACACTTGTGACGCAGCTTCTAGGATCTGCAAATTTAATAGATGCATTCTCTAATCACGTATCTTAAGTCGTTAATAAAAACACTGACAATTCCAAGAACTAACACAAATCTTTGAAGGTAACTTGTAGTTAATGCAGGCAAAATGTAGTTAATACCTCATTTTACTGATAATGAACATCTAAGTATGTTTTTTTGACTAGGTTTGCTCCTACTCTACAGCTGTGTATTCATGACAACTGTCCCATGCCTTACCGATTTAAGACTTTTTAAAACCTTTATAATGCCAAACGACAAACTTCAAATGCTTTCCTCTCCATTCAAAAGGGCTTTTTATCCTTCTTTGGAAGAGAACCATATTTTTTTTCAGGTGATTTGGTTCATGAAGAACATCTAGGCCTTTAATCTCTTCTTTTTTGTTGTAGGTGCTTACAAACAGCGTAGTTTTTGTTGAAGGATGTTTCTGGGGATTTACTGACCATAATTCTCTGCCTCCTCTTTCCTCCCTTTATACCAAAATGATTTATGGTCATTGTTTTCTACGAGCCTAGAGTACTCCGGATGTTCTAACTAGAGGTGAAACTTGGACATTTCATGCATGGCTGATTTAGTCATTAACAACATTAACAATGTGAACTTGCATTCCATGTGAATGGGGAAGAGGACAAGTTCAGGAATATTACTAATGGACACTATTAAGGTACTAAGTCAAAACATAGCATGAGACACATGCATTTTGTATTTTTGTAACATGCTGCCATTGTTCTGGAAATATTTTTCCCTTACTTTGTGAAGGCACAAAATATTATGGTAAGTAAAAGCAGTACAGAATCAGTATTGTACATCATTACCATACTCAGAAAGCTTAAAACTCTAAGAAATGGGTCATTGGTTTTAATTAAGCTGAAAATGAAATGCATATGAGATATTTCATACTCTCATAATGTATATTACCAAATATTGAAATATGTATTAAATATAAGACATTAAAATATCAGCCTGTATTTCACAACACGTTTGTATCTCTGATTAGCAGCAACGCACCCAGACAACAATTCAGAGAGTAATCCAGTGTCCATTTCCCACATGGACAGATGCCTAAATAAATTGCCTAGGGACAAACAGGGTTATTGAGGCTCCTCAAATAACAGCAACAGCAGCTTTAATGAAAGGTATATTAGGAAGACCTGTACAACAGATTTCCATTTTACAGAGGGGGAAACTGATGGCCTGGGCAGCGAACCAATTTCCACAAGGACATCTATAACACCAGTAAACAAATACCAGTCTTCCAAACCCAAAGTCATCCTGACCAGGAGACGCTATTCCCTGCTTTCCTCCTCCAGTAGTATTTCTGACCATGGCTGAACAAATATAAAAGACTAAGAAAGTACAGCTATTTAATATGGCTAAGTCTAATTAACAGGGAATTTCAAAATGTATGTAGAGCACAGAAAGCAAAAAAAAGCTCAAGCTGCAGGGTTCATTGTGGTTTCATTCTTTTTAGTTACCTGATTGCTAAAGCACTATAGAGTAATTTACTGGTATTACAATTTATCTGCCATGGTGCGCTCAATAAATTCCAACCAAAGTATCAAACAATATTCTATTTTCAAGAAATTCTTTGTGTATAAATTGAACAACATGGATAAAACTAATGGTCTGTTCAAATATTCGTATTCCCTACAGAATTTTTGCTGCTGTCCTAAAATAATATTAAATTAATTTTAATTAAATTTTGCATTTCAAAGCATTTTTCCACACTTACTGTGTTTTTATGCAACTTCTGTCAATACTTGAAGATAAAAGCAAAGCCAAAGGTTATATGTTAATTATTAATTATCTGTTGAAAATGAATGTAATGATTTTGGTTTATATCAGGTCAGAACTAACTCTCAACTATTGTTTGTGAACTATTGGAGCAATAAAAATTCTACTCCAGGAAGGATAAAAATTGCATCATTATACCTTTGATAAAGAATAACTGTACCTTTCTGTAGATTGTGTCATACCCCCATGCTTTCTTCCAAAGGGTTTTTTCCAGCCTAAGGTTCTACTGTTATTTTGTATTTGCAGGTTGTTCAAAAATAAGCACACTCATGCCAGTTTCGTCGCCACAGAATCATAGAATGGTTTGGGTTGGAAGGAACCTTAAAGATCATCCAGTCCCACCCCCTGCCATGAGCAGGGACACCTCCCACTGGATTAGTGGGCTCAAAGTCCCATCCAGCCTGGCCCTGAACACCTCCAGGGGTGGGGCAGCCACGACTTCTCTGGGCAACCTGGGCCAGGGCCTCCCCTCCCTCACAGGAAAACATTTCTTCCTAAAATCTCATCTCAATATCCCCTTTTCCAGCTGAAAACCATCCCCCCTCATCCTCTCCCTGCACTCCCATGAAACTACTAATTGCTCCCTTCTACACAGAAAAGAAGGGACAGTCTAGAAGATGCCCAGATGAACTGCAGAGCCACCATT
This sequence comes from Tapera naevia, assembly GCA_033556795.1. Taxonomy (NCBI): domain Eukaryota; kingdom Metazoa; phylum Chordata; class Aves; order Cuculiformes; family Neomorphidae; genus Tapera; species Tapera naevia. The sequence goes on from JAUMJJ010000156.1 coordinate 987,275, forward strand.
TGCCCAGAGGGATGACGCCAAGGAACGTCTGCATGTACAAACATCTATGGAAAGCAGAGAAGTTCCCTACAGAGCTTGTTGATAGCAACAATGCTGACATTCACGGCACTGAACAAGTTGTGCTGAGACAGTAAACCAGTTAATAGTGCAGGCATTGGAAAAGAAACAGTTGGTGAAGTTAACTTATTTCCAATTGCATTGATCATTGTAATCTCTTTGCATTGAAAATTTTTAAAGGTCTGACCTTTATAAGGAGTCATCCACATATCAGAAAGCTCAACGTCTTATTTTTTTGTAAACAAAGAATAATTGTGTGTACTATCAACACTAACTGTAAGAGAGAAAAAGGTCACTATGGTTATTTTAGAAGACACGCATTATCCATGCTGGGTAAAATGGAATGCAAACACTTTGGAACAGAATCAGGCAGAAAATCCCTCTGCTACCCAATTACACACATACAAAAATGTCCCAAAAAACCCAGCTCTGAAAAATAAGAATTTTATATATTTGCAAGAAGAAGTTGGATGTTTGTTGAAGCAGATGTATTTGGAAAAGAACTCCAGTGATGTTGACAGCAGCACTCTACAGATGAGAAGTGAAAGGTCCATAAATTGCAAGCAATCAAAATTATTGTTACCATGACTTAATATAATTTTTAGAAGACATGATTAACATTCAGCTGTAAATAAACAGAACATCAGGTGGAAAGGAGGAGAAGAACAATGCAGAGGAACTATATACGTCTTCTAAAGTTGGACTTTGAGATGCTTCCCTGCTCTTTGGAGAAAGGACAATTCTGACATAGTTTCCTTTATGCTTCCCCTGTAACTCACCTGGACTAAAGTTTTCCACCCAGTGCCACTAAATTTGCTCCCAACCCTGAAAAAAAGCTGTGGAAGAACCAAAGCGGAGTATTTGCATTTCCTTCAAAGAGCTCTTAGTTCAAACCCTCAACCTTTTCACATTCTTTTCATAGCAGTTTTTCCAAGCTTCAAAGTATGTTTTTGTTTGCACTTAAATCCACTCACTTCTTACAGAGCTTTGGGGAATGGGAGGTTGGTTTGTTGTAGGGGACAAAAAATTGACACTATACTGCAAAACCAGAGGAAATACAAATGTAACAAAGAGTCTTACAACTTTGGTCCAACATTCAACACCTGCTCTTTTGTTTCTGTTAAGAGACAAAAACAAATCATCTATTTGGTGCAATCCTCTTTATTTACAAAGAACATATTCACCAATCTCATTCCTTTTTAACATTGTGAAAACCAATCCAAGTGACTTTTCTTCTCAGAAATTCAAAAGAAGTTATCTGGCTTCCTCCCAGGGCCCCACTAAGGACTGCCTTTCTCACTGTCTCTGCTTTTTGCTGACAGGTAGTTTGCTAAAAATTCTCCTAATGCTCTTATGTTTACAAGCAGTCCCATGGAAACCTCTCAAATCATAAAGCTGAAAGGCTCCTGAGGCTCTGCCAAGTAGCCAGTTGCCTCAGGCAGTCTTTTTCATTTTGGCCAGTTCTCTCTTTCTCTCATATACTCTAATTTTACCTTACTGTTAGCTTGAAAGTTTAACCTAGTACACTTGTAAGATGTAACCACATCTGTGACAGACAGCAGGAATTAATACAGTCCATTATAACATTAGTATCATCTCCAGTAGTATTTTATACTAATATTTAGATAGCTGAACTTTGACAACAAATTCTACTGAACAAAATAACCAACCATGAATTTTTAATTGCTATTATCAGCACTAATACCTACATCCCAGCTTCATTCTATGCCTATACCCAGGAATGACATAAACCAAAATTAATTTGTTTTGATTATTGCCTTATGGGATTCTTCAGGCTAACTACACTATGCAAATGTAAGAAAGAACTTCAATTATCATGTTAAGTAAAGCAAACATTTTTCTTCTCCTGGTCATATGCTGATATAATTAAAATACCTACTTAGTTTATGTTTTCCCTCATTTATTTATTTGTTTCTAATAAAGAGAAGTAGCCCAAAATCTTCCCTCTAAAACCTATTGTAATCTGTCATTTTCTTAACCTTCTGAATTTTTCTGAAGAAATGGAATGATCTGTTAGCAAACTTTGATAAGTGTCTTGTGTTAGCTAAAAGTGGGTCTTTCATCTGCACATATGCACATGGATTTCCAGTGTCTTTTAGAAGTAATTGTTTAAAAAAACAAAACAAACATGTTTTCTTGTACTTACTTCAAAAATAAATGACTATAGGTACTAGCAGTAGTAAGAAATTTTCACAGGTCAGGTGTACATCCTTGAATAGCTGATTTTTCTGTTTATTCCTGATCCAAATTTGTGACCAGAGAAGGTAAACTCAAAAGCGAACTCTCTACTTCCAACTTACAGATTTTTTTCAGCATTAATTTAAAAAAAAAAAGTAAGTAAGAAAGAAAAAGATTATCCTGCTGACCGTCCTCTCAAAGGTAGGCCAATATAATAAAATTATAAGCCTATACGAGTTCTAAAGGACAACCTCAAGAGACAAGATAAAGTATACTATAACGTAATGTTCTTCCATTATTCTTTGGACAGGAAGACCTTAAGATGAAACTGATAAACGTGTGGAAGGGAAGGTCTGCAAAGGAAACCAGATTGCTGCTTCTTGCTTTACAACATATTCACATCGTGCTTCAAGGTTTCCATTGTTTACCTGTGGTGTTTTCAAAGGAATGTTTTCACGATGCAGAATTTTGCTTCTGTTTTGTCTCTGCCTCCCTCATGATTTTCTTAGTAAATTCCTCTGGTCTACCCTCTAACACTATTCCAAGAGTTCTCTGCCTCCACAGGCCATGTCACCCCCCTGAAGGACACAGAGCTTTAGAGATGTGTCAGGCCCAAATAAAACTTGGGTCAACTCTATGCAGTCGGGTCACGGTGAATTCCTACTGAAGGTGGCAATTCACAAACAGAATTGACTCAAGGTAGCCAGGATTACTGCCTGGGATAAACACCTCTGGCTATCAACAACTCAGATGGGCCTTCACTCTTATTCCCCTGCTTTTACGATAACTGTTCATGGAAGCTTCGTAAGACTGTATGATGTTTTGAGATACCTGCATTAGACCAACTTTGTTTAACTGACCCTCAAAATAAATCTTTCCAATAAAATATTAAGTCTATCACTGGTACCACTTAATACTTCCCTGCAGAGAGAATAAACATGATGTGAGCAGTGCTAATACAGGAATCCGGCAGATGCTTATTTTTATGAAGTGATAGTATTATAAATACAATCTCAATTCTACAGAATTAAAGCAAAAATTAACTCTTAGTATAGGAGATTTGACTCATTGGATTATGTACATCATTAATAACAAGGTGGTCCCCCAATGTATCAGAGCTTTTAGAAAATTCAGTGGGATGAGTTGTCATTTGGAGGTGCCTTTTATACCGACTGCAGAGGGAGTCCTGAGAAAAGACCTAGAGTTAATGAGCTAGAGATATCATTTGAAAGGTTCATTCAGAGAGGAATCTAAATTTTAGGTTGGAGAGAATGCAGAAAACGTCAGCCTAAAATAAATGCCCCAGTTATCCTAAGGAAAACTGGATCCACAGCTGAAATAATGTCTGAGCTCTACTGATTTCAGAAGAACTCATGCGATATAACAAGTTGAGCTTCTGGTCCTATGAATTCCTCCTTTGACTTCAGGAGGATTACTCATAGGCTATAGGGAAGGACATATAGATGCAGAAGATATTTGCTAAGCAACAGACAAAAAGCTACCAGAAAAGAAAAGAGATCTTTAAGGTTAACAACTGTTTTTAATCACAAAGCATATAATCCTGTAGACACCTACAAACATGAATAATTTTATGCATTGGGGTACTTTAATTCTATGTATTAATATTTCTTGCTTTCTTTACATCTATTATACTAATGGTGGTTCCTTGACCACGCTAAAACACATACCGAAGTATTCTTTTTGCTCCTTTGGATGTTTTTCAAGAATACATTGTGTTCTACATACATTAATATCCTTAAACTAAACATGTTGCATTCCATAAACAATATCACATACACCGAAAGTCATTCTTACCTCTTCTGAAAGGAATATTTTAAAAATGCAAATGTCATTACAATATAAAGTAAAAAAGCTGTAGTTTGAATTAACATATTGTCTACATTCATTAGTACTGTCAACATAACAGAACTTTCTTATTCTTATTAAGGTTACCATAGAAATAAGCCTAAAGCTCTTACATGAATTGCTGCTGTTATTAAGAAGTGGTCGCCTTCAGTTCCATTTGGGTGTTTTTAAGAATCTTCGAATATTCAAGAAACTAAAACTAGCTTGATATTAAAATTAAGGATAGAAAGGTGAGGGTTTTTTTTTTAAACAAACATAATATTATTTAATAAAATGAAGTAATACGTTGTAGGCGACACCCACACACTGTATAAAACAAGCATTCTCCATAATTCCATGTTTTTATGCTTGTATATGCTATTCTTTCAGACAGGCAAATGGTGCACAGCTGACTCTATAATGAAACACTATATATAAATATGAAAATTCCAATAAAGGAATGATATTAACCTTTAAAGTTAGGCAAGCACTTTACATATATAACACCATGTTTTCAAACATTCTTACATAAATGTGCAATCATGCATTACTTCCTTATTGCTTATAGTGTATTACTTATAGTGTACTGCTTATAGTGTATTACATGAGGAAATAAGATTCTAAGTCTTTCTAGTGTGTAATTATAATAATGTGCAAAAAAAAAGATTTTCATAAGAAAAGATGTAAAACTGCATTTTAACTGATTGACTCATCCAATACACACAAATGTGTATATTGTGTATATGTGCACCTACAGACTAGATATAAGGAAGACATTTTTTATGATGAAGTTGGTAAAAGACCAGCATAGGTTGCCTATAGAGGTGGTGGATGCCCCATCTTTGGAAATATTCAAGGTCAGGTTGGACAGGGCTCTGAGCAACCTGATCAAGTTGAAGAAGTCCCTGCTCACTGCAGGGGGTTGGACTGTCTCTTCCCACCTAAAGCATTCTATGATTATATATATCGACATATGACTCACTGACACACTCACTTATTTTGTCTTTGCCTTGGGATGGGAAGGAAGAATATTTCTGTATGTTCATCAGTGATTACAAGTTTTTAGAGTAGAGGTAACAATTGTTTAAAACATCTGACTGCATGGTTAGTACAAAGGGTATCTAAGTAGCAACTCCACCTCATGAAGAACAAATCCTTTGCTAAAATACCTCATGGTTCATAAACACATTTGCACGCGTTTGTTAGTGACCTCAGGGTAAAGTTGTCAGCAAAAAGAAAACTTAGGCACACTATTAATAACAAATCAATTGGATGCAAATTTTATCTGCAGTGTGGTGCCTTTTAATCAGTATTTCATGAGACAAAACCTTTGAGTCACTATGAATCTTTTTTTGAATAAAGAAGGAAAACAGAGTCAAACTGAAACTTCATGGATGGGTTCTAGGTGAATTCTGGGTATAAAATGCAAAAAGCCTAACAAATCTTTTGGGCTAAAATGACAGCTCTCAGGTTTTTCATCCGCTGAACTAACAAGTGAAATTTCATCGAGAAAGGTACCGGTAGAAAGATTTGTGAGGCTTCAGAGCAAAAAGAAGGATGAGAGATTAAAACCTAGAGAACACATCTGATCTTTTTACATCATGTAAGACTCTAAAAAATGCTTTGCTGCTCTACACTTTGCAATACTTACTAACTCCTTTAACTTACTAGGCAAACAAATGTATCTTGCCCTTTGCCTACTCCTACTTGAATCTCCATGCTTAACTGAAAACGTCATTCTGTACTGTAAGTAGGAATTTGAGGTCTGGTACCCATGAGAATGTTCCAAATTTCTTCTCGTTTGTTTCTCAAGAAAGATAGTGCCATAAGAATAATACTTTGGAAACCATCTCATCATATTCTGTGTTATTCCTTTCAAGCATCAAGCTCTCTCATGTGAGTAATATTTCACTACACGACTTCAGCCTGTCTTAAAAACCCTTTTTCAAATGTTGCAGATCCATGGGAGGGATGGATGGGGGAAGGCGTCAAGGGAAGCTAGGCAGGAGGTAGTTCATGTTCTACTGCTCAAAGTTTCATTGATCTTTTTGGAACTATGAAATAAAAGAATGATACATCCCATTTTCTTTCAATGCAAAAGGTGAATAACTTTGATGGTATAAGGTGAGAGAGAGTCTTTCTGCTGTTTCTCTCCCTTTCAGAAGGCAGGAAAGAAGAAAGAGGCTCAGCCAGGAGTTAAAATATAAATATGGATGTGCAAAATCCCTTAGATAAAGTATATCTTAAGAGGTAGCAATGTAAGAAGGAAAAACACGAGAACCAAAATTTTGTTAATGGAAAAAAGTAATTACAAAACCTTAAAAGACATGGCTTAAGGAAAAATTATTTCAATTGAAATCAAAAGACAAATAGACATTGGAAAAGTGAAGTTAAATTCAGTGTTCACAAACATCAGTTACAGTCTTTTGGAAGACACAATGGATTTATTTATTTATCCATCCATTCGACTATTTACTCCCATATATATAATATAGTTTCTGACACATATATATAAAGTAGAGCCTCAATTCAAATGAACTGCTCAGTAAGATTTGGTCAGTGCTCTGAGCGATAAAAAGCAAATATTTGTTAAATGAGCAATGAATTAGTAAAGAAACTGGAGAGAAAATTTCTAAATTCATGAGAAAATTGAGACATTTCCACTACACAACACAAGAAACTTGCTCTTGCTTTGTATTGGATTGAAGCCATGCCACATCCAGTTTGGAATCAATAATGACCCAATTTAGCCAAACATCAAAGTCAGAAGGCAAAAAAGCACAAAGTTCTGAATATTCAGCTTGCATAGAAGTCTATGAAAACTTTAAAAAATTATTTGCATACCTCAACAACCTCATAAAATTCAGCACTAAAAGATAACAAGAACTGGACTGTAAAGTTTCTCTTCCTCTAAGGGAAAGCTATTTATACTATTTATTTGTAAAATTTCATTCCAAAACCTTATAAAATATGCTACCTATAAAAACAAGTTCTCTGACCTAGATAAAAGGCAAATAGTACATGGAACATTATCAAAAACTTGTATTTGACATAAACTCCTACTGATGTGCAATAACAGATTGAAAATGAAGGAGATTTGCTTAAACATTTACTAGGGATAATGTTACCACGCTTTTTCACACCTCATTTAAAATAGGAATAGGTAGTCATGTAATTCTGAAATTAAACAAGGAACACTTCTGAATGAGAGACAACAAAATTCCTCTAGTTATATGCAAGGAGTTTTAATCCATTTGTCAAGTATTTCTATTTTGTTCTTCTGATGAAGCAGATTTATGTTTATCTTGTATCTAACACCCAGTTTTAAAGTGTTTATACAGTCTTAGAAATGCTTTTGATGACATTATGAAAATAAAACTTAAAACTAACTCCAAAAACTTTTTAGATTAGAATGTGTTCCTTATAGGATGATGTGTACAGACTACTTTAAAAATACTATTTATCAAATATCTAGGACAGTAACCGTGGGAAACAGACTTCCTAGATCTATAAAGTAGTATGTTCATATTTGTTACTAAACATGTCAATACAACAACCTTTTTAATATGAGAAATGAAATCAAAGAATTGCTACATTCCATCATAATACAAATTTCCACAGAACTATTAATGGGTAAAGTATTGAGACACATTCAAATGAAATATAAATAAGTTGAATAGAATACTACTTTAAGGTAACTTTCATCTGTATTTTGCAAGTAATAAAAAAAATATGAGCACTTGCCCTTAGAGGGATAAAATGCTTAACAATATTCATGTGAATAAAAAATACCTCAGTGAAATAACTATGATAATGTATATTTTTCCTTGTAGCACCAGTTCAAAGATAAACCTGGGTATAAGCATGCTATAATTTCAGTGAAGGAAAATTGTAAGTGGTAGTTACATAGAACTTTTAAAGAATATATGATTTTACTGCAGATCTACAGTAAAAAAAAAAAAGCTATTTAAACATTCAATTTGCCAGTATACTGAGAAATTAATTACTTCAAGAGACTTGGATTTTCAAAAAAAATCTAGCTTACAATACAACAAGGGCTTAGTATTTCCAAAATATATCATGATCAGAAGCTTCAAGGGGAAAAAGAAAAAATCAGTGTCTAAAACTTATGTCTTATTTATGAGAACAAAATGAAATAGTGCAACTATCAATATACATTATCTGAATCATATTATACACATGTAGCAGCATATGAAGCCTAAGTTTAATCTTAGATAAGTTTGATTCTTTTTTAAACACGTAAGAATAAATAATTGGGCTACATTTTCCAGCATGGCTACAATGATTTAGACAACAAAGTAAGGTGACTTTATGTATGAATAGTTACTGAAGAGCTTCAATTCTGTCATGGTTTTAATGACAGAACTACTGATATTAATAGAGATGAACCTTGCTTAGAATAAAATATTACGAACAAAAAATAGCAAAGAAGTATAAGCTCTTTGCAGAGAGGGTTGCAGAGAGGGTTGTCTCCTATTCTATGTCCCAATGACTGCTGATAACAACACAACCTAATTATAGCATCAAATAGCTTCCTAGAAAGTCTGAGATGCTCCACTATGACCCTCTGTCTACAGTAAATTCACCAATGTTTTTGCACTACTATTTTGAGATTATTGAGATGCATGAAACGTCATGTCCAGCCAGTCAAAATACCTGATTATCCCTCTGTATTTAGCATTGCTGAAGCCTCACCTGAAGTATTGTGTGCAGCTCTGTGCTCCACAGTTTAAAAAGGGCGTTAAGGTATTTCAATGTGTCCAGAGAAAGGCAAAAAAGCTGGTGAAAGGGCTGGAAGGCATTTCCCATGAGAAGTGGCCAAGGACTCTGGAGTTGTCTGGCTTGGAGAAAAGGAGGCTGAGGGGCGACTTCATTGCTCTCTGCAGCTTCCTGAGGAGGGGAAGTGGAGAGGGAGATGCTGATCTCTTCTCCCTGGGATCCAGTGATGGGACACGTGGGAATGGTTCAAAACTGTGCCAGGGTATGTTCAGACTTGACATCAGGAAGCAGTTATTTATAGAGAGAGGTCAAAAACTGAAAACCCCTTTCCAGAGAGGTGGCCGATGCCCTCATGCCTGTCTGTGTTCAAGAGAAATTTGGGCAATGCCTTTAACGACATGCTTTAACCTTTGGTCAGCCTTGAATTGGTCAGGCAGTTAGACTAGATGGTCATAGTAGGTCCCTTCCAACGGAAATAACTCTGTACTATTCTATTCTAAATATTCCATCATAAAGAAAATTGAGCTTTCTGAACCCTAGTGCTGCAATTTCTTCGATTTTTGACAGCAGGAAGAAAAATTCTCTTCTTGAGCATAAAAATCAAGGGTAAAAAAAGTTTAGATGGATATTTAAGTTATGTATACAGAAGAAGGTGGAAGAGTTATTGTTCATTAAAGCTCTCAATTTATTGTGAAAGATAAAATTACTACAATAAAGTTATTGATACCTCTCTCCGTCGAGAAGCCCAACAGGTTTGTTTGATTTTCCAAACGACAGCCGCTACCAGCAGTAAGGATAAGAAACAACTGCAATTACAAAAGAAAAATAATAATTGTAACATAATGGTCTGAAAAACCTTATAATTTTAGGGTATCAAAGGTAACAAGACTACATTTAAGTATGAAAAATCCCTCACAAAAATAGATGAAAGATAAACTCCACCAGGATGATAAACAACAGTCAACCATCCGAGTTCAAAGTCAAAAGAGAAAGCAACCTCTGTGGTTGTCTCCATAAAATGTTGTTACTGTCTCTGTTAGCATGGGACAAACCCCATTACAACCGCCCACACCCACAACAGTCTCAACAAATAAGCACTAAATGTTCCACATTTAACATATGGAAAAAGAGGGTGAACTACAGCAAAAAGTGACACCAATTTATACTTTTCTCACTTCTGTGAATTCTGAATAATTTCCTGGGATGCAAGAATGATAACTATGCAGGGAGTAAATTGCTTTGAGCAACCGGGTTTGCCCATGACAATAGTTCTGTTTTATCAAATTGAGTATTTATATGGTGAATTGCCCATGGGAAAACACTCTATAGAACGTTATCACGTGACAGTCCAAAAACACAATAGAAGAAAAAAAAATATCAAAATTAAAATTCTGCAGTTCACAATGGGAGCACACACCTTCTCTCTTGCTCCAATATTTTTGAATTTGCAACATTTAATCCATACAGAATTTTGGTAGAAAGACCACAGAACTCTCAGCCTCTTTTAGTGAATTTCTGGATACCAATAAAAGGCTTCTGAAGTTGACACTTAACATAAGCAGGACGAAGATCTGCTTTTTTAGACAGTTTTTTACAAAAGTATCTAGATTTCCTAGCTGCGTGAAGAGGTTTCAGTCAAGTTAGCACATCTGCTGTGTAGCGTTTGCAATTAATACAACCCTATAACTATTGAATTACACTAGTCATCTGTAAATTTTTTTGCTAAAAAGCTTCAAAATGTATTCTTTAATTAACGTGGGAAATACTGAGAATCCCCTTAAGTAGTGTAGTTAAAGGAGTACTGTGCATATATGCAAAATATAAATATCACCCATGTAATAATCCCTTTATCATGTTGTAAACAGATCTGAAATTATCATCTATAAAATACATCTCCAGAAGCAACAGCTCATGGCATTTAATATTTATCCATAGTACAGGGACTTAGAAACCTGTTTATAGCAACTGCAGTTTAATGTCAATATTGAGGTAGAGGAATGAAAGACCCCAATAATTCCTTGGTCTCCAAGCAACAGAATCAGCTGTACCACTGACTATTTGACAACAAAAAAATCACCATTTCTCTGAGTATGTTCAAAAGTCAATCTCCATAACACAAGCTTTCCTTGCTGGTTAAAGTAATACAAACTGATATGGCTTTCTATCTTATTCAGTTAAAACTTCACTACAAGCTTTCAAAACTCTTTTTCATCCATTTCGTCTTTGAACACCTTTGAGAAAGTGAGGCCAAGTTTGAAAGAGAAAAGTAGCAAATACATAAAGTGCTTTGGGCATAGCATGATGAATTAAAATTAACAGCTTGAGTTTTTACTTCAGAGACTTAATTCTGTCTATTTAGCTCCAAAAAGGCTGATTGTTCTGAACCTGAAAGAAAAAAAATGGTTAAAGGATTTATTTCTAGATGCAAAGTTTGACTTTCCTCTTAACAGCCAGCACTTCTGGCAGTTTTTTAGCACTCTTTGGGACTTAGGGTTTTTTATGGAAAGGAAGATATATGGTCCCCCTCTCTTTGTAGGGCCATTTTTAATAATCTGTTGAGTCTTTATTGGTTCTGGGCACAGATCCCTCAAAAAACAAAAGTCCTTGGAAATTTGATTGGTTCTGATCAATGGATCAGAAGAGTTCAGCATATCTAAGAGCCATTCCGGCAACAGAAAATTGTTGGAAGAGTCAACGATCAATAATAAAACAACGTGAGAGGGCAAGTGTTGGTTCAAGAACCTTAGGGAATTCAGAAGAGAAATCTCAAAGTTACACTTTAATGTATCTCAGTGTAAATCAACTTTCTACACGAGTCTTTGCTGAAAAGAATTAAGGCAGGAAGAACATTTCAATTGATGCTGCATCTTATTAGCACAGCTTTTCTTACTAGAAGAGTTTCTGTTAAAAGTTTTTTTATGACAAAATATCCAAGTAGCACAAAGAATGTTATGGCAGAAACTGATCATCAGAAAATGCTCACTATTTTATTTAATGCTTCACTCCAGCCAATGTACTGATTTCACTGTTTCAAATTTGACTTTGGCTGTTTCCCTTTCTCCAATCTCCTCTGCAAACAAGGAAAAGTTGACTATGAATTCATATTGATGTCTTCGGGAAAACCAGAACAAAAAAAAAAACCCCACTGACCACCTCTGCAGCAAGATCTTTTGAGCATTTTAAAACAATAAACAAATACTATTTCCCAGAAATGTTTTCCCTGCCATATACTGTACTGTCCAGGCAGTAACTGCAACAGATATGCAGAGGCAAAATCAGAGTACTAACATTTTGCTATAAATTAGCACTCTGGGCATGAAGTAAGGGTAAACATCTCACTACTATTCTCCTCTACAGTCCTTCCTGAAAAAAACAGGTTAAGGAAAATGACAGCAACTCTGTTTAAAATCACCAACTCAAACCTCCTGGAATTTGAAAACGATGAAAACACTCAAGAGAGCTGGATACAAGAAACTAAGAGAGCTTTGCACAGTGCAGCTGCTTATGACCAGGAACTGAATCACTTTCCTCAGAAAATCTGTCCTTCACATTTATTAATTTCTTGAACAACTCTCTTAAGGTTGTAGAAGAAAAAGAACTCAGAGTTCTGGCTGAAAACTTCAGATAAATTGTTTCTGTGCTCCAAAAGCCAATGGAGCTGGGTCATACATCAAAATTTCATGTCATCCTTTGAAACATCATTTAGTTTACATGTAAAGTCAAAATCAGAAAGGAGTGCTTCAAAGACACACCCATAAAATATCAAAAATCATTGGAAGTTACAGAGTTGACAATGTGAAATGTTTACTTAACACTTATGTATGATTTTTATTTTACAAGTAAGCATGAAATATTTGATTCAATATAAATAATCAGAAGGGGAAAATAAAATCAAGAAGAAAGACATGGAAAACAGATTTTGTCAAACTAACCTGGTTCCAGGCTGTGTTGAGATAATAGCCTTGGTTTATTTAGGGCCATAAAAATTAAAGCTGACTGCAAAGTGTCTCACAATATTGAGTGACTCGGCAATAAAAGAAGAGAATGAAATTCAGTGCCAATGAACTGAAGGCAATGTGCACAAGGCAAAAAAAAAAAACCTCTCTAGCTACAAATACACAATGATAGGTTCTAAATTAGCAATTACCACTCAAGAAAATGGTCTTGAATTCATTGCAGATAGTTCTTTGAAGGTATCAACTGAATGTTTAGTGGCAGTCAAAACAGCGAATAGGATGTTAGGAGAGATTAGAAAAGGAATATAGAACAAAACAGAAAGCGTTGGGATGCCAGTGCATAAATCTGTAGTATGTCTGTCTCTTGAATCACCCATCACCTCATCTCAAAAACACCAAATTAAAAGGCATAAAAGGAGTACAGTCAACTTGGCTAGGGGAATATTTCTGTTTTGAAACAATAGAGAGTTGAAATGATGCACGATAAAGTCATTAACATCATAGGGAAACAGCATAAGAGCAGGACAAGTAGAATATCTCCACTCTCCCAGCACACTTCTTAGCTCCTTCATAAGACAGAGATATAAGTGAAGAAAGCACAATCACAAACAGCACAGCAAAACAGAGATCAGTGCAGTGCGAAATAAATGCAGTAAAAATTGGCCAGCTGAAAGCTAAAAAATAAATTGTCAGAAGGGTATCAACATCATAAAAGGAAATTTCTAGATGGGTTTGCAAGGACCCAGGAGCATCAGATCCAGTCATTTTTGATGAGACTTATATATAATAGCTGAGAGGTTTACATATGACGGAAAGACTAAAAAAAATGGTTAATGGTAAGGAGGATAAAGAAATCATACTCTGCTCGAAATCTGGGCAATTGTAGCCATTTCAGCAACTTGTGGGTTTGTTTTTTTTTTTGTTTTGGTTGAGTTTAGTTGGTTGGTTGGTTTGTTTCTTTTAAACACTGGTAAGTTGTATTTATGAGGATAAGGAATCTAGGCCTCTTTTACAAAGCAAAGGATATGTATTCATCCCGGAATGCAGGAGCTCCCAGAATAATTTAGAGATCAGTGTGAAATGCTGCTGGGATGCTGAAACAAAAAGGGTTAAAACAACTATAAATACTCAGGCGTGCAGTAGTAAGGAGCACTTGGAAGTATTGCCAAAACAGATACTACCAGGTTTGCTCTTGACATTCTGGTATTTGCATTTTTTTTTTAAATAGGTTGGAAACATGGAGAAAGTGAAGAATCACAAAAAATATTCAAAGGTTGAAGAAAATATTTTACTCAGAGTGATTTAACAAGCTCAATCACTTCACTTTTCAAAAAGATCAAGTGGTGACTTTGCTTACAGTGTGTATGAGTTTCCATGGGGAGAAAATACCAAGGCTTTAATTCATCTAGCACAGAAATCCATGGTAGGAAACAATGGCTGGAAGCAGGCACATTTGAATTAAACTCAGACATTGTTATTATTTCTTTTCTGTCTCATAAAATAATATTCCATATACTGAAAAAAAAAAATGCAATAACCAGACAATCTAAGACACAGAAAATTGATGCATGGTAAAAACGGAGTACAAAAATCCAACACAGAGTTGTCTACATGGTCACAGATTTGGTAACCATTTCCCATGCACTATTTGAAACTCTGAATGACATCCAAACAAAGAGATACATGCAAATCTTCCCAATAGGACAATTATCATGCTAAGATACACTTAAAACCACAGCAGCCCAAGCATTATCAGTATTTTGCAGTCTAGAACAAAGAAATGATCTGCCAGAAGATAATGACGTAGCTTTGCACAGTTGCCCCTTCAAACTGCGTGGAATAAGATAGGAGGAAACACTAAAAAAGCACACTTGAAAACAATTCATTACCAGTGCTGTGTATTACAGGCTGATTGGAAGTTATCATTTTAGCATTAAGCAGGAGACAATAAACAATTGGGGAATGGATGAAATGAAGAGGAAGAAGCCTTGAACATAAGTAGTTTATGACTAATGCAGCAGAGGACAGTGGTCAAGGAAGGGCTGTAAGAGAACAACAGGGTCTAACAGTAAGGTCAAGGCTAGACAAATAAACTTCACAGAAGGGCTCTAGATAGGATTAAAAGAGAAATGCTGATTTAATAGAACACAGAAAAAGAAAACTGACAGAAATAATTACAGTCTGTATAGAGATTTTTGCCAAGTACACACAAAATTTTTAACTTGCAGAGGTCATATTTAGACATATTCAGTGAAGTTCATGGACCTGGTTGAGGAGAGGGCGGTGTTTTTCATAACTTGGAAATAATTTTCTGCATATGTGTTTCGAAAGCAGACTGAAAACCATAAAAGGAATTAGTGGATGTGTTGCTGCTTTGTATATGCAAATTAGATCATCTTTAAAGAAACCCAAATCATAAGGATAAATACAGTGGGAAATCTGTAAAATGCAATGGTCAGTGTGGTATGACTAGATGAATAGTGACATATTTGTGCCTTAAGCTCTATGAATGCATTATAAACACTATAGAATTCCTTTTTTTTTCCCATTACATATTGCATCAAATGAGTAATTGTGTTAAAGAGAAATAATTCATTTATTTTTGCAGTGATGTAAAAGGAACTATTTAATACATTAAGCCTAAATATTTTAAGGACCAATATTGTAAACCGGAGGTAAACAGAACAAAACAAAATGTCCCATCCTTTGCTATTTCTTTTCTCATTCTCTTGTCATTTAACACCTGAGCTAAATTAAAAAGTCCAAAAATGTACATAAACATTCACGCATGAATAATTGGTTTTTTCTATGATTTTACTTAAGCCACTAATTTGCATAATAATTCAGTATAAATTTCCACATTGGATGGAAGCAAACACTTTCTCAAACTTTACCTTAAATCAAGTATAATTTTAAACCCATTACAACTAAAAATTGTGTGGGATTCTCCTGAAACAGGAGCTGAGCTCTGCTCTCTGGCAACCTATGATAGGACCAGAGGCAATGGCAGGAGGATGTGCCAGGGGAGGGTTAGGTTGGATATTAGGAAGAGGTTCTTTCCCCAGCAGGTGGTGGATCCCTGGAACAGCTCCCCAGGGAAGTAGTCACAGCACCCACTCTGCCAGCATTCCAGAAGCCTTTGCACATTCATGGTGTGAATGTTGGGAGTGTCCTGTGTAGGGATGGGAGATGGACTCAATCATCCTTTTGGGTCTCTTCCAACTCAGGTAATTCTAAGATTCTAGGATTACTGCATAAATTTATCTCAGGAGCTTAGCAGTTTCACTCACTGCCCATGTGTGTATGCTTACTTATATTTTAAAAGCTCCTCCCAAGTCTTTATTTGAAAATAGGAGTTGGGCCATGAAGGCAACTATTGCTTAATTACTTGGAACCTGAAGTGCTGAGTGAGATAATAGCTCAATATCTCTCTACAGTCAAAAAACTACTTGCCTGTTGATCTCACTTTCTTTGCCAAGTGCCCAAAAATGTACACTTCACTGAACAACAATCTTAACAGTGACCCTGCATAATATCAAAGTTTCACCTTCCTACTATGGTATTTTCAAACATGAACAAAAATTAATAGTATTCAGTAAAACAAGCAGATGACAAAAATCTTTTCAATGTAGATACAAAGAAAAAAGTCTCATATCTAATTTAATGTTTTTAAATTAATATTGCAAAAGTTTCCTAAGAGATCACGTATACTGCTTTATTTTATAATTCTATTTTTCTGACTATTATTTACTATTTTTTTATTGGCAAACAGAGTACATTTTAATTGATATGTTATAAAGCAAGCACAATTCTAAAGCAAAAATAATTGAACAATTATTTTTCTAAAACCATCACTTTGAATAGCAATTATTGTCAACTGATTTCTCTCATTGTACCTGACAAGAACATTGTGTTTACAACTCTGATGTGCCAGGCTCAGCCATCCTCACTTGTGTTAACCAACGTACACATGACAAGCAGCTCCAAAGATTTCAGCAGGATTACCTGAACTACAAAGCACTGTAAACATAAATTAGGAGTCTGATACATATGAGAACAGTCTAAATTTTGTTATTTTTTTAATGATTAAATTGCTCTGAATCACGCAGTTTTACAAACACTGTTATAAGTAGGAATATTTCACCATTAGCAATTCTGAATTATTCAGGGAACGAAGTGTAACAGTTCCAAATGCAAATGCCTTAACACTTGGAAGAAAGTAGTCTTGGCTACGCAGCTTCCAGTCCATGGTAATGCAGTGGGTCAGGGTAATAAATCTTGGCTGACCCTGCAGAGCCAAGACATATCAACCAGTGCTGCTTGTTTCCTGAGGCACTGCCTACCAAGCCCCATTACCATCTAGGTGACTCAGGAACATCCTTCTCTCTCTAATCATGAGAAATACTACCAGTACCACAGCTTCATGCACCAGCAAGGTTTTTTCCCCTCTTACATCAGCCTAGATCTATGTCCCAGCCTATGTCAGATTTTTCCTGTCCCTGTTCTGTTTTTTTAATGAAGTAACAGCTCCCAAGCTCCACCTTTTTCTCCCACAGTTTCTCCAAGACATAAAGCCACCCAAGGGAAATTTAATTCAACTGTGACCCTTTTATTATTAAAGCCATACAAAGGGTTCACACCCTCAGTTCTTGTTTTCTAAAGTGGAAAGTGAAAGAAATGTCTGAATATGAAGTACATTGTCTACAATGGTATTTAATACTCCAAGTATTTTAAAAAATTATTTAAATGCAAATTTGTATTTATTTGTGTCTAAAATGGAATTCATAGAAGTTAAGCAACACCTTTAAAGTTCATTTGAAACTAATTGAATGGATAATTCTTCTCAACCAGATGACAGTTATTAAAATGCACTCCTGAAAATCTATATATTCCCATAAATAAATATGGCATGAAATGTCTCATGAAAGTCACATAATTGCCCTTAAAGTTCACTTCTAACAGGTCCATAACTACCAACCTTATGAAAAACAGAGCAACAGCTAAAAAGAAATAGATATGGCCTTCTAATCTGGTCCTTCCATGCAGAAAACTATGTTTGGTAAAGGATATGCAAAGTAAAGGATATCCACATTAGATTTGTTTCACAGTGTCATGGTGGATTAACAGGAACAGCATCCATACAGAGATGTAGTTCATAAAATAACTGACCAAGTTTTTAAATGAAGATTTACAAACATTAAAAGGGCATAAAGGAAATACCTCATCTCATGGATTAAAAAATACATTCATATATGGCGAGTCAACTGAATGCATTTTTCTTTAAAATATGCAAAACTTCTTAAAGCTGGCAATAAGAAATCTGTACCTCCTTTTCTGAAGTTCAGCCAGCACTGTAATTGCCATGAACAGCTCTGCAGGTACAAAAGTACTAATATACAGTTATTTAAGGTGAAGAAATGCTGACAGGGTATACAATAGGGATCAGAATTTAGAATAAACTCAACTGTTAAATGGTATAATCTTCTCTATTTATTTTTTTAGCATGCATTAAAAAAATACAAGGAACTCAAAAGAATAGGTTTCAGTGATTTCAGATTCCTGCATTTCAACACACTGTTCTTCCATGTCAACTTATCAAGTATTGTCAGTGCAGACTCAAGTTATACC
Organism: Tapera naevia; assembly: GCA_033556795.1. Lineage (NCBI taxonomy): Eukaryota > Metazoa > Chordata > Aves > Cuculiformes > Neomorphidae > Tapera > Tapera naevia. The sequence continues at coordinate 1,005,700 of JAUMJJ010000156.1, forward strand.
GCAAGGAAACAACAAACTTGTGACTATTTCCACTGAGTATTGGAGCAGTCCTTTTAACCAAGGAGAACAGGAGACCACATCTAAAGAATTTCCTACTCCTACTGTAGGAAAATACTACAGTTCTTATTTTCATGATGTCTATCTCCAAGAAACAGAGTATTTCTACTTGGAAACAGATGTAACTGCTACATCTCTAGTTTAGAATGAAGCAGAAGAAGGAATGTTTTCTGAACAACTTTAACCTGACTGTGATCATGAGATGATACCATCAGTACAGCTGCAGCTGGAATTTGTTGCATACTTCACACCTTTTATTCATGGAATGAATCACAGAATGGTTTGGGTTGGAAGGAACCTTAAAGCCCATCCAGTTCAATCCCTCTGCCAGTGCCTCACCACCCTCATTTCTGAGGAATTCTCATTAACTAAACTTCAGACCATCTGTAACTGCCCAGACAAACAACAACCAAGGAGTAAGAAAGAGCATGTGTAATCCAAGCTCATTATCACTTCCACAAGGTGAGTCTGAGCTATCTTAACAACATAATTTTCCAAAATACCCAAGAAGTTTGCACCACAGCCACCTGGACCACTTCTGTATTTATACTGCCAGTCCACCCCAAAAAAATTCAGGAATACCTATAAAAATATAGATGAATATGTATTTCATATATACAAAAATAAAATAAAACTATATTGGAGAAGAATGAAGTTATAGAATGTGATTGTTTTACTGCTTAGATAAATAGCAATATAAATAACAACAAAAATAGAAGCCTATGAGCTGCCTCTACTCAGAACACTGCACTGAGCAGAGCAGCAGTATTCATGGCAGATATTCACAGATTGATTCAAGTTGCACCAAGGGAGGTTCAGATTGGATATTATGAAAAATTTCTTCATTTAAACAGTGGTGAAGCATTGGACCAGGCTGCCCAGAGAAGTAGTGGAGGTGCCGTCCCTGGAGGAGTTCAAAAAGCATGTAAACTTGGCACATGTTCAGTAGGCACAGAGGTGTTGGGCTGATGGTTGGACTGGATGATCTTTGAGGTCTTTTCCAACTGTAATGATTCTGTGATTCTATCAATGCATGCCTGAGTGTCCAACAAATTATAAACAAAGGATTAGATGCACAGGCTGAGAACTCTCGTTGCACATAAATGAAGATTTATTGTAGTAAAAGATGCTGCTTGTCTTTAGGTGGCCCATTGGCCTTGGTAAATGTTTTTGACAATAGCAGCCTTCTTGTTTTGAGACTGCTTTTGGCACTGGAGATGTGTAGCACTGCAGAGGAGTCAAAATCAAGATTGTGAGCAAATTAAAGCAGTACCCATGAGCTGTGGAGCTTTCTGACAGATTTTCACAGGACCACCAGTTGTGGTGCAGAACATTTGGGCTGCTCTATTGAAGTTAAGAGAAATACATGAAAGGGAAATAAGCCTTAAAAAAAACCCAGAAGACTGCAAAAGTCTCTAGAGAAGCATATTTAAAATTACTATAAAAAAATGTAACCAAAATAATTTTGTTGAGGAAGAGGATTAAGTATAAAAATAAACTAAAACTTCAATAATGGTATTATTAAAGCTTCACAAGTTAAGCTCTAAATGCATAAATGAAAACAGGGAGATTAAAGTATCAATAGTATCTACTGCATTTATATGAATAATATTTTAAAGCAAAAAGCATCAATGAGATATCAATGTAAAATATATCAGTTTATTAGCAGAAAGAGCTACCACATCAGTGTAAAATCATTTATTAATATATATTGAATGCAGAAAACAAACTTAATCCTTCATCTCCTAAGGCATAAATGCCAACTCCTATAACAGTTTAAAATCATCTCTGACAACTGCCCCCACAAAGCCTGGGTTTCTTGGTCTTTGCTGTGCAATGAAATAGTAAAATTACTTCTGGAAGATAAAGAAGACTAAAACCCATTTGAGAAGTGAATTTGTTATTTGCAGCAAAATGATTATGAAAAAAAGGTACTGATTTTTTTCATTACGCACATGTGCCAAAATGTTACAGAGAATGTAGGGAGCTTTTAAGTAACTTTATTAAATAAAATAATTTTAAAAAAGTAACTATATAATGTATAAACACATATTTTATGTTTATATTTTCCTACATACATAATTTATGCAGATATACATGAAGCTGTCTTTTCATATTAAATATACCACAAGCAACACATGGAGTTACTATAGAAATGTATGACAGAATGATCAATTATGTGAACAGCCTCTATATGCAACTAAAAAGGGAAAATGGACAAGTTACCCAAAAGACCAACATTCACACTTCATTCTGTCAATACAATATCAAACAAAAGCGAACCATTCAAAAGAACTCTGAAATATATTACGCAATAAAGCTCTAGATGTGAACTTTAACTCTCAGTAGTTCTTCTTTTCACCTCTTGGATGTAGCAAATAAAGAAGATTTACAATCAGAGGGTCTTAATCTAACATAAACTGAAATTAATCTTCATAGAATAAATAGAATATCACACCCATAAACTGTGATTATGTTCTTTTACCCATGGAAAAGACTTTCATTTCTCATATAATTTTATGGGTTTGCCCTTCATGGTTGAAACACTCTATATTTCTTTCAACAAATGATATTATATATAAAAAACTAGCATCTAAAAAAAAATAAATTCTGTCTACTAATTTTACAAATTATGAAATACAGAATTTAATAATTCCTTTGCTAACTTTCAAGAAGAATTAGCAATTGAATATATTGTTTCTATTTAAAAATAATTGTGCTTTCATTTCAGCTTTTTTTTTGATTTATGCTAATTTAAAATTAAGGTGGAGGAAAAGACTCATTTAGACAGTCAATTAATCAATTTGGGGAAGAAGGACAGGCAAAGTGCCACATTTCAGCATCTTCCAAACCAAAACATTCACATTCTGTCAAGGAATTTTTTTATGCTCTCCCCTCATTATTTTCTTTCACAGTATTGTTTCTCTAGCACAGATGTTATCCTTTGATAATAAATCACAGAAATATAAGATACATCTCAAAAGTCACCAAGCCATGCCAGCATTGTTTAGCATATTAGACTTAAATATAATCAAGAAATGTAATACATTGCTAAAGGACTTTTCCCTTCATTATGTAACATTTCCAATACCTCTTCCAAAGAGGTGAATATATTTTGAATGGTAAGGGTAAAAAAAAAAAATCATATCTCTCCTTATTAAAGGGCCTATTAAGACAAAATTTTTCTGAAGACAGAGTAAGGATTTTTAGATTTCCAGGCCAAAGAAGTATCATCATTGTTCTGTAGTTGTGCTATATGAAGAACACAAAACCCTTGACATCCCTCAGCCTGATGTTTAGAATTTCAACTGCAAAAACTCAAAAGACAGGGAAGGAAAGAAACAGAATTTTGAAACCAGACTGTTTTCCTAAAATACTAAAAAAAACACTGAAAACATAGAAAAACAATTGTGCTATAGAAGATACTCGGGCTGAATATGCAGATTAAATTCAGATTTAAAAATATAAATAGATGATGTAACTACTTTTTTTCATGTTATTCCTGGAGTCCACAGCAGACTTTCTTTGACAATTGACATTGTTTCATTGCTTTCATTGACATTGCTTCTCAATGACAAAATTTAGCCCTCCTTCCTCCCCAAACTCTAATAAATATCTTTAAGAGACCAAAATCCACACAAACTGCTCCGTTCAGTACCAGGAAATTTTACTGAAATATTTTATTAATCTTCTATTAAAAACCTTACTAAACAAATTCCTTTCGAATTCAGATACCTCCAAAGTAATAACTAGATTTAATATTTTAGTATCCATGAAATCCTCCCAACACTTAGACCAGCACTCTCTTCTCTTTCTGTGATTTATTACTACTGAGCACAAGGACCCTGCCTATTTCTCCACTGCCATAAACAGATTGCTCATTTCCTCGCTGTCACTCACCTCACAGCATGCCACACCGAGTGTGTCTGCAGAGACAGCCGAGCTGAGTGCTCGAGAAAGCTGCTTGTCACTTGAAGTAACAGACAGTGACATTATTGCCTAAAGGAAAACCCTAATATTTTCCTTTTTTAACTTCCTTTATTTTTTGTTATTATTTTTCTTTATCAGCTTTCAACCCCATTTCACTATACACTTACAAAAAGCAAATTTTTGAAGTTAACTTTGCAACTGGTACATATTCCTTGTCATAAGAAGACAGGATTGCTCCTCTTGAATTAAAATGACAAAAGCAAAATCGCATGTCCTTTTATCACAGATGAAAACCTGTTCTAGTTCTTTTGTTTAAAGTATGGTGGACTGGAATTTCATAAGAAACTGACCAGAATTTAGTGTTCTAGAAGACAAATAGTTACGAGTGCCAAAGCTGTTTTATTCTAAGGAAACAATTGACTAATCAGATTTAAGAAAACACAATATAAAATGTAGGAAATCAAAAACACAAACACAATATGAATTATCTATGATGCTTCTTAGGAAACAAAATACAATGCAGTTGTAAAAAAATGCATCTGTGAAAGAGGAACAATACGGAACTGTCTCAAAATAAAGGAGTCTGCAAACTACCAAGTCTTTAATAAAAAGACATATCCTATTCTGAGCAGCACATCGAGGGAGGAGATTCTCCCCCTCTACTCTGCTCTCATAAGACTTCACCTGGAGTCCTGCGTTCAATTTTGGAGTCCTCAGGAAGGACAGGGATCTGTTAGAGCAAGTCCAGAGGAGGCCACAGAGATGATCCAAGGGCTGGAGCACCTCCCATACAAGGACAGGCCGAGAAAGTTGTGGTTACTCAGCCTAGGGAAGAGAAGGCTCTGGGGAGACCTTAGAGCAGCCTCCCAGTGCTTAAAGGGGCTCCAGGAAAGCTGGGGAAGTGCTCTGGATCAGAGAGTGCAGGGATAGGGTGAGGGACAATGATTTTCAGCTGAAAGAAGGAAGATTTAATTTAATTAGATTTTAGGAAGAAATGTCTTCCTGTGAGGCTGGTGAGCCCCTGGCACAGGCTGCCCAGAGAAGGTGTGGATGCCGTATCCCTGGAGGTGTTCAGGTTGGATGGGGCTTTGAGCAATTTTATCCAATGGAAGTTGCCCCGCCCATCCAGGGGAGTTGGAATTGGGTGATCTTTAAGGTCCCTTCCAACAGAAACCACTCCACCATTCCACGATTCAGGAGTCTTGGAAATATATTCCAGGTGCTGCCTTCTGAGACGTCTGCAGTGAATGCTACTTCATAAGCAGCAGCTTTGATTCCAATGAGATTTTTTAAAAAGAAGAAGTAGTGACAATTTTTTTTCTGCTCAACTACAGCCCCATACACAACAAAGAGTGCAAGTTAAGATTAGGGGGTTTTCCTCTCAAAAAGACTAGGGAAAAAAAAAAAAGAAAATAAATCATTCACATACTGTTACTGTCAGCCAACCTTTACCCTACAGCTCTCCTCTGCACTTAAGCCAACCCCAGTTATTATAATTACTCCAGTTATTATGAACTGAGGAGAAACTGAGTTTAAGCACACAGGTATAAAGAACAGCTCTCGCTGCATTTGATACATAGAGAAAGTGAGAAGTTTCTGCTTGAAGGAGGGAAAAATCTCATATCTGCTGTATACCAAGCAAGCAGACAGGCCACCTTCTGGTGTCAAGCTGAGTGGCTATTTTGTACTCTGAGGAACATTGTATATTGAAATCAAAATATGGCAAGAACTAGTGCACTCACATGCACTTCCAAATGACTCAAAGGACTGACACAGAAAGAAGAAAAACAAGAACAAAATAATGGAAAACCATCCTGTTCACCAAGGGATTAAGTGACTCATCCGTTGTTTGGCAACTGAGCCAGTGGTACTGGGGAATCTCCTTTGCCTGCAGGCCAATAACAAGTGGCTCCGCTGTCAGGAAATATGAATAGATCAAATAACTCTACAGTGATGCCCAAGTTTCTGTGTGATTCAGAGAGTGGATGAAACACAACTACATTGCACAACTCAAAACAAACATTTCAAACAAAAACCTCACAGGTCAGATTTCTCACTGCTGTATGGACATGCTTGTCCCAGTGGAAGTCAGACAACGATTTGCTTCTAAGTGAGGTAAAAACTGTTTAATGCATCACTAAGTAAAAATCAATTTTACTCTAGCCCCAAATGTAAAATCTATTTTGCCAAGATAACTTGATTTTCATGTTACCAGAAAATATTCTAATTCAGACTTATAAGACTTAAGAATTTTCTGAGAACCCAGTCATGGTGGACCTGATCTGATCCGGACACAGTGTGTTTTGTCTCTCTTACAGGAATCAATATTTGATCTCACAAAGATAAGCTTGCCAAAAATCTAGCACCAACTTATCATCTTTTATCTTAACAAAAACAAAGCACGAAGCCAGGCAGATGCACCAAAGGACCAGTAAAGGATCAGTAAAGAGATGGAATTCACTCATCGCAAATTTACGCCAAGAAAGGCAGGTTCAGGTATTGAAGTTCACAGGAGCTCTGATACAACAGTTTGAAATGCAGCCATCCACCCCCACCATGTGAAATGCAACTGAAGTGGCTGTTCTGGGATTTTGGAACACAGAAAAATTTGGAGGCCCTGGCCCAGGTTGCCCAGAGCAGTGGTGGCTGCCCCATCCCTTGGAGGTGTTCAAGGCCAGGCTGGATGGGGCTTTGAGCCCCCTGATCCAGTGGGAGGTGTCCCTGCCCATGGCAGGGGATTGGAACTGGATGGGTTTTAATCCAAACCATTCTATAAGTCTGATTCATATTTCTTAATATTGCTCTAGTTACTATAAACTGGAAATCCTGTAACTCGTAACAGTAAGAAGAGATGGTGTAAGAGTGACTAAATCCACCAGTTGGCAGCTCCACTCCAAGTGCTGAACCTGAAGCAATGGAAGGAATTGTTCTGAGAGAATAAAGAAGATGCATACTCAGAGAATGCCTAATTATTTAGTGGCTGGTTTTCAGTATTTCAAACAAGCTCTTAAAAATTAGTTATGACAGTAGCAGTTGCATATAATTACCCATCACAAAACCGTTAACAGCTAAAAACTTTGTCACCTGTATCAATTTCATATTTTTGATGAGACAAAACCACATCTTACCCAAACTCCTTCTTCAGATTCTTGATACTAATTTTTTTTTTCTAAGAAATGCATTAGTACTTTTATAAATTCTTAACTATAATTTCATTTAAAAGCAGGTTTAAAAAAACCCTCCTAAAAATATTGAACATTGTCAAATTTTATGCATGATAGAATATGATTTAAAGAAAAAGTGAATTATGTTTTCAGAAACCAAAGATACTTCATATTCTATTATGAAATGTCTAAAACGTCCTGACTACCTACTTGGCTAAAACAATACAATCAGGTAAGATTTGAAAAAAAATGAAAACTCCTTTATTACTTACAGTTTAGAAAAAAAAAAAACAGGCTTTAGTTTATTGAGTGTTTTACCAGTCAGGGTAATACATGAATAGAATTTCTTTAACTGTCAGGACTGCATTTCTTCACTGTAAGAGAAAAATATGATTCACATTTGCTGCCTGTGAAATTTCCTAATGAGATCTGTACTGCTTCAAAGCAGGTGAGGAAAATAGTCACACACTTCTCAGTCTTGTGATGGCTAAAAGTCTTCAAGGAATGAGCTGAAAAACATTGGCTAAAGCAACACAGATGCCACAGTTTCTATAAGACTGTTGGGAACATGTTACTACTCATATATGATTGCATTTCTTCTCTTAGATAAAGGAAGGTCACTGAACCAGCAGCTACAAGGAAACCTTCCAGAATAAAAATAATGACATTAAATAGGGTTGGTTTTTTTTTCCACTATGAGTAACATGGACTTGAAGCACTCTAGTTTCTGTCATATTCTGCTTATTTTTTCAAAATAACTTGTATATCTGCAAGTTTTCTAGGTCATAAAAGTGTATATTGATAGGTCAAGAATTAATTGCAGATCTAATCACAACTTTTGTGCTGCATTATGTAAAGTTTTAAATGAATTCCTTACAGAATAACACTTTTAAAAGTAGTTGATCTTGATCTATTGAAAAAATTCTGAGAACCATTGTTATTTGAATGTTTCTGAATCAAGCAGTAAAATGTGCATTCCATCTTTTACTCTGAAGCACTCGCCCTATAAAGGACAGTTTTAAAATAAACTTTTGAATGCTTGTTAAAAAAAAAACATTGCCAAATCTATTTGCTGGTTTGGCAGCCAGGGTGAACAGAGTTATTCGATGTGCTCAGAAATACGAAGAATAGAATACTAGATGGGAGAAATGCAAATGCACATTTATCAGAGCAGGTTGAAACAGGTTTTGTTATCAAGCACATTCAAATTCATCTTTAAACACAATTATTTTCTCTGTCAATAATCCTGGCAAACATGACCTGAGTTAGTACCGCTACCAAGATAATTTGGCACTGTTTTTATATACCATCCAGAATAAAAAAAAAAGCCAGCCACCACAAAACAAACAAAAAACCTAAGAAATCCTTATTAAAATAGTTTTGTTAGGCTAAAAACTGTTGAAACCAAATATTCAGATAAAAGCCTGAAAACTGTCAATCACTTTGGACAGCACGTATTAATGCTTTCATTGGGTCTGACTAACTCTGTCCATTACTCTGAAAAACTAAAAATAGTTACTGTGCCATTTTCCTATCAGAAATATTCTGCAGCTTGTTTAGACTAACGACCCTGTAGAAACAACACCCAGTATAATAAGTACTGAAAGTTCCACCGGAGTATAGACTGGAGACTCTTCATTCTGAATTCTCAGCCTCATTTTTTGTGAAGGACAAGCCAAGTATTTTTCCTACATTTATTTACAACACGTTGCAGCTATTAGGACAGTGACAAACAACCTGACAGTTTCTTCTTTGGATCATTTACATGGACTGGCCATTTGCTAGCTCTAATGGCAGTGAGGATGCTACAGTCATGGCACTCATGAGTCAGGAGTGTCGCTGTGACAGCTGGAACAAGGTGAACAGCCTGCCCAGGGAGGTGGTGGAGTCTCCAGCCCTGGAGGTGTTTAAAAGATGGGCAGATGAGTTTCTTAGGGATATGGTTTAGGAAGGGGACAGGTACGATTGGACTCAATGATCTTTAAAGTCCTTTCCAACCTTATGATTCTATGATAATTGTTTTGGTTCTGTAAGATAATAAACGCACTTCTAAGATTTATGAAAACTCCTCACTTCTGTGCATGTCAAGCAAACCACGCACCAGGTACTGCTTGTGTCTCAGAAAGAGCCAGTCAGCCAACAAGTAGTCTTGGGCGAAACTTCCTAGCTGAGAGGATCAACTTGGGAACACAGAGTAACCAAGCAGTATTTTTCATGCAGTCGTTTCATTCAGAACCTACCCAAGCTTCTTCCTTTCCCCTTTCCTTTTCTTCTCAAGTTCTGCTTTGCAAGAACTACTTGATCTATTTTTACTGTTTCTACCTTTACCTAGAAACACAATATGAAAGCTCCAGCTCCCTGGACATCCTGCCTATGTCTACAGCCACCTTAACAGTAACTCAGTTGTACAATTGTACCATACCACCTTCCATCAGGATTTTAAAATATATTTTGAAAAACACTCTCTTTCTCATCATAACGATCAAACTTTAGCCTGCTCTGTATGTGCCTTTGGAGGCAGCTCTGCCATAAATTTCTGTACCTTGCTTGGATTACTGCAATGCACTATTCTCAGCATTTCCTCATTCCTTTATGTATTTCTACAAGCAGGTTTCTACAGTATCATTAACATTCTGCTGCAGACTGGTGCAATCCCCTCCTGATCTGAGTGCCAGCTGAAAGCCTTGGTGATACAATTAGGCTGGGGCTGAGTCAAAGGCAGTGGCAGGATAGCTGCCAGCTATCTCACAAGTTTTCTCTGCATGAGGGGTATTACATTGGCCTTGGCTTCCAATTAGCAGCTTACTGTTCAGGCAGAGAGATCTCCTCTTGCACTAGGATCACAGTGAGTTTGCATTTACCAAGAACAAACAATACCAGATATTCCATCGCACCAGGAGAGCTAATGCAAAACAGATACAGAGATGGCTTCACCATCAAAGTGTCTATCACTCAACTTTTCTAAGCCTGCATTAGGACACAGAGCAAAACAAATTGCTTGTAGTCTACCTCTGCTATTTGCCACAGGGTCCCTCTGTTCTGTCATACTTGGACAGACTTTGTTTTCTTCTATAGGAGTTCATCTTGTATAAGTATCATCATTTTTTTAGCTTTCTTCCCAGAAAAAAAAACAAACTATAGCAAAAAAACAAAACACCAAACACTAAATCCCCAAAACACTACTAGACTGACCTTCAGGCAACCAGCATTTTATTGTTGTCTTTGTGGTGAGTAAGGACATATGGGATGCTTTGCATCAGCTACTAAACTAGAGGTAATGGCAGGAAGATGTGCCAGGGGTGGTTTAGAATGGATGTCAGGAAGACATTCTTCCCTCAGTGGGTGCTGGTGCACTGGAACATCTCCCCAGGGAAGAAGTCCCAGCACCCACTCTGCCAGCATTCCAGAAGTATTTGGACACTGCCCTCAGCCCCAACCATGAATGCTGGGAGTGTCCTGTGTAGGGACAGGAGTTGGACTCGATAATCCTTGTGGGTCCCTTCCAACTCAGGTAATTCTATGATTCTATGAAACCACTAGCCAATGCATTGGGTGCAGAAGACTTCAGGGGCTGCTCATTTCTGCCCCTCTTTAGGTGACAGGAGTTAGCAGAAGTTGGTGTTTTCATAGCACTTAAGGGATTGATTCTTCAGCACAGTGATTAAAGTGGATGGAAAAGCACTGTGAACTTCTGAAATAAATGCATGGCAGCTCCAGAAACACAGAAAGCCTGGCAAACACAGTTGTCTCTCACTGCTCATATTTTGCATTCATTGCAAGGTTATTGTGGAATATCTTCACAGCAAGATTTCAAAGCACCATAACTAATCTGGGTATATCCAAGTTTGTGACTTTTCATAAGACAGCTGAACTTTTAAGAAGCCTTTCAGTGGAGTTTTGTTCAGATCCTAGAACAGTTGTCCATTTGCAGTTGAAGCCAATTCCTGTGTTGCTGCCACAAGCAAATCCCATGAATCACCTCCTGCCTTTCACAGTGAGTAGAGATTTGGGGTGCTTTATTAAAATACCAAGCTATTCAACAGAACTATCATTTTTAATACTTCTTTAAAAGAAGTTACAAAAAAAAATCACTAGTTTAAGTGTGTATACTGGGTTCTCTTCATCACTGTAATATATAGTACATATTTAGTGCAAAGACTGTACCACTGAATAGTTGGAAGAAGCCTGCAGTTACAGGGCAATGGTCTGGATCCTCCATTGCTGCAGAGAACGCAGTTTAAAGCCTTACTTGGTGGAATTTTTTAAGATTAAGAAGCTGGATAATATATTGGTTTGATGGAAAAGAATCCACGTTTTCAGTCAGAAAGAGAGAAAAAGCAATTTACCTGAAGAAGGTGACAAAGAACTGCACCAGATCCATGATAGTATTGTGCTGGGAGAAGGCAATCTGCAAATAAAATAGAAGTAAATTACAACATTTTCAGAGTCAACAGCTCTTTTTATACTGGGGCTTTATGCTTCCATGGATGATTAGTTTCAAGTGTAATTTCCATGTGCACACACCTGCATTTACTGTAAAGTGAGATGAACAACTAACTCTCACGTCTCTGCCTGTGTCAAAAGACAAACAATGGAATATAGACTTTCTGTTCAACTCAACATAAGAGAAATATCCATGTAAAACTTGCCTCGTATACACAATGCAAACATGCAAAATATTAAGAAATCATATTAATATAAACAGTATTCTTTAGAGCCAACTGTTTTAACTATCACTATTTTCCATTTTAATAACACCACTTAACCAAGGTTTTAGAAATGACAAAAAAACCCCATGCTGCAAGTCAATACATGTAAAATATTTTCATTGCATAATATTAAAATTAATGAGTACGGTATTTTTTTCTAAAAAAAGATAAATCTGGTGCATAATAACACAAACTGCTTCAAAGCAAATTACTTTAAAGACAGAGTAACAAATATTCATTTAGGCTACATTTTTACAGCCTCCACAGAACATCCATTAGTTCAACTGCTTACTGTAATGTTTCACAAAGATTTAATAATTATCTCTAAGACAGCATATACACACAGACACACATTCACACTCACATGCAATAGAGCCTATAATTAGTCTTATAATTACTTTTTACTAGTTAAGAACAATACTTAATATTTAAGTTATATCTACAAATATCCTTAAGTCCCTGTTTTGCTCAGTTTTTCAGTGTCTATCAAACTGAAAATATAGAATCTTCTCCTTTGAATTGCAAAAGGGTTTAAATATATCCCCAGTCTGTTCAAATAATTGATGTTTTTAGAGATCTTTGTGCATTTAAGATCTGATGTTGATTAGTAATTACACAGAATTACTGATTCCCTTTAACATTTGACTTGTGAACTTTTGAAATGACAACTCATGACACTCAATAATAATTATTATAACTGTAATTATAATAAAATATTATAATAATTATTATAAGTGTAATTATAATAATTATTATAAGTGTAATTATAATATTATTATAAGTGTAATTATAATAATTATTATAATAAGTGTTTATTATTTTTGTTATTATTTTAGGGTTTCAAATATCATGTAAACTTTAGTATTATAATGGCATTAGTTGCTTTTTGTCAGTTAAACACAACTCACCATAGGTCAGAATACTTAAAGTCTAAGGAAGGAACAGCATATTAACTGCATCATTCCAGGAATAAGCAGAGGGGGCACCATCATGCAGACATCTCTGAAATGCAATCTCTGCTCTCTTTGCTAATAATGCAAAACTGCAAGTGATGCAAACAGTTCTAGGAGGTCTGGAACTTGATACAGGAAGCAGGTCTTTCAAATTTCTCAGCCCAAAATATCAGGAAAGATACATAATAAATTAATTGGAATATGATTTAGCGCACTTAAATCCATGACCACTCAGGAAAAAAGTTGGAGAGAAACACACCTTTCTGGCTCACCACTCAAGTGTAATCTATAAACATTTTCACATTTGTGCAACACAAGCCAAAATTTGGAATTCTTAAAAATTTTAACTTAGGTTGCTGTCAAGATGAATACTGTATCAAAATTAGGAGAGACTGGGGAGTAAAAAATATGAAAAAGTTGAAGAGAAATTACAAACTGGACAAAATTTTCAAAATGAAATCTTTATTTTACATAGAAAAGATACAATCTGAGAAAAGACATGAAGAATTATTTGGCTCAATAAAGAGTGTAAACCAAGCATAAAAAAATATTTAAGAATACCTTGTACAAAAAGCAAAAAGATTTCCATATTCAATCGGTATTTTAAATGCAGGCTGGATTCCCTTCAAATAATATTTAGTATTCAAATTAACAGCAAGCTTTTCCAGAAAGTTTTTTTCAAAGGTGCCACACCTCAGGACACGAACTAATACAGAAACATACCCATTTCAACAATTCACTTTTTGTGAGACTGTTAGAAACTGTTTGGTGAACAAGCATTTATATTTTGCATTACTTCTATTATTTTTCTTCAAGGTACCAGCATTCATTAACAGCTTCATTGAGTCTAGAAACAACTGCAGTCCAAAGTGAAAACCTGCAGTCAAGGAAAAGTCCTGGACCAAAATATCTTATAATACTATGGATGCCATAGATATCATCTCTACATTCTCTTATAAATTAAATATTGAGTTACCTTAATAAAAGATACAAACTTCTACTTACTACACCCTTATTGCCATTTTAACTTCAGGAACAGTATTGTTGGAGGTGCTTTTTCTATCAATATTTCTGCCTGCATTTTTATCTGGATGAGCTAAAATATTAAAAGAATTAATTTTCCTGTACAATTTTACAGTGCCCTGTGTTTGTATTCCATTACACCAAAGTAATACCAATACCAATATAGAGAGTAAATATAAATACATTATGAAATTCAGTCATCAAAACTCAAACTGAGAACTAAGAGGCTCCAAAGCAAAATGTGTTAGATATATGTTCCAGTTCACAGTCCTAAGAAATAGAAAGGTACATGAAGAAAAAGCTCATGGGCAATAAGAAAGCAGCAATGATTGCTCCTACAAGCATTACTAATGTATTTATCTTTTTTTTCTCTACCAAGTTCAGGCCTTTGAAAAACAAGCAATCAAATATAAAAACCTAAGAAGGTAATTAAGATCTGCCAGAATTCAAGAAGCATTTGGACAATGCTCTCATTCACATGGTGTGAATGTTGGGAGTGTCCCGTGTAGAGATCTTTTTGGGTCCCTTCCAACTCGGGTAATTCTATGATTTTATGATCCTTTACATCACGTGATGTAACGGGAACACAAGGCATTGTGACTGCTGACAAGTCTTTTACAGCAATTGAGGACTGAAAAGCCCAAATACCCAGCAGAATATGGCAGCGAGCACTGCACACAAGGATCTATTGCAACCAACATTTCAATATATGCTATTCTTCAGTGTCTGATAGTTTTGCTGTAAGAAATACACTTTATACTGAATAATGATGAAGGTAAAAGGTCCATTGTTATAAGAACAACTTATGAACAACTTCAGGGATTGTTCCAACCCAGAAAAGTTAATATCTACATTAATAGCTTTTTTTTTTTTCCCCTGCTCTAGATACTTCATTTCATGTTCACCTTGACTATCACATGCAGCGATAATACAGTCCTACAGAACAATAGGTCAAGATCCGTTCCACCACAAAAAATAAGACAATCTTAAGTCTGACTTAGGGACACTTTTCATATGGAAATAGTAAGTCTGGCCTCAGAATTTTGTGTTTTAATTTGAAATATATAGGGGTGGAGAAGCTGTCTCTGCAAGTCTAATGAAACCAATCTAATAAAAGGAAAATGAAAGGGAAAATTACGCTTAACAGGAGTGTACTAAATCAAAATTCCACATTTGGAGGAAATATGAACCTGATCACTGAAATGGTTTATATATTCTAATGATGTACACAAAAAGCAATTTTAATCTATGCTCCTTTTCATGACATTGTCCACTAACAAACTTCTATCTACCCAGGCTCTCAGGCAATTAACAAATACTTCTGTTAACCCAATTCTTTCATTATCCTCTGTTAGTAAATTAAGAATGAATAAAGAGTAGAAATTAAAATGAACACATGGTAAAACTTTGGTAGATGATCTAATTATTAGACCCGGAAACATAAACAATAAGGTCAGGCATAACTCAAACTAAACTGCTTGGACTGTGTTGAATATGCTTACTTAAACCCTATGGAATTATTATTTCCTTCAGTATCATCAAAACTGTAATCAAATTTCTTCTTGGATAAAACTATTATAAACTCCCACATTGATCCTATGTATGCTCTGAAGCAAAAGACAGGGATATTGACTGGACATGGAGACTAACTCATATTTTTTTTCTATCTCCTTTTACACTTTCTTGAGGAACAATTTTTTAACTAAGGTAGCTTTAGGCAACACATACAAAAGAGAGCTGAGGAAATATTTGAGTAGATGGACACATTTTTGTGTACAACATTCTTATCAGGAAAATGGGAAAGATCAAATACTGCAATAATTTGGAAACGGGATATTGGAAAATTTGCCTACATAATAAATGTTCGCATTTATCATTTGTTGTATCAAGTGAAGTTAGATATGTATGGTGGAGAAGCATGATTGCAGAGAGCCAAGAATTAGGAAGTATTTTAGGAAGTATATTTAAGAAGTATATATACTTCCAAGTATAGGAAGTATTTTAAAGACATTATTATGTACTATATATTAATTGGATGGGACAAAACCCTATGGATGTCTTCAAACTCAGTATATACGTAATAACTGTAAAATCAGCAATTAGAAAACAAAAGATCAGTTGCTTTGTTTTTTTTCTTAAATATAACTACAATTATTTATTTCTTCAGGGAGGACAAAAAAAAATCGTAATGAAACTTCTTTCAGATTGGACTGTTAACACAAAGAGTGACCTGAACCAGTAAAAGGTTGGTGGTAAGAAATTGTATATTTCCCAATAGAAGTATTTAGCAGGCAAAGCACAAAATGTATTTTCTTTTCCTCTGGAAAACAAAAAATCCAGAGAACACAGTAAGAAAAGGTCAAATTTAGCAACAATAAATGCAAAAGCCTTCTGTCTAAATTAGAGAAACGTTAAGCATTTTAACATGGCCACAAATGTTAACGCCACAAATGTTTAAATGCCACAAATTTATTTCATAAATCATCTTTCCTAGACCTTGAAAAAGAAATTTTAAAGAAAATTTGTCTGAATTTTGACATGTAGAACATAGCAAATCTAGTCAAATGTGTGAATCTAGTCAAAACTAGACAGCTAGTTTATAATAATCAGCAGAGTTATGAAGACACTTCATAGGTGAGTGACTCTGAAATAGGTGTGGGACTCACATAACGTGGAATGAATTACCCTATGGAGCTGCCATTTCTCTCTGCTAAAGGGAGCACATGATTAGTTTAATCTAAACATCTAATGTCAACCTTAAAATATAAATAATGTTAGGTGAGATAATTTTTTCCCATAGTTTTTAAGTACCAATTGGGTATTTCTGCAAAATAACATAATGTTAAAATAGGAAAAAGGGATATTGCTTCTTGAGAGGATGAAATGATCAGAGCAGCAATATGGAGCTAAGTGCCTACTGGCAGAATTTGATTGCTTTCTACTGTGTTGATGCCAGTAAGGAGTTTAGTCTAATGTCGACAAACAGTCCTTCCAGATGATGAGAATTAGCGATAACAAAACTTGCACACTGATAATATAAAGAGAAAATGAGAGATAAGTTCAAGAAAATCACACTAGGAATCACAGCCTTCACATCAAGACTTGATAAACAGCTTCCACAAATTACCTCTGCATGCTGAAGTCGTGCCTCTCGTGATGGTATACACTAGATTATCCAAATACCCACCCCTTTTCTTTCTCAAACAATGTAATAATTATAGGATATTATTTCCACTATTCAGTCATGAAAGACTGGAAGACAATCCAGGTTTGTATTCAAAGTGAGACAAATGACATTCTTAAAGAAAGTTTTTACAGCTGAATTTTTTCCTACCTTGTGTTTTGCCTATTAAATTCACTATGCATACACTGCTATTTCACTGCTTTATTTAATTTTGTGTTTGTGTACGCATACGAACAAATGCTCACCACACAGAGAAACCCTCAGTTAATAACCTCCAAGAAGTGAAGGAGAAAATCTGGGGGAGGGGAGTTCTTATCTAACTTACACTTCAATTCAGAACAGAAAATAGCTTCATAACGATTAATACAGACGTTATTAAGAAATTGAAATATTGAGTATTAAAGTCAATGAGTGAATGAAAGAAAATTAAAAGGTACAGAGAAGGGAGAAACAACATGTTTCAAAATTAAATCTAAAAAAACATGAAAAGCCAATTGACACAAAGACCTAAAGTACCAGAAAGTTATTTTAGACACTAATCTTTGCAGGATTGAGTTCTCCTACAAACAGTGTGAAACAGCAGATTTCTAGACAAGATCTTCCAAAACTCTGTTTTTAAAAGCCTGGCTAGATTGAATGGACAGGCAGGAAAATTATATATAGAAATGAAGGGAATGGAGCCAGGAAATTTGTCAGGCAGAGTTAAATGACCAAATTCTACTACAAAGAGAAGCAGTGCATGATAAGGTCTTGTTCATCAAACTGCATTAAGGAAAAGTCTTTTCTGTCACTTGCTAGAATTCTATTCAAACATCTAGAAGACTGCTGTGGCTCTAGAACACCGTAAGTCAAACACGTAAATTATTTTTTTCAAAAATAAACATAAGAAATATCTAAGTTAAAGTGTTTTTCATGATTCTACACAAACCAGCTCACATAGACTCATTTCACTCCTCAGTGCTGTATATTTCTGAGGAAAAATGGTTCCATAAAAAAATACTGCATTTAAAAAATAATAACATGACCCTCATTTAACACAGCAACACTGAAGTGCTAGCTCTTCTCAAAAGAGACCTCCTCAAATGCAAAAAGACCCACATGATGTTTCCATCGATGTCAAAATGGAATTAGTGGTGCAAGTTTAAGTCTGGTGGTGCTGGCACACAGCAATCATCTTGCTCGGTCCAACTGCGGCTAAATTGATGCAGCAATGCAGCATTCTTCCAGGGTTCCTATATCCAGGAAAATGCCTATCCACTACCACCAAACAGCTAATTTTTAATTGACATTTCCATAATTTTGGAAGATCTGGGATGGCTATTTGAAAATATTTATTTTATAGAAAGATTATTAAAAGAAAACTTCCCTGCAGAATGAAATCAGAATCACAGTCAATGACCCTCAGTCAGGGTAGACTTCACTTTCTACAGCTGTCTGATGAACCTGAGACCATCTCACTGATGTGAAAGATTCACTTCACAGCAGTTATAGGAAAGTGCAGAGGGTGGCTCAGAACTCTTTCCCTAGAGTTAAAAAATAATAATCTGAAATTCAAGAAATTTGAAGTTCCAGTACACATCAGTCAGCACTGCAAGGTCTCAGCTCCCTCTAGTGAACCTCAGACAGCTGGAACAGCCACTGAGCTGTAGCTTCTTAAATTGGGCAAAAGTTTCTCTTAGTGCCAGTCAGTAGTGCCCGAGCTGCACTCAGCCACTTCACCTACTCTTGACACACCAACCTGAAAACACCTCTTCACTGACCCTTGACTCAGGCAATCCTTCTGCAACATCGTGTGCACCTACCACTGTCTGACCACAAAGCACATGTGGACCCAAAGCTGTACAACAAGAATAGGTCGTTGAGCTCCTTGGTTTGCACAATTCACAAAAGCTGGCACTGAAGTGAATCCTCTAGGTTTTTTGAAAGGAGATGCTCGCAGACCGGGCAGAAGCAACCCATGGGAAGTGCACACAAATGAAAGGGGAAACATAATTTTGTGGAGCACAAAACATCTGCTCAACTGGCATCCTTAGGCAGTCATTCCCATGCCTGGTACAATGTGCCTCTGCTGGAAATATGATTGCATTAAAACCCCACTTGCTCCTTACAGCCTGTAGGAGAAAATTAACAGTTTGGGGATAAAGCTGCAGATTCCTTAACTCCGATATGAGTTACGAAACAGAGTTAACTCTGATATGGGACACACTTTGTATGCCCTGCTCTTCTGATCTAAGCAAGTGGTATTGGATGTTGTGGAAGAACACACAAGTGCCAAAATGTTAAGGTTATTTAAACTTGAGGCAGTTAATAAGCTTGTACTTAACTCTACTAAAATGTACATTGTTCAAATGAGTTTAATTTACAAATCCATCTAAGCCGTTTAGGATAACTGACCTTTATTATTTATCAATATGTAATTTGGTTATTGTTATAGATTATTAAACAACATAAAATTTGAGAATAATCAGATCAAATGAGAAAACAATAAGGGAAATCCCTGCCCCTGAAAATCTCTTAAGAGTGGTCACAGAGCAAATGGTTCTGTCTTTTCGTCTTTAGAGACATTTCAGTTTTACTATGAATTAAGTAGCCTGGAGTTCACAAGCAATGTTACTCCACAAAGAAACCTGAACAGTGGCACTGGACCACACCAAATGTATTCAAAAAGTATCAGAGATTCAAGTTAAAATGTCTGAAGGAATTCAAAGTGAATAGTATTGGACTATTTTCTGGTTTTAAAGAGGTTTTAGCTGTCTTGTTTCTGCAAAATGTCACATTTAAACCTAAGACCAAAATACAATCTTATTTTGAGAACAGTGAATTAGTTGTTTAAGTGTCAGTTCATCAAAAAATGGACCCTGAATTTATATTAATAACAAAAAATCAGATACATATGCAACGAGATACAAGTACATTTCACAGCTAATCTGGCAACACAAACCTAATACCCTGGCAAACCCTATATCACTCAAATTGCTAGTGTTTAGAATTAAGTCCTTCAGGAACCTAATACAAAATTATAATTACTGACTACAGAAAAGAGAAAATAATCATTTTTGACAGTTATTTCATATGAACTAAGGGATAAATTAGTTCAGAACTGACTGATTATTTTTTTCCTCCATTTTTAAAGTAACTCAATTTTCTTTAGACGTGAATTAGAAACGGGAATACTCAAAACAAGCCAAGTAAATATTACTATTGCAGTATCTGGCAACCAAACCATCATCTGAAGAAAACTGTTGATTATTTCTTGAAAAAGCTGATTTTTAAACAAAACTGGTTTTAAATACAGCATTCAGTGATGATGTATTAGCACACAGAAATTGCACCCCCAAAGAAAAACAGAACTCTCGATTCTGAAGTTTATAAATATGAAAAATGCCCTGTTTTCTTTCCTGTATGGAAGATATTTTTCACCTTTCCCAAAAGAAAATAAATAAAAACTCTACATGGAACTATCTGGATGAGTATAGAACCTTACATTATGGCCATGGCATTTAAAGTTCATGCTTGTGTGTATGGGTAGAAATACATAGACAGGGAAAATGTGCTGCTGAAAAGGACAAGATATTCTTTCAAAGTATGCTAAGTATTTATCTTCTCAAATATACAGTAGAGTTCGTTTTGCCAGACAACCAACTAGTTAACCCACTAGTTGGTCTCCAGTCTAATAAAAAATGATAATAAAATTTTTTATAGGGCTACAAAAACTGAATATTTAAAATTTATGCAATGTTTTGTTCACTTTTGAAATCAAATACTTGGGTTAGAAAAGGCAAAACACGCACTGAATTTTGCATAAAGATCATGCCATTCAAAATAATGTATGTAAAACTCATTGGTGAGATGCCAAGAAAAGGGCAAAGCATTTTCTTAAACATGAAGAGAGTAGTTTCCCAAAGTTTATTGTTATAAATGGAGAGCATGCCATAAAGCTGTTGGAACTGTGGAATAAAAATTTTGTATTTGCAATAGCACTTCTCTTGATTACTGTGGATTAGCATATTTATGAGGTTACTCAGCCTCAGGTTTAAACCCACAAATCAAAGGTTTGTATCAGCATGGGTAATGGATTACACAGAAGTCTATGGCCTACAATATCCCAAAGGGATCCTTCTTTCAGAAGACTTATGTATATAATACCACTTTGTAGAAATTACACTTTCTGATCTTTCGCGTGGTGCTTGGTGACTCCTCTCTCTAATGTGTTAAACAACAAAAAAGCAGCATTCCCATTCGGCACAGAAATGCATGGAAGTACCTTCTTGTTTGCCTCCTCACCTATTGAAAAGGCCATGAAAGACAGAGGCTTTAATTCCTTGATGTAAACAGCACTACTACAATGGGAGCAGAAGTCATTGTCAGAGTATTTGATGCAATTAAACTTCTGAAAAGAGGAAGGATTCTGCATTCCAGCGACTCTTCAGACAGCAAATGCTTGAAACTTTTTCATCCTATAAACAGCACTGCCATTGAACAAACCCAGAACTAAAAAAAACAGTCTCACTTTATTCTCCAGAGGTGAATGCTGACTACGTTACTATTAATGGTAAATACCTACTGACTTCCTGTTGGCTTCAGAAAGATCAGGATTTCAGAGTAGAATGCTAAGACAGAAGTTGAAATGCTTAGTCGTGCCTCACATGAAAGTCTGAACAGCCAAAAGAAAACTCAGGAAGGTAGTTCCTGCAGAATGGCTTTTTCTAGATTCTAGGTACCCAAGAGAAAGGTTTTTATAATAACTGTGAAATGGTGACATATGAAGACATAGAAACTTCAGTAAACTCTACGGAGAAAAGGTCCATTGGCTTTGTTATTATTTCAGCTTTTTATTGAAGATCCACATCCAATAGGAAGAGAAACTGAGGTATGCGAAGAAGGTTATGGATGTCAGTTACATGGTTATGCAAGGGAGAGAAGACAGGAGAATACATAATAGAAAATAACCTACGTAATTTAGAAGATATGAGGAAAAAAATAAAGCTGATTAACCTTTATGTACTGAATGCATATTCCACTGAAGGAATCATAGTGTTGCCTGGTTGGAAAAGACCTTGATGATCGAGTCCAATTGTACCTGTTCACTACTAAACCAGATCCCTGAGCACCTTATCCATCTGTCTTTTAAACACCTCCAGGGATGGCGACTCCACACCTTCCTGGGCAGCCTCTGCCAGTGCCTCAGCAAATAACTCTTTTCCTTGTATGTATTCTGAACCTCCCCTGGTGCAACTTGAGGCCATTTGTATGTTTGTATGAGGCCAAAAGTGTGGTTTGCATGTAAGGGATGTTGTCCACTTAGCTACACCAGGGACAAGACTATTCTAACAGACCTGCTGAAAGAAAAACAGATCACATGAATGCAAAAACAGTAATTGCTTCAAATAGTGTGGAAGTGGTTAACTGACCTAAAGAAAACCCCAGCATACCAAGAAGGAAAACATAACACATGGAAGGAATAAAATGAGTTCAGTGTTCAGCCTTGAAGAGGTGATCAAAATCTAGAAAGTGACAACTGAGACTTTTACAAGCTAAATTGAAAATTAAATTATGAGGATTAACAGAACACATTGTGATCCAATTTTGTTATGTTAATTTTGCTCTCTTTCATTTAATTTTTATCCCTCATTTGAAACTCCTATTATATTGCAAGCTGTAATAAATATGAAAAAAAAAAAGACAGCTCTAGATTTTACTCAGCCTCATGATACATTCTGAGTCAGGGTGATATATCATTGATTTATCATATAACTGACTGCTACACTTTCAGATCCAGGAAAGTATTTGTAAAAGATGTAATGCAGGTAAGCAGAAGCCCTTGATGTCATTTTTTTTAAATATGTTGCAGCAGTTAGGTGCAGAAAGGTGGATGAGTAACTGGGTTTCAGGCAGATTCAGAATGATGTAAACTAAAGAGAAGAGCAGGACCTGCTCAACTGAAATCAATTTCCAAGAAACTAGTCTAGACACAGTAGCATTTTGGCAACAACACAACGCACTACACTGATGGGTACTGGCAACAGTCATTTCCACAAAACAGCCATGTTTGTAACAGAAACCCTATCACTGAAATATAGAAATGAGAGTGTATAATATGAGACTACCTGCAAAGTTTAGAATGGGTTGTTCCCACCTCATGGACATCAAGGCACTTAATTCAAAATCACTTTAGTTCATAAAGGTCTTCGCTGTTTAGAAGAAAGAATATATTCAAAGTTGGCAGCACTCAAGAGTACTTTTTATTTCCACTTTTTATAAACTGTATGTCCAAGTGTATTTTCCAGAAGCTCTAATTGTTAAATCAGGCATGTGCAAATGAAGAGGAACCATTCAGGTGTTAAACAGCTTTAACAAAATCCAAAGAAAATAAACACACTTTTTCTGCTAGAGCACTTTACGCTTTCAGAGAGTAAAGAAAAATACATTTCAAGAGCCCTACATACTTATAATGCTGGCCTGCTCTGTTGAGAAACAGATACTGCTTTTTCCTTTCTCATGCTTACTACTTCATACCAACTTAAGGCAGAAATATTAAGATATGCTTTTGGGGGGACTTGTTCAGCTATCTAGATTATTTTCATTTGAGTGGGAGCAGAGAGGGTGTCTGCAAAGGAGACTTTAATCCCAAAATAACAAATGACATCATCTGAACAAAACAAGTATATGAGTCAGGGCAAAGATCCTGCATGAAAAAAAGTTTCGGAAAGATAATGAATTCAGACTTTGGAATTCTGAAACAGCTCATTTGCTATCCCACATCTATATAGCAGGGTAGTTAGGCAATGAGTAAGAAACCTATTTGGAAGAGTAAGTCAAGTAAAGCTTGGGTATCTTCCCCTCTACTTCAGAAAAATAATTTCTACTTTTAACTAGAGACATATTTCAAAAGTGCAATACCATAACTTCTAGGAAATCCCTTAACAAAACTTGTTCTGCAAAGAATCAAAGCTACAGAATGTAGCTCTGCCTGTCCTGCATGAACGATTTTGGACTCAAAGACTGATTTTTAAACACACTGCATAGAAGATTAAGGGTCTTAAAAATTCAGTGCCTACAAGATTCATTATAAGAGTACAAGAGAGAGGCTTTAAATATACCAACTGAAGGAATGGCATCTACACAAGTGCACACATTATCAGACATCACAGAAGTGAATGGAAAAAAAAGCTTATGAAAGCATCAATTAATCACATTAATTTTAGAAGGTTAGGATGAAGCATTCGGGTTTCTCCAGAAACCTAGGAAATATGACATTGCTGCTTTCTCCCATAGCCACTAGTTCGAACAAGGTTATCATTGGTTGAGCTCCCCAAAAAACACGAAACACTTCTGAACTGCTTTTACGGTGAAAAAATAATTTTCTAACATGATAAAATGGAAAAAGGGTTTGCTTCAAAAGAAAAAGTGAAAACTTGCTTTAACTCTGAAATATTTTTCTGGGAAGTTTTAGAAATAAAAACAACTTTTCCCCAAGTTTTTTTCCACAAATTCATCATATTTCACAAATTCCAACTATTGCACTCTATAAGCCTAAACCAAAAGGCTAAAAGCAGGCTTTTGTAAGACTGGCATTGAGCAGGGCACAGGGCAATAAATATCAACAATGCCATCCCCAGAGAAATGCCTTAGAAGACAATCTAGACTGTCCGGCTTCAAATATATGAAGGTGTTGAAAACTAAAGTTAAGAAATTAAAATCATACTCTTTAGGCCCTGGAGGGTGAACTTTCTCCCATACAGATCTTAAAGGTATCTTTCTTGCCAACAGCCATGTATAACAGAGACCTTTAGAGTATTCCAGTAAAGATTTTCAGTATGCTTTCTGAGTCAAAAACACTGCAGAAAGAGATCTTCAACTAAATGAACTGACTACACTCAAAAAAGAAGGGTTGCTTTTTCCCCACAACAGCTACAGAAATTCCCAAGATCATTCCATTGTACTTGACACCCTTTTGTCCAATGAGAACTTACTTAGGGTTTTCACTGAGGAAAGAACATACTTATTAAAAAAAATATATAAAGTTTTGTGTATTTATTATTTCCAAGAAATTATGCTCAATTGCTTTCTAGCTGTGAGTTTTGTAATTATTCTATATATCTGTAGATGGCTTAATGCTGATTTATGTTGTTTACTGAAATTGTGACTTAGGCTGTTGGGAAACAGTTCAATGAAAATAAACCATGTGACCATATTCAAAGGTTACAGGGGATTTTCACAAATGAGATGTTATATGCAGCAAAATTCTTTTAGTACAAACACATTCTCTATTATGATTTTAAAAAAATGGTAAGTTTTACACACTAATTGCCTTTTTAAACCTAAACTTAAATCAGATCTAACTGAAATAGAGGTAATTCCATTTAAATATCAGAATTGGTTTTACTGCAAGGAGGAACAGGCGGCTCAGACAGATTGGACACCGATTCTCTATTCTTGGATACACTCAAAACCTGACTGTACAAAGCCCTGGACAACTTGCTTTAGCTACTCCTGCTTTGAGGGGTCAGGCAATCTCCCGAGCCTCCTTTCCAACCACAATCATTTTGAGAATCTACGATTAGGCATGATTATTTCCCTTCCCACAGGTTGTTAATATGGATTAATCAGCCCCTGTGTCAGTAACAGGAGACAGAATAGTAGAAAGGATTTCTGAGAAACTGAATTTTCTCCGCATTCTCTCCAAGTTGCTGAATGCAGAGACATCCACATTGAAAGGGTTAACTTGAAACAACAAATGCTCTCTAACCCAAACCAAACTTAACCTTTCCCATGTATTTTACCAAGGACACCTATGATTTTTATCAATTTCAAAGCAGTTTCATAAAATAAGAGATTTATTGCAAATGTCTATTGATATCACCTCCCCCTGAAAAAGTACCAAATGATACATTGATAGAAACATACTGAGTATTCTAAGTTTTTCTATAACAAAGTTCCTGAAAAAAATTCCACAATTCTGGTAATGACAATAAATGTTTATAATATGCAATCTAATATATATTTACTGCAACACCCTTTTGCAGAAGCACCAACATAATGCTTACAGTTTGTAAAGAGTGCTTTTATGGCTTTTCATTATTGGTCTGAAGAATTGCATTGTGAGGTGATATCTAACCAACAACTCAATCTTTGTACACCACCACTCATTTTAATTTTAACCTATCTAAAGTGTTAAAATTATTCGTCCTAATAGACATGCAAGAAATCTGATCACGTTTTATGACAATTAATTGAGTCCACATACCTGATGGCACCCTTTTGGCCCCTTTTGCTGTTCCTTGATTAGGGATTTGTTAAACTAATTATTATCAAACTGTTGCAATTTAGAACATTTAAAACAATAGTGTGCAGTAATTGAATGTTAAACATGTCCTTTACATGAATTAGGTGAATGTGGTGAGAGGACTAATTTTACATAGAGAAAAGTTATATCATTTAAATTTATGTGATATAGGGAAATAGGAATGTGGTAAAGAGAACAGGGTGACCAGATCCAGTCTCCTACTGTGAAAGACATTCCATTATGATGGCTACTTTACCAAGGTCAGCTAAAGCAGCCATCATAAGGTCGCCATCACTCAGGACTCGTGCTGTAATTCAGACATAATCCACTTTTCATAGAACAGAGTCACAGAATTGTTTAGGTCAAACCCTTAACCTAGGACTTCAAAATCCACCACTAAACCATGTCCCTAAGCACCCTGTCCACACATCTTTTAAATAACTCCACCAAAGTTGGTAGACTCCACCACTGCCCTGGGCGCCCTGTTCTAATGTTTGACAACCCTTTCAGCAAACATTTTTTTTTCTAACATGCAATCTAAACCTCCCCTGGCCCAATCTGGGACCATTTCCTCTAATCTTATCACTCATTACTTTGGAGAAGAGACAAACACCACCTCACTACAACCTCTTTTCAGGTAAGGAGCAATAAGTTCTCTCCTCAGTGTCCTTTTCTCCAGATTAAACAGCCCCAGGTCCCTCTGCTACTCCTCATAACTCTTGTGCTCCAGAGTCTTCCTCAGCTTCGTTGCTCTTCTCTGGACACACTCCAGCTCCTCAAAGTCTTTCTTGCAGTGAGGTGTCCAAAACTGAGCACAGGTTTTGAGGTGCAGCCTCAACAGTGCTGAGCATAGGGGCACGATCCCTCCCCTTCTCGTGCCGGTCACACCATTTCTGATCCAAGCCAGGATGCTGTTGGCCTTCTTGGCCACTGCTCCCTCATGTTCAGCCGCTATCACCCAGTACACCCAGTTCCTTTCCTCCAGGCAGTTTTCCAGCCACACTTACCCAAGAGTGGCTCTCTCACACTTCCTAGTACTCCTCAACTTACCTCCTCCCAGAGCTCTGTCACCAACAGCTCAAGCCTTCTCTGCCCCCTCTGCAGCACTCCTGCTCACCCACACTGCCTTGGGTATTTTTTTGCAGACCAGAGAGTGGCCACAGTAGCTCTGGCAATGTCCACGTCTCGTCGGAGTCTCCTGCAAGAGCTGCCAGCTCCTGGTGGGTCTCTCTGCTTCCCTGGTGGAAAGCCCCCATGTGCCAAGATCTGCTGTTCTGCAGTGGATTGGGCTCGCTCTGGAGTCGCCCTCGGCAGCTCACTGACATTCAAAGTAAAATCTCACATAGCAATGAAAAACCCTAGGAATTAAGGAGGGAGGGAAGATATCTGATAGATATCCTTGGATATTAAAATCCACCTGAACATGGTCTGGGGCAACCTGTTCTAGCTGACCCTGCTTGAGCAGAGGAATTGGACAAGATGACCTCCAGAGGTCCCTTCACACCTCAATCACTGCTTGATTCCGAGATACCAATAAAACTAACAGACAAGAGGTGAAATTGTGGTAGTAAGGGTATCTTTCCCTATCCTGATTCTTGGTATGCATAAAATCTTAACTACGGCATTAAAATTCTTTGCACTTAATTTAGAAACTCAATAGCTGCAAAATTCAATACAGAATAGTAATGAAAAATAATATAGATTGATATCTACTATACACATGGGTTGCTTGAAACGTACCAGATATCAATATCTCTACTACTGGATGTACCAGAAAAATCTATTAAGGTGGCTGTAGTCAGAATAAACTTTCATAAAGCTACTACATTAGAATCCAAAAAAAAGGAGTTGAAGATAAAATGCAACAGTAGTCACCAGCATATTCCTCATGCGAGTCACAATTTGCACAACTATCCCTGGTGATTTATAGTTCTTACATTCAATCAAATTTAGAAACTTAGTAAAGCAGAAAATAAAATCCCTTCACGTGCCTGTATTTGTACTTTACCAAACTTAGCTAAAATTTCTCTTTACTAAAAATAGAAGTCTTAACTCCATCATAATCAGTATTCAAAAATGTCTTGTGCCAGTTCAAAGATGGGATAAAAACATTAGGATGGAGAATGTACCAATTAAAATAATGACTAAGCACAAAAGAGAGCAAATGAGGTCTGCTTTTCTATTGAGAGTCTTTATACGTACACACACACTCTCCTTTCAAAGAAAGACTATTTATGAATGATAGTTAAATTAAAATTGAATGGAAAACTGTATACAGTGTATCAGCATACCAGAAAGTTAATAATTATCAGACAAGATCTAGAATTTAATTTTTATGGCAAGAAAGCCTCACATAGCTTAAATAATGAAGCGTTTAGAAGGCAAAATATCTAGAACTATGTTTTATTTCTCAGAACGAACACTAGAAACTCTAAACAAAATGTAATTGGCTTTTTTTTTTTCCATTTTTATTTTTCAGTTTCTATTGTAAATTATCTGAACCAAGATTGCCTTATTCTTCTATGGCAGTTCAGGATCTTGCCTTTTGGTATTCAGATGTTCTAAATATCTTGACTTTCAATTTCTAGCAATGCTAATATATAATAATAAACCCTAAGCATTAAAGCTTTAATACTCTTAAAACTGATCTCAAAAAATATAAAACTGTATACATTCTTAATTGATACATATCTAATCTTAGTCTTAAAAAAAAAAACACAAACCAAAAGAAATACAATTAATTAATTCTGCTTAATAGCATTCCAAAATTAACTAAAATGAGAGATTTTAAGCGTTCTGAAATTAAAGATTAATGAATGTATTGTTCATAAAACTTTACATATATCTTCAGTCAAAATATAAAAAATAAAAGCTGCTGCTCTGTTATAATCTTTATGTTCTTTGCTTGTTTATTTTTGAATAATTCACTGAGTTTTTCTTTAATATGAAAAAAATCTCAATGTCAAGGATGAACACATCTCAATATTGAATCACATCTCTACCATAAACATTTCTGATGCCGCTGTCTTATTAAAGGAATAATTTCTCTTTGTTTTCCTTTGCATCTTACCTACTAAAATTCTATCTACAAACTTTAGTGACTCTTCAAGGTCTCCAGATATTCATTGTGTTATAATTTCAAAGCCTGACAGGAATCAAAGATGCCAGAACTCAAGTGCAATTTCAGGTCAACTCTTTCTTTAATGAACATTGATAGGTTTTGATCTATTTCCTAAGTAAAGTCATGATACAGATATTTCCTCTGACATATTTGTCAAAGATGTTGTTTAGGAAATGTAAGAACCCTGAGTGAAGAGGAAAGCAAGTTACAACTCTCGAATCAAACGAAAATCATAACAATTTTCCAGAATTTTTTCAATAAAATTTATCAAAACTCGGTTTATTTTAAACTTCAAACTGCCCAACAAATTTTAAGATCAAATATTTAATAAACAATCCATTTATTCTTTGGGATAGGTAATATCAAACAGAAACGAATACTATCTTAAAATTTATTCAAAGGAGTTGTAAGAAAATTGCACAACACACTCCTTAAAAACCCCAAAACCTAACGTGTTATGTGTTCTATTCCCAACTTCATATTTTTACTCTACTAACCTGAGCTTCCTGCACTTTGTATCATATCTTGAATTTGTAAAATTTGATATTCCACAGTGGACTGTGACCAATTACTATTAATCTGCATGTGTCTTTATAAGAACCTCCAAATTCTCATTTGTTGTCTGAGTATCATAGAAAGAGAGAACTAGTGCACTCACACTGCACTTAAAAGAAAGCGAGAATAAGCTCTGCATCACCACGTAGGAGACTGAAAAATACTTAGGGAGTGATGATGAGGGCGAAACACTATGGAACAGACATTTGCTGGCAGCTTGAGAAGATGATAATCAGGATCATAAAATCACAGAATCACCTGGTTGGAGAAGACAGCTGCACCTGTCCGGTTACTAAACCCTGTCACTAAGAAACTCATCTACCCATCTTTTAAATGCCTCCAGGGATGGTGACTCCACCACCTCCCTGCACAGTCTGTCCCAGTGCCTGATCACCTTTTCAGTGAAGAAATTTTTCCTGCTGTCTAGTCTGAACCTTCCCTGGTGCAACTTGAGGCCATTTCCTCTCATCCTATCACCTGTTACTTACAAGAAGATCCCAGCATTCACCTCTCCACAACCTCCTTTCAGGGAGTTGTAGACAGTGATGAGGTCTTCCCTCAGCCTCCTCTTCTCCAGGCTAAACAACCTCAGTTCCCTCATAATATACGGTTCTGTACTAAGAAAGGACAAGCTGTGATTTTTAAGTTGAAAAGGGGGAGATTTAGATGAGATCTTAGGAAGAATGTTTTCCTGTGAGGGTGGGGAGGCCCTGGCCCAGGTTGCCCAGAGAAGCCAACGGCTGCCCCATCCCTGGAGGTGGGATTTGAGCAGCCTGATCCAACAGGTGACTTTACTCATTGCAGTGTGGTTGGAACTGGACAGTCTTTAAGGTCCCTTCCAACCCAAACCATTCTATGATTGTATGATGCTAAGTGGATTAATAAAATATTTGCTGAAATGCTGTAAGTACAAGTTTTGTCCACAGACCTCAGTGCTTGTAGGTCATCCATAGTCAAGACTGATCTACTAAAGAACAGCAATCTCTCAGAATCCTTCACTTCTCTGGATTTGACTCTCCTAAAGAAGCTGATTGTCTGAGGGAGCAGATCTTCCACAACATTTGAACTGCAATTGGAGATGTGCTATCAAAGGCAAAGCCTGACTTCAAAGATGAAGCTGCAGTCTGTAAGCAGATCAACAATTAGAAACTTAGGCTAGAGTTGAAAAATTGAGTACTAAAACAGTCAGAAACTGAGGTTTTTAACCTGTGGTTCGTAGAATTTCCAAAGCACCAGCTCCTCTATCTGAATGGAAGAATCAGAAACTGCATCAGAATGCTTTTGCTGTTTAGGAAAAAAGGTCACACTCCATGGGGCAAGAAACACCTTATAACTCAGTAGCTATTTCAGAAGCAAAATTTCTGGGTTTATATATTTTTCAATTAAATATCTAAAGGAGAAGCTCACTGTTTTATAAAGAATCAAGATAATAGCTACATAAACATCACAATATTTAACTTGTTGAATGAGAAATTACGCATTTATTTTCAACTCTTCCAATACTGCACTTATATGTCATATAACAGAGCTTGGTTTAAAATATAAGTATCCATAAAAACGTGACATGATAATATCTTGTGGTAATGGTGCCATTATCAAGCTATAAAATGATGCCATTCTTTTGCCCAACTGTGTGGCTTCATGCCCAAGGCCGTTGTTCCAGCTTGGAACGACAACTCACAGTAATATGGCATATTATGAAATTTCCCTAAATATAACAGGTTTCATAAATGGAGTGTATTTATGCAAGCCACGCTATTATAGAATAAAACAGTCTTCTGATTTATATATAAAAGTAGGAAATCATGTCAAGCCACCCCTTCCTAAGATTCCAAAAAAAATGAAATGTGTATATTGAAAACTAACTAAAATGGAAAAATAGATGATACGGATCTCATCCTGAAAACCTGTTATAAAAATAATTTCCCACACATTCTGTAAGTAAGCCAGCTGTCAGAATTTGGAACGATAAACCATAAACAGATCAGCGGTCAAAAGCTGAAATTTCTTAAAGCTCATGAGAAAGAGTTTAATGTATATAAACCTGATTATAAATACAGCTAAATATGACATCTGCAATATTCTTCTACATCCTGAATCTTGTCTGGTTTACATACACAAACCATAACACCTCTTACTTCAAGAATTCTTGGGAGTCACCGAGTCCCACTTTTGTCTCTCAAGTTGAAGAAAAGATGAGCCTGAAGACCTGTCATGGCATCTAAACACATTCATTATTAACATCTGGCCAGTTACTAGTTCTGTACTTCAAGCACGAGAGCAAAAGTACATTCCTTTTCACGCTCACAAATTGAAACTGCAAAGGGAAGAATAATTCTTGGCAACGTTCTCACATAAGAGGCAAATCTAAATTATGACATCAGTTGCAGATCGACTCAATAGTAAATTACCAAATCCAATTTACTCAGGACCTTGTAAATTAGTTTCAATCTAATTTAATTCAATTTATCTGTGATATATAAATGTTGATTAGTAGATGATTGCATAAGAATATAAAGTACTTAAGTTTCTTAAGTTACTACTGTTCAAGCTACTGTAGTTTTCGGGGGTTTTTGTTCTTTCAAAGACAGAACTGACTGCTATTAGGAACCATAAAAACAAATGTTAAAAAAAATTAGGTCTGGCATCTATGCCAATTAACTCTTCAACATAGTTTTCTGGTATGCAGAAAAAATATCTTCCTTTGCAAATAAATTGACCTATAAATGCATTCCATATTTTACACCACTCTGACATGGGCTTATCCTTGTGAAAGATACAGCTACAACCACTACTCTGCAAAAATAGTAATATTTGAAATATCGATTTCTTTTTATTGTGTGGCCATAAAAACACACTTTCAAATTTAATTCAAACAAAATATTTCATGCCTTTTACATTTTTAAAAAAAAAAAAAAAAGATTCTTAGAAGGATAAAAGAACCTTTCAACTGATTACAAAAAAGAGGAGATTTTTTAAAATAAAATAGACCAGTGGTCCAAAGTGGCAATTCACTTTGTGTAGCCTGCCTTCTGGGATGATTAACTTGCAAAAGCTTTTCAAAAACCTTTTTCATACAGCGATGAATAAATAAAAATTACTCCCTGCTATAAATTCATCTTTTAGAACACAGACCAAATATTCACCTTCATCTTACTTGGACAAGTTTTCAGATGCCCAGCTTTGGTTGAAAACTGGTTAAAGAATTAAGTGAATTCAAACACTTAATAACAATCCATTCTACTTAGAACAAACAAGATGAAGAGGGAAAAGATATTCACCCAAGCTGAGCATCTTAGCTGAATGAAATCAACAGCAAAAATCCCCTTGCATCCATTAAGGCAATATCCTTTAGTACCCTAGAAACATCTGGCTATTGCAATGATGTTTGCTGCCTTTATAGTCTGGAGGTCTTGTCATGGAAAGCCTGAACAATTATGTTCTTCTCTGCTGCTTAGAATTTAAAAAAAGATAAGAAAAGTATGAATCTCACAACTATGTATTATCTTGAGAAGCAAAGACAATTGAAACCAAAGACCTCAAAGACCTTATCACATTAAGATACCAATAGGACGTTCTGGATCACAATCCTTTGCCAGATCTCATCACAAACTTCGCATACGCAGGATTTCAATATAATTACTTACCCACATTGCCTACCCTTTAATCTACAAAATAAAATTGAACACAAACAAAATACTCTTTAAGCCCTGAGAAGTTGTATTCAACAGTCTCTGAAATAATCATATAATTACAGAATCATTAAGGTTATAAAAGACCTCTAAGATCACTCAGTCCAACCATCAACCCAGCACCACTGTGCCTACGCCATGTCATGAAGTGCCATGCCTACAGCTTCTTCGAACCCCTCCAGGGATGGAGACTCCACCACTTCCCCAGGCAGCCTGGTTCAATGCTTCCCCAGTCTTCCAAGAAAGCATTTTTTTCTAATACCCAATCTAAACCTCCCCTGGCACAAAGTGAGGCCATTTCCTCTTGTCATTACTTGCTACTTGGGAAAAGAGCCCAGCACACACCATGCTACAACCTCCTTTCAGGGACCTGTAGAGAACGATGAGCTCTCCCTCAGCCTCCTCTTCTCCAGATAAACAACCCCTGTTTCCTCAGCCACTCCTGATAACACCTGAGCTCCAGACCTTCTCCCAGCTCCCTTCCCTTCTGTGTCCTTTTTGCAGTGAGGGGCCCAAAACTGAACACAGGATTCCATGTGTGGCCTCATTAGCACCGAGTGCAGGGGCACAACCATTTCCCTACTCGTGCTGGCCACACCATTTCTGATCCAAGCTAGGATGCTGTTAGCCTTCTAGGTACACTGCAGGCTCATGTTCCCCTGCTGTCGACCAGCACTCCCAGGTCCATTTCCTCCGGGCAGCTTTCCAGCTGCTCCTCCCCAGGCCTGTAACGTTGCACAGGGTTGCAGTGACTGAAGTGCAGGACTTGGCCTTTTTAAACCCAAAACACAACTGGCCTTGGAAAATATGTTGCACTCATCCTGCAATAGTACCATTAGGCATATAAAAGTACATTTTAATTCTGTGTAAACTTCAGAACTGTGACCCAATGACCTCTTACTGACATAATTTTTTATAAATCTGCAAGTATTGAAATGCACAGCCCAAACTGTACCCAGAGTTTTCATATTTAATCTGCTTGAAAACACAACACAGCGTGCATCTTGCCTGTTCAGAAAGAGATAAAAAGGATTTTTTAAGAGAGATGATCCCCAGAAGCTTGCCACTGAAACCACCCGTGGGAACACTCTGCAATCAAGCAAGCTCTCTCAGACTTACTGCTTGCCAGAGGGCCTTCTGGTTATCCAGATACAATGAAAGGGCCTCTTGTTCCTCCCAAATGCAGGATACCACTCCTCTCTGGACAATAAAAATCTGCTTGAACTTTGAGATCTTCAGGGAGTTACTCACAGTGACATTAGAGTCCTGTGATCCTTTGCTTTTGAAATCTTCTAATACTACTAAGCAAAAATACATTGAAAGGAGACTTTAAAGAACACAACATATGTCAAATTGTAAGCTTATTTTTCCCTCCACGATATTGTACTTTACTTCAAGACAGGTGAAGATCAGTAAAAACTAAACTATGACAAGCTATATCTAACACACTTTCACTAATAAAAGTAAATTATCAGTCATTTGCTATTTACATAGCTGTATTTACACTAAAGCTATAAAGGACAATTAAAATATTTCATCTGGCAATTCAGTTAGGATTTTGTTTTGCAATATTCACTGAAAATTAAAAACTGCCATGATAACACTCAAGACACATGATACGAAGCTCTGCCTCTGGGTTACAAAATAATCACAAAATGTACCTACTCAAATACATATTGTACAATTTAAAGATTTTTTCAGTTTCTCCATTAAGTATATTAAACATTTGATGCTTTGGGATACAACTCCTTTTGGGTTTTTTGCTCACTGTTTAACAAAATATTTTGTCCTCAAGCTATAATACATTTTTTTTCTGCAAGATATTTGTAGCGCTTTGAAAACAGCTGCTTTACTTGTTGAAATATATTAAAAATAAAATAAAAGTGAAGGATTTTATTATTAGAAAAGCAGCAGAGGTGTAAAGGACAGTTGAAGAGGCTGTAATGGGGCGATTCTTTCTTTCCCCTCTTACCACTTTGTTTTTATTGGATAATACAACAAGATAGTTGGATGCTTCAGTGGCAATAAAGCAGGACAAAAACCTGTGTGTTTCTTGACATATTTCTATTGTATTCAAATTGTAGCCAGTTCAAATATTTTTATATACATCAAGGTTATAGAAAGTAGTTGTGGCTGAAAGGGATCTCTGGAATTGTCCAATCCTGCTTGCTAAAGCAGGGCCACCTGGAGCATGTTGCACAGGACCATATCCAGATGAGGTCTGAACATCTCCAAGGTAGGAGACTCTACAGCCTCCCTGGGCAACCTGTGATAGTACTCAGACCTCACAGTCAATAAAAGTGATTTCTGATGTTCAGATCGAGCTCCCTGTGTGTCAATTTGTGCCTATTGCCTCTGGTCCTGCCACTGGTCACCACTGAAAATAATCTGGTTCTGTCTTTGAACCCTCCCTTCAGATAATTATATAAACATTGAGATCCCCCTGACTTCCTTCTCTTTTCCAGTCTGAACAGCTGCCTCTCTATCAGCCTTCCCTCACAGAAGAGATGCTCCAGTCTCTTCATAGAATCATAGAATTAGGTTGGAAAAGAGTTTTAAGATCATCAAGTCCAACCATAAATGTAATACTGCCAAGCTCACCACTGAACCTTGTCCTTGAACAGCACATCCACACGCCTTTTAAATACCTCCAGGGATGGTGACTCAGCCACTCTTTATCATCTTAGGGACCCTTTGCTGGACTCACTCTTGTACTACTGGACACACAACTCTGGATGTGGCCTCACTGCTACTGAGCAGAGGAGAAGGATCACCTCCCTCACCCTGCTGGCATCACACTGCCTGATTCAGCCCAGGCTACCATTCATTGTCTTTGTCACAAGAGCACGTTGCTGTCTTATGGCCAGCTTGGTGTCCAGCAAAACCCCCAAGACCTTTTCTGCAAAGCAGCCTTCCAGCTGGGCAGGCTCCCAGCATGTACTGGTGCTAGAGGTTGTCCCTCCCCAGGTACAGGACTTTGCATTTCCCTTTGTCGAACTTCATGATATTCCTGTCAGCCCATTTTTCCAGCCTCTCCAGGTCCTACTGGATGGCAGCACAATCCCTTGGCATATCAGCCATTCCTCCCAGTTCCGTGTCAACAGCAGCCTTGCTGAGGGTACACTCAGCTCCACCATGCGTATGAATACATTAAAACCCAAAACATTACTCCACAAATGATGGTTTCACTAATAAAGTGTACCATAAAGAACAGCCTAGATGGACATATTTTAATTTAACCTCAGGATAAACAGGATTGTAACAATATACAGTTCTGACAGTGAATATGGAAATGCATGGAAAAGAATTACCAAGGAACCTGCATATATATTCCTAGTGTGCATATATATATATATAAGGGGTTTATATACATATATAAATGAAAAGTAAATGGCATGAGGAAAACATACCCACTGGGCCATATTCAGCTTTAGGTATCTGTATCTCCCATTCAGTTTCTCTCTTCTCAATTTAGTTTATCACCAATTCCCTGACATACTTTATTTCTAATACAACAGAATAGCTGATGGGAAGGTATTAAATATAATCGAGTTGCATTGTTGAAGAAGTTTATTTGAATATTGGTGTAGCACTTGTGAAAAATTAGTTTCAGGCTTATAGATAGAATCTGGTTTGTACCTGAATTAAATTTGTTTCTGGTGAAAGACAGATTAGGGAAAAAACCTGCAGAAAACTCATGCTGCTGTGCAGCAAATTGCTGTGATTGTGTGATGAGGAAACATGGCTTTAAATATGAAACTAAATTTTAATGTCTCTTACAAAGTCAGAAAAAAAAGCATCTTCTGAAATCCTGAGTGTCCTATTAGCTTTATAATCCATTCAGTTTAGCTTTCCTAACTAAACAAACTCTTTCTATGTATTCTCTTGGGAAAAAAAGAAAGACCAGTAAGTAATTCCTTACACGATTTTTCTATTAATCACACTCATACCTTTATAAAAGATTACATATGTTGTTCAGCTGATCACAAAGCAAAAATAAGGAGTTCATATCTAAAGCAATTTGTGAGCAATCAACATGCAATATTCAGGCTATTCATCACAGCCCCCAACCACAGAAAGAATTTCTTTTCTTTGAGACATGAATACAGAGTTAATGACAGGGTTTTGAAAAGAAGGTACCAAAGACACGTGAAAAAAATTACCCTAAACTAACAAAAGACCTCTGACTAATTCTAAAGCTAAATTTTCTACATAAACTGAGCTTATTACACACAGTAATGGTTCTTAAAGCTGATTTAGAAGGCTTGCATTACATATTTCGTAAATGAAAGAGGTTTTACATGATTTTAAAGAAGACGACTAAAATAGCTCTCCAAAAGTTAAGGAGGAGAAATGGCAAATCCAGGGATTCAATGACATTTCAAGAGAAGCCAAAAGAGAAGATGCTGTTGAACAGCTACTGTCCATGATGTACATGCTACCATCATGAAGAATGGTGCTGCTGATGTGACAGTCACCACCCAGGACAGCAGCTGGTGAAAAGCATTTTGGATTCCTGACATAGAAGATAATTGAGGATGTGGAAATTATTTCTTTTTGTTGTCTGATCACAATTATTGTTAATAAATGCCCATGTGTAACCCCCATTGTCTTAAAGGGGACGTTTTTAAAGAAAATGGATAGAAAGAAGGTGAGGTTATTAATAGAATGGGAACAGAATAATAATTATTTGAGAGCAGGAAAACTAATAAAGACACATGTTGTGTGATAAAATAGGTTCAGATCAGATACATTGAGAAACAGGACAAAACTCTACCCTCCTAGCACACACACAAAAACTATTTGATTTCTTCAGAAGAGCTAAACATATGATAACTATCAGATAAAGAAATGTAGATTTGTAACTACAATCTCTAACCAGAGCAATTACCACTATTTTGTTTGTAGAGACAAGGGACGAATCAAAGGAAAATTAAATATCCAACAGGATATTTCTTTACACAAAACTTCAACCAACTTCTACCCAGAAGACTAAAGAGAACCTTGTTTTGGAAGAGAAAATGACTGATGAAGACAGAAAATTCTCCTAGTCTTTCTGCTTCTCAATAATGGAATGCCTCACTGAGGGACATAAAGCATACAGATATCTGGGAACATATTATTACAGAGATCCAGAATTAGAATATAGAATTTGAAGTGGTTAAACTTTGCTTTGAAAATTTCCTTGCTGACAATAAATCAGATTCTGACTGCTTTGTAAAATTTAACTCAATGGTACAAATGTCTTTACGCTTCGAATATTCAAAACAAAAATAAAAGTACCACCTTAATTAGACTAAAAAACCTAAATTACATTTTTTAATGTCTTACCCTCAAGTATAGAAAAAAGAACATTATGTATGTTCTTCATCTCAAAAAATTTTGGTACAGTTGAAGGCTCTTCACAAGATATTTTATATACATTTCTTATAAGGTATCCTAGGAGAAAGAAGGATGAAACAGAGCAACAGTTCAACAGTTTACACTGTTGGGCAGCAAAACCATCAACATGCATGAGAAATAAGGCAGACAAGCACAAATAAAGAATGTTCTGTTTGAA
Source organism: Tapera naevia (assembly GCA_033556795.1). Classification (NCBI taxonomy): domain Eukaryota; kingdom Metazoa; phylum Chordata; class Aves; order Cuculiformes; family Neomorphidae; genus Tapera; species Tapera naevia. Next base: position 1,044,934 of record JAUMJJ010000156.1, read on the forward strand.
ATTCGTATTTGGTAGAAACACCATGCTGCTTAGCTTATCAAGCACTTTTTTTCACAGCTGTAGTTTTACTAACTTCAAAAATTTAATTCAACCATTACACAGTTTAATAGTTAAAATGAAATTGATTTCTAACATATTTTAATTAAAAAGTGCAATCAATCAAATTCATATCAGTCTTCATCTTTCTTTTTTATATTTCCATCACTTCCATTAGTTTCTTCAGCACCAAAGTAATCTCAGTGTATGACCTGAAGGAGTTTCCACTCCATTTCTTCTCTTGAAACATCTTGCTCTAACCTCAGTACGTTTTTGTTTCTTTTGAGTTCTAGCATGCAGTTCTGAATCTCCTTCAACCAGGTTCTCATCTTCACAGAGCACAGTAACAGCTCAGTGCAGCAAAACTTTTCAAGGCACGATGTCTTCCTGCTCTTACAGACTACCAGGTTCTGAAAACAGAGAAAGCTGCTATACAGCCTTAATGACTTTTCTACTTGGTAATGTCCAAGTCATATTTTAATGGAGAGCAATCTTTCTTGTGTGCTACTTATTACTATTTGGGACACAAATACAAAAAAATCCCAAGGACTGCTTCAACAGCATCAAACATTAAGGAACATCCACACTACTTGCTTTGGGCATGTGACTGAATGTAGTAAGAGGACCAAATAAAAAAAGCTTTGTGATTAAACTCTATAAAACCAGGGAGATAATTAAAAATATATCACACATGATTTGACTGAAAAATATTCAATAGATTGATTTACACATCTCCTTTACTCACATGATGAATGAAATGGGAGATGAAGCCTTTTAGTAAGAGATGGATGATCACCTTCATGATAAAGACATAGGAAATACTTCTAGTACATCTCCTGGAACAGGGTAATTCAGTGTACACACAAGCATGGAGAATATATAAGAAATGTTTTGGCTCACGGAAAATAATCAGTTGCAGCTCCTCAATCACAGCTAGAGATGCTATGTATTATTATTTACTGTAATACAGCATCCTTCACAACCTTTTACACTCAGTTTAAACCAAAGGTTGCCCTTAATTAATAAATACACAGAACCGAAGTAAATCCATATGGAATATTCATCTTTCCATGATCACCAAAACCTGAGCTTCAGTATTACTTGAAGAAAAAGGAGAAAATGCTCCAAGGAACTAACAGAGTTTATACAAATAAGTGTCAAACTCGTCGCCTGCACGAGTACTGCAAATTGCATTAATTTATTGGAGTCACACCTTAAAACCCTAGTAGGAGTTTTGATGAACTTTTAGGCTATTATTTATTTTATTTCACTGATAGAAGAGTAAAAAAATAGTAATGTTTATCTGATTAATAAGTATTTGTTGAGCACAGATGACCTGTAAACGTCTGTTCCAACCCAAAGCATTCTATGGTTCCATGACTCTCTCAGGCTCCTGGACTCTTTACTAAAAAGAAATAGTTTAGCTAAGCTTCTGTATATCCTGATGGACGCAGTTATCTTTGGTCAGGGGTTAAACAAGTGCTATCTCTTGTGGCAGAGGAAGATTTGGAGGTTAACTCCCAAAAATGTCTGAGGTTTTATAAAAGCACAAGGACAGCACAACTGTTTAAAAAGTATTAAGTGGACATCCTTACAGGAAACATTCAGAACGCTGCGTCTGCTAAAGTTCACATGAGGGTTTTCCACAATTTCAAATGGAAGGTATGAAAATGCATTTTTAGTGCATTTCCTAAATGAATTATAATCATGAATTATCTTAAACATAAACTGAATTAAAAAGCATTCCAGCTACACTCAAAAAATTCCCAGCCACTCCATAATGATGCTTTTCCTTCTGTATTAGTGAGAACTGTAGTCTGTCCTGGGTAAAACAAGGTAAGTTTAAGATTTTCCTCAGATCAAATATCCATTTTAACATTTACTGAAAGCATTTTTGTTTCATACTAAGAAAGAGTAAAGTGTACTTACACAAACAGCATAACTGTTGGGGGGGGGGGGGGGGGGGTGAAACAAAAAAACACCAGGAGAAACTAAGAAAAAGAACTAAAGCCATTTCTTAATTTTCATCAGCATAACACAGTTCCTCTTTTTTTGAAAAAAGATCTCTCCATCACTTTCTAAATCATGTTTTCATGTTGACTTGGACATGTTTTTGACTAACAACTCAAACTATGGATGTCTTTGGATTAAAGTAGATTAAAAAAAAAATCATAAAGATAGGTTTGTACGTAAATTTTGTAGTTTGACATTAAATCCCCCCAGTATAATCAGTTACGGGTAGAGGATGCAGAGTTCTCCAAAATTCTTACAGTGATTCTATGAAGCAAGCAATAGTGGTCCCATTGTGAGAGTGGATGAATGGGAAACCTCTCCACAACACAGAACCAAACGAGTTAAGGGAAGGACGTGGAACTGATAAAAATGACCTGTCTGCAACATTTCCTACAAAGGAGACGCTATAGGTATTTTCTCTCTTTTCCTTCAGCTTCCTCACCCTCCTTAATGTGCTTCAGGAATAGAAGGCTGTCACGAACAGTCTGCTCCTTGTTATGCTTGATTAGTGGTGGATCCACCCTCATTTACCCAATGTCTGTCTTCAAATAAAGAAATTCCTTTAATTAGCTACTTCCCTTCATAAGAATTATTGAAAAGAACATATTTATAACAGAATATGAAATAAAATCAAAGATAAATAATAGCTGATAATTCTAAAGTCATGAATAGTACCCAGATGCTCCAATCTCTCCAGAAAATGATTACCCAAACATCTAGATGACTTAAAAAATGCTACTCAGCTATGATCTGTGACTTACAGTATTCAAGAAGGGAGAAACGTATTTGTGAAGAAGGGGGAAGGACACGAGCAATTATCCATAAAAATATCAATTTCATTTGGCTGAAAAAAATGTTTCCTATCATATTTTCTAGATTAAATAATAAATTTGTGAACTTGAGTTAAGTTGTTTAATAATAAAATGTCATTCAAACTGTGGCTGCAGGTCACCTGCCTTTTACAAAAAACAAAAATCACCTTACGAGATCAAGAAAAAACTCCTTAAAAATGTTTTCAGGTCAAATAACTAAGTTTGTTTTTGAAGGTTCAAAGCAGTTATTTTCTACCAGAAGTGGAATATTGAATATGAAAGTTTATTCTGCCTACACTACTAAACCAGAAACAAAAGTGACAGTAGACACTGATCAATTCCTGAAATATTTCACAGAACTGAGGCGGCAACGATATCATTAGTCAAAACAAATTCAGTGATGTCTTTAATCAATTCTGAAGGCTATTTTTTTCATACTTTCTTTCTATTCCTAAAACAAAAGACAAAAAAAAAGAAAACAACCAACTTTCAGAACGGAAGGTTGTAGCAATTTATCAATTCCCTGAGCAGCAGGGCAAAATAGTCAATCCAATTAAAGAGTATGTACAAGACCAATTGCAATGTCATTCCTTGTGGAGCAAAGGGCTATAAGTGCCAAACTGGTAGGGAAAGAAGAGTCAATTGGCAAAAGACCAATTTCATTTGTTTTTAAAATGTTCAAAACAGAACTTGCAAATACGAAAAATGGACCAGTTTATTCCTCCTTTTTTTGAGCTCATTAGTAGCTTTCTAGTAATCACAGCTTAGTTCTATCAAACTCTTTAAACTGTGAGTTATCAGTCCTTCTTGATAACTTCAGACACAGTTGTAAACACTCTTCATCCCCGTTACTGTTTTCCCTCTCCATTTCCTAAGAATGACTAGTAGGGAACCTGCCTGTTACATCACAAGAAGGACAATTCCATTCCTTTATTAAGATGATGCAATGGATGCACTTCAATTTTATTATTACAAATCATTCATATCAAAAGGAGGAAAACATGAAATAATGAAAAAAAATTATATCACAGAAAACATAATGGAAGTGTAACAAGTACAGGAGACGGGACATAGCTATTTCCCCAAACAAGAATCAAACCTATTCAGATTGATGGTTATATAATTTCTTTTTAAACTTCTAGTTTTAGACATTCCAGAAAATACCTGTGCCATCTTTCCTTTTAGCATATCTAAACTACAAATCTTGTATCAATATTTAGGCCCATTTCTTCTGCTAGCCCTCTTTGTCCATCTCTTCCCCCAACATCAAGTCAAGACTCTGCTGCAGTATCACCCTTTAAATCTTCCCTTCACGAGAGTAACAAGAAAAATCATTTCAGTATTTCCTTAAGCCATTTTTTCTAGACCTCTTTGTAATTTTTTTCCTATTCTCTGAACTCTCAAGTTGAAACCAGAAAGCGCTGAGCAGAGCAAAAGGACTGCCTTACAGCTTTCACTTAAAACACTTTTTCAAGGTAACTAATCTTGTTTTAAGTCTTTGTACTCCTTTTCATTTTGTCTGATAGGGAATATGATTGCTGTGTATAAATGAACACCAGGAAGGATGAAGAGCTGCTGATGTCACAGAAAAAGCCTGCACAATATGTATAAACTGAATTACTACAATTGTGGAAACAAGGAAAATATTTAAAGTACAAATGGTGAGGAAATCTGCCTTTCAAAACAAATGGATGAGTTTATGAAAATCTTTGCCTGCAACATCAAGTAACATCATCTTAATGATGGATAAGGTTTCTGCCAGCCCTTAGATGTCATTAAGATGTTAATAAAGTTAAGATGTTATTAAGACATCAGAAGACCATTTCAATGTTCTATGTATACTTGCAAGACTTGAAGCCCAGGACATAAAACTTGTAGCCATTCACTTTTGATAAATTAGTACATATATCAGCAGTTAGTAAAAATAAGTAAAATTTATTTTAATAGAAGGAATAATAATGGCATCAAATCTTGCATAGAATAACACTTAGTATGCATGAAAAATGAAAACCAAGGACTGTTATTATATTTCCTTCCTAAAATTTAATACATCATTGAGACACTCTTCAGGTGACAGTAATTAACACAGAAGATGAATATATGATTTAATTATTCCCAGTTCATAAGAAGAGCCAAAATAAGAACAAATAAGACAAAGGACTGTCAAAAGAATAGGGTGATTACATCCATGTTCAAAATGTTTCCAAGTAGCCCTTATTTATATGAACTCTAAATAAAATACAAAGGATGTGGACACAAAAAGATGGGTATCAGTCTTTACAATAAAATCAAGACAGGATCAAGCTTATCAGATTACTGTAATGTTTCCAGCTCCTTGGGATGCCTCTTCTAGTTAGACTGAAGAAGTGAACTGATTACTTTGCAAATAATATAGCTGCAATTGATTTTTTTACCACCACTAAGCCCTACCACAGATGAATACACTTTAAAAAGGGTTTTCAAAACAAATGAACTTCTGTGGTTAATGCCCATAGAATATAAATTAAGTGTTATTAGTTTAGAGAAAGAAAAATCAGTGCAATAATTTTACAAAAAAAAAGCACTACCAGCTTAATACAGGTATGGTGTGAATTAAATAGCTTTGTGCCTTTTCTAATGCCTGAAGAGAAGGCAACAGCTAAGGAAAAATCTGTTCTTACTGATGCACTTGGGATGTAACCACCAGAGTGCTAATATACTACTCAGCTCAGAACACATCTTTTGTTGTATTCTCACTGAGGAGCTGACATAAGCACTTCAAAGAATGCCACTGAACGCCTGCACTTCAGCACAGACCCAGTAACACAGTTACACCACATTACTGTTAATAAGTGATGCAAGACTAGATGCCCAATGAGAAAGCAGAGTCCAAATCTTCCTTTTTAAAGATCTGAATATGTTATGAACACTTTCTCCACTGACATCTCACCACCAGCTCTGCAAAGTGCAACAAGAAAAAAACTGTAAAGCTTCCACCCTTCTATTTCAGTTTAAATGCTGCTTTTCTCCACTGCCCCTTTTTCATCCCTGCTGCTGAAGAGATGCAGCTCACCCTTGTTCTTTCCAATCTCTACTGTGTATGCACAACCACTCTTAAATTTTCAACACAGCAATGTATATTTAAACAAACATATGCCAGAAAGGGGAAAAAAAACCCACCAAATCAGAGTTTAATAAGGATGATGATTATTCTACACGAGAAAGATATCAGTTGAAAAGAAAGATTAAACTGGAAATACACTTCAGAAGTCATGCTCTGTACAACAGATGTGGTTTGCAACTCCAAGTAGGACAAAGTCCCCTCCATGGTAAGAGATACAAGTTTCTCAGGTGGGTTTTGGAGAGAAATACCTGATCATATCACTTCATAATATTACATGTTAATTCATCTCTAATCATATAATTTTCTAGCACTACATGTTAATTCACATGTGCAGGTATAATAAGCAACTGACAACCTTCAAAGAAGCTACTCCCCGGGACACCATCTCCAAAAGGGGTATATTAAGAACTGACAGGATGAAATTTAAAACTATGTTTTCCTCAGAAAATACTGTTCACACATTTTCTTATTATGAAGATTAGAATTAGTGTCTCCAAAAGGCACATCTCATTCTGTTTTAGGAGACTATCCAGATGCCATTTCAGAAATGTTTGTTTCTTCAACAAGGCATAAATATGGAGCTCAAAAGGCCTAACAGCTGGAAAAATACCAAAATAAACTATGTTGTATTTATATTATAAACCAAATTATTTTAAACAATGATCTCAATAATTATAACTGCTTTAATTATTTTTAAATCCTCAGGGTTGAAGGGACTTTCCATGACAATGCACCGATTTGCACTGAATTCCTGGGACTGATCTTAACGTCTTCCGTAAATTCACTGAGATCACATTTTACCACAGAGTAGCAGGTCATTAACTTTGAATGTCTTAAGGAGAGGGCAAAGAAGGGATCTTATTGTTACTGACCTGATGGGTGGGTTGCAAAGAAAATAGTCAGGTTCTTCTCAGAGGTGCACAGAAAGAGGATTGGATACAATGGACACAAACTGCAACATGAGACGCAAGGTCGAAAATGAACTGAACAAGAATCTGAGTTCTCAGACCTAACTTTGAAGTTGGCCCTGAACTGAGCAGGGAGCTCACTGGAGACCTTCAGAGGTTCCTCCCAAGTAAACTATTCTGTGTTTCCCAGACTCAGAACTTCTGTATCCACAGCAAGTAAATTTAGTGCTAGATCTATATTAATTAGATGAAGAAGCCAAATAGAAACACATCAGTTAAGAGATAAATAATACAAAAACTTTATTATCAGTGAGAAATAGTCATTTCTGTAAAACACACACACACAGAGCAGAGAATTTCTCAGAATTTCTCCCTACCACCGAGATTAAAACAAAAATAAAATTACCTTAAATGAAAGCAATTCAAAGCCTGCACAAAGATGGTATTACAAGACAAAGGAGTAATGATGATTCTATATACATACAAACAGCTTTTATTTCACTCATTCGAGGATATCTGACAGTTAGAATGGTTTTTCACTACCTGGACTCCTAGTTAATACAGTAATTTTAACAAGACTGCAATCTGTAACAGTGTCAGTCTTGTGTATTTTTCTTGTCACAGTAAAGAATAGTAATAAAAGGAAAAGACAAGAGAGTAAAATGAGGACATCATAGAATAAGAAGAAAAAGGAAGGAAAGAAAGGCAGAAGATTCACTCAGTTTTGTGTACGATTTGTTCATGAAAGGGTAAAAGAATGAAAGGTCAGAACTATGAATAAAGATCAAGTATGGTAAATAATACTGTAGGAACAGAATATTCAATTTTGTAGAGCATATTGGTCTAAAAATTCACTTATTCAACTTTCAGACTACATGTGTTCAAAGTAAGTATCCTATAACCAGCAACGCTCGCACATTTTCACAGATCACTACTCTCCAATTCATGCTCACACAGGCCACCTCCTAACCCGTTCCCAACAACAAACATAGCAACACAAAATCACTAACAGAACTTCTGCTCCTCCTAGATATCTTCCTATTCATGCATACAAAGAGATTGTATTAATCCTCTGGCAAAAGCACCACTTTGAGAAACTAGAACAATACAAATTCAACACGGCACATACTAAAATTTAACTATTGGGGAATGTTATTGCAAATAGAGTTTCACATTTGTACAAATGTGCTCCTAATGCAAGGCACAGTGAGATTCTTGGATCTTTCTTTTCCAGCTTTTGTTAATAACTAGCAAGAAATGAATATCATTATTAGCAAATCTTTATTTGGCACACTGAGGGAAGAATGTAAAAATAATAAAAATAATAGGTCACTTTTACCAAGCCGTTTCTACAGGTGGATAAGGGGCAGGTAAAAGTAATAAATCTGCCTTTGATGCTATAAATGAGGAAACGAAGAATAAGGATCATTGCAATAGGTGCTTTTCTGGACTCAGTAACACTGAAAAACATTTGGAGTTATGATAGATAATCATTAAATTTCTAATGCGGTGATGACAAGGCTACAGTAACCCTGGATGTGTAGGCAAAAATACTGAATGTAGTGAAAAGGGTGGATTGGAGTTATAAGAGGAGCAGGAAAGATGGTGCTAAGGTTGCTCTGCATAGTGTGGCCCATGGGGGAGCTTCTGAAAAGTACCCTTTTTCTGCCCCCTCAAGCACATCATAAACGCTGTATCTGAAACAGACGCAATCACATTCGGAAAAGCATATCCAGCTCCCAAGGGACACTGAAACACTGGAAGGTTCAGAGAAAAGCCACAAGAATGACAGTAAGACTGCAGAAAAGCTGAAGACAAGGTGATGGAGTACATGGTATTTACAACAGCACATCCTTTATCAGAGGAACCTCTTCTTTCCAGCATAAAACCATATTTCAAGACTAGCCTGTGCAAAGCTGCACCTCCATGAATCACATGTTTTGAAACAGTGACAATAACATTTAGAACTGTTTAGTAGAAGTCTAGTGTGTCTCCCATTTCTAGAAATACTTTAGCCAAGACTGTATTTTTTTTTTTTTGAAATATATGGTCTGGTTCAAAAAGCAATTAATTTGTGAAAGCCAATGCTTTAGTTTATGTCTCATCTCAGATTATATGATCACAGTAGCCCCTTCTGGATTTATCATCTATGAGATGTAACATTGAGGTAGCAATGAAATCAAGTGCTTACATGAAAAAGTAATGACAAGTAACTAATGTCTGTAAAGCCACATTTTAAAAAAAAGCAAATGACCTGCAAACTCTCTGCTCTCTTGTTTAAAGTACTAATCTGGCTACCTATGTCCAACAGTTGTTTGCACTGCTTCCCTGAAGGCACAGAGTATATTTATCTAATAGAGACCAAGCAGTTTTGTTTTGCTTTTTTTTTTCCTGTTTATTCAAAATATAGGCAATTAGCTTCCTGGTAATAAAGACCTCAAGTGATTTTTAAAATTACATCATTATCACAATATAAAGGTCCTTAAAGCATTTCAAAATAAAAAACTAACAATCAACATTTCATAAAGAAAAACAGAATTACAGCCCTAGTAACTGCACAGTACAGAAGTAAGCATTCACACTATAATCTAACAAAGAACACAGTAGCTGCCCAACTAACAGTTAAGTTTCAGATTTGAGCAGGTCTCCTTGCTAAAAAAAAGAGTTGTGATTCTGCTGTTCTTTCTGTGTTCATCAGGCATGACATTTATGGACTTTGATTTCCTCACTTCACATTGGTTACCTCAGCTCAAGCCATATAAGCATTAGCTAAAACGTGAGGAACCACAGAATGGCTCTGGATTTGACCAATATTTTCATTTTGTTATTTCATCATATAAATTAATATATTGACCACATTGTTAAAAGACGAGTACTTAGCTTTGTCAAGAACAGAATTCTACATGAAATACCTCATCACAACAAAAACATCTTAGAAGAGGTCCCAAAGATCAATATAAGGCAAGTATTTTCCATTCTCAAGGATTATCTTCTAGTAACATTTATAATGTTTAACTTCTTGCATCTGTCACTGCAATAACTCCTATACAACAGAGTCCCATCAAAAATACAGATTCACAAAAACAGACATTCTTTAACATGAATGCCTGCTTAATCTAAGGTAGGACTCCTCATAGTAAGGTTGCTGATGGCACCTCAGCTCACTCCTGAGAATGTTCCTGCAGATAAAAAGCCTCAACTTTTGAAGCCTTAGTGCTTTTGGAAAGCTGGGAGTTAAGAGAGCTTTGCAAATTCAGCAATAATTTCTAGCTAGTTTGCCACTGCCTGAGGATTTAAGCTCTGAAGTCCTAAAGAAAATCCCAGAGCTGTATTTCCAGTCATTGTCATCAAATTGATCTAGAAATGAGAACTACAGTTTCCACTAGAGTTAGAGAGTTCACCATGACATACCCTGTGGGTTCAGAGGTCAGACTTGAACTCCAGTTCATGGCACAAGTGACCATGTGCTGCTGCAACCACAGGATGTAAAGGAGCTCTTTTTTTGTGTTTTTAGAAAGGGGATGCAGTTAGTCTTGGTACATTACATCTCTGAGTGACAGAGCAGCCTGATCAGTAAACACACCTGTACCCAGAAAACCTTAGGAAACCCATAAGCTCTAACCCAAAAACCTGAGATTCCTGTCAGTGCCAGGACTAGGAACATGTAGGTGATGTTGACAGCCGTCATCACTACTCAGATGTGGAGTTCCCAAGAAACCTGCTTTGTAAACACCTGACGCTGGAATTTTTGAGCTATTGGCATTTTGTTTATAAAGAAGTTTCCAAAACATGGATTTGGTCCAGTTTGACACAAACTCAAATTTAAACAAAAATATGAGAAAGAAATATCCTGCACGTTGTTCACATTTATCTACAAAACCCTTGTTAGGGAGGGAAACCAAGGTTTCTGGAACAAAGACTCATGTTAAATAGGATGAAAATATCTATTCCCTACCAATATCTTCCTGTTTCCTTGCTGATTCCCTATGAGCCAAACATTTACTTTCAAATTATTCTGACTGTGTGGGAGCTGCTGTGTATGACCTTTATAGGCTTCTGCGGTTCAACAAGGCATGGACGTTTTCTTCAGGGAAAATCTTAATCTTTGAAGGTTTTTTTCCTTATTATTAAAAAAACAAAGTTTCTATATTCTGTCACATGTTCCCTCCCAAAATCTCAAGATGAATAATTGATTTATTTCCCTATAACTAATCAAAATTCCTGAATAAACAAAAGCTATCTTTGATCACCACTTTCTATTTCACTCTAAATGTTGTAACTACAATTTACTTAATTAAGTAGATAAGGAAAATGGAAGTTACAGAAAAAATATCTCAATAGCTACTTGCTAAACTTCACAAAGAGGTAATTTTTATTAGCAAATACCATATCTATACATCTCTATTGTGCTACAGACCTACTAGTAGATGGTGCCTTGCTCTGTCTGGAACAGAAAATCCTATACAACTGGCACATCAGTTACAGGAGTTCTTATCTCAGACATTCAAATTACACACCAATTAAAACTATGCATCATTGAGGGCTAATTATCTCTTAATTAGGTGTTTTGGTTCCCTTAAATCATCAGTTGAACTATTAACAGTGCTTCTGCTTTCCAAGAAATATATTAACTACGTTAAGTAATTTCAGGTATTCTGGTGGCTCAGATTAAACCTTTTCTAAGTTGACTGGAAAAACAAATGTACCAGGAAGAGTAACAAAATTAACGTTTACTTTTATTGGAGCAGTGTAGAAGTTGGCACAATGTGGTTGGTCACCTTGTTCCAGTATATTTAAAGAAAAAGTTTTAACAACTCTATCATTATTTGTTAAAGAAAAATCTAATCATCACAAAATGCCTCCTAATTTTATCAATACTTTAGGATTCACAGGAAGCATTTTGGAAAAGTTGCTTTTGGAGAATCTTATACAGTCTTGTGATCTATTTTCTACACAACTGGCCTTGCTACTACAAGAAAATAAATTATAAATATTACAGACAGTCACTTTCCAAGGCAAGAACTAGTAGGTTTCTGGCTTGAACACCTCAGAAATAGAAAAGGTAACCATAATTACTTTAACAGTCAACATTTGGGTTGTAATGTTCAACTACTTTATATAATACATTAATTATACATGTAAGAGATATACCCGTAATAATGTAATCATGACACAGAATTTTTAATAATGGCATTAGTGTGTTGAAATACAGAATGGAATTTAGTTTTAGAATCTAGTACTTAAAGAAATAAATCTTTACCTCCACACTGCTGTCCCATATTTTAAAATAATTCTGAATTCCTTCACTTATTGCAGGGGGTTTTTTTCCGTAAAGAATTGGAGAGTAAAAACTCCATTTACATTGAATTGAGAAACTATGAAAATATCTTTATATATTTTAATCAGATATAACAAACGATCCTATGCAAGATATAAATCTGAATCTCCAGACTTTTTTTCTGTCCAACAAACTAAAGGTTTCCACTCTGCCATGCCCAGAAAGGTAATTAGATGAGTGAGCCACTTTGGCAGATTATTGTAGTACAAATGTTTCACAAGCAGCCACATGACCTGTTACTGAAATCTCCTTCTTCAGGTGTACATTCTCCTCCTCTACAGTCATCAGCTAATTCCCTTACTGTGTAACTTAATGCCTACAGTCAATGCTGAAAAAAAACCCACATAACAAAACTCTAAATACTACAGTATAACTTTCCTTCCAAAGCACTGCACACTACTAAATCTGTTGTTACCTGGATAACTGATAAATCTGTTGTTACCTGGATCACTTCTTTCCTAAATTCAGATAACAAACTTGCATTTGCTTTTGGCCCTGCAATTTCACATGTCACCTCCTTCAGCTTCTAGGATGAAATTATCTGGTGCCTAACCTAAGCACATTAAGCTGATGCTTTGCATCAAGCTCTGTTGAGGATAATTTTGGTAAATATATGTTAATTATTATTATCAATCCTGACTTTACATTGTGATCAGTACCATCACCCCTATTGAAAACTGAAGTATATATTCACATTTCAGGCTACACCTCAATCCTCTCTGAACTCTAACAATCCCTGTACTGCTTGATGCCTTCTTTTTCTGTTATTTTTTTTCCTGTTCCAAAAAAAAACTTCACATCCCTTGCAGAACCGTTACTAAATGATGGTTTGGTGCATTTCCCAGGTCTTTGTTCTTTGTATACTACCTTCAAACCTCTTTTGAAGACGGATTTGATATTTACTGTTACAAAACATCAAAGCCATTTTGGAAGCTAATGTATCCACTTCATCATCAATACCTGTTTAGTGTTTCAAGAATTATAGTGCTTCACACACAGCTACATGCAGCTACTCAGCAGCCACTACAAAAACCATTAAGGCACTTAAATATTGAATCATTCACCATAAATCATACAGATCAGATTTAGTTAAGCAGTCACTGACGGAAGATTCTGTACAAACACATCTACCTGTAGATAAATACACATTTCCCAAGAAAAGATTCCAGAATCATGACCTTTACAAAATTCAGAAAGGTCTTAAAACCCAATAAGCTCTGATGCTTATTTGTTAATTTGGTAATCAGGTTTGTGCTGTTGTTTTAACTTCTAATAGCACCGACTGACAAGTTTCACTTCTTGGAGCTTTTACAACAGTGTAAGTCATTCATGGATCTGAAAAATTCAAAAAGAACTCACAAAAAAGTTTAAATTAATTATGCTACACAGTAAATTTTATTGCAAGGGTAGACATGCCTTTTAATTTAAATTACACTCTTTCTTAAGTTGCTACCAGCAAGGCTATTAATAGGAGAAAGAAAATCAATTCTGGAAGAGGAGCCAGGAAGCTGAAAACACTGGTTTCCCCTTAAAAAAAAAAGTCTTGAAAATTTATATATGAAGCAGTCTTGATTATTTGTTGTGCTACACACAAACAAAATGTAAATCCTCAACATAATCCATTATTCTGTTCTGGCATACAAACCAATACAGGGCGCCAAAGAGAGTTTTCCTCAGAAACAACAGTGCAGAAAAAAAAGTACCCAACAATAAGCTACTAAGGCTTGCAGCAGGCTTGTTTAAGAATAATTACATTCCTTCTTTCCAACACATTTGGGCATTCTGTCCGTGCATTAACACCATGCCTATCACTGCTGTAACAATAATTGTTCTATGCTATGGAAACACGTAAGGAATTAACTATTCTATGATCAAAAATAAATAACAAGCTGTTTTTTTTTTTTTCATTAAATACAAACCTAATTTGCCAGGCAGTGTCTTGCTGCCAAGGCTGAACCTTGTAATTCAAATTGACCCTCCCAATTAAAATTCACACACTTGTGAATCTTTAATTTACACTTTAGAGGAGAGGAAATAACCAGTAGAACAGTTATTATCTCCAGATACGGCTTTAAAACAGGTAGAAAATTTTGCTGCTGTGGCACAAGTTGAGATCAGACTCGCAAGTTTGACAGTTACAAAGAGATATAGGTGCATGAAAGCAGCTGATCCGGAAGCAGGAATGCTATTGCTATCCTTAGGGACAAAGTACATCAGCCAGATAGCCAGGAAAGTGGTTTAAGGTATTTGCTGGTTTCATATGCACTTGGTGCTTTCCAGAATATGGGAGTAACTGATGAGGGAAAAAAAAAACAGAAAGACATCCATTACCAGCTTCAATGACAAAAACCCCTCGCCGTAAAATTAGTTTCCTGAAACTGAAGAACATGTTGCTACTGCTGTTGTTAATATTTGCATAGCTGTCAGAAGCCTGAGCTTTATGACTGCTTACTACTTCAGGGACCACTGACCATTATTTGAGGTGCTGGCTACAGTCTGAGTTACTGCTTTTCAATAAATGTTACAGCCTTCAAATTCCATTACCAGCAGAGTCTGAATTACATCCACTCTCAAAATAAAATAAAAATGAACAGAAACAAGTTATGGGGCTTTGCCATATATTCTGTTCAGAAATTTAAGGCAACAGCATTTTTTCACAGAGTCCTATTTAACAGACATATAAGATCTGGTACACTTAAAGGGTTGGGACTGTCAAGGACACTCAGTCAAACGTAGGGTTGGTAAGCCTGGATCATAAATCATGTCCTATTATTTGGATGCTTGAACCCTCTAATAACAAAAATACTTCATACAGACTTCCTCTGAAAAGATGTATAAACTCCTGTTGCCTACCAAAGCCTGGAACAGCCAAGTTTATGGGTCTGTATTCATCCTCACTTCCCAGTCAACTCTGCATTACAGGAAATGGAGAAAAAGTGTGGTATAAACTCTTCTAATAATTTAACAGGAAAATACCCAGCACTGCTATGCCAACCTCTGAGAAAAACTTCATGTTACACCCAATAACAGGTCTATTTGTAGAAACAGCTCTAAGCTGAAGATGTCCTACATCACCATTTTTCTAACGACCGGTTATGCAACTATGTCACATTTCTTCTTTTCTTTTGATGCCAAGGAAAGAGACCTTATAGCTAAATAAAATGCTTTTAGCATCAGGAAATGTGAATGCAATGTTTTCCCCTGGAGGCTGCAGAGCTCTCTCACTGACTGAGCACCCAGCCGTGAGCCCGTGGCCATGACGGACAGAAGGGTGCTGACTAATGGGAACCTAAAATACAGTTTTATAAAGAGAGCAAGACTTATCTGAAACTGAAAATTTCCTGCATAGTTTCTATGTTTGGCAAGTAATTCATTGCTATGCAGTGCTGAAGAGTTTGTGTTCTGAGGTCATTAGACTTGGTAGTGACAAAAATAAAATGGGTAATTGCTGGTGAAGAACTACCGCAGACCAGCACATCTTCAGGAAAGGGTTGTATGGGCACAACCATCACATAGTCTTTTTTTTCAAAAACAGGAAATCATATTTCAAAAGAACATATCTTGCATTAGAATCACCAGGGATTTATTAAGATTTAGGAGAAAAACTGCAAGCTTGCTGAACATGCATAGTAAAGGTACTTCAGGAAGCAACTGTGAGCCATTGATCCAGATAAACAATCACCTGCTGGGATGCACAGCTTTTCCTTGTAGTCATGAAAATCTTGAAGAGAACTGAATGCAAAGATAGAGATAACAGAGGTGACTTTGACAGAAAATGGATCTAAGTGTCTTGCATAATAAGGAATGCTGTTCCTTCTACTATAGAAAATGGTAAGAGCAGTAACTCCAACACAAACAGCCAAACCTTCCCAACGAAGGACACAAACAATCTCAGCTCCAGTGCCACCACAAAACCAGGCAAAAAAAGGATAGTGCTGAAATGCATATCAATACCACAACCTGAAATACCAGTTAAAAGGGATGTAAGGTCACTATTTCTGCTTCCTTAGGAACTCATTCCTTGTATAATCTACTC
Source organism: Tapera naevia (assembly GCA_033556795.1). Taxonomy (NCBI): domain Eukaryota; kingdom Metazoa; phylum Chordata; class Aves; order Cuculiformes; family Neomorphidae; genus Tapera; species Tapera naevia. Next base: position 1,061,180 of record JAUMJJ010000156.1, read on the forward strand.
TTGACAACTCACAGTGAATTATGTAAATACAGGAGACCGGTACTTGGATTGTATTTGAAAAATGCTAGATGTGCTGAAGTGAATATTTAGCTCTCTACAAAAGCATTGTGTAAAAGGCATTTGCCAAGTTTCACTTTGCTATCTCACTTATTCCTACAGAGTGCCTCTCAGGGAAGCCACAGTAATTTCCTTCGATTTAACAGGATTAAATGAAACTTTGACTGCTGAGTTGTAACATATCACTACATTTTTAACCAACGTGATCTGACCAATGCAGCGTAACTGCAGCAGTGGAAAGGACTACAGTGCACATAGTTGGGTGTTCCAGACCCTTTATGCCCCGGCCAGCTTCCACAACATCCAAAGCCTTGCACTACAACACAGAGCTAACTCTCCAATCACCACACAAGGCAAAGTTGGCTAATCCAGGACACCAATTTCTAGACTATTTGAATATTAATAGAGACTATTTAGAAGAGTTCCCCGTTCCAAACCAGAACTCAAATCCATGGATCAGGTCTTGACTCTCCCAGAGCCCTTTCATCAGTATAACAGTAACATCCTTTTGTAAGAGTTATCATCCTTCAAATGGATTCTCTCTAATACAGTAATAGGTTGATATCAAGCACCTTTGAATACCGTGAAGGGGAAATCTGGTATGATAAGAGATGCAGAAGATCATAAATACTAGAACTGTGAGCCTATTTAGTCCTGGCCTTGGAAACTTCAGCCCTTGCATAGGGATGAGCCATGACTTCCCTCTCTTCACTCTAAGTCACAGGAAGGCTCATATATTTTTAAAATTTCTATTACATACAGAATCATAAAGTTAACATAAAAACTTGTTTTCTCTTAAAGGCTCCCTAAACCATTTATCATTCAAAGATCTTACGTTTTGTCCTCTAGCTGTAGATAAGAAATCTGTAAGGCTAACCTGAACTTCAGATATTTCCTTGGAAAAGAACAAATCACAACACTAAAAAAGTTAAGAACTAAACAATAATCTTGTTAATTTAGGACGGCAAATACAGAGGATAATATTAACATCATGAAGTGATTTCCGTATTTGGACCTCAGCATTCCTTTTCCGCTGCATAAAACTGGAGTGACTTCATTTCTAGATGGAAGAAGTATTTCATGAAAGATTAGCAGGACAGGAAAGGAATGCAATACTCAAGCACCATCATCCCTGGAACAGAAATGTCTTGACTGATGAATTTCAATGTGCCTCAAAAATCAATACAAAGAAATCTGTGCACCTGTGGCAGATAAGGAAAAGCCTTATTAAAAAAATTGGGATGTAACAATAAGCAGGGTTTTCCTTCATCAAACATTAAAACGTGTTGCCATTAAGGTATGAGGCTGCAGTGGAAGTGGCACAGGAAGGAGCTGCAATCTCCTGACATCTGACAGAGTTGCACAGCTTAGGAATACATCACCTTAATAACATTTGTTTTGCAATGATGACATAGGCACCTTTGAATCTGGAAAGTGAAAGGAGTGTGTGATGCACTTATGGCTCAGATTGCTTCATGGGTTTGTTTAAGAAGGCTACTTTGCAATTGAAGTTGCTCTGTCCTTAGAAAATGGGATTGGTGAGTGTAAAAACACCGTTAAGAGGATGAGTAAAAGAATGTAGATAACCGTTGGGTTTTTATATAAAATGATGCTCACATAAATGTTAATAAGTTGCACAAATTCATCCTTGGACACTGCGTAACAGGTATTTACAGTTAACATTCACGTATGATTATGTAATGTCTAGCTTTGCTTAGCACAGGAGTAATATTTCTCTGCCAGTTAACTTGGCTGATGAGTGCTTTAATCCAGAAGGATCCAGGCAAAGACTTCATAATATATATACACAGATTAAGCACTCTCTGTATTTAAAAAAAAATGAAGGGAGGGGAGAGGACAGGGTCCACCAAAGTGGAAATCTCCACAATATTCACAGTTATGGTTAACTGCCAAGTATTTTAAGCTTGTTGCAGTTTCCTGACCAAATCACTAAGAGTTATGAAATTTTATCATTATCTTAATTCAATTTCTAAGAATTAATTCCATAAGGGAGCTACAGTGAAAAAGTGACCATCCATATAGAGATCCTTGACTGGTTCAGAGGACACAGTATTTACAAATTCAGCTATAGTAATGATAACTATAAATACTACTGAAACTTCTGGGGAAAAAACCCAAACCAACCATTGCTGCATTGATTTTTTTTGATTCTGCCACTGCACAGTGTCTCACGATTCCAGAAAATATTCAGTGAAATTGATTCCAATGAATTCAAAGGAAAAAATAAATTCTAACCAAATACACTTAGTGTTAACTGAAGTTTGTAATATGCATATTGCAATATGATACAGGCATTCAACCTTTAAGAAAATCAGAGGCCAAGAAAGCTAATGATTAATCAAAGATTGCACACGAATATCTAGGTACATACATACAGATTTTTATGCCCTCTATGTATACATCTAAATGAATGAGATGTTACAGATAAACTTCTACTTTCAGTAATTTTAACATCAGATTTTAAAACTGAGTCTGAATTCTGATTCACAAACGAAAGCACAAGCATCATGAAATCTTCTAAATGGAAAATACAGCATGCAAATAAGATTTGTTTACTTTTCCATACGAGTGAAAACATGGAATTCAATGTAAAGCTAAGAATTCAACATTGTTATAAGCAGAAAACAGTCATACTAACCTGTATTTTGATTGGCCAGGAGAAATTGCTGACATAGACATAGAAAGTGATGTTTGGGTTGCTCCGAAAGTTAAATTTTTCACAGGAAAAGCTATCTCTGTATTCCTTGATATTGGCTTTAGAAACAACAGGAATCTCTTCTCCAGATATTGTTCCAGCTAAAAAAAAAGGTAGTTATGCATTTTTATGATAAATATTAATCATCATTAAAGGTGCCAAAGTAAATCTGTGCAAGAATCGAATTCTTTAATTACTTTTGGTGTGTCCATTCTGGAAGTTTAAGAACCCCTCTTATTACATGGCACATGACCTATATTTCATACACATACAGAGAACTCACAGAAACTCTTACCCTGGTTTCAAAGGATTATGAATTAATCATAAAACTGATAGAATCTACACAAATTTTAGAATAAAGTTGTTATGGCAGCTAAAGAGGTAATAAGTTTTCCTCCAGTAATTTGCATTCCATTTCAATAAAAATGCATAGGTTAATAAAGCACAGAAGTGAATTTGTCTACATCTTACATTATTGCCATGAGTTTTAATTGTTCGTGAAAGTTTTAATAACACACCTACTAATAAATCATTTTTTGCAAATATAGAGGTGACTGTGCTGCTCAAGGAATAAAGAGAATTTACTAACTATGGTATGTTAAAACACTTCAGAATTACACTGATGAAAAAATTAATGAATTAATGCAAGACAACTCTGAACCTTCTCTGGAAATATTTTTTTTATTTTAATTCAGTACAATTTCAATTTAAGCATCATGCTTCTCCTTGGATGTGTTTTCAGAAAGTCAATAGAACCAATTCAGAGAAACTGTCTAAATAAAGCTTTTCTTCCTTCTTATTAAAACAAAGAAGAGTAATGGAGTTCAAAGTTGGAGAAAAATAGATAAGCAGCTCCTTTTATCAGCACACACAGAAGAACTTTATTGTTTGATATCAATGTTAAGGTTAATAATTAAATTTTTAGCTTGAACACTGAAACAAAGAAATTAAAATCTCAGTCTCTGCAGTAGTTAAGGAAGCAATTTATCTTAATTAAAATCACAGCATTTCATAACATTGTCATTTTAAAAATTTAAATAGACTACAAGCTTTTCCCACCAAAGTAATTTTAATTGAATAGGAGAGAAAGTTAACATATTAATGAAGCTTTGTTCAGATTGCAAATTATCATCTGAGGTTTAAATAATATAATTAATAATGGCATAATGTGAATGGCAAAAGAACACATTCGGTAAAGTTTTATTATCAAAATTAACAACAAAGACCCAATCAGGTTAAAACAGTTTAAAGGATCATGAAATCATATGGGAAAAAGTCGTATCAAAATTCACCCTCACCTGTAGAGCCAACAGACCATGTAATATTGAGGTTGAAGTTGTTTGATGCATTGATTGATATATCTAAATTTTTATTTGACTGGAGAAAAGAAGAAAATATATTGAAGTTAACAACATGTATCAGAAGGTTCTGAATAGAGCTCTCTTGAAGATAACTGAATATATCCTTTTCATCACCTCCCATTTTGCATTTTAAACATAAACAGAAATGGCAATAATTCAGAGACAAAGGTAATCCTCTCTTTCTCTTCTGTAAGAACATGGTACAAGTAAACAAACAACTACACCATCTTCTCAGATTTTGATAAAAATAATGGAATCAAATGAAAAAAAATTTAACATTCAAAAATTATTTTTCTCATGTGCTAATAAGGATTTCTTAAGAGAAGGGTACACTCCTTTAATTCATCACAGGAAGCTACTAGAGCTTGTTATCCATGAGAACAACAGTAAAATAAGCCAGCTGATAATTTTTTGGAGTATGAGTTGATCTGGAGAACATCCACCAGATAAGTTCCCTCGATGAAATAAATAATTTTCAGTTTCCAAAAAGATCTGAACTGCCTCCAACACCTTAAAGGTTTGCCAAGTGCCTATAATTGTGGGCAAACACAATGGAAAACTTCACCATGACTCTCCAAAACGTGCCCAAAGTTAATAACACTTTCCTACCTGTTCTGGATTTGCTATAAAGTTTATGGCAGTGTGATGGCGATCGTCCTCTTGTAACAAACTAAAGGTAAACTGGTAATCAATCAAAAGGCTGTCTGTGGACAAAACAGAATGTAAAAATAGATTCAAGCATATACATGTTAATAAAATATTTTGCAAGCATCTAAATATTTACTATCCACCTTTATTTTAAAAAGCATGGAGTAATCTAAAAGTCAGAATTGTGCACATACATTTCACTGTTCAAGTGTTTGCACTATAACACCTTGATGTAAAAAAGAAAACAAATGAAGAAAAGCAGTAATAAAAAAAATTAAAAAAATAGCTAATTAAGAAACAGATTCTATCACAGAGTCAGGGTAGGTATTACACATAATTTGAAAAAGTTGTTCTTTGTTAAGTAATTTTTCCAGAATACAATATCAAGTATTTTTAGTGTTATCAGATCCTTAATTTTACTTTGAAATAATTATTCAAATATTCTGTTCAAAATGCATTAATTTTAGGTTTACAGTCCTATGCTTTACTGTGTTATGTAAATGGTTTACACAGTTACATTACTGTAACATATTTGAGAATTTCTAGGCTTAAAGTTTTGGAAGAAAAGTTGCATCCACAATAAAATTATGTAGTATGGAGACATAACACTACAGTAGATTTCTAATAATAAAATGCTACGGTGTAATTCTGAATAGAAACTCTGTGACCACCATGAACATTGTTTTTAAACTGCCAGAATACCAAGATATTTTGTAAGTAGCAAGTGATATAAACTTTTCATACACAAGAAACAAGTGGCAGTTTAATATTAACTCAAAAAGACTCAATTTCAGTGCCAAAAGACATTTGTTCCACACATTTTTGCTTCCACCTGTGAAAGGAATGGAGTCTCCCAGGCAGTGCCTATCCATGCCCTTTCTGTCACTGCACGCTAAGGGCACTGTTCTAATGGCCAGGGAAAGCTGGCAGAGGTGCAGAAAGGAGACAGGGCCATCCTCAGATGACCCAAACCACGTTTAACCCTTCCTGGAAGGAGCATAAAATGATTGGGACAAACAGAATGCGTAAGTTTTGAGCTATCCCATTGCACTTCTGAAGGTGGAGGAACCACATTAACCCTTAGGTGGGTCACAGCACTAGGAATGTCTGAAAAGGACTTTTTCTGCAGGGATAAAGGGTAGGGATGTATTTGTCAGGGTGAAACAGGTTTCCAGCACCTGTGTAATGTCAGAAAAAAGACCCAGGCACAAGGGATGACTGTTGCTGCAATTCATAAAAGGCATCATGTAGAATCTCAGTTCAGTGTAGTCAGAGCAGTGAAGCTCTGGCAGAGGCTGCCCAGGGCAGTGGTGGAGTCTCCATCCCTGGAGGGGTTCAAAAAGCATGGAGACAGGGCACTTCAGGACATAGTTTAGTAGGCACAGTGGTGTTGGACAGTTGGACTTGATGATCTTCGAAGTCTCTTCCAACCTTAATCATTCTATGATTCTATAGCCGAGCGTCAGCAGAACGTTCAGAGATGTAAACAGTGCAGATTACAAATCCAAGTGCAGCAGTCAGTTGTCAGCCAGAGGTGGATGGATCTTGAATGCTCCGTTACAGGGGCAGATATCTTCAGATCTAACAGAATTGATCTTCTGACTCTTTGATCATTACAGTTCTGCAGGGATCCAAAGATTCTGTTTATTTCCTCTCTCATAGGAAATAAGAAGGTAACTTGTAAGTGTACGTGATTATTATTTTGCCCATGTCAAAATACAGTTAGATGCAAGTCATCTTTGATGCTACATAATGATTTCGAAGTCCTATTTTGATCCCTCTCTTGATGGCATTCTAAACCAGCCACCAACAGCAGACAAGCAGCATGTTACGAATAAAAAATATGTGATCATAAAAACAAAATCAGTAAATATAAAGAGAGTGAGAGATTAAGTCAAAGCAGGAAAAAGCTGTGTCAGCCTTTTGCGGGGCTCAAAAGCTTGCTTACCGCTGACAATCACCTTTTCTCTAGCAACACTTCATCTGAAAAAATACACTCTGTTGTATCCCATGGGAAGGCTGACATGGAAGGAGGAAAAAAAGCTTACTGGCCAATGAAGCATGAATACAGCCCACTGTACTGTCATATTAGTTAAAAAAAATGGATTTATTTCTTTTTATTCTTTTTTATACTGAGTCTAGCAAGAAAATTAGAAAATAAAGGAGATACATGAAACAAATTGCCATGACTTTAGAAGCTGGAAAGTCCACTCTCTCTCTAATATCAGCCACCACAGTTCCATTTTTCAAATAAGAGAAAGTTGATTCAGGTGTCTTAGTGAGTTTTGGACAAGTATCTTTAAGATTATGAAGGCAAAATTTGCATAAATATTAAAAGACCTCATTTATTTATTAATACTCTTACACTTCTATAACTATGCAAATCTAATTAATAAGGTCTCATTGATTTTATTAGTAACAGTGTGCCATTTCTGCTTATTTAACAGTAAGATTGCCATTGCACCAGAACATGTTTAGATGTAGCCAGACAGAAAAGATGGCAAATAGATGTTGACCCTTATTAAATGGATTAAATGGAGCTGACACTGAGCAAAAATTCCTTCCCATCTTTCTGAGGACTGCAAAAGCACGCTGAAGAAGTCCTACAGCTTGAAGAAAGGTTTAGCTCCATAACGAGGATATTTCTGGTTGGCCAAAACTTTGAGAACTGGCCTGGACCTATTTTTCAATTGAACATCCCAAATCCCTGGAAAGCTCTAAAGCTGTATTTTATTATAATTTAAATTAGTGGGACTGATTTAAGAGGAAATTCAAAGTGAGAGAAGAAATTAAAAGGGATTGTAAAGTCTCCATCACAACCTGCTGCTGTCTATCTGATTCCCCTTCTTCTCTTTCTCCGTTTCAATTTATCCTATAGGACACTCCTCCCTTGGGAAAATATCCCCTCCTCTCCTCCAGAAGGCTTCACCTTCTGCTGGAGGACTTCACCATGACTGTAGGAGGCAGAACAGCCTTCCTTCACACCGCCAGCCCTATCCTGAGCATAAACCTAAACCACAGTCTTTGCCAATACCTCCTAAGTGCACATAAACAGACTACACAGATACAAAATACATCACATTGTATTTCCCAATTCACAGAGCCATTCAGCCTAGAAATACAAAATTTAAAGTAAAATTTAGTTGTAAGAGTATGAGCTGTTCTGAGTTGTTAAATATATAAATAGCCAAATGTATAATAGCTAAATGTAGAAATAACCATTTAAAGTACTTTCAGATTATCCTGTTGATATACATCATTGTGTATATTTACAGTTGGGAATTTAGAGAAGCCGAAGATTCTACTCCATGTATTTTTGTTTCTGCTTTAAATCCTTAAAAAGCCACCATAACTATTTTCACCCTTTACATAAACAGATGAGACTTTTCATAAGTGCTTCTATACAGACACATACAGAACAGATTGCTTCAATTAGGAAAGAAATTTGGATCACATAAACAGAAACTGAAGAAATCTCACTGCATTTATATTGTAGCACGGGATGACAATGAAAGCACAAAGATAACAAATAGTAAATGTAGTCATCCAACTGCCATATGAGCAACACCTGATAAAAGAAACCTTATAATTTACATCTGGTTGACCTATAGAAACAAGATTTGTAAATGTTCTCAAAATCTGCTGAACCCTGAAAATAAAAGAAACAAATTCAATTTCCATAAGAAGTAGCACTCAAAATATTATCAATGGCAAATAACATCCAAAAATTAAACATACAAACTTATAGAATTATTGCAGTGAATTAGAGAAGAAAATGCTTGACCCTTTAGAAGAACCACTGATGCACCCTGGTTCATTTGGTGACTTTCATTTTTCTGTAAGAATTTAAAAATCTAGAATAAGAATGCCACCTTTTTTTCAAAACATATTTCCTCACCCTAAACTCAATTCTCAACACGTTTTAAATTCAGAAAGTGTCACTTAGCTGTAATGATTTTTTAGAGACACTCAGTGCTTAACTTGAGCACTGCACAGACTCTTAACCATGGAAAGAATGTCAACGACATTACAGAATGTGTTGCATTCTTTTATCTTTAAAAAAGTTAACAGAAAAAAGAATTTACCTGAAACACACCATTATTGAATGATTGCTTGCTCTTCTATATATTTACAGGCTTCTGGAAATATGCACAACACACTTTCATCTTAGTTTTAAATTGTTTCAGTAAAATCTTAATATCCAGCACTTCTTTTTTTAATGGCATCAATATCCTCCATGTTTACACTTTCCCACTTAATATGTTTGGAACAAATATTATTTAAAAAAAAATTATATTCAGATGTCTCTTACACCGAAGGGCAGGGAAAGAGAGAGAACCACTCTCACATTACAATAGCAATAATCCATTCCTACTTTGTGATGGTACAAATGACTAAAATGTCTGATGTGTTGTTGGCTCAGATGCACAGCCTAAACCTTGATTTTGAATCTGATATAACATAAAGGTGACTCCAGCTGCAGCCAGACAGGATTTATATAGCCACACACCAGAGTATAATCTATAAACTCCCTCAATATTTATGTCTAAAGTTTCACAGGAACTCTTCTTGAGTACGTAGGAATCTCCAACACAAACTCAGAGCCCACAACTCAGATCCTAATTCCACACCACACTCGGAATTCTGAATCCACAGGGTGGTTATTTTTGAGCTGAGGCTGATCCCAGAGTCAATCCAGTGCATCCTAAACACAGCTACTATGGAGTTCACAACAAACACCAGCCACATCGTTGCTGTGATGTGGCCTCCAGAGTCTCATCAGGAAAACACATAGGTTGCTTTCTTTTTGGTAGAATGAAACCAAGCTCCTCCTATCCTGCCTAGCAGGGTGTGCGCCCCATCTCTTTCACATAAGTAAGGGAGAAGGGGCAGAATAATTCACACTACCAGTGGGGAAAAAAAAAAAATTGAACTTGCACACAGAGAGAAAGAGACCAGAGGAATTCAAATGACCCAGGCACTCAACTGGGAGAGGGGAGTCCTCAAGTCTAATTTTTGTTCTCGGGCATGTTTCTTCGTTTTGTATTAAAAATCATTGAATAAAGCAGAAAAAGGACATTGGGAGATAAGAGCACAATACCACCCTGACATCATCAACGGTCAAATATAACAAGGACTTACACTTATTGAGTCTTTTCACATCTCTATTTTGATTCTTTTAAAACCCTTGACTGCTTTCACAGTCAGAAGGAGTCATTAAAATCAATTCAAAATGTCAGTAATGAGCGTGTGTGAGAACACAACAATAATTAGGCGAAGAAAGACATTTAATTAAATGAGGAAAATAAATTTCAAAGCAATCGTTTAATCCCAGTATTGCCATTAATTCTCAAGAAACTGTTCTCTCTCTTTAACGAAGACCGTGACTTTTAATATGGTTAATATTGCTTAATATGGAAGTTTTATAGTCATATCCAGCAAGAAACAGAGCTATTCCCATACTCAGGCTTTTGTGTTAAAAGAAAACTTTGTGTTTTTTAAAATGCCAGAATGTTCCCAAAAGAACAAAGGCCACACAGAAGTCTTGAGATATTTGAAATTCTACTTCAGTATTTCTGAGTCACAACTCTCAGAACATATAATTTTAAAAATGGGATACATTTAGTGTAAATCAGTGATAAAATTATATACATAAAGGTATGGTAAAGATGACTATTTAGACTGCAAACTGAGCAACTACAATAAAGGGTGCCTGTAAATTGTTTTGGGGTGAATGCTCACTTAGTAGGCAGCTATCCAACACTTTGTTCTATGTTCAGTCCTCAGTGTTGGGCCCATGCCTCGTTTACTACATGCTACATAAACCCTTTGTAAAGGCAGAATTAAAGACAGAATTAATGTGGCTTTCTATAGTATTGGTCACTATCAATTTCTAAGTTCTTCAGAAAAGTTGATGAATTTGTTACAACTTTACTGTGAGATGAGCGTTATCAGTCCCATTTTACAGGACAAGAAATGAAACAAAGAGACCAAGGACAGAAACATCCATTAAGCATGAGCAGCCAATCTGAAATACCTAGAGCTTGATTCTTCATAATATTTCAAATTATATAACTGTACACACAATCATTCTTACTTTGCAGCTCCTTCCATCACTGTAATTCCTCCCACTGTTACAACTAAACAGTAAAGATACACATTCATCTTTCCATTACATGCTCACCAATTCATCCCCCACAAAGAAATGTATTAAATACATTCTAGAAGGAAAGTTCCCCAGGCAAACAGAATGTAGACACATTATTAAAAATTGTACAATCATACCCTAATAAAAAAGCAAATCAGAAACAATTGTGCCAGCAACTGTAATTCTTCCACTTCCCTGGTGCTCACTGCTTAAGTAGCATATTTTAATAAAAGGGGTTTATTAAATAATTTTAAGAATCGGGCTGGAGTAAACTCTAGAGAACAACTTTACTTTTGAACTGTTTTCTCCCTTTCCCCTACCTTCCAGGAGAGCATCCAAGTTCACTACATCTCTCAGCAGAGAGAGAAAAATGAACCTGAGTTTGCAGAAAGAGAGTAAGAACACACATCACATTCCAGTGGGTTTTCTAACTTTGGCCACTGGCAATTCTTCCACGGCTCCTGTCACATACTTTCTGGATACTCATTTCTAAAACTGACCAAGATGGCAAAAGGTTTTCATACATATACAGAATTTCTGAGAAATATGCCTACCATTTTGGCTCCAAAAGTTCAAGTTTAGTAGAAGTTCTAAGCCCAAAGTACTGCAGTGTAGGTCAGACAGCCATATGAACAGAGCATGCAATCAAACCCACTCACAACGTCATAGTCTCATTCTCAACTACAACCTAATTATTACATTTAGGCGAGGACCAAATGATCTTTACTCCATCTCTGACTAAAGTGGGTTTTAAATGTTTTTTTTCTGATAAATAATAATAATAAAGTTATACTGCAAACTATGGTAATGGACATCAAAAGAAGTCAGCGTGTGCTTACTCAAAGGTAATCCTTACGGCCAAATTAAAACAATAATGGATGGATAATCACTAAACCTCAAGGAAGAGATGGGACACTACCAAGCCATAAAAGAGAAAATTAAAATGTTTAATAGCCAAAATTACAAAAAGATGAAAAGTTTCTTTGCTCACTGAATAAATGGCCAGCCTCATGTACAACCATGTACAAACAATTAAGAAATTATATTTTAACCATTCACTTCCACCAGTAACATTATTTCAATATCTTCATTAAACTAAAAAGCAAACAGACAATTATGTGCCTGAGTTGGCACATTTTCATCATAATTCAGTATTGCTGAACTACAATAACTAATTTTGTGAATACAAACCTCATAAAATAGTGCTGTTCTAATTTTACTTCTTCAAATCAGTTTAAAAGTTAGAGTAGGAACATTCCTCATGATTGCAACATCAAACCCACCACAGTCAGTCTTCCCACATTTTTCTATTTAGGGAACTCTCTATTCATGATGATTCTAAAATTCACACTCTCACCTTTTCATTGCACAGGCAGTGTGTCTCTCTCCTGCTCTTTCCTGTGATTGTTCTTTATTTCCAGTAAGAGTTTCTTTAGAACAATCCTATTCATATTCCTCTTCATCAGCAAAAATGTTGCTTTTGAAACCAAGTTCCATTATCAAATGCTATAAATCATATTCACTTGTGACCAAAATAGATTCTGCTTGTATTACATCAACATTAGGGGGTTACCACCAGAACTATTTTCAGTCAGGATAATTATTTTGAACTTTCAGAGCAGCTGCCTGATTAATTCCTCTCTTGTCTGTATCCAACAGTCATCCACTGCCTCATTTTCATTGTTATATTGGAACATGTTGGTGTTCAACATTACTTGTCCATTGTGAACCAAAAAGTCACTTACTGTGAAGTCTTTACTATCAATGAGCAAAACTTGCGTTTTTGCTAAATGTAATGAGTGGGATGAGCTCCAAAATACTCCAACACTATTTATACTTCAAATATGCCTATTTTTGCATGTCAAAAAAAAGCATGTGAGAATGAATTTCACAGAAGTTCAAAGTTTTAAAAAAAAATGTTCAGAAATAACAATTCATTGTTTCTTTCACTGTACTTTAAAAATAAATATATACAAGGCTAAAAAGCCCACAAAAAGACACAGGATTAGTGTCATAATCAACCAAACGGGTAACTCAATTTTATTTTGAATGGAAACCTTTTTTTTTATGAACTTTTCAGATGTTATCTGGAAAGGTCTAGTAAGTTATCTAATTTTGTTCTTAAGGAAGGGCCAGATAAAGAAAAATTTGACCTGTGTTAAAAGTTTCTTCTTTGTGAAGTTGACATCTTTTGTAGACAGATATGCATAGATGTTGGCTGAGTAACCCTTGATTCTCTCTACTGACTATTGAAAGGTTAATTAAGACTGGACACATAAGTTTTATAAAGAGAGTAAGATGAGATGCATCTCACTGTAACGGTCACAGGAATAAATACAGAGGCATGCAAATGTTATGGAAAGCAGGGGAAGACTTGTTGCCAAGATCTAAATACTGAGGAACATCAATAACTACCTGGATTCTTTTAATAATACAATCTAAAGATTATGTCCCTCAAGTTTTTAATCCAGGGACCACAGCAAGGTCTCATTTTTCTCATATACAGATAAGTAGGGGCTCCTGTAATATCTCAACATTTTCAAAACTCTCATCCTTTCTTTTTCTCATTATTTAGCTGAACTTTGCTTAAGAAATCTCAAATCTACAGTCGAAATGTCAGCTCTTGCCCCACACTGCTTGACTCCATGTGAATTATATAAAATAGACAATGTAAACTGAAGTTGAGATGTTTCAACGTTCCTGATGCTTTTTGCCGTTTTTCGAATAATTTTAACGTGTCAGTTCTGAGAAGTAAAACTTCTCATTAATAAATCCAGAACACTTTCAGCAAAACTGCACTTCATAATGGACAGAAATGACACATGTTAAAGACCTCACTGTATGTTACCTCTATTTTTAGTCATGAATTGCAACAGGTACTTGTGAAAAATCTGATTTGCTAAATCACAATGGACAGTGGAAAACTTTTACATTACAACTTTGAAAAGCAATACAAGCATCTTTTCATTTAAAATACTGTCAGGTATATTTAGGATAAAACCTGATGATTTAAATAATATTCTCACTGATTTTTGCACGTGCTAAGAACTGAATGACAATGTAGAAAAAAAAATCTTGATGTTATATTCGATTTCCATGTTCATAAAAAAGTTACATATCTGTAACATTGCCTAATCCAGCCTATACAGCTTTTAAAACAGATATGAGGAAAAGCATCAACCCTAAATAGAGTAAAGTACAGAGTGACAAGCTTGAGAAAAAAATAAACCCAGATTCTTCTCCCCTCTTCCTACAAGTTTAGATTGTAGGGCTGGCTGATAAGCACATAAAATAATAACCTGTCTGGATAAACCATGCAAATAGAAACGAGAGGAAGGAGAAATGGAGCCCAAAAGGTCGGTTTTGTCAGCCCCAGAGCAGTCGACCACTGTACAGAGGTGACATATTCTTTTGCCTGAGAGATCGTTGGCCACCACAGCAGAACTCACTGACTCCTAGGTGGAAGTGACTTGGAATACTCAATTTCTTCCTCAAACAGCTGCCAGAGATTAAAAGAAATATTTTGTTTTCTCAGCACTATTTTTTTCTATAAAACAAGAAGTAGATACAGGTGTACTTTCACTAATTCATTATTTTTCTCAGCCATTGAAAGAGAGTTCTGCTAACTGAAATGCATAAACAGAATAAAACTCATTTACTGAAGGTTTTTTTCAGACTATTAACCGAATACAGAACAGTTGTTAGATATCCCTACTTTTTAATAGACATCAGACAAACTTTTGGACATAATTTCTCTAGGAAATGGATTATCCAGTAAAAAGGAACAACAAACTGTAGTAAATATTGGCAAATGAGTTTGTTCCCAGTATTTGAAAACCACTGATATATCATATCCTCTATACTGGATTTTCACAGGCCATATATTGCAGTAGGAAAGCCTTGACAATTAACATATCTGCATGATGTAGTTGTACATCATCTTTCCCAGATGAATCAGTTTTACGCTTTCCACTGTTCATTCTAATAATGACCTCTCTTCATCTTCTCTTTCGTTAATTACTCCCAATGCCATGAAAAGCTCTAACGTTTTAAAATCTGTCTAGGTACTTTTTCCCAAACTTGTACAGAAGTGGTACGTGTTTCTACTCAATAAGAGCAGAAATCTAAAGCTCTCATTTAATTGACAAGGTTTTTGCCCTTTTAAGGTTTTTTTGGTCCACATTTTACATAGCTTGTCATTTTTCCAAAATGATTCTGATGTCCATGGCATTTCCTTAAGGGGTAACACAGTAAAGCATATTTATTTACTCATAACACAAAAAAGACAAATAAAATATATATATATTACTTCTCTACCAGTGTATCTTCATACTCCTTGACAGATACATTTTTCATCTTTCCCTTAATGTCTTGTTTGCTATTGTATCTATTTTGCTAATGTATACTGCTCTTTTTTCATCTCACACAGTTCGCTCTTCCATTTTATGTCAGCATTACCCTTCATATCAAGTGATCAGCAAATTACACTTTCCTGCCAATGGATTTTATTTCTGGAACACGTTTTTAAACAATATTCACAAATCAAGCTAAAAAAAAGTGACAATAAATTAGTATCAAGGACTTAGAGACTACTGTACAATAAGCTGACACCGAGCTGAGTTACCAGACGGTTGAACTTCACGATGTCCATATTTAAACAAATAGATTTCTTGAAGTTTATATAATCCAAAGTTTTTTGTCATCTTGAGACAGAAATGACCTTCAGTTTATTTAAATGACTCTACAGAGCCCTCCACTCAAATACTCTGCAAGGTCTTCACCATGCTAATTCTAAAGCTGAAAATACTACTGGCTCCTCTCTCTCCAAATACAAATAGAGATGCTAAGAGGAGGAGGTTCAGGACACAAGACACCTGATGATACTAACTCACTATAACTACACTGTTGCATTACAGCTTCAGCCTGTACAAAGGCAGAGGTTAAACTATCCTCAAGTGCTTCCCATTTGCCAAAAGAGAAAACTACCCCAACTGGCATGGAATAATGTCCTAGTTTGTCCAAGGACCCCCAATCAAAGCAACCAACACAAATCCTCTCACAAACTATAAGCCACTCGCTCATTAAAGTCGGGGGGTTGGCTCTTTTTCTATTCCAACTGGTTCAAGATTTCACTACAGATCTTTCCTCCAAGACTCACTGATCAAGAATTCTCTCTCTTCCCTGGGAAGTCAGCACAGGAAGCAATGCAACCATAAAACTACCACAAAGGGTTTCCTTTCACAGTCAGATGGTAAAGGGACACTGATGGATCCTTTCCTACTCCGTGTGCTTCTCACAATTCCAGTCCTGGGGAGCTCTAAGGCTTGCCAGGTGTTTAAGGAGTGACAGGCCTTGTCTCCGTGGACACGTTACGGAAGAGCCCCAACTCAATATACAGACAAAATAAAATGGTGCATGGAAGTGGATATTTCCATTGTTTCCTTCTCATTTAAAAAACTCCCTCACAAATGGGATCCCTTACCAAGCAAAGTATTTCTTCTGAGTTCTCCAAGCCACAGTCTCTCTCACTTTTAGCTCAAACTTTTCAAAATGTGTAGTTCTATTAATTAGCATAATTTATAACATTTTATATTTTATACTAATAGGTGTTTTACTGTAATACTAAATATTATATTCACAAGATAAATAATAAAATGAAAAATAATTATGGGACCTGTGGAACACTCTATCAGGTGATGAAGACCTCTAATATAGGCTTTTATTTGCATAAATTATAATGTTTATGTATTATTTTCTTCTGCTTAGGAATTATAAAGCTAGTTTGTTCAGAGTTCTGGCCATCTTCTTTCAACACCTGATAGTATATCTAAATGAACAGCCCCTAAAACAGCTATAATTCTGCAAAATTAATTAAAAAGGATGTATAAGGGGAGTGTCAGTCAGTAAATTCACTAATTCACCAGCAAAAACTATCAGAGTAAGCAAATAATTCCCATTTCAAAAATACAAGCGTGTTTTTTAATCGAAGAAAATGCCCCAAATAAAAGAAAAATAATAATAAGAGATGTATACATGGAAAGATTCTCCAAATCTACCATTGATTTAGTAGATTTGTTGAGGTTAATCTTTTCTCAAACCATCCTGTCTAATTTAAACTATCATTTGTTCCACTAGACTCTTTAAACACTAAGATTTCTTTTTAAATAGAATTTATTTCTATAAGCCCATATATTCATTTCTGGTACTGTATTTATAAATAATGAAAATTGTTTAGGTCTCTATCAAAGCCAATCAGTGTTAGATGTAATGGGTGGAACTCATTATTTTAAGTCAAGCATGGCAGTTTTACAATTACAATATGTATTTAGTTTAAATTAATACTGTCCCAAAAGGAAACATGAATTCTACAAATCAGTAGTGAAGCATCTAACTGCCAGTATACATCTCACAACTCATCGAAAACAAACACTTTTTCAATAGCTAAAATTTATTATTTATGCCCTTTAAGTTTCAACATAACTTTTACATTTCTCTAAAATCTCTGTTAACAGTTTTATTAAAAGTGCTACTTGCTATTAATCTGAAATACTCTCCTTGGAATGTTCTTGAGTTTAATTCCTCTCTCAGTATAGCAAGTCTGCCACCTAGTGCTTCATGGCACACGTTTTATTAGATATATTTGATTTTTTAATAAAAGAGATCATGCTTTAAGTCCATGAATGAACATACGTGCACGTTTACCTACACACAGGATGCTTGAAAACCACATTATATTTTCCTGCTAACAGGTTTCATTACGTTTCCACAGCTATTAGACCCTGTGTGCATTTCTTGACTAACATCCAACCCTCTTATAATTGTACTTCCATGCTGTGAGATCTGATTGGTGTAAGTGGAAAACTAAAAATGTGGAATTTATTTGACTACAAATAAAGGAGAAAAAAAAGGTGTGATGGCAGTTTAGTGTGAGAAATACTTGAGAAGTCAATGTTCCTTTGGCCCAGGGCAGCTCCACATACAGTGAGGAGAACCACCCCGCTGTGGTGCTCTCGGCACTGAAGACAGGTACAGCTTAGAATGGGCTCTGGACTAAATCTGACTGGGATTACCTGCTTGGGATCCAGCAGTAACAACTCTTTGGAAGGGACAAAATACAAGTGGTACCTGGATTGAATCGTCATTCAGATCCCACACCCATCAGACCCCAGAATAGGTCCCTTCACAAAGGTTGCTCACATCTCTTTACGTCTACTCTTTGGGGAAGATGACAATCTAGGTTTCTGCCACTTCATTCTAACAGATTAATGCCAGCCAGTTAGACCACAGGAGAAAATTTGGCATTGTACTGAGTGAGATTTCTTTTAATGGTTTTAATTCCCTGTTTTTTATTAATTTATAACATATTGTGACACATGTAACTTACTGAAAATTTGCTCATCTCAGAACTTTGAATATTAATAAGCCTAGAATAAAGAAAGATTGAAAAAATAAAGATACATAACGAGACACCAAATGAGATGAGGGATCAGACCACACCAATAGGTCAGATTAAGCCTAAACTGTATTTTGACAACATAAATAAGGACATATTTCACCCTTTTGCTCTGAGAGAGTATTGAACCAATGTTTCTGAAGTCATTAAAGGTACCACTTTGACATAAATTATCTTCTTTCAATAATCTGTCCTCTATTAAAACATCTTTTGAGTTACTACTACTGCAAACAAATAAAAAGTCACAGTTGAAAAATATAAAGGAGTACCAGGGCCTTTACTCCAAAGCCCAGATATCAAAATGTAAGACTTCTTTTTGCAATTTTAATCAACTGACATGAATTTTATATAAATGGGATACAAGAAAAGAGTTTGATTTTGTTTCAGGCACCATACATAGTGTATAACAATATAATTGAAAAGTTTTAAATTACAGTAAAAATTTACTACAAGACTATAGGTAAGGACTGGCACTTTCATTACTTTGCTCTTTCTAAAGTCCTGTTGTGTCAGCAGACATGGGCTTAATGCAGCTCCAGGACTGGACCAGAATCCTTAACAAAGTCCTACAGCCAGAAACGAAATTTCCTGCCTCCCCAGCTCCCTGCACAGATACCAGATGTTATCTTCTGAGTTTTCATTGAATGTTCATTTCATGCTTCCTCACCAATTTAGGACATGAAAGTATCACTCTTCATCTTTGTGAGTTGCTGAGACAAAGAGAGAATTACTTATTGCATGTATCCTTTCTGCCAAGGAAACAAGCAGTAGTGTCACGAGCTACAAGGATTTCACAGCTCAGACTTTAGAATGCCAAGGCAAAGCCATAAACCAATTATTTACGTAACTCACCACAAAGTTGTGGTAAAATAATCATGAGCACACATATGACCACACTTTTTTCCTGCTGTGTACTTTAAGTAGGAAAAAAAAAGCAGCTAATAAAATTCAACCAAAAACAGCTTCAAAAAAAAAATCTGAATATTATTTTCCTACTAGGCATTGAGTTGGATTTTTTTTTTAGTTATAAACATTAAGACTCAGCAATGTTTTCTCTGGCTTTGCATTTCCTCTCTCCACGTCCATGAGGTTGACTAGAAAATCCCAGCAGTGCCAGTGCCCTGCAGCACACCTGAGCCTTTAGAGTTCCTGCAGGTGGGCCCTACCACCTCCCTTCTGTGTGCACTTCATCCCTGAAGATGATCTGAAACTGTGGCTGATGAGTGAGGCCATCCATCCACAACTGACATTTCATAAAACAGTGAAGTAAGAGAAATATTAGATCACCTGTGGAAGGAGACTCAACGAAAAGCTAAAATAAAATGTACACATTCTTTCAGCTTATTTACAGATATTCATACTCCCTCTTCTAAAGGTTGTAAATTCAACAAGTATCTCCATCATGATGTGGAATAAATACATAGGTTTTAATTCTACAAAAAGCCATGATTCACTCAGCCCCACCCTGTTCTAATTCCCTTCGTAAGTGACCCATCCCTCCTGACCTCTGCTTATTTCTGGTTTCTCTAATCCTTCTCAAAGGCCGTCTCCTAATCGCTAAGAAACTTAAAAGTAGGTCTGCTCTGCAGCACAGTAAACTCTACAGCTTTAGCCTTCTGAAAGCAAAAGGCAAGCTGATGCTTCTTCTTGAGTTGCCACAGTGACCATCTCACAAAACTGTCTGTCCAACCCAAAGATAAGAACAAGATTAACCAAAATTCTTAATTTATTGCAATTCTATTGCATCACGACATTATTGATGTGCATCCATACATTTGTGAAAATCCTCTCAAATCTATTAAATGTTTCATGCTTTAAAGTGTGCTGCCTCTTTTAGAAGAGCATCCAATCTGCAGACCCAAATGGAGAAGCTACTTGATCTCTCCATTTTTGATGGCAGCACCCTGAAATAATAAAAAAATGCTTCTAAACACATTTTAAAGGTTAAAAATGAATAAGGAAGTATGTAAATCCACGTACATTTTTTCAACTACATTTTCTTAGCTGGCTACTAGACTGGTATTAGCTAGGAATGATCTCAGTGGAGATCTCAGTGGAACAGGCAACTCTTGTGGGCTCAACTCATCTGAAAATTCCTACAAGTATGCAGACAAACAAGACAATTTACACTCACAGTGCTGATTTGTTGTAAGCTCCTATGCTCTGCACATGAGTATCAGCTGTACTTCTTTCCAATATAACATTGGAACAGTGACAATCAAAGTAATGTATATAAAGAGGACCTTTTGGAAAGTTTTTTTACCTTAGAAATACAGATACCTAAAAGAGGTTTATGAAGCAGAGAATCACATCCTTTCCAAACAGGTGGTTGTTAGCAAGTCTATAATTCACTGTCTGTATAGCAACAAATCATGAATTGTAAATTTAAAGCCTCATTTGCTATAGAACACTGATTTAACTATTTATTTACCGATTTATCTATTTATGATTTAAGCCTTTGGGTCTGTATATAACCCAAATAAATATCACAGAAGTGGCATTTGTCCTGCTGATTCCTCCCAATCAGTCTAAAACCATCTGGTATTGCTCTATGTTGCTCTGCACCCAGGAGCACCGATTCCAACGCCAGTGCCTTTCTAATGCTGACACGTGAAGAACTAATCCAGCAATTTGGATGCATATTTTGCTATCCAGGTGTCACTGTTACACAGCACGTTGGCTGAGATATCAAAGAACAATAACATCAAATACCAATGCACCACGACAAAATGTTGTATTTATGGTTTGTGTACATGCATAAGTCAGCTGCACAACCATCTCTGGCCTCCACTCTGAATTCATTTATACAAATTGAACCAGCTTCTGATCATTCACAGAAAGATTGGCTTCTAACAGAAAGGACACAGAGCTTCTCTACTAGAAACAGAGACACAATCCAGAAGTAAACTTGTACTCAACCTACAAGACTATTTACACAGACAAACATTATTGTGACTTTTAATAAAGCTTTTTTTTGTAGTCATATTCTTCCTTTTATTATGAATAAGAAATATTTTACAAGATTTCCTATGATATTCCTAAATAGTAGCACATCAGATACTTTTGGCTCAAGAAAAACTTCCTCTTAACAAAGATCCTGAATAGCAAATTGCTGCATGTAAAGAGAGAAATATCACTTTATGTTAGTCCATTTGCTATACTCTTCCCTTGGCATCCATATTCAGCCACTACTGACAACAGGATGCTAGAACAGACTATCATGCAGCTGCTCCTGCTTTCTTACACATCCAATATTGTTCTAATTTTTGTATCTCTGAAGCTCATTCTCTTACTCTCCAAGAAGTTCATTTGTGCTTTTTCAATCATGCAGTGAAGCCATGAAGAATGAAATGAAAATAATTTTAATAGAAGCAGCGGGTGACAATTTTCATACAATCTGCATAATACACTATGGTGTGTCCTGTCTGTCATGCATTTCATACTCCACTTTCAGTAAATTTTGATACTTTAAAGTAGAATAACTCATGTCCAGTGCTGCCACGTTTTGAAATGCCATATTAGAGTGAAATCTGATGTTTAATAAACTGTTCCCGTTATCTTTAGGACTTGATGGCTTTGTTCCCATCTGTGTTTACCCTTTTGGCACAGTATCTGTATTTATATTGAGTCCCTACAATGTTTCAGCATGTTACTTCCTATATAAATCTCATTCTTTTTGATCATGCTAGACCCATCTGTAATTTTCCTGCCTTCAGGTGTTCTCAGATCACTTCTCCAACCACAAGATCCATGTACAGTGCTGATACTGCGCTTACTCTCCTACATCAATACGAAAGTGAGCTGGACTGGATGATCCTTGTGGGTCCCTTCCAACACAGGACATTCTATAATTCTATGATTCTATGAAAGAAACAAATAAGGAAGAAAGAAAGAAAAACAATCTGTGCTATCCAACTGGCTGACTCTATTTCAAGTTTGGAGTCTACTTACTGTCTTAAACACTCTATTGACGTTAACAACAGAGCCCACATCAACACCAGTCTGTTCCTTCTTCCTAGGCCTGAGGATGGGAATGTCAAGAGGGAGTAGAGGACTAGGTAGGAACTGGGTAAGCTCAGTGGAGCACTGGAAGAGATGAGAACAGATGAACTTTCACAGGGCAGTGGGGATTCACTGTATCACAAGGAACCTTGAGAAGCATTCTCAACCCACACTCTGCTTTCAAAGACAAATAAGTTCATCCAAAATCATCCACTGAGGACTGAAATCTAAGGTTTTGGCATTCCACTTTAGGGCCATATTAGCACAAGTGAAAAAACCAATATATAAAATTTGAAAACTTAGAATTGGTCATTTTGAAGATGGCAAAACTCAAGCACATGGTTAAAAGCTTTCCCAAAGAAAATCCCAACCATACAGCCAATTATTAATTGAATTCCTGTTTCCTTATACCATTCACTGCTATCGATTCTAAGTGGAAGAAACAAATGTGCCTAGAATTTTCATTTCTCATAAACTTATCTATATACAGATTGGTTTTCCTCAGTATTTTCCTCCCTCCTGAGCAATAACTTCTGGTGCTGCAAAATGTAAGAATATTCTTCACTTGAAGGAGTAGTAAAGCAGCAATGTAAGAGTCTAAAGAGAATGTTTCTTACATTCTTACATTACAGGGAAATAAGCACAGAAAAATGCCATCCAAATTCCCATTTTGAGCAGAAGTGAAACATTTTCTTATACAAATTATAGTCAATGGTAAGGTCATAGTTTTAAATGCTTATAGAGATAAGAAATTGGAGCATCTCTTTATGACATATATATATGTTAACACATGATTTAGCAGGCAATGGACGGTGCCGATAAGAAATTGTCATTGAAATCTTAGGTCAGTCAGTTATCCACAAATTAACAAATTATTTCCCATTATGATGCTTCAGATACTAAATGAAGAAATACAGAATTCCATTATTCTACATTAGTACAGGCTTCTTATTATCTCCAGATAAAATAACTCTGAAAATCATTTTTATACAATATTTTAAAACACTGAAAGAATTAAAAGAATTATCAGTCCAGAACAACTAGATCTTTAAAATATTTTGAAACCTGACAGGCGACAAATAATAGCAGTGAATTAAAGGTGAAAGGGTATCTTGAATATAGTACAATTTGTCTCCAACATGATTTATAGAGCCAACCTGCAACACGATAGCACAGAGGTGCCCGAATCTACAAATCTCTTTACTGTCATTTTTTTCCCATCACTTTAAATTTAATAACATTTATTTTTAAATGACAAAACAGATGTTGACACACATAAACAAAATAACCTATATAACACTGTATTTGTAGCATGAACTACTCATGGACTCATTATCAAACTTTATAGCTACAAAATTTATAAGATTCATAGATAGAAATCCATTTCTCTAAATAATGAAATGCCTGGTTTTGAATAAGAAAAACTTCTTAAGCAACAAAGAAATGAAATTGAATTTATTTGATCAACAGTACCTTTAGAATAGAATTTTAAGGAGTATTTTCAAATTGGTCAACTTTATGTAATCTGCAAACAATGTTGAGTGTCCTCAAAATAGAATAGTTTAAGTATTACAGTTTAAAGTATTACTTTTTAATTTAACTAGTCTATGAGGGGAAAAAAATAATCCAAACAACCCACAACAAATCTCTTTTACACCTGGCAAGCGGAATAAATATTTTAGGCCTAGGGATATGACTGTATCTGCAATATAGAACGTGTCAATTTTGTTCTGTAAAAAATACCTTGCAGATGCAAAACATCTAAGGTACAAAAGAAACATTAGTAATAAACAAATGTTTCTTTCCTTTAGGTAAATGATGCCTTAAAGAGATTCTAAAACAAAGTTTTTATGTACATTCTAAAATGAAACGCTAAAAAACAAGGCCAAAAATCAGAATGGATGCTATAAATATATTGAGAGATAAATCTTTATGCAAATGTAAGTTTGTGGTAGGGATGATGTGAGGAAATAACAGACAAATGGATCCAGTTGTCTGACATTGAGCAGGCATGTGCAAAAGTCACAAAAGGCAAAACAGTGTTCTCTGGCATCCCATATGTTTTTAGGATGATTAAAATTACTGTTTAACACCAATATTGGCAGAGCTAAACCAGCACAGCTCACTAAGGGATTTCTACACGTGGGTAATAAGCCTTCTCATCCCTTCAACTCTTTCACAATGACTATCAAAAATGTAATGCTTTAGAGTAAATTTGCCAGAGGTGCTTTTTCTACAACAACAAGAACATGGAGAAAACACACGGCATCACTTCTGATGCTCTAGAGAGCAGCTGTGTGTCACAGCCCTGGGAGACAGACTGGATAAGGCACCCAGCGTGTCCCCAGGAAATAGTGCTATGTAGCCCATTCACGATTCCCCACTTCCAATTTTGCCTTCCAAACAACGACACAATTATTTATTCCTTTCATTATGCCAAATATACAAAAAATAAACCAATGGCTCAGTCAGTACCTCTAAACTAGGCATAAGGAATCAACTTTTAGCAGACTCTAGATTGCATTTTCATAGACAAAGTAACACAGAAACCCAGTGAGGCATTTCATTTTTCAGTCAAAATATTAATGTGCTCCACTTCAGAAAATCTTTAGACAAATATTTTGGTTTTCTGAGGAAATGAAATTATCACATAATACGTAAACAGCATTTAAGTTCTGAACATTAAAACCAGAAGTACTCACAGTAGCATGTTCCCCTAAGCGGATTTCCAAGATATCTATTTTCAGAGTCACAGCTGCAGGGGGAAAAAAAGACAAAACCAAACATTCCCATTAAACACAGTACAGTTTTAATAAAAATTCAGCTAGAATATTTATTCCAAATAGCATGTTCCATTAGTAGCAGCATAAACACATGAAAATAAGAAGTATTTGATATAGTATATAGTTCTTAATTAGAATGTGCTCCTTCTGGAGGCACCTTTCTCTCCTTATGAAAGAAATCCAGAGTGACTAGATTTTTCAATAATACACTTCAGTCATGTGCTTAAAGTCAGTGCCTATTGTAGGGCTTAGCACAGGTCTCCACTAATGAACAAAAGAGAGCCAGGCAGGGAGACTGAGCACTGGATATTTAATTATTCATGCCACCCAGTTGGTTTCCATCTGGCCTTCTCCAAGACAATGGCTCAGCACCCATCGTTGACCAGAGAAAGTGTTGCCAAATACGCCCTTCTCTCCAACACACACAGTCCTGAAACATTGCAAGACCAAGCTTTCCATCCTCAAACACCTTTCACACCTCTTGATGTCATCTCTTCAGACATGGAGCAGCCACACAAACACTTGGTAGGCTGCAATACATCCCTCATGTTATTTCCAACAAAAACAAAAAAAAAAAACAAACCCCAAAATATCCATAAGCATCAAATAAGGATTACGTTTTGTCAGCACCACTGAGAACCTAGAGGTGATCCAGAGCTGTGCTTTCTGCTCTAGAGAGGTTGGTCCTAAACTGTGCAGCTGCAAATGGACCACAGCAACTGGCTCTGGGGCCAGAAATTGTGGCCGTGTAAGTAACACTATAAAAGCACAGCAGTCTTGGCTCCTTAGCTTCTCTGAACTCCAGAGGCAGTTGCTTCTCTTCATTTATCACCTAAAGCACTACATGAAATGTAGAATACAATGTACTGATGCTGCTGATAAGACAAGCACGTGATAAGAGCTGAAAAGATATCTTTTAGAATTGATAAGATATGCAGTTATTTTCAGAGACATTGAATATCCTACAGAATTTCAGATTGATCAAGTTAAGTTACATTACATTTCTCTAAAATTTCCTAGTAGTACCTTAACAGGAAATTATTATCCTGCTTTTGGTTTTCTTGGCTATTCCACAGAAGTCTCCAGCAAGATAAGAATTTTCTATTACACAGAATAATTCATAAAACAAAAAGAAAGCTTATTTCAGCCTACTGAATCCCATATAAATATTTTCCCAGAGGAAATTTGTGTTATTTAATAGCTTGGACTACCTTTTCATTACTTTGTTCTAAGAAACTTAAATAGCAAGAAGGGGGGATTTTGTGTTGTTTTATTTGCCAGTAACATTTAAAAACTTTCTGACTTAGATGTCATATTATTAACAAGTTGCAGACTGTAGAATAATGTTTGTATTTCTGTTGGTCTTTTCAACAGTTTCCAACTGATGCTTCTTAAAATGCTCATTTTTCTTACGAAATAGGCAGGGAATCTCCTTGACCCATTGTTACAATATTATAAAGAAAACAATCAATAGTGACACCAAAATAGAAAAACAGAAAAAAATGTTCTATATTGTACAATACCCTCTACAACTCTCCATCAGGAGAGACTAAAGAAATTCTGCTGTGAACTCTTCATGGCAACAGCATTCACCTGTTGTGACTGAATCCAGGGTCTTAAAGAAGCTTAGTTTGCTCCTGAAACTTTTGAAAATAATTCTGAAAAAAGGAAAGCTGTTTCCACACAGCTTCCCTTCTCAATTCAGCTTCCCTGCTAATCAGAGTCAGCCATTTCCTGTACATCAATAACTACCAGAATCCAGGGATTTCCAGCATCACATATATCATTCTGGTATTTAAACCTCTATTTATATTACAGAAAAAACACATTAATATATATCAAAAAAATTCTATAAAATCCAGGTTTCACTACTTAAAAGAACTCACAAAAGAGTAATTAATACAAAAATTACTAGGTATGAAATATTTTGCAACACACAAGTATTCATAAATATTAATTCAAATCCAAATAATTGCTAATTCCCTGATAATTACAGGAGTGACCTTCAATAAACTTGAAAGGGAAAATGGCAACGCAGTTTCCCAGACAGCTGTTACTGGACAGTGCATGGTGAAATGATAAAATATAAGCATAATAATAAAAAAAAAAAAAACGAGCAGTGAATTACACCACAGCAAAGCATTTTGATTTTAACATCTATTTTATACTTTCTATGTTGGGAGCCTCACAAAAGTCATTTTACTCAAGGGAATTGGGCAAGGCATGTTTGACCCACTGGGCCTTGTCCAAGCGCCCCTCTGTGAACATGAGTAGACACTGGTAGGGAAAGGCCTCGTGCCAGCCTGGGCTGTGTGCTGGTGGGTGTTACCAAAGGGAACCTCTTCTCAGGAGGAGATACTGGTTTTGTTTTCACTCAAGAAAAAAGGAGGAGCCTTGTCACAGACAGGCTCCACGCAGCGTGCCGGGATGCTGCATGCACACAGGGCTCCCAGCAACTATTTACTATTTACCATGCTATTTACCTGCTATCTGTAATCCTCTATTTCTTTGATCCTATTAAAACAGTTATTTTATTATGCCCTTTGTTGCCAGGCCTTATTGAGATACAGAATGAACCCTGCACTACTTCTCTTAAAACCTCCCCCTTTAACTCCCCACGCAGAACACTTCCATAATTTCTGTTAGGAGGTGGAGTTTCTACAGGTTGGGGAAGCCTGCTTTAAGTCAAATGAAAGATGCTATTTAAACACTTTCAGCAGAGTGAAAAGATTACACAAATAGGATTAGGAACACATGAGTATGCTAGGTTTGTCTTTTAATCCTATGCTATTTCATTAAGCCTATGTATTGCTCTGCATCAGTCACTAATTATGGTTCCAATTACTAAATTTCCTATTCACTGAATGATTTCCTTATGAGCTTTACTCATTGTAGTAATTTTTGCACATTTTCCAAAAGCCAGCACACATCTGACCATATGTGAATCATAATATATACCTTGTATCTGTGAAATGGGAGCTACACTCATTATTTTATGTGCCATAGGGCTACGATCATTTGCTTTAAGTGATAATAATGAATGAGCAGTTCCACTCTGGCATGTCTCCAAAGACACAGCTCCCATTTACAAGGACAAATGGAGGAAGGCTCCTACCAGGTTACATACAAATTCTGTGGTTTGTTCCAACACAAAACTATGCAATTCATCAAGGTCACTGACCTTCTGATGGCCCTCTATTAGTGGTTATTCCTCAACCTCTCCCTCAATCATCCTTTCAAAACGAACCATTTTCTTTTCCTTCTTTCTTTCCTCCCTGTATTTCCTGGGAGTTCAAAATTAAAAGTTATGGACAAATGTATCAAACCCTTCCCCCCAACTTCTCATGTTCATGAAAAGTGAATGATAGTTTCTGGCTTTCTCCTTAAACACCAGAAATGTATCCAACAGTAGATATTTACATTAATATTCACAGATCTTTATAATGAACTTTATGAATGAAAGGCTTTTTTGTAAGACTGAAAGTTTACAAACGACCCTGAGTTGAAGCTTAGCAATGTATGATCTTGTACACTATATCTACATCTTCCAGCCTTAAGAATGCTAAGGAACTGACAGTTGAGGAATAAATGCATCTAATTTTATTGTGCTTACTGTTATCCCTCTTAAGGAAGCATGTACCTTCAGGCTTTCACTTAAAGAAAACTGCCAGATATAGCACCAACCTAGATTTACAGATTTCTAGACCAGGAATTTGATCTGGTAGTAACCTTGTTAAAACAGTGCACCTAATCTTTGATCACAAAGGTAGGATTTGCTGCAGTTCTGTTGCCACCACTAATTGGTAAACCTTTCCTTTCAATTAAAAATGAAATAAGAAAAAAAGAGAGGAATAGGGGAAGAATAACTTGTCTTTCCTCTAGCTGAATTTGGTTTTAATACCATACTCTCAGGGAAGACAAAAATGATGTCAGACTTTAAAGACAGTATTATTTCATTCAGCTCATTCCCTGCTGAGAGAGTTGTGTCTTGTCCTGGCCCAGGCTTATCAGCTGCACTGAGTGCAGATTATTATTGTGTTTTCATCTTGTCAGTATAAACTTTATTCTTCTGCAGCAAAATAAACAAATAATCTATAAATGGTTATGGGTCTGCTTCTTGACTGCATTGACATTGCACTCTGTTGTCCCAGTGTTCTCCATTAATACTGAAGTATATGAATAGTTCTTTTTTGAGCTACAACAAAACACCTTTGGTTCTAATGTAAAAATTGGACACCTTAACTTCTCTCACTGCCAAGATCCTTCCAGTCATGAGCGACATTTCTCCTGTAAAGACCTTTCAGTCTACCTTTCAAGATAATAATAAAATAAAAGGGTAAAATGTACTACGATTTATATTTCCAGTTAGGACTTTTTAATAATGTGCAGAAATGATTTGTTTCTTCTTGTAAATGCATATAATGATGTCTTGAGACAATGCAGATTAGTTTGTCTCGTCTTCATATAATTCATAAAAAAAGGCCTAAGCCAACATTACTTTTTTTTTTTTAATCTAGGCTGATCTCACCAAAAGAAAACCTAAAATGTTCCAGTTTCAAAAGCAAATGTTCTGTTTCCAGATCTCCCTCACACTGTTCAAATCCTCCTTCTCTGCATTACTATTATAGGGGTTTATATACTCTTTCAAGTAATGATATTTCAAATCACTAGATACATTACATTACAGGAGAAAACAAGCTCTCAAATAGATAACAACCTATAACCATCATTTGTAACTATCTGGACCAAAAAACTTGTCTTGGTTAATCTTCATGAATCAGAGACCAAATGGATTCCACACGCCAATGATTTGATGCTGCTTACTCTGAACCAGAAAACTTCCTGTCCATGCCATTACCTTTTACCTCTGGTACTCTCCTTTCTCTGTGAATGACCATGGTTTTGGCAGTGACATGCACAGATTTTTGTTTATGTAAAAGGGAGAACTTGAAAAAAAAATGGTATTCTCACTTATCAGAAATTTTCTTTCAAAGTGGGGGAGCAGAAATACCTACATTTCTTTTCTTGCTTTTTTTCAGACATTTCTCTAGCCTGTAGAAAGTAAATGTCAGATATATCCCACACAGCCCAAAATAAGATGCTATGTTTACACTGACCTGAACCACATATCCAAAAATATTGATATATTTTCTCAACTACTTTTTTCCTTCTAGCTAGAGGAATTAGAAGCAATGGCAAAACAATCTTCCACAGTTTATGGATCTTTATTGCTGCTTAAACTGAAATGCATCTCCTCCTAAATCTTTATTTAGCTAAAATCAGTGAACAGTTCACAAAATTTACATTCTTCATTCTTTTAAAAGATAAATATTGATGAAATGTGTTAAATGTTAATTTAATATCAACAACAGAATATTCAGGAATCTGCATCCCTAAGCATAAGTAGTTTGTTTGCAATCATTTTTAATACAAACTTCTCAGTGGAACACTGATTTTATATTCACTAAGATTTGCTGCAATGAATGCACACAGAAACACGAAAACCAGAAGCGTAGGTCTTTGGTTAAAATTATTATAGTTCTTCATTATTTCAAAACTCCCAGTTCAAACAGTACTGTTAAGAGCATTTAAAAATTCATGTTCATAACTACAAACTCTTCTGCCAGTAATTTCAAAATGAAAGACTTGTACAACAAATACAGAAACCATACAAGAAAACCCATTCTTTCACATGATCATCTCTCACTCTATTTACTGCTTGTGATGTTCTGGGAGTTTCCAAGCATGTTTGTGCATTCTGAACATTTATAACCCAGCCATTAAAAAGAGCAAGAGAGCTAGAATCATAGAATGGTTTGGGTTGGAAGAGACCTTAAAACCCATCCAGTTCCAAGCCCCCTGCCATGGGCAGGGACACCTCCCATTGGATCAGGGGGCTCAAAGCCCCATTCAGCCTGGCCTTGAACACCTACTTTAAAGGTAGAACTTAAGCAACATTAAATATTCTGAAAGGCCCTGCCAGTCAGAGAGAATGTATTGTAAATGTCTACAGTAATTAGATCAGATGAAAAAACAAAAAGTATTACATATACTACATCCCAAGTGTTTCACTACATTTTTATTAGTCATCACTGAACCGTAAAAATGCACCATTAATAAGTGTATTTATAGATAGTATATTTAACTATTAAACAACTTGTTTTTTTAAAAATGTGCATTAATAGAGCTATTTAATTATTGTTTAATTTGTGGTCAGTCACTGAGAGAATTAATTGCAAAGAAATACTCAAATAAAATATTCATGCAGAAAGTTCAATACGATAATATTATAGAGTTCTCATCTGTTTTTATTTGATCTTCCTTGCATTCATTTTACTCTGCTTGCAAGAGTCTAGCTATTGTATGATATTCCTGGATGACTTATGAGCTTTTATCTAGATATTCAGGAAGTATATTCAGAATATTTACCGATCATACTTGTTTCCTGTGGAATTGACAGAAATTGTCAGAGAATTATACCTCCTCCATGAACAACAAGGAATGATGAGCCTTCAAAAAAGCATCACAAGTGACCCATGTAAGAGTGATCATTAGAAACCAAATATAGTGGCATGACAGCTTCCAGACTCCTAGCTTCCTTCTTGTCCTTCTGGCCTTTAAAAACACATTTTTGTCCATCAGACCATTTCAATATCTATAAATCTATACAATATGATGTTCTGTCAAGATCTTTTCCTGCCTAAAAGAACTTTCTTTATCCCCTACTCCCTGAATGGCCAAGACCATCAAATTCATGCCTTATTGCCTACTGTTCTTCGATGATAACCATGCCTGGCCTCTTCTTTAGTTCTTTCCAATATCTAGGATATCAGCCTCAACAATCCTTCATCCTTTTATTTGACTTTATTAAAAAAAAAAAGATACCAATCCAAGAGATACAGAAATACCTATTAAGAACAGAACACACAAAAGAGTACGGGTGGTTGGAGAATATATGAAGATAAATACACATGTTGACTTTACTCTGGTCCCTTCCCTATGAAAAGCCATAATCTCGCTTAGTCTATTACAGCACACAATCTTGTGAATTTCCTAGAGCAGAGATGGCACTGATACTTCTTTATTAAGTGCCAAATAAGTGGAAATAAATGTTACTCTCTATGTCGCAACAACAATACCGGATCTGCCAACACTTCTATAGCCTTGGCTGGCTGGTCTCAAGAAGCTATGTGCCCTTTAAGCAGAAAATATAAAAGGAATGGCAGTAAAATGGGAAGGAAACAACTAAAATGACACTGCAGCCTCACAGCAGGGTTACATTTCTGTTGGTTTTGATGAGCAGAGTACTACCATGAAAAGCAACATTTGCTCCTGTGTGAGTGCAGCGCAGAACAGAGCCTTCAGCTCTGAAAGGAATCCAAAAAGCCCTTCCCACAGGATAATTCACAGTGTTTTTTCAAAACAACAGGCACAAAGTCTTACCCTAAACATTGACAGAATGCGGAAAAAGAAAAATGTTTTAGCAGCTCCAGGAGCTCTGGTGTTGTAACTTGAAATGGATGAGAAAATTGTTGCATCCAAGCTGGGAGGGAGTGGGAAAGCTCAAGACTACACTCCTCAAAAAGCCATTTCATCATCCCAGCCTGTGTACCTCAAAAGAATCAATCCCTCTATAAAGAGGGATAAGACAGCAGCTTTAGTTGGACTTCGGGTTAGTAACTGATCTTCTATATTTTGTATTTGCTTCACACTAGATGCTCAAAATATTTTTACTGCTAGAACTATCTGAGATGGATGCATTACACCAGGTAGCATCTGTTTTTCACAGGAAAGAAGGTGCTTTCTTTACTTCCTAGACTATGTCAAGGGTGGCAAACCTGTCCAAATATTTTTCTAATTAACACATTTTGAAGTAAACTGAAACTTTGCACCTTTCCATAGGTATTCAGAGGAGACTGAGACATGTCTCACTGATTTTTTCAAAAGCCTTCAGTGCAAAACTTTGTGTATGTTCAAAAAAACCCAAATACCAGATACCAAAAATATAAGACAATAACAAAAAAATAGGTAAACTGTCAGAATGCAGTCCTAAAAATCAACCTGATCCCCCGAAATACGTTATTTACAAAGGGCCATGCTGAACAGAACAGCAACCTTTACAACTGAAAAACATAAGAGCTGATCATTATTTACTATTTTTTAACTAAGTACTCTGGTAAAAAATAATAGTTTCTTGCTAGCAATGAGTCCCACAGACATATTTAGACTTTAACATGAACGCGTGACCAGCAACTTGCCTCTGTGTGACAGCAAATTTAAAAATAAGAAAAGAAAAAAGTCCTGTAATAGAATGCCTTACTGCATCCCCAGAACTTATAAATATGGTAGATTAAGGGAAAAAAAAATAAATAAAAAATCAGGATTACAGAGTGCCAAAATTACTAAACGAAGACCTTTTTTGACGTCAGAGGGAAATAAAGAGAACCCAGGAGGCACACAAAAATCCTGTTTAGTAATCCAAACATACAGCAGAGGTAGGATATTACTGATGCAGAGATTGTGTGGGAACAGTTACGGTGTAATCCCTTCACAGGTCTCTATTTCACCAGCCTTGAGCATTTCTATTTTCTATCCATCATTTTCTGATTGTCTGTTGGTTTGCTTCTTAACTCAAGCCTGTACAGGATAATAAGCTACAATTACATTAACCGCCTTTCATCTCAGTTTGAATTAAATTTGTTCTGCGTGCCAGCATGAAAATCTGTCCCAAGTCATTTCGCATAAGTCAAAGAAAGAATAATAAACTCACCCAGCCCGATAA
This sequence comes from Tapera naevia, assembly GCA_033556795.1. Lineage (NCBI taxonomy): Eukaryota > Metazoa > Chordata > Aves > Cuculiformes > Neomorphidae > Tapera > Tapera naevia. The sequence continues at coordinate 1,095,130 of JAUMJJ010000156.1, forward strand.
TTTATCCAACGCTTTTAATACTGTGAAATATTCAATTTTTTTTAACTGAGAGAAAATCTCAAACTACGAATTTAAAACGAAAATTTCAGTTATAACATCTGTCAGTAATATATATATTCTGCATTATGACAGTGATTTTAAAGTTATTTTAAATACAACCTTATCCTCAATTGTTCTCATGTTCGTAAGGTCTTTTTTTCTCACTTGTTTTCAGATCAGGCTTCTAATTTATGCAAACACAATGCTATAACTTGTAGAGATACAAAATATTTTTATTTCATTTAAAACACAATTCTGGTGACTGAAATGGCCCATCACATCAGTAAAACAAAGTACTTTTCACATTTTCCACAAATAGAGAAAGAAATCAACTGAGAGCACAGTGGAGAAATGTACTCTGAGGTCAACACTCTTTTGAGAAGATCAGAGTGGAAAAAATCCCAAGAATTCACTTTACGATTACTTTATGTTTGCAGAGCATCCTAATGCGTTACAGCAAACATTTCACACTTGAATCAAATCTAAAGGTTTCATTTTAAAATTCTCCAGTGACTATCATGAGACAGGCTTAAACAGAAAAATGGCATCTTCTGCACTACAATTTTAAGCTTTTCATCTTCTCTCTTTCACTCTTTTTTTCATCGTTATTGTTCCCTTTTGGATTTTTATCACTAAAGGAAATATAACCAAAACCACACTGTGATTTCCAAGCTCTAATTCAAAAATGGCTTTCAAGAACTGTCCTAAGCACCACATCATTTCTGAAATAGCAGAATATTTTACAAGTCATCCTGGATTCAATTATTTGTTTACTATCAAGAAAGAATGAGCACCCATGCAGAAGACAATGTCAAATTCCCATAAACTACTCATAAGAAATATACAAGAAATACAGCAATGCATTCTGTTTTAAGAACAAGAACTGTAGGTCTTCCTGGTATTTTTTTCCCAGGAAAAGCAGTTCCCACCTAATCGGGGAGGAGGGCGGGAGGAATTTACAAAAATCAAGATTTCCAAAACCATGAAAAATCTTAGCTTTTGCCAATTCCAGTTGATCAGAAATACCAATGCAACAGGAAAAAAAAAAATCAAAGAAATAAACAACTAAGTCCAATGTGTGTTCTACAGTCATAACAAAAGGAAATTGTGGTAATCCTACTTGGATTCTGGGAGCAAGAAGTATAGTTTTCTGTAGGACTATTAAGGAATATTCATGATTTCCAGCCATAACTTGAATTTGCAGAAGAAAATTCTGACACAAGAATATACCTGGTAGTTTTCATTACAGGGCATTAACAGGACGTATGACAATCTCCTACATTATGAGCAGGATCCAATATACTATTTAGAACACATAAAGCTGGATATATTGGTGTGTAGATAAGAGACATCCCCTATGAGGGAAGAAGATTAATGTTTAGGTTGCACTAGTCAGGGTTTTTTTTCTGGTTCTAGGCCTGCATTTAATTGGAATAATTTAATTTGAATTTCTAGTGTGTTTATAACAAAGCTACATTTATCTCCATTTCCTTCATTTTTCCCCAATGAAAGAACTATCATTTGCCAAACGTTCACTGTAATTTCAATGTAATAAAAATCAATGTAATAAAAAAATCAGTACTTAAGAGACATTACTATTGCAGAAAATTTCTTATGATACAAACATAATAAGAGACAGGAGATTTCTAGGTTGCAGAAATTAAAACATCAAAAGGTAAAAGCTATGGAGAGGTAAAATGTATGGATGGCTTCCAATATTTCAATTGAAAGAATCAGCCTCCTGTGGCATAACAACTAAATCTCAAAACCTACAATATTATCATAACTTTAACTGCATTTAAGAACATTCAGTAGATGATGAAGAACAGATATGGTTCTACAAAACTGAGCACAGGGAAAGCTCTCAAAGCTTCCAAAGGGTAAATGTCAAACTGTTTACTGAATCATGCAGATAACTCTTTTCCAAAAAAAGTAACCACTTTCCAAAAGAGCAAGACCGAAAGCAACAAACTAATGGTATACAAAGGGCATCATGACAGGCAATGACAAAAGCATTAAGAAAAGATGCATAATTAAGTTTTACCCTTTTTTATACCCTAAAAATAAAGGTTGGAAAAGGCCTTTGATTTTATACATGTCAGAGTGATTTAACCACAGCAGAAAAAAATGGAAAAAGTAATAAGTACAATTCATCAATAAATACATTTTCTTTAAAAATGAATATATTAAAATAATAATGCATATCTTCCCCAAAGAATGGATTTACAGAATTCCCACTTTGGGAATTTTAGAGGTATTCACACTTAGAGGTATTTTACTTTTATGTGGATGGCACTGAACATCTCTAAAGTTGTAGATCTGTTTAGATGTGCTGTTGCCTCTTCTTTTATTCATAAATACAGATGAAGCAATCTTTTTGTTCAACGTGAAGGAATGATTTATATATTTCTTTCATTTTTTACAATCATCATTTGTCACCTTCAACAGTACCTTACCTCAGAAAACCTTACCTGTACCACATCCAGAAAACAACATATAATAATAAAGAGAAGGGAAATGAATGGATGAGAAGTATCAAGACTGGTTTGAAAAAACTTTGTGGACTAGTTTAGCGGAACTCTTCGTGTTAGGTAGTACGTGACAATTTAGAATCACAGAATGGTTTGGTATGGAAGGGACCTTAAAGATCATCCAGTTCCAGCCCCCCTGCTGTGGGTTAGAGTTGACACCTCCCAAGAGAAGGAAAAAAAAAAGTAAACCATATGTTCCCCCATCAGGAAAACATCCCCTCTTAAACTTACGGTGTTGTCATGTATTTAAACATTTATCTGAACCAGGGCCCAAATCTGTGATTAAAACAAGACTACACATATGAAAGGATAAAATGAAATAAACAAGACCAGGATTAGAAGTCATTTTGAACCATCTGCTAAAAAGTAATCACTGCCCTCATTTCTTCCTGGGTCCTGTAAGAACTCATTTCCAGGCCAGATTTTTTTTTTTTTATTTTCCTTAGTTAAACCTTCCTTATGAAATCTGATTTATTAAATCTCTTTTGGCATATCTGACTGTTCCTTTACCCTTTAATTCTTGTCATTTCTCTGTGAGCAGCCCAACAACTTCTCTTCCAGGACACCGTGCCACTTTAGACAGGTTTCTTATGTTAGTTTTGCAATCTCACTGCTCTGCCTTTGGCCTCCTGCTGCAATTTAGTCTTCATACATTTATCTTTGCTCTTTTTAACAGTGAGCAAAAGTGTTGTGTCAGGTCAGATTTTCAGATCTGATTATAAGTTTCCTTTGATTCTAGTTCAGATCCCTGTCGGTATTTAGAACAGCTTTCTAGCTAAGTATTTACTTTGACTTCTGGTACTTTGTTCTTTTTATAAATTGCTGAAAAATGGAAAAGGAGAAGTAAAGCTGTTAACCAATCCTTCTCAAGTGATAATGTAATAAAGCACTCAGACTTCACTGTTGAAGTTTAGGATATGATCAGGGCTCTTGGATTGATTTACGCCTTTGTAATCAAGCTCCCCAGCCCCATTATCTAGTTAGCCAGATAAAGAATATCACTTCCTTTTCAATACATCCACCAAAAATATATAGTGCTCAAAGCATACAAAGGTTATGCAGCTTAATTTATATTTCATACTTTCTAAAGGTGAATCTTCCATACAAAAGAAGAAAAGAACAAGGGAGCATTTCTAATATTAAGATATTATTATCTTTCAGCTGGGAGTACAGATAGCATTAGTACCATGCTATTTATTGTTGCCCTCACTTATCGTTCCCTGAAAATACCTTGCGTATGATGGAGAAGTTCCTTTTGGTGTCAGTTTGTCATATTATATTATATTACAGCTACTTTACAGTAATACTGTTTATTTTAACTTCCTGCCTTTTCATTGTTTGTTTGTTTTTTGGCATCCAGGCTAAGCACGAAAAGGCAAAGCAAAAATGATGCTTCCACGTCGTCAACCAGTAGAACTCATTATATTTGTCATCTTAGATAGACAAATCTACAGCAAGAAATAATAACAATACAGCTAATCACTGCAGATTTCACTGATCAGCTATAGAAGAGGCTCTTCATCCCATTGCTTAAACAACACACTTTTTATAACCTCCTGTTTTTCTTTATATAAATTGTTGAACTACATTCCAAATATCTACTGTTTTCTAAGTAGCTCCTTAAAATGTTGCATGCAGTACTCCTACCTTCCTTACAGAAAACTAAGAACATACTATTTTATTCAGCCTATCATTAATACAGAAGTTGGGGTTACAGAAAGCTCTTCCCTGCACTTGAGACATAGGGAAGCCTGAGAACAGTGGCTCTCCTGCAACAAATGGGGATACAGAGTTGAGATGGAAAGGATATATAAGGAAATCTGCAATCTAAGTATCTACACATACAACTGCAGAAGAATGCAAATCTGTTGAAACTCCCCAAACTGTGGGCTCTAAGCATGAGTTAGTATCATGTAACTGATGTGCTTGGTCTCTATGATTATCAGCAGCTTCATAAATAAAAGAAATGAGAAATAACACATTTCTCAATCCCATGCCTTAATACCAAAATATATTTCTTACTTCTATCTATGCATAATTTTAATCCTTTATGTGCAAACTTCTTTTAACACCCTCAGCAACTACCAAAGTAATTTAAAACTAATAACTGGCAAGAAAGTGAAATAAGATGTTTTAACTTTAAAACCAGATAATATAACTGTTGCAGTTAAATTTTCATCTATATGTAAAGGTATAGAGTTGACTAAAAGAAAAAACTGAAAATGAAAACAGCAGCAGGAAAATGCATATTACCTCTATTAGAGTCCATAAGAGGAGAGGGAAAAGTAATCTTTCCATCACCAGGAGATGTCTAACAAACAATGTCACCAGAACCCATCTGACCTAGCATTTCCTTATTGCTGTATAAAAACTGTTTTTCCTTCCCCTTTCTCAGTAAATAAAACGAATAAATATCACAAGCCGAAGCTGACAGATGTATCTATCAACAGGGTTTTCATCACAATGCATCTGCATTTCTTTTATTGTTTGCAAGATTCTGAAAATAGATTTAAAAATAAAAATAGGACACGGTATTTGATGCAAGGTGGATACTGAGAAATCCATACCAAGCAACATAAAGAGGCACTATTTTAATTTTAAACTTATCTATGTGTTGATAGCTTAGAGAGCTATCAGCTCTAACACTGGGATTTTCTTTCCACACTGCTACCTATACACTTGTTCCGGCTTAATGACAAATTGATTAAACCAGATGCTCATTTCAAGTCTAACAACTCTTGTCCCAGTTACTAATTACCATACTAATGGCCTATCAGGTGCCAATTATCAGCCCAGATCAATACTGCAAAAAGGATAATATTTTACCTGAGGGTTAAGGTATGAGAATATTGAAGCAATTTTCAAGAGCTTTGAAAAATCACAAGCACTGTAGATCTATCTAGAAGAAGTTAAGACTCACAGACCCTATCTCATTAAATTCACAATTCATTTCATTAAAAAGAATCAAATGTTTAGATTACTATAGACATTAACCTTGTAGACTGAAAACAGGGAAAACATGGATGATCAGGACAGGTCTGCGTTAGAAAACGGCTCACCCTTGAAAGAAAACTCTTCACACAGATTCCTTCTCATTTCATAAGACAAGATAGTAGCTCTGAGCAAATAATTACCATCAATTTATTCTTCCTGCTTTAAATATTGCTGCTTAAATACAAATTAATTCATGCAAATGATGACTGAACTAGGTATAAAGTTATATCCACTGCAACAGATTGACTTGGACAGCACAAGCCTTGTCAAAGTTATGTCATCAATTTGATGGATTAAGCATCATCAGCAACAAAACCACTTCGAAGTTACCAGATGCTTGTTCTAGCATTACAAAATTGTTTTCAACAGGGACCAGCTCTAAAACAGCTAATATTTTGGTTATTTGTCAATGAATAAAATCAATACCACCCTCAAGTCATTCAACCTGATTCTCTTAAATTGGCTAAATGGCAAAGAGATTCTATTACAAAATACTATTTTCAGTGCAGATGCTCCTTTAGTATATTCTCTGCCCAGCTTAGACGTTCCAGATTTTCCTTTTTAAGAGGGATTTGTTACATTAGTCACACTTAGTAATGAAATACATGTAGTAATGATTAAATTTGAACTTAACTCCCATTAGGTAGATATTTTGAATATTCCACATACTGAAATAGTAAGGGAAATAGTTATTTTTGATAGGCAATATCCTAAAGTTTTTATTTTAAAGTGGTTTAATAGTTTGACAGACAACTTTACTGAAGTAATTCTTATATATATCTCCTATTGGATTTTCCTATCGCCTACAGAAAAGCTAGGGAGGGCTCTTTATAAGGGAGTGCAGGGATAGGCTGAGGGGAAACAGTTTTAAGCTGAAAAGGGAAGATTTAAATTAGATATTAGGAAGAAATTTCTTACTGTGAAGGTGGTAAGGCCCTGGCACAGGTTGCCCAGAGAAGTCGTGGATGCCCCATCCCTGGAGGGGTTCAAGGCCAGGTTGGATGGGGCTTTGAGAAACACGACCCAGTGGGAGGTGTCCCTGCCCATGGCAGGGGGTTGGAACTGGGTGGGTTTTAAAGTCCCTTCCAATTCAAACCATTCTATCATTCTATGATAACTACAAAACTATTTTATAGTTAAAACTACATCCATTTTAATAAAATTCAGAATACATTTAATCATGTATCTCAGAAAATGATGGATATTAACAATATATAGACATACAAAGTAGAGAACAGTTCAAAAATTGCTTGCTTATTTCTATTTAAAAGGAATTTTCTTTAAATTAAAAGAAGAAAACCCTTCTTTTCAGTCATTTAAAAAGCATAAATGCTATTCATCATTCATTGAGAATCAATGTTTTGTGCCTCAGTGAATGGTGTCACTTCAGAAAGAAATAGCCTTATTTAAAAAAAAAAAAACAAAAAAAACCAAAACAGAGTGTTTTGGGGGACATGCAATGCTATTTAATAAGCTCATCATAGAACCTTGTGTCACAAATGTCAAAAAAAAGCTAGAATTTACATAAACATGTAAAATTAACCACACGCAGAAAGAGTTGGGTTTCCTATAAACCATCTTTGTACAGATCAGTTTCAAAAGAGAACCTACATCATCTGCATCACAGCTCAATGTACCTGTGGCCCACAACAATTTGCACTTGTTTTGTTCACAATTGCAGTTTCTGTTTAAGTTTTTTAAATTGGAACAGTACATAATGAAATACCAGTTCTGCATATTAAAATCAATATCTGTATTTAGATCATAAAGCTTTTTACAATACAACTCTACTCTCTTTAAACTTCAGCCATCCAAACCTCATTTCTGTTGATAACCATTTAATGAAAACTTATCAATTCTCCCTTCTCTCTCCTATAAAACAAAATCTTGCTAATTCCTCAATAAAGTGCTACCACAAATGATTCAGGGGAAAGAATTCAAGTTTTTTTACTAGAATGTTTTTAAGCATTTTAAGAAAAAAATATGAAGTATCTATTTTATACTTGGTAGAAATCACATGGGGAAAAGTGAAGCTGTACAAAGATGATCATAAATGATTAATGTATCTCCAGATGCAGTAAATAAAACAGTTTATCAGTATCTGCTACTTGACATCTCATGTTGGTGCCTGTTTGTAAGCAATGAGCAGTTGCATTGCAGTGGGACAAGAAGCAAGACATCTTGGGACGGAGATGCACGCCCAGCACCTCTGGACAAGTGGGGTTCCTGGGAAGCCAAGGAAGGGCAAAGGTTTCTTGGAACTATTCACAAACCTTTCACCCCGTCAGGTGAGTAGCACATGCTTACAACTCTTTGCCACACAAATATTTGGGTGGATGGCACCCAGAACCTGACAGACACTCTGCCTTGTCTCCTGGATGGCCTATGGTTGTTGTTGATGTCACCATTGTCATGATCCCATATCATTCTAAGTATTTTTTTTCAGTCACAATTTGAAAGTTTTGATTAATTCATTTTACTCTAAATTGAAAACAAATAAGAACCACCTGCTCATTTATGAAACACCTGAAAATCAAGGACTTTACATAGACAAAACACTATTTTTTTAAAATGTAGTTTTGATTAAGGTGACAATACCGCTAATTTTACCTTATTTTCCTTCTCCCCTCTACAACTGATGAACTGCCTTTGTCTAAGATGCTGATATGGACTATGAGCAACAGCAAGGACCAGGGCATGTCAACAAAATCTTTGGCTCTCCTCTTTTCAAGCACAAAAGACCAGTATCGATATACAAACATTTTAATAAACCATTTTTAAGGCTGATATGTACCTTGTATATTGACCAAGGTCTCCTCAGGAAGACCAAAAAAATTACAATCACTCAGATAGTGTTGATTTCTCAGACACATACATACACTAAACCAGTGTTTGTGTTTCATGAAGGTAAAAATAATTGTATATGTCCAATTGTTTGTTATAGATAAAGGGTCCATGACAAAGTCTACTGGCAACATTTGTTTTCTGGAAGATGCTCACCTTAAAAAGGTTTTGTCTGCCACAGAGTCTTGAAGGAATGTTTACTCTTAAATCTTTGGCAAAAATTCTCCTTAAATATTCCCCTTACACAAAGGAACTATCACTTTCCTCCCTTCTACTCTGTAGTAAATCGTCCAAAGCTGACTCCACTAGCAGCAGTCAGAAATAATAATCGTGACGCAGAGGGTTGTTCCTATAACACAGCCTACGCTGAATTTAATTTGTCACAACATCATAGTATATACTAAAATATTTTTTAAAAGCTCCCTCATATATGTGGTTTTGTCCACCTCAACTCATCTGAAGGGTTGTTTTCAAGTGACAGCAGGTTGAGTAGCCAGAAAAGCCATCAAACACCTTCTTTTCCTTTTATAAAGAGCACCCCTTAGCTTGAACTAAAGCAGTACAAAGGCCCAAACATAGAATGATAGAATGGTTTGGGTTGGAAAGGGCCTTAAAGATCATCCAGTTTCAACCCCCTGCCATGGGCAGGGACACCTCCCACTGGACCAGGCTGCTCAAAGCCCCATCCAACCTGGCCTTGAACAGGCCCAGGGAGGAGGCAACCATGACTGCTCTGGGCAACTTGTGCCAGGGCCTCCCCACCCCCATCGTAAAGAATTTCGTCCTAATGTCTAACCTGAATCTTCCCCCTTCAATATAAAGCTGTTCCCCCTCATCCTATCACTACTTGCCCTTGTAAAAACTCTCTCCCCAGCTTTCCTGGAGCCCCTTCAGGTCCTGGGAGACTGCTCTAAGGCCTCGCCAGAGCCTTCTCTTCTCCAGGCTGAACAACCCCAACTCTCTCAGCCTGTCCTCATATCAGAGGTGCTCCAGCCCTCGGATCATCTCTGTGGCTTCATGATGGACTGGAAATCTGTGTTGTTTTTTTTCTCCCCTGCCTGCAGCAAATAGTCTAACTTCTAAAAATTGAAGTGGGTTTGGGTTTAGGAAGAGATGGAGAATTACACATTGTCGTCTTTGAGATTTAGTTGAGTCTTAAACCCAAAACTTTAGGAGCTAATATCATGGTGTAAAGTCTGTATAGGAAGATTTAACAGATTTCAAAGAGGAACAGTTATGCAGGGAAAAGACTCCAACTTCACTGACTCCTTAAGTGGAATGCAATGAAACAAGAAAAACATCAAAAGTGATGTAAAAGAGCTCAAATCCACAGAGACATAGGTGCTGTAATGCTTCTTATCGCACCACCAAATTATTAATGCCCATTTGCTCCAATACAATTCCCAAACCCAGAGCCAACTACGATGACTACCCATCCAGCAAATGGGATGCATAGGGACAACAAAATTAGAGAACTTATCTACTTCTACACTCACCTATATCTGTTTTATTTGACTGGGAGTTACAGACTGAAAAAATTTACTGGACTTAACATGTATATACAGTTTCTCTGGACAAAAACGGCTATACCAGAACATACACTGGACAGGTGTAAGACATACGGGACATCAGATGGACAAGCTGTTACTGTCTGAAAAAGAGCTGGAATCTGGAGAGCTGGAATCTGGCAGCAGGTATAGTGAGTAGTAAATACCGAAGATGTAAAATGGTTAGGTCAGGCATACAGTGCCTGGCTATTTTAAGGCACAGAAGTTCATTAATAAGGAGTAGTAAAAAGTACTCTGCTAGAATAATTCACAGATGTTATGCTATACACGACAATTTATGACCTGTGATATTAATTATGGCTCCCATGAATGGTGACAGTTTATAATCCAACCACAGCAGCGTGAAAAGAACAGAATAATTTTATTAACAGAGTTAGTGACCATGATACTCAAACTGATTTGTGAGGACCCCAGCGTCATATCTGGATGGAAAGAATAGACTATGGGAGTATTTGGTTCATGTAGATTAGAAGAGACAACTGGTTGGTAGAAAAGAAGCTGGTCTCCACTGTCAGAAACCTCCTACAACGTTTTTTTCTAGAATCTGAATGACACTTTACATTGACTTACAAGAAATGCTCCAGACTCCTTTTACTACTTCTCAAAGAAGCACTGCCAAGAGAAGGTGTAACTGTATGCACCTCTCCCACTGGGCTAGAGGCTTTATAAGGAGATTTTAGCCATACAGATTTTAGCCAATATTACTTCTCACAAGCCTCAGGCTCACTGGCCCTCAGCTGCAGCTCTAGCCCTGGCCACAGGGAAGCATTCCCACTTGCCTTCATTGCACGCCCTAAGCGATGCAACACAGTGCAGCCCCAACATCATTTTCAATAGCTTGGAAAGAAAACCTTATACTGTAAGCCTTTTTAGCCTATTGTGACACTGTCTGAGACTAAAGAAAAGCTTTGTGCTAGGCACAGAAGTGCCATTCCACTTTCAAGTTAGCCCTAGGCAAGATGTAAAGCCAGCTGAATCCACGAGGCACTTCACCCCTTCCTTAGACGTATGGAAACTGCCTCAAAAATTCCAAGACACATTCTAAAAACAAGCACAGAAGTTAAGGTCACAGCTTTGCTGGATAACAAATAATCAGACTCAACAATAAAGCACTTTTAGGGCAGTCAAGCTCTCTTCCTCTCCTCTTCCAAGAAACTCTTCCATGTGGCACAGTCCATCTTTCTCTCTTTCTTGTATGAGAGTAACTATTAGCATTACTCCCACCTCAAATTCATCCCAGGCCAGGTTCAATAGATACATAATTAAAGGCACAATAATTGTCTTCAGTTTAAATCTTTAAATATTCATATCGTAAGAAAAAAAAAATTAAAAATGTAAAAAATTTAGAGGCTCTAAATCTTTGCTTGTGAACTTGTCTATTCTTGCCAGATGTGCTGCTCTACTGTAATAAAAGTAACGCGTAGAAGGAAGCATTACCTGACCTATACATCCTTAGACAATTGGGACTACAGCAATGCTTCACAATAAAAATTCCAAAAATATTACTTTTATAAGAATTATAAAAGAAATTTGCTTTATAACAGACACGTCCTGATCACTGGAATTCAAAACAGTTCTTGCTGCTGTGTCATCAGTGGAACACTTAGGCAGCCTGCCCTGTTCCACTGCTTCACTGATGTATCCTGCACTAATCAGATTATTCAAATGCCAATCACTGAACAGCATTGTCATGTCATGGGAAGAATGATTTTTAAAAACAGGATATTTTGATTCACTTATTTTGAAAGAAAATACTGTACCATATAATTTCCCAATAGGAAACAAAAAACTTACTTAATTACAACTATATCCAGCACAAATACTAACATAAAGCAGCTGAGCACAGGAGACAGGTACACTGCTTGCATTCCTATCTCACAGCCAAGAATGTCTGGAAAGGTGTAAAGAAAGTCTGTTTTGCTCTGCAGTTTGTATTATTCAAGGTAGCCTGAAGAGGAAATAATGAATATCAAAAAACTCTGGAGAACTAAAGCCCAGTGGAGAGTAGATTCTGCTCCGTTGAGCTTGCCAAACCAAGAGACATACTTCTATGTGTGCATACAGTCAATTATGGAAGAGGCTGACTTAGAAGCCAAAAGCAAAATTACTTCATTCTCATGAAAGAGAAAGCCTCATGCCCAAACCGTTCCCATTTTCCAGGCAATTAGTACTGAAGTCAGACAGATAAAAAGCATACTTCATCGGAATGGAACACCTAAGAAGATTACACACACCATTTTTAATTCAGCTCTTGGCAAGTTATGCTAACACAACTAGTTTTACATTGCAATATCAATATTGCACTGCTCTCCAGATTTAACACATTCACAACTAGCTCACAATAAAGTGCCAGCACACAAAGCTCTTTGCTAAGTGCTTGAAGCTGCTCCTTTATTCACCAGCTCCTTCTCATTTCTACACTGAGAACACTGCCTTGTAGGAACAGGACAGCAGAGTCAAACTCCACTTCTTCTCCATTTTTACAAAGTCATGCAATTTCCTGAATAAAGTTTGCAATGTAACAACACTTACTAAAAGCATTGCTTCACATTTACAGATTGTGCAACTTTGAAAGATCCCAGAGCACCTCATGAACTTTATCTATCTCACACTGAGTGTGCCAAAGAAGAGAAAGTGCGCCCTCCACAGTATGAAAAAAAGCAACAAAAAGGCTGATACCCATTTAAAAAAATACTACACAATTGTGAATTGTGTATTGTGAACACTACTACATTGTGAATCACAAAAGTTATTTTTCTTCAAATTTTAGATTAAAGAACTATCTCAAATATTTCAAGTTCCTGATATTTGCCTTCTGAGTGTTTAAGCCATTAGAGTGCATTTGGGTCGTGTTCTGAAGCTTTGATATATTATTTAAAAGAAACCTGCAATTCAAGCAAAGATGATTGATACTAGAAGCATGAATTAAATAAAAAAGAAGAACCTCAAGTCCTTGCTAGCTCTGGCAATAAGTACTACACCTAGAGTATAAAATTAGTACATCTTATACAGATATTCAATGTTAATGTGGGAGTTTTATTTTATCGTTCTCCTTAGCAACCTAATGATCTCACTCTTTGACAACCAGCTGAGGGCTGGAACGCGTCCTTACAGAGGCAAGCTAGAATTTTTAGGCAGTTAAATTAGTACAGAGGCAGTCATAAAGTCCACCTTATCAACAGGCCAGTTTTTGATTAAATTCTTGAAACACCACAGTTAATGGCACAGTATCCATAGGAACATCAAAGTTTTCTGTTGAATGGAAAACTCAAGGACCGGACTCATCAGGAACAAGGAGAAAGCACCTTGTTTTAAACAAGGTTCCACAAATGGTGGAACATGGCCAAATGGCAAAAAAAAGGAAAAGAAAAATCTTGGGGGAAAAAAAAAGAAAAAAATCTCATTTTCTTTTAGCATTTTAAAAAATTAAATATTATATTTTTTAACCTCACTTCAGAGAAGTTCTTAGAAGCTGTTTTATTAAACTTCCAACAACTAGAAGCTTGCTGGATTGTTTTTGTTTGTGGGTTTTGTGTGTGTGTATCTGTCTTTCATAAAAGAAGTTCTAATAAAGTGAATTTGTTATATGATTGCTGTCAATTTTTCCCCTGCCAGAAAGCAGAGCACTGAGAGAAAGAAACAGGGAACATATTAACTCTGCTATCAGGAAATAAAGCTGCAGTGATATCAATAGAAGAGGGAATTTGACTCATAACCTAGTATATTTTTACCTGCTTTTCCATCTGGTAGGAAGAATTATACCATTCTGTGAAAGGGAATTATACAGAAGAGGAAAGCTGGTTGTCTTAAAAACTTGTTCTCCAATAAATCAGAATATCAATAAGTGCTTATTATTTACACACAAATCCTTATGTTATTAAATAGCTTTTGAAAGCTTGCATAGAGTGAAGATTGTTTACCAAACAAGCAGGGTATATTTTTTATAAATAAAATAGTATTTCTTCTACTTCTTCAGCAGAAACAACAGTTTGACTAAAGAAATGAGTTGTATGACTATTTATTAGAATTAAAATGAGTAAAATATTACTTGTTTGTTCCAGAATATCCTGGATAAATACATCTTACACTTTTAAATTTCTCCTTCTTACAATATATAAAAATATACTATGAAATAAGATTTTTTTCCCAGTATTTCACTTTGCAGTTCTTCATTACAGTTTTCACCCAGTTCTCACATGGTTTTCTTTTAGTCCTTTTTTTTTACTCACTACAGCAGACATTCTCACCATTTTAATGTTTCCCAGTGAGGTAAAATAATTATTATCCTAATTTATGCCTGGGAACTTAGGTACACTAAAATAAGACCCAACCTGCCCATCGTTCAAAGCTCTAGTTTCAATACCAACAGGACAGGTCCAATAGCCCAAAGTCTGCCACAGTGGAACACGAGACTGATTGCCTTCCCCCAGAACTACAGCCATGGCCATAACTGGGAAGTACAGTGCAATAAATGTTACAACATATCCAGTAAAAACTGACAATTTGAAAAATTCACTACAAAGCCTTATTTCTGCCAAGCATTTGTAATCCTGTAACCTTTCCCAGTGCCCATAATTCGTCCAGATTTAAAAGGGATGGAAAAAGCTACAGACACGTGCTCAAGGTTGTCTCTTGGAAGAACCCAGACATACCAAAACTTCTCAAAAAATGACTTAATTACTCCGTTAATTCTGTAATTTCCTTATTTTTCTTCCTTGCATCCAGTAAAATTTCTCTCATTTAACATCAGAACTTGAGAACTGAAACATCCCCTTAGAATATTCCCTGTATTTCAATAGCTTATTCCTGAAAATTTATCTGTATGTTTAATCCTGCATATGGATACACTGAAACCCATGGAAATTTTAAAACCTCTGGAGACAAAATTCTATGAGGGACTAAAATGAGCAGCTAGAAAATTAGACACTGCATAAAATTAAACAAAATTATCTTAAAATAACAGTTTTCACCTAAAAATATATTTTATGATATATGATTTTCCTGTTACTATCATTGGCAAATTTCATTATTAAAATTAAGGGGGAGGGGGAACTAAGCATTTTTATTTGTATCTGCCTTTATTGTATTACAGTCTAATTACTTTGAATAATGAAACTGTTCTAATCAGTTTCTCTTAATTAGGAGAGTGTTACAGGTTTTTACCAGGCTACCACATAGCTGAGAGATGAGTACACTAAAAAAAATTATAAATAAGAAAATAATAAAGAAGATCCTCCATAAAACCACAATTAGTTGTCTATCCTTAACCTAGAGTGGGAAAAGAAAAAAAAAGTGTTGTAAAGTTTCCTTGATTTCCTCCAATCTCTGCCCCCCCGGCACATGAGGAGCAGATACAAAAGCATCAGAGGGAAGGAGGAAGAGACTGAGGGAGAGAGAGAAGGAGATAACATACAACCCTGCAGCTATGACTTTCTAATCAATAGGTATCTTGACAGGAATATAAATCTAATTTTCACACTGAACAGCTAAAGTTTGGAATTGTCAAAGAAGTCCTTATTTTAGAAATCACAAGGTTATAGGTTTGCACCTGAGATTACATAACAGGAGTGCCCAAAACCAGTTTTTATCCAGAGCTATGGAGAATGGTATTTACACTCTGAGTCAAGTTCCAGGTGATTTATGCAGAACAAAATAAAGTAATATATACAAATGAAGTATTTAGCTGATTTAAAATAATACTTATCTTTTAGATAAGTACTGTGCATGTATTTTGACAATATATCACGATACTTTCAAAACAGATTTTGAGTGCAAGGATAATTTATACAGAGAAAAGATATTTTTCTATTTTCTTTTAAACATAATATGAATCTGATAAAGTTCATATTCTTCATACAAAGTGATTCAGGACTGACCTGGTATTTATGTTCTTCATCGTCTGATGTTCAAAGGGAAATAATTAAAAACAACAGTTGACTGAAACTTCTATACAGGAATGGATCACTCTCCCATAGTAAAAATGACAAATTCTAAGTGTTTTGTCTGAGAGTATTTACAAGAAGTCTAGATGTGTGGTTATCTTTCCTCAGGATATCCAGCAATTTTTACAAGTCTCTAGTACTGGAATTTTATGCTAGTCTCCTAATACTTTCAAAGTGCCTATAACTGGAACAGATCTCTTTTCACACGTGATGTCTTAGAAATAAGGCTATATAGACTCTCTAGTTTATAACTATTTTTTAAAGAACAGAGTTAGAAAAAGATTTAAGAGTAGAAATTCAGGTTTTATGCTATTATTTGTGTCTATGAACACAACAGATGTCAAGTTCACAATCTAAAATGCGATCACAGCTAAAAACAACTGAAAAAAAATGGTTGTTCTGCAGAGTTTATTTCCTACAAAAGAAACCATTTGGAATACTACATGGATTTTACACTACAGCTTGTCCTGTATAACCCTTTGGTCCATGTAAAAATCTAGGAAAAAGAATGTATTACATGTAACAAAAGCAAGGCTTTTCAGTCTGAAATTGCAATTTTAAGTTTACTCTGGAAGAGTCAAAATTCAATTTTCCAATTCCTCCATCTTGTGGAATTGCTGTAACTCTTGACCAGGACAGGGAAATCCAGCACTAGAGCAACTTTCTGCCCTCTAGCTCACTAAATGGGATACCAGAACCTTTTATGTAGACATAAACTCAGGACAGCAGAGTGCTATGGCCAAGCAGCACAACCAACTCTCTGAGACAGAAGTTTCAAATTAGGGAAAACTATGGCGGAATGGACACAAGACAAAGGGAAAGAACAGCAAAATAGATATCTGAAATACAGACTGGTGACAGAGTCTATCAAGGGTGCCTGAGGCTGAGTCGTAGGTGGTAACTGGAGTTATGAGCAAATAAACTCTTTCCTGTAGTTTGAGTATTAGGAGACATAGAGGAGCAGAATTTTTTTTCCCATTCTTCATAAAATGATGGAATAGCATCCCAGACATCCGTACCGCACGCTGGCAATCAAACCACTCATTAACATCTAGGACTGACGAAGTGTTTGGGCACAAAAGAGGAAAAAATAACTTCCCAGTGAAGATTTCATTCAGAGTTTAAAGCTATTATCACACTTCATCTTTTGTCAAGACAAAAATCCATCATTTAGACCTAACCTTGGTTTCCCATCTCATCCTGGGAGTCTACAATTGGCTAGACAAACAGTGAGGAGGTAGCAGTGAAACAGTACATCTGCCAGCACTGCTTCCTCATGAACACACCCACAGCCTCTGCAACAGGTATTCTTCTTTCTTTACTATTTATCAAGCAAAGCATTAAGGGTAGGATTCCAGCCAGTTCATTAAATGCCTCCAAGATAAATCCCTAGATGCAGTTTAAGAATATGCCTCCTGGCTGGCAGAGTCTGACCTTCTTGCACCTCTCCTTGGTGGAGAGCAACAAGGAGATTTATGCCTTTTCCCCAGTTCCAACCAACACTGCTATGACAACTTGATGACCAGATACTATTTAAAATAACTATAATCCTGAAAGGAATAAGGTTCCTACTGGATAATGCAGCGTATGGAATACAACGAATTGAAAGAAACCTCTTTAAATACAGGGCTATTCATGGTTAACACTAATGTGTTATTTCTCTTACATGAAAAGTCACTTCTTTGTTAGTCCTCCCATTCCTTATGCTCTATCTTAAGTTGCAAGCTCTTCCCAACAACAAACAAGCTCTTCAAACAAATAAACAAGCTCTTCAAACAAGCAGAATAAACTATTTCAATACAAACAAAAACACACCAATAGTACTTTCCATAACAGGTCTGAACATTCCTCCATGTTCCCTATTTAACGATATGGGAAAATGTCTGAAGTAAAACTAATGATTATAGATTCTGGTCAAGATATGTGATAAACACACTGAATAAAATGATATCTTTTACTTAAAATATTTTTTTTTAAATCATAAAAAAAGAAAACAACCATAGGTAATTCTCCAGCTACTTCTTTTTATATTTTTTTAAATCTGTAGTGTCTCCATAATATTGCTAATATTTGTGACGTATTATTTCAACAAAAGGCTAAATAATAGTGAAATTTCCTAAGAAATGCAGGGAACACTAGATTCATCACTAAAACCTTGTCAGATCAATCACAAAATCCAAAAGCAAAAACAAAACAGAAAAGGGAAAAAAGTTATTATACACAATAGGTATGAATTGCAAGAACTTTGGGTTATGTCTAATTGTACTCACAGTTGACACTGGTCTCCTTTGATTCCCTTAGTTGTGCAGAAACATTTTCCTGTTTGCATGTGACAAATATTTGCATGTCCACTGCACGTGCAAGCTATAAAACCAAAAAGGAATGCGAGATTTATTCACCCATATTTTACTTTATAACAATAGGAATATACACGAATTTTAATACTTCATAATAAACACATTTTCTACAAGCTGTATATAAAAAACTATTTCAATTATAATCTCCTTTGAATACCGTTTCACTAGCACATCATTTATTTTTCTGTAGAGTTCAGAACTGCATGTGTTATTATGCACTTTCCTCCACACCTTAAACAACAGCAGTTTGAGAACAGCCATTAAAATCTACCAATTCAATGTACAATACAGGAAATTATTAACAATCCTTCTTTTCTATACATGAAATCCTGACCAATGGCAAAAGCAATGACAAAATTCCATTAGCTTTAAATGTGCAACATTCCTGCAGATTTTTGGTAAAATGTTAAAAGTAAGAGTTCCCATTATATTAAACAAAAGCAAACACAAAGAAAGCTGTGAAAACATTTGAACAAAAGCGGAATTAATACTACAATTATGGTCCATAATAAGAATATTCTGGAGGCAAAGAAAATAGCATCTTTCAAGCTCCTGAAATTTGAACTGCAGGGGAAATCACAGAAACATCCTTACTCGACTACTTTTTGAACTCCGTGGTAAAGTAAATCTCTCTGATCTCTCAACGCCACTCTTTCTGCCTGACTGATTCTCACCTGAAGATGAACCTTTGTGTTTCCAATTCTTGAGCTTTCTTTTTGTTTTTCCCTTCCCCTGTTTATACAAATTATTATCTTATTTTGGCAGTTTTTTGGTCTTTTATAACCAACTATACAAAACAAAAACCTCCCTCTGGTAAATGTGTCTATAAGTTCCACACTGGAATAATTATCTGCTAACATTCACACCACATTAAAAGCCTTTCTTAAATATAAAGTAAATCTGAACCTACCTTGGAGATGATATTATGTTTTCACTGAAAATTTAATTACGATTAAGATAAAGAATTCAATATGTAGGCTCCGCTTGGCAACAGACACAATACTAAGTGGTGACCTGTATATAATAAAAGTTTGTTTTTCTCTTTATAATCCTAATATTGAATTTCTATCAGAGAGATTGAGTTGTAATATTCCTGTTCTTCTGATAAGGAATAGCACACAATGAATACCTCGGTGGCAGTGTCCCATTCTATGCACCCTCTAACCTCTCTGACACAGCAGGGAAAAAAGCAATATAAAAAGCCAGACGAAATCCATAATTAAGCATAGGATATTACTGATAGACTATGTCAGTGTCAGGAATTTTGTTTTTTTCAATTTTGAGAACTTCTTAAATAGCCAGCCAAAGCTGAAGGAGCAATACTTATTACAGAGGTACTAGAGATCCAAACTGTCTGCAAGAAAAACATATCAGAAATTTCTATGCAGCATATACTGCTGTGTGATGGTTTCTCTCTTTCATAATACAGCTTCTGACAACTTTTCTGAAAATCACCTATGGCTTCCACATGGTGCTAAACTTTGTAATTTTGCAGTGATCTTGACACTCTACAATAAATGTTTAACTATTACTCTTTTATAATCAGTTGCATTTTCCTAAGTCCATTCACATTTCCCCCCCCTCTACATTTACGGAATGATTATTTGGACACTTTAAGCCAGAAAAGTCTCTTCTCCAAAGCTAAATTTAGTTATGTAAATATTTTCTATACTCTCAGTGAAAAAAAAAGGAATATATTCTTAACATCTTATTCTGCTTACAGTTAATTGTTCTTAACAGTGATGGAGCATTACAAGACAGCAAAAAGTTATAAAGGAGCTAAAAAGGCTGAATTCCAAATCATTTTCCAAAAGCTGTCCATACGTTGACAAGTATAGAAGCTATTCATAACCAACCTTAATTGATTACTGCCATAGTTCTTGCTTGCTTAAAAAGAAGTACATTGAGAATGTGAATGTAGAACTTCCTTTACTTGAGCAGCTTTTATTTAGTAAATTTATTTAGTGAATTTAAACATTAAATTATAAAAACCTTGGGACACTACACATCTTTATCACCTTCTTGGGGAAAAAAATGCTAAAATGAATTACATAGTAAAAGTAACAGATGTGTGAGACTTTGAGACGGAGAAAGGGCAAAACCGTTTCCTTTGGCAGCTCAAACATTACTTGTATACCTAATCCATGGAATTATTGATAAATCAAAATTTTCAGTACCATTTATTCCCCAGGCACACCTAAATGAAATCAGCACCTACATAGTGTACTATGTGCTCACTCACACAGGTGTCCACAGATGAACTCTCCAATCAGCCAGGTCTCTCCTTCCACTTAAAACTCGTCATGTTTTAATCATTGCATTCTCTCTCTACAGGTTCCTGGATTTCTACTGCAGAATCATCAAATAACATAAAAGTTTGACAGAATTCAGTTTCCCATGGACTAGTCTAAATTTCAATCTGTGTGTATTCATAGAGTACACAAATAAAGGAGACATTAATAGTTTGGTCTCTCTCATCACACACACCAACACGGCTACTCGACCTCACCTGACACCTATATAAAGCTTCTGTAGTCCTAAGATCGGCATGGATGGAAAAAGAAAGAGCTCAGAAGACTCAAATCCTTCAATTCTGTATTCCTTGTCAGTGAAAAAAGCACTTCTAACAAGCCCAGCAGCTAATTTTCTTCTGCTACAAGATGACGAGCAATTACTCTCATTGATCAAGTTCTTAGTAATTTAACTGTTCCCCACATAACACCTTGCAAAAAGACATCGTGAGTTAATCACTTTTTACATTATTCTAAAAATCTCATCTGGACAAATTTTATTTAACAGCAGTAAATGCATGTTTTAATTAATCTCAGGCTTGCAAGTCTGTGATGAAAAATGGATTCCTACCTATCTGTGGACCTTTATGTGGGGAGTAATTCATAAAACAAAATACATATCAGGCATCCCCCTGCTGTTAGTGAATGTGAAAACGTGTTATCAAACAAATGCAACAGCAGAACCAGGCTGATATTATAGCACATTCAGCAGAAAAAAATTTAGATTTCATTATCTTTGTGCCTCCCTGCAGGTTTTTTCCACTGGCCAACTTCCAGATGAATATAAAAGAAATTAGAGCTTTAAAAACAAACTATGTTTACTAATTAATAAACAGCAACCTAAAGCTACATGTGATTTCAAAGCAACATCAGATTTACATTCTTCTGTTACCTCAATATTTCCAAACTCCTCTTTCCATATTCTCTTTAACATTTTGTGCTTGGTTTTCTCTGTTTACCCATTCTCAGTGAATGGTTTCATGGTTTCTCTTCTGATGGCAATGCAAGTCAACAGGGAAAACTGTACCTACAGCAGCATCTCTTGCAGTGTAATACTAGAAGAAATATGCCAAATCGTGGAATCAGGTTTAAAAGCATATTATTTATCAATAATTCTCAGCTGGGAGAAGTCAGCACAAGAGATTCAATTTATATTTCCCATAATTTTTGATGTCCCACCCCTTTGCACCACATGCATTTGTATTCACGGAAGGAGGCTCAAGTTCCAGCAGCAGCTGCTGCAGCTAAAGCCTCTATTAAGCAACTTTTTTTTTCTTAAAAAAAAAAAAAAAAGGACAGTTATCATCCTTAATGTTGATCTAAAGAAATGTTGAACACGATTCTTCTTCATAACAACTCCCTAGTGCCAAAGGAAAAGGAAGTAAAAGTTAAAAGTTAAAATGAAAGCTATACTTAATACTTCACATTTCAAATGCTTCTCTCTTTTTCCTGTATATTTAATAAAAGGTTTAAGTGTTTGACTAGAACTGCAGGGTGATAAGTAGAAATTTCTAACTGAAAATCTCAGGCTCAGACTACTTAATGCTAAACGGTGGGAGGATCACATTATTGCTTTTGATTTTCTGGGTCTGTCTGCCCCAACTTAATTAACACATCAGAGACACTGTCAAGGAATATTTCTAGAGATTCCATTTTCATAGAATCATAGAACAATTTGGGTTGGAAGGAACCTCAAATATCATCCAGTTCCATCCCCCTGCCATGGGCAGAGACACCTTCCAACGGGATCAGGTTCCTCAAAGGCCCATCCAACCTGGCCTTGAACACCTCCAGGGATGGGGCAGCCACAGCTTCTCTGGGCAACCTGGGCCAGGGCATCACCACCCTCACAGGAAAATATTTCTTCCTAAAATCTCGCCTAAATCTCCCCTCTTTCAGCTTAAAACCTATTCCTCTTCATCCTATCCCTGCACTCCCTGATCAAGAGCCCATCCCCAGCTTTCCTGGACCCCCTTTCAGTACTGGGAGGCTGCTCTAAGGTCTCCCCAGAGCCTTCTCTTCTCCAGGCTGAACAACCCCAACTCTCTCAGCCTGTCCTTGGTATGGGAGGTGCTCCAGCCCTCAGATCCTCTCCGTAGCCTCCTCTGGAGCAGCCCAAACAGAGCCATGTCCTTCGTGTGCTGAGGACTCCAGAAGTCAACACAGGACTCTACACAAGGTCTCGACTGCGAAGTACAGAGGTTGAATCAGCTCCCACACCCTGCTGGTCACATATCTGAGGCAGCCCTGGATACATTTGGCTTTCTTGGCTGCAAGCACACACTGCTGTCTCATGTTGAGCTTCTATCACACCAACACCCCGAAGTCCTGCCCTTCAGGGCTGCTCTCAATCCGTCCTCTGCCCAGCCTGTAATTGTGCTTGGAATTGCCCTGAACATGGTACAGGACTTTGCACTTATTCCTGTTGAATGCCATAAGGTTTGCACAGCCCCACCTCTCAAGCCTGTCAAGGTACTTCTGGATAGCATCCTTCCCTCGAGCATGTCGACCACACCACACAGCTTGGAGTCATCAGCAAACTCACTGAGGGTGCCCTCGACCCCAGACTCTATGTCTGTGACAAAGGTGTTAAACACCACTTGTTCCCACACTGACCCCGGAGAAACGCCACTCGTCATCACTGTCCACTTGGACATTGAGCCGTTGAGTGCAAGTCTTTGGGTGTGACCACCCAGCCAATTCCTTCTCCACCAAGTGGTCCATCCATCAAATTCATGTCTCTCCAATTTTGTGACAAGGATGTCACGTGGGACAGTGGGAACTTGGGGACAGCCACAACTATTTTCTGCCCTAAGGATGCCTAAGGGATTTTACGCCTTAGAGTTCTCCTACAACGTGGCATCTCCTCTGTGTGTGTGAAGTTAGCTAAGCCATCCCCCTGAGATTCTCAGCCAATAAGGACAGTTTCAACTTCCGCCACACTCAAGCATTTTACCAAGCCTCAGTATCTTTGAAGTGATTTCCTTTTTCCCACTTTGTTCCCACATCCTCGACAGCCACAATTTTTCCACACATTGTGAATCTTTTGCTTTGTCACATCTCTCAAGTCACATTAAGTTGACAGCAACACATTCTCTGTAATGATTATTTTTTAAATAATGCCCAATTCTTAATGTGAACTATGTTTCATTGGGACACCAAGAGTCAGCTTAAAATTAGAGGATGAAGCCCACCTAGGTGGATTTGCCAGGCAAAGAGAAATTATAAACATAAGCAGAAATACTATTTATGCTTTTCAACAGGGATATTGCATCCATAATGGAAAGGTAGAAACAAATAGAAAGATAACAACACTTACAAGTCCACAGGTCCAGCAAAGAAGCATTCTCTAAATGTGATTTTTTTCTTTATTCAAAATATACTTATTTAAAAATTGAATAAATAAATTAATAGATGAGTGAATAAACACCTGCATAAATAAGTAAATAAATAAATCTAGAGTCACCTTTTGGACATATCATCAAAAAAACCCACAAAATATCAGTATAGAAAAGTAGTCTCACCAATGCCATTATGTTTTTTTACTGACTGTCACCATATGAACAGTGGTACAAGAACTGCTAGGGAAAAGATTACTCACAGGGTACACCACATTCAGATTCTGCTGCTGTACAAGGTGTTCCACGACTCATGGCAGCATCATTCTCAAACACTTTCAGGATGTTACCATGACACTAATCCTCTATCACATCTTTCCTGAAAGTCATCACTGCAGAGAACAGCTTGAAATCCTGCTTTCAAGACTTTATAGCAGGCTTAATGTACATTCTATTACATTCTAACAGTCTTATTAACTTCTGTTCACATTCTCTGTTTCTTCCTAATTTAAGTGCTCATAGTCAGTATTCAAAATTCAGAAATTAATCAGTGCAAACCAACTGTTAAAATGAAACACACAGATTTTTCTTCCTTTTAAAAAAAAAATGTAAAAGGTAAAAATCTGCATTCCAGAACACCCCTGACTTTATATAACAACAGTAAGTTAATTCCAGGCAATGTATTTCCAATGAGATAATCACATCTCTAGGATACAACAGGGACTGATAGGATATTGTATCTCCCCCTTCTCCTCATGGGAAAGAAGTACATCTATCATTTTCTATTTCATACCTCACACAGTGCTAACAGTTTTTAATTATACGGCTAAGCTTAAGACTCAAAATAAATACCTGTTTCTACTGAATTTCAGAACCGTCTATTAGGCAAGGATTATCATTAGCCTTACACCTTCCAAATTAATTCCAGTACACAAAACACAGAAAAACTTGTTACCAATGCCCATATTTCATTTAAATATACAAAAAAGTTGGGAATTGGAATAGTCACCGTTTTGTGTGTGAAACCCTCAAGCACAGAATACAGATGTGAAGATATATTTTAATTCATCTAATTATTTTAAATCGACATTCAAAATTATGTAAAGTAAAGGATAGGCATATTTAAAAAAAAATAAATCAGCTAAAAAAAAAGTCTTCTTGCAAGTAAAACCAAAAACTTTAGATGCTGTATTTTGGAACCAATCATTCATCCCCATCATGACTGAGAAACATGAGCTAAGAACACAAAATTATACAAACTGCTTGCAGGCTGAGCTTTAATACTGCGTTCTGATAATTACTATATTTTAGGTATAGATACTCCATAGAAATTCAGTGCTGTGTAGGTGATGGAAATGATCCCCCAGGTTGACTGGCAAGATTTAAAGTTAAGGTGCCACTAATATCAAGAATTTTAGTGCAGTTTATGAGTCATATTCCCTAACAAATCTCCCAGTCATCCCTTACCTATCATGCTTTGGTTTGTCTCATACTCCATGTCCACTAGAATGAAAGCAGACCAGAAGATGTGGATACAGAACCACAAAGGTGATTAAGGAATCGGAACATCTTTCATATCAGGAGAGACCAAGAGAGCTGGGATTCAGCCTGAAGAAGAGAGGTATCAGGGGGATCTTATTGACTTGTATAAACACCTGATGGGATGGAACCAGCTCTACTTGGGCCCTCTGACAGAACGAGAGACAATGGTCACAAATTAAAAAGTATGGAATTCCATCAAAACACAAGAAAACACTTTTTTGATATGAAGGTGGCCTAGGTTGTGCCAGGGGAGGTTCCGATTAGACATCAGGAAATACTTCTTCACTGAAAGCGTTCTCAGGCACTGGCAGAGGCTGCCCAGGGAGGTGGTGGAGTCCCCATCCCTGAAAGGGTTTAAAAGAAGAGCAGATGAGGTGCTTAGGGATCTGGTTTAGTGTGGACAGGTACAGTTGGACTCGATCTCAGAGGGCTTTTCCAACAGATGATTCTATGATTCTATGCTTCTATTGCACTGCTGTAGGGGCACATGTACTCTGTGCTGCACCACTGCACAGGAACAGTGAGTTCAACCCACCTCCAAAAGCCTTCCCATTCTACTGTATGCATTCCTCTCCAACTTGAGTTTACATTAGGCTGTAGTTTAAACAGTTGTTTTAAATACTTAACTACTACACAAACATTATATGAGCCATTAAATATTTTAAACAAATGAATATCCTATGGCTTACAGTAATAAACCTGCTTAAAATATATAATTTATCATTTTTTTTGTCATGTAATTTTTGCATATTAACTGAAATGATGACACTAGAGTTTTGAAACAACAAAAAAAACCCCACAACCCTGGCAATTTCTACTCTATTTTTAGGGAAATAGCAGCTCACCTGACTTTTGTATAACATGCAGATTCTAAGTGGAACAGAAAGATTATATGAAAACAATATAATCCAGTAGAGTAAATCCATGCTGTAAAATCACAACCCTATAGAATTTATTAAATATTAAATCCACACCATGATTGATTCTGAGTTGCTAGCTCAGCATATAAATGTTCCTGCTGATGCTGACAACAAAAGAATATCCATCACTGTTTCCATGAAGTATGCATTTTAGACAATTGAATTTAAAAATACTTATTGCTTAGCCTCCATCTCCAACACAGAGCTGCAGGAGTAATTCTTCTCAGAAAGAGAGCTCACTATGAATGGTACTTTAACTTAATATGTTTACTTACTTCTGAGATTACTAAACCAGAAGCTGCACAGAGATAACTCTTTTAAGGCACATTGCTGCTTTTTTAAAAAATGGAAAGCTGTGACAATGCCATTAAATATTGAGGTGCACTGCTCTAATTTGGGTAAAGTGCAAAGCATAAGTTGTATCAGAAAAATACAGATGTATCAAAAAAGCCCTACACATCAAAACACATGTACGTTGTGGGGAAATTTTTTTTATAAAAGGACATAGAGGGCTTCTCCTACAGCTAAGCTAAGAAAAAGCAAGCATAAACAGATACTAGATATAACATTGCAATGCTCAATTTCACTGTAAATGCTCCCTTATGTAATCCACTCGTCAAGAACTACCCTTCTGAGGCAATTTTCTACATTAGTAATACTACAAAACTGTCAAGTTACTTATATTTCTAGAAATGTATATTCAACTGGAAGCCCCCGGTACCCTTTCAGCATTCAACAATTCCTTTTATAAGAAAAACATCCATTCCACCTTTGAGACAGACAATGTAAAAGCAAACAGATGTGCCCAACCGCACTTAAGGGTTCACTAACTGAGTAGCACTAAAATCAAGCTGAAGAACTTCTGTGAAGCAACTGAGCAATAAAAATAAGTGTTCAGGAAAAAAAAAATTGGTGTTAGAAAGGACTTCTAGCACTCCAAAAGCACGTGCAGGTCAAAAGCAACTGCCTTTTTAGGGTGGCAAAAACAACCCTCATGATATGTCTGTCTTATTAGACTAATCAGCACACATATGACTACTTTTATTTTCATCCTTCTTGGTTTACTTTGTAATTTATCTTTCTTTGGTCTCAAACCAATTTATTTTTATAGCACCATAACAGCACAGAAAAGACAGAAAAAATAGATCTATATGTTTTGACACAGTACTGACTACGAGACACTAAACTTGGCAGAGAGAAAAAGGTAAAAGGAGCAGATATAGTGTTAGGATTTATATAGGTAAGATATGGAATCAGTATATGCAGGCCGTACAGGAATTCTGCCACCACCCAAATCATACATATATCACATATTTATCTTTTAAAGCAAGGTCAGCTATTACCAATATTTGTAAAAATCAGATAATCATCATACCAGATCAATACTGGATACAAATTTGTTCTGGAAAAGGCAAATATGTCCAATCCCCCAGACAGACTTATCTTCAAAATTAGACACTTGTCTCAAAAAAAACACGTTTTTTTTTAAACAGGCACCAAATATGTTCTCTTCCAGCAAGCCCTCTGCTCTTTCTTGGTATTTGAGAGGCTAACCTAGCAGTTACAGAAATGCTCTTCTCCTTAGACTTCCCATTCTGAAATAGCAAATCACCAACGCATGAATCAACAAGAGTACCCGACTCTTTCATGCCAATACTCATCTACAGTACAGAATTTTTATGTTTTGGCATCATTCAGGAATAATACAGACAGAATTGTCTATTGAAAATCCATGCCAAACCAAAACATCTCCATGAGAACTCAAACTAAGTATCACAAATTTTATTTTCTCCGTGTTAATCTGTGTCAGGAACAAAGTTCTACACTTACTTTGAATATCACAGTATCACAGGGTCATAAGGTTGGAAAGGACCTCTGAGATCATCAAGTCCAACCTATAACCCAACACTAACACCAACCATCATCTAAACCATGGCACTCAGTGCCTCATCCAGTCTCCCCTTAAACACCTCCAGGGTCGGTGACTCCACCCCCTCCCTGGGCAGCCCATTCCAATGACCAATCACCCTTTCAGTGAAGAACTTTTTCCTCACATCAAGTCTAAACTTTCCCTGACAAAGCTTGAGTCCATGCCCTCTAGTTCTGCCACTGGTCACCTGAGAGAAGAGACCAACCCCTGCCCAACTACAACCTCCTTTTAGGGAGTTGTAGAGAGCAATGAGGTCTCCCCTGAGCCTCCTCTTCTTCAGACTAAACAGCCCCAACTCCCTCAGTCGCTCCTCGTAGGGCTTGTGCTCCAGCCCCTTCACCATCTTCGTTGCCCTCCTCTGGACACTCTCCAGCATCCTGACATCTTTCCCAAACTGGGGGACCCAGAACTGGACACAATATTCAAGGTGAGGCCTGACCACTGCCGAGTACAGGGGGACGACAACTCCTCTGGTCCTGCTGGCCACACTATTCCCGATGCAGGCCAGAATGCCATTGGCCTTCTTGGCCACCTGGGCACACTGCTGGCTCATGTTGAGCTTCCTGTCCACCAGCACTCCCAGGTCCTTTTCTGCCTGACTCCTCTCCAGCCACTCTGTCCCCAGTCTGTAGCTCTGCATGGGATTGTTGTGTCCAAAATGAAGTACCCAACATTTGGACTTATTAAACATCATCCCATTGGAATCAGCCCAGCTCTCCAATCTGTCCAGGTCCCTCTGCAGGGCCATCCTATCCTCTAACAGATCAACCCTTCCTCCCAGCTTGGTATCATCTGCAAACTTGCTGATGATGGACTTAATCCCCTCATCCAGATCATCAATAAAGATATTAAACAGGACGGGACCCAATACCGATCCCTGAGGGACACCACTGGTGACTGGCCGCCAACTGGATGAAACACCATTCACCACCACTCTTTGGGCTCGGCCATCCAGCCAATTCCTAACCCAGCACAGAGTGCTCTCATCTAAGCCATGGGCTGCCAACTTCCCTAGGAGTCTACTGTGGGAGACAGTGTTTAAGGTCTTTATGTAAAATATGTAAAATTGAAAAATGCTAGGTAAAAATATTAAGAGCACTTTGTTTGGAGATAAAGTTAATGTATCCTGCTCATCAGGTTCCTTTTCATTCTTTATACTTCTGTTCTCTTTTTTAAATATAGTATGTTATTAAGAAATAAATGTCCTACACATTGTACAGTGGGTTAAGCTGCAGGTTTCATGAACTCAAGTTAAAAACTAAACTCTGGATGTGACGCACAGCACTGTTCTTTAGCATGCAACTATTGAAAGTGATGTTTCACGTCTTCAAGTTTAAAAATACTATAAATTGCTCTTAGTTTTCTTGTTTGTGAAGAGGCTTCTCATATGAAAACATCAGATAAAATTAGAATTACTTAAAAAACTAGCAATCTTGGATCTGGCTGACTAAAACTTTTGCTAGTTTTATTAAGAACTAAACCATAGGTCTTGTTGGGTGTTTTAAAGAAAAACACAAACTGCTGATTTTGCAGGCCTTCATCTTTGCATGTCAAATATGAGATGTGTTCAAGAAGACTTTTTCAGATACCAAAGGCTTAGTAGTTTTTTCTTAAATTGTGCCTTTTTAAATTTTCTTGAAAAAGGCAGCAGCTTTGCTACTGGCTATTTTGAAAATTTTGATCAAATCCCAACTTTCATTGAAAGACTGCTATTTTTTCCCCCTTCTCTTTATAAAAATGTATTACTAGCTAAATTATACTGGGAAAAAAAAAATCAAAGATTATAATAAGACAGTATGAAGAAGAAAACAATTTAAATCCACTCGGTAGCTGTTCATAACAGATTTAAATGTCAAAAAAAAATCCAATCTAAGGTGGAAAACAACTGAAATCAACAACTGGTGATTGCAATCATTTGCGTGTATTTGGTCATTCAGAGAAAAAGCCCAAATAAGAGAAATGCTTTACACAATTTGTCAGACAAAAGCACCACAAAATGTAAAGAAGTCAGCAAATCATTTCCCTGTGTTAGCCATTAGGAGATACAAAATATGACTGATTTTTAATGCATTCAAACGAGGGGAGCTTTTTGTTCCTTCCATAACCGATGTGGTTTGCATTGTAACGCATTCCATTCACCGCTCTGAAAACGAAGGCAGAATCGACAGCAATCAAACAGAAATGCCATTTCAAGAGTATTTTGAGGATCTTCATTCTACAAGTTGGAAAATGAGTTGCATGATGCCTCAAAAGCTATTTCCTCAACAGTGTGTAGAGGTTTGCCAAGACACCCTAGGAGATGGATGACCATTTCAAGGCAAAATGACGACTTCTTGAGTCTTCTGCCCCGGTGGCGTATTCACACGTAGGGATTCAAACAGCTTAACTCCAAGGTCTCCTGTCACACTGGGAAGTTCTGCCACACCTCTGATTGATATGCACTCTCTCATCTAATTAAAACTGATGGGGACATAATCAAATTCAAGAAAAAATATTAAATTCTTTCAGTCTGTACAACTGCAGCCAATGATGGAAGAGATCCCACACCACACACTGCAAGTCAGACTGAGCAGCTGTCAGGAGACCTGTTTGTGGGGCTTTCCTGGGGAAGGTTTACAGGCAGAACTGCTGGAATTTCTGACTGACTGCAGATGTTTCCATATTTAAAACCATGGGGAAAAAACTAACAGGGAAACTGCAGTAACAGAAGAGAGAATGACAACTGCTCAGCACCCAGAGCCATCTAGAAGGTATATTTAGAAACTACAAACAATCAAAATATTTTTTAATTTTTACTATTGCATTTGGGAGAGAGATGACAACTCTGGCTATAGTCAAATGTTTATTCAACTACCAAGTAAGAGTGATTTAAGAAAATATCTTCTTCTTATAACCATCAACCCTAAACCAGAGGCCAGCATCTTCTCAGTCCAGAAAAAGTAGCGAAGTCAGCTCTTGATATCTCTTTCAATGTAAAGTAAAACACGTTTGCTTATAAAAGGCAGACAAAATCACTGTATTTCTGGACAGCTGAATGCTTATAAAGCATGCCTTGAGTATCTCCTCAGGGAACATCTTTTGGAAACCAATGACTTTACAAATTTCATTAAGATGATGAACATAGTGATACACAGCTCAAAAACGCATTTTATAGATATTCATTATATGAATATATAGCATGTAAATCTGAACACAATTCACAAAAATAAGAATGTACTGCAACTCATTTATCATTGCCAAAAATTGTGTTACACAATAACATACTGCAGGGCTTGATCACCAATATCAGTGAAAGCAACAGAACTGTCATTAATCCTCGTGAAAAGATAAAATAAGCACAGAGATAAAGTAATATAATATAAATCAAACTGCTGTATCTCTTCACTATCTATAAAAGTAATAAATAGTGATCAGTTAAAAGATGTCTCAATCCTTAGTTCCCTAGCCAGGATGCTGAATAAGCACAAAATGCCTGCTACTTAAGCAGAGCAAGAGAGCACAAGTTGTTCCTATTCTTTTTACTATTTTAGATATTTTTGTTCCATAAGAGGCCTAAAAAAAAAATCTTAGATTAAGTTCATAAAATATGCAGTACTGACTCTACATTTCAGAAAGAGGTTTGCCACCTTTTATGTTTCTTTTTTAAAAAAGCTACTTTGTTCTCACACCACTTGCCTACATCAGAAACAACTTTATTGTGCGGTGAAGTCACATTCATGAAAAGCAACCTATTATAGCAATCAGGCTAAGGAAATAAACTATACTACATAAAAAATGGCTACTAGACATATGGCTACAGAATTGCATTGTGATTGTGCAGAGTGGAAAGAAAATGAGCAGAGAGAGTGCTCAGAGAGACAGCCATCAGTCAGAGAGTAGATGAGCATCAGCCCACTTGTGGGAAGGCAGTGGTGTTTACAGTCTTTTTCCTTCCCTTGTGACACTGCCTTTATCTCAACCCAAAAGTCCCCATTTCTCTTTTTCCTTCCCTTGTGACACTGCCTTTATCTCAACCCACAAGTTCTCATTTCCCCTTTTTCTTTCCCTTGTGCCACTGTATCTCAGCCCACAAGTTCTCATTTCCCCTTTTTCCTTCCTTTGTGACACTGTTTTTATCTCAACCCACGAGTTTCCTCACTTTTACTCTTCCTGTTCTCACCTCATCCCACTGAGGCCACGAACACTGAGCAAGTAGCTGAGTGATGCTCAGCAGCAGGATCAGCCCACTGCACTGTCACATTTTGCAGTTCTGCACAAATACCAATTTTATCAATAACAATCCTAAACTGATGCTTGAACCAGTACTTCCCCATGCTTACTGTTCCCAAAATCACTTTGCAATCAACACATACATTCTGATTTAGTTAATAAAACCAAATTTAGAGAATCAAGCACTAGCTTAAAAAAATGTTGGGTTTTGTTTGTTTTTTTATTTTGATAGTAGGTTTATAAAACTTTTCTGTGTGCAATCAAGGATAGCCATCACAAAGATTAAATATGCCAGACATTTTGTCAAAACCTTATGAAATCCCAGAGACACTCAAATAATCCCTCTTAAACACAAGAAACTTTACATTGAACAGTTTCTTCTTCCTTTTTAGTTCCTCCTCTAAAATTATAGACATCTAAACATATCCTGACAATGACACCTCCCTTGAAGCATAACTTCAGGTCCTTCACCTAGGACTATTCTGAGCATAACTAGGTTATGGAATACAAATGTGTCTATAAGAAGACCAAGTTTCAGTTGAGGTTTTGCTTTTAACTTACAATTAATTATGCCAGAATTCATACTTTATGATACAGGTCTAATATACTACAAAGCAAAGAGAAAATTACATGTATGCAAAATAATTAATGTCGCCTTTGCACATTTTGCTTGGAAGTCAAAAAATAGCTGGAAGAGTAATTTGTTAATTTCCAAGTTCCTCAACTTTTTCTTATGGCAATCCGCTTTTCTTCTGCTTTAGTAGTACTGGAACACATTGTGATTGAAGTGAATTCAATTCAAGATCATAACTAAGCCCAAGTACAGGCATTTTATTCATTTAGTTTTCAGACTGTCTGGAACACTTCAATAAACAGCATTCACTAAAGAAAGGAAAAAAATTCAAATCACTTTTGGGGGAAAAAAAGTCTTGAAAAAAGAGTGCTTACTTGAACTATTCTAACAATCTCTGCAAAAAGCAGTGTGATGTTTCTCTTGAATACCTTATTGTGCTATGATCTCCTTTCTTTGTATTTCATATGCACTAAGAAGCCCTCTACCTACTACTAAAAAACAAATTCCAGCATTTTAGTTAATATCCACTGGTTTTATTCTATAACAAGGTATTGTATAAAAATGAGCAATTGGTGTCATTATCTCTATTCAACACTTTAAAGAAAAAAAGAGAATAAAAACACAAAATCCCACCACCACCACTGCAAAATGCAATTTCTTGACAGCCCCATCATTTGTTGAAACCTTTGGTTATTTTTCTTGTATAGGGTAAACAAATCCATGTTTTCTGTTAGCATTTAGCACCATATGCGAGCCTTTCTTTTTCTGAATAATCTTAAATTACAGACTCTTATCACAGAGTTTTACTACGAACTTGTGACCCACTATTTCTTAGAAACCAAAGTACACGACAAACAGTGGAAGTGGGTTTTTTTTGTTAAATTTTGTTCCCTATTCTAGTGCCTGAAGACAATATGAAACATAGCACTACTCATTTTCACTGATCTCCAACACCCATTTTTATAGAGTGCCCCTACGCTACACTAAGCCTCCAATCCACTGAATATCTGCCATTTATGTGAATAAATACAAAGTACCTGGAAGAAGCAGCTTTTAATTTTTTTAACCATGCAGGCTTAGTCACTATGAAAGAAGGCTTCTAGAACATAACATTTCATAGAATCGTTTGGGTCAGAAGTGAACTTAGAGATTCCATATAAATTTAACCCAATATAAAATATCCTCCAAATTTCTAGACATCTAATGATGGGATAATCAAACCCATGATCTTAATTGCATTGGTGAATTCCATAAATATAAATAGATATAGATATAAATACAGCTAAGCAGAAAACTATAAAAACTCTGTACCCGAAATTGCCACGGCATTCTGTGAGTCAAAACTCCCTTCAGTCATTGTATGAAGATGTAGAACAAAATGCTTTTGCTGCTGTTTGTGCTGCTAGACAAGGATACCAGGTTCCTTTCTATTTTCTACATTTCTGTCAGGTTTTCCTACAGATGACAGCTAAAAGCTCTTGGATCTTATTCTCAGTCCTACCTTACACAGGACTTGAGGCCACCAAAAATAAGATTTTTGGACCAGAAGCCTTTTCAAAAGGGAATTCCCCTGTAGAAGATAAAAAGACCAATTTTACAGCAGAATTCACCGACTTATGTCTTTTCTGATATGATGTTCTGAATATCACTCTAATGTAATTTCTATTAAAAACTAATAAACCAAACTCTACGTAGCAACAGGGCTTATTTTTTGCCCTTATTGGTTTCACATCAGCACAGGTGCCGACGACCTCTATGGATAAAAGCATCCCAACTCCAGGCACCGTGGCGCTGGCAGAGTCAGGATGAAATGTATAGGAGTGAACATTTTGAAGTGCAAAATATCACTGCAAATCCTGCCCATGGCAGGGGGGTTGGAACTGGATGATCTTTAAGGACCCTTCTAACCCAAACCATTCTGTGATTGTCAATGGTGGAAACTCCCTTCTGGGTAGAGGAGCTGATCTTCACTAAACTTTCTGTCTCTCAGTTTCCTGCTTGTGCTCAACGCAGCCACCAGCCCAGATCCCCTTGGCAACAGAGAAGGATGTTGGCTTCGACTGAATCCTAAAGACACTGGGTATAAGAAAGCTACCAGCGGAGAGGCATCAAAGACATCAACAATTACAAGATAGCTTAAACTTAATCAAAACAAATTACACCCCTGTTAGTACTAACTGGGTTCTGCACACACCACAGTTTCTCTGCTTCGAAAATTTAAAAACAAGACAAGATTCATATTAAAAATGCAGAAAAGAGCGGGGTGTTAGAAGTCTCATAGTGATAACTTATAAACCATCTATTGCAACACTAAATGTTAGGTTCCAACTTGTTTATAATTTGCCTGACTCCAATAGCAATTTTACATGATTGCCAGACTCAATGGAGGAAAGATTAATTCTTGCTCAAGAGCCAAAATTTAGATGTTGTATTCTAAATTTCTACCTTCTTCATATTATCATTTTACATAAAAATGCCTTCTTGTGTAATAATTAGGACTGTCTTTTGTCCCTATATAATGCATTATATGAGCAATACATCAGGTCATCGCTCACTGAAGATTAACAGCCAAGAACAGCAGCGTTTGTGTTATTAACACCAACTATTCCTACAGGTTAATAAGAAATATGCTTCTGGACATGGGTCAATCATGGTCACAGCAGCAGGAAAAGGTAATGCAAATGAAATAATGAACTGCTACAAACATATATTGGAAGTGATACCAGAGATGAAGATCAAAGGCTGGGGATGTTTCAAGGGCACGTTACCAAATAAGAATTCAGTACTAAGGCATTAGGCTTTCAGCTTTGCAATTCTGACACCTTGGAAGTTTGAAACCTGAAATCTCCAAAGAGCAAATGGTTTCAACTGCTCCAACCACCGAAGCCTCAGTCTGCTCCAACTAAGGAGATGTAGTTTTGAATCCACTGATTGACAGGATGGGAACGACCCTGGGTGCACTCATCATAACACCTTAGGAAAAACAGGGATACTGGTTTCAACATTTGGATTTTAAGCAAAATTAACCATAGTTCATGTGCTCAGTCCTTCAAAAGGGCAAGTCAGGGCAAAACTGATGGAGCTGCAGAGCCACTCACAAAGAGGCAACATGTCTTGTTGGGTGTTAATTCCACTTTGCAAAGCAGATAGAATTAAACAAAAGTGGGTGAAACAAGATAAAGAGCATCTTACTGAAGCAGAGAAGTAATTACTGTAAAGAAGTCCCCAGGCTACTTGTACAACACATGCAGTTTCTGCATGGATTTCTAAGGAAACACAGATACAACCATAAATCATGAGAGTGAAACAAGCCAGAGAAGAATTAGAGCCAGAAAAAATAGCAAGAATACTCATACCAGCTGAGGTCAACTCACAATCAACTCTGTAAAAAAAATAATTTGCTTGGATTGAGGTATTATCTTCGCATATTGAAGATCTTCAACCAGCCAAGGAAGGCAATGGAGAGGTTCTTGTAAATCACTGTTCAAACACTTTCCAAGACAGGGGCTTAGTGGTAACTTGCATATAAATTTAAAAAATTCTTGCAAGGTTTTTCTGAGATAGGCTTTACCTCCCTTCTGTGGAACCAAATATGATGAGCCTAAAGCTCCTACAGGAATCTATTACAGGTGCTCTATTCCTGTAAAATAGCAGGACAGGAAGAACAGAAGTTTTTTTGAACTTCTGGTCTTTAATGTCTCAGTGCATAGCACTGCTTTCAATTCATAGAAAGTTTGAGGTCAGAAGGGACCCCTGGAGGTCATCTGGTCCAACCCCCCCACCTCCAGTAGAAGGTTTCTGATTATTTCTAAGCTGAGAGGCTCCACAACCTCTCTGGGCAATCCCAGTAGGACTTTCCCAACAGACATTTCTTCATTTCCCATTTTAGCTGGAAAGATTTACAAAGGCAACAGTTGCTGCAGAATCTGTTTGTACAGTTCTGAATCATGACAAAACAAAACAACTCCTACTGCAACAGCATTGGTAGTTCTGAGAAAACTGAACACTGGTTGGGATGCTATCACTTTATGAAAAAAAAACCCAGCAATACAGCAAAGTCCTTGCATTATCCTATTGTTAAACGTTATTATACATTCACAGTGTGTGTCTTAATTTACAGTAAAGAATTATCTGCTGGCACCTCATACATTTTAAGAATAATTTTTAAAAATACCATGCAAAAAGCAAATTACATGATAAGCAGCAAGAGTAGATTTTTTTAACATTGACAGCTAAGTAGATGATTAATAAGCTTAAAAATAATGCTAAAAAATGTTGCTTAAATGACACAAAATTTTTCCAGGCAATCTCCCATACTGTTTTCTCCAGTGACCTTATGCTGCATTCTGTAGTACATACATAACTATTTTTCCTAGCATTTCTATAAAAACATTGTGTATTTCCCAGACATGCAGTACATGACAGAACAAGACCTTGAAGAAAACAAAACACTTGGTGGTTTCCCTAAGACAGCAAGCCAGTATCTGTTACCATCTACAGCCTGAGCTAGTTTACTTCCAAATATATCAATATTTAAGGATGAATTTTCTATCACTCAATTTTGATATTTGTGCCTTCAAATTGTACTTCAAATGGGACTTATGCCTGATTTCAACTCTGGTTCCAAAATCCTGTTAAATCCAAGTAAGATTCATTTGACTTATCTACGCATCACCAGCACCTCTTCCTGCAGAACCCCCTGGCCCAGAGCTTGGGTAACTATCACAGGGATAAAAATAATGATACTGAAGAAAATCTAATGGTTCATAATGACTACATTCCTCAAAATGTCTTAAACAGATTTATGGGCTCTATAATACAAGATATAAGGTAGCAATGCAGATAAAGCCTCAAAATAATTATCATTTTTATTTTTTTAAAGTGTTCTTTAGTCTAAGTAGCTCCTGTTTAAATCATGTCTACCAATAAAAGTATGTACTCTTACAGACTAGGGCTGAAAAAACAAGTCATAAAATTTATAATTTTACTGTTCTTATAAATTGATTTTAGCCATTATTGCACTACACATAATTCACTAAAGGTGATAGAAGGCTTATTTGGTTGATAGCTAATGTATCCCTGAAGAATAAAAGCTATATTAATACATCATTTTGCCATAAAGGTGATATAGACAGCAAAGGAACATTTTGTCAACTTCAGGAAATAAGAGAACTATTAAGAATTATTTAAAGCATCATAAAGCACCAGCAAAATGTGCAATTGTCAAATAGGGGTAGACATTAATCTTTCCATCCCCTTGAACACACTTTCTACACATTGTGCTTGAGTCTACCAGATGTGCAGCTTTATGCATCAACTACTGCATGTTAAAGTGCTGAGGAACAAGTGAACCCCTGAAGTGAATAAATATTCCTTGAGAAGCAAAGGTCCAGTTAAATAAACATCAATAATAGAGAAGAAAAAGTCATGGGACAAAATTCTCTAGCACATTCCCAGATTCAATCTCAACTACCTTAGTGACAATTCATACTGAGTAGATCCCTCCTTCTCCCATTTAGCTCTAAAGGAAGGAGTTACTGTCAACTTTAAAATCACCCATGCAAGTGAAAAAGCAGCCCTATGGCAAGACACAAAAAACATGTGGAGTATTGGATTTCATTCTCACTTCCATTTCAAGGAGAATCCTCCTGTGCAGCAATTACAAAATTAAACAGATTGAGCAAGTTAGGGTACCTTACAACCCTCAGTGTATCAGTCTTTTCTGTTTGAACTATACGTGAAAAAGACTTGTTGGTCTGCTAAATACTTAGTTTTTCCATTGGTATGATTTACACAGATCAGTGCCATCAGGCTTTATGGTAGATACTGAACTTCACTTTTAAGTACCTTCTAACTGCTTTTAATGGGATTGCTTACAAGGAATGAAATTATGCCTCTCTGAAATATCCAGATTTAAGGTGTTGCTCCCATAAGACAGCTCTTTTCTGTTAATGGGAGAGCATCTTTAAACCACCATCTCATTCTTAGAGTGCCAAGACCACACAACTACTGCAAAACAACAATTCTGAATGCAAAGTTTCTCTTAAAAACATTAATCTGATTTTAAATCATTAATTTAGCTGACCAACTCATCTGTATCATTGAATAATCACTTAACCTTTACAGAAAAGTTTATTTCATGTTATATTATCACATTATATAAAATGTCTTTTTTTTTTTTCCTCCAAGCAGAGCAACTCACCTGTACACTGTCCTCCATTTGTGGGATCCCCATAATAGCCTGGCATGCATGTTTCACACTGTTTTCCTGTTGTTAGGTTTTTACATTGATCACAGACATTACTGTTGATGCAGGTGCTGTGGCCATTACACTGGCAAGCTACAATATAATATTTAAGAAGTCATTACTAAATTATTTTGCTCTTGGGAAAAAAAACAAGTCATACGTGATTACAAAATTGCACTGAAATATAATTGAGGAGTTTAAATCTAATTATCAGCATATATATTTGTACTTTGACACAGAATCTCTTTAAAATAGCATTGTGATAAGAATTCACAACAGACCACAGACGTTGGCTACACATTAAGGTGTGTTTTGGTCATAATGAGTGACTTAATCAGGGCCACAAACAGCTCCAGTTCCTCCTCACTGCAGTCACCCCGTGATTCTCTCCCTCTGTTCCGCTCTTGTGTGCTCCCCACATGGAATACTGTGTCCAGTTCTGGAACCCCCAATATAAAAAGGATATGGAAGTGTTGGAAAAGGTCCAGAGGAGGTTGCAGAGATGATCCAAGGGCTGGAGCACCTCTGATATGAGGACAGGCTGAGAGAGTTGGGGTTGTTCAGCCTGGAGAAGATGAGGCTTCAGGAGGACCTCACAGTGGCCTTTAAGTACTGGAAGGGCTCCAGGAAAGCTGGGGAGGGGTTTTTCACAAGGGTCTGGAGTAATAGGATGAGGGAGAATGGCTTTAAATTGGAAGGGGGAGATTTAGATCAAATATTAGGAAGGAATTCTTCACAATGAGGCTGGTGAGAGAGTGGCACAGGTTGCGCAGAGCAGTGGTGGCTGCCCCATCCCTGGAGGTGTTCAAGGCCAGGTTGGATGGGGCTTTGAACAACCTGATCCAGTGGGAGGTGTCCCTGCCCATGGCAGGGGGGTCGGACTGGGTGGGCTTTGAGGTCCCTTCCAACCCAGACCATTCCATGATTCTATAAAAGCGAAAAAAATGGACTCATTGATTTTTGGGTTTTTGTACCCCTGGCCTTAAAAGCATGATTACTATTTGTCCAACAACCACACTTGTAACCACTGCTCTTGCACCACACTTCCACTCCAGTGCTCCACGTTTCAGAGAAACTCAGAAAACACTGATCACTCTTGTAGCAAATTCACAATGAGAATTCTGCCAGAATCATTGATTCTGCCAAGAACCTGCAGAAGGACCAAGAGTTTTTGAAGGATGACCTGCCTATGCAGCGGGACAGAGCTCAGCGAGCTCAGCAGAGGAGCAATCTGTCAATGACAGCACCATGTCTAATGTCAGACTACATCAAACCTGTCAGTTCCTCACTGGCGAAGGCTCTGGAGGACACAGCAGAGGACGGTTATCACAGGAAGATCATTTTTTAAAAGACACTTGGATATTTTAATCTAAATCTTATAGCAAGGGGGGTCTTGACTCGGGGGAAAAATAAGAAAAAAAAAAATATTCTCACTGTGTGATTTAAAAGTTTAAATGTTTTTAGAGCTCTTTAAAATTTAGTAACTTAATACACTAACAGTCATTGCCAGGCTTGGCTCATAAACTATTAAATTTCCCCAAATTCAGAGTCTCTTCCTTCTGTAGCTCTGCCTATAGAATCTTGTAAAAAAAATTATCAAACATTTTCGTAGGACTGGAAAACAAGTTTTCTCACTGTCTTGACTAAATCTTTTCATTATCTTTCTCCTAAGAATTTCTGATGTTTAGATAACTTTGTGTGTTTGGTTGGTGACGTTGACAATTGTCACTAATTACAGTTTTAAGAAAATATTTAATATGAAGAAAATATAGGAAAAGTATGTTTGCATTACAATCTGAATCCAGCATAAAGATACTCCATCTAGTTTTAAACAAACCGGTTACAATCAATTCACACTGCTTTTCAGAGGATAAATTTAGGCTTCAAAGACAAACTTGGGTTTGCATTCTACCTAAACCACCCTTCTCATGAGAGGAAATAACAACACTATTTGTTTTCCTCTCTTTTTTTTAATATATATTTCGTATTTTGTTTGTAATAGTAGTTCAGCTAAAATAGTATATTTTTTATATGAATATATTTTTATATTTTTAATCAGATTTCCATGACAGCTGCTTTGAGGAACTATTGATTCCAAAATGACCAGTCATAAAAAGAAATATTTTTATGCTACCTGCTGAATACAACTTCTGAAGATTTC
Source organism: Tapera naevia (assembly GCA_033556795.1). NCBI lineage: Eukaryota > Metazoa > Chordata > Aves > Cuculiformes > Neomorphidae > Tapera > Tapera naevia. The sequence goes on from JAUMJJ010000156.1 coordinate 1,136,617, forward strand.
AACAGAGAAAAAATGAGAATGAATTTAAAATGCCCAGAGGCACTATAAAGAGCATGGCTATGAACTACAAGGAAAACTAAGTGCATACATGAATGAACATGAGTGGTTTAGCCAACCATTCACCAACGTGGCAGAAAAATCTTCCAACTACATTACAATCTATTTATTTTTGTTTTCATCCAAAGTACTCATTGCTCTCTACAACTACCTAAAAGGAGGTTGTAGTCGGGCAGGGGTTGGTCTCTTCTCTCAGGTGACCAGTGGCAGAACCAGAGGGCATGGACTTAAGCTTCGTCAGGGAAAGTTTAGACTTGATTTTAGGAAAAAATTCTTCACTGAAAGGGTGATTGGCCATTGGAATGGGCTGCCCAGGGAGGGGGTGGAGTCACCGACCCTGGAGGTGTTTAAAGGGAGACTGGATGAGGCACTGAGTGCCATGGTTTAGATGATGGTTGGTGTTAGTGTGGCTGTTAGTGTTGGGTTATAGGTTGGACTTGATGATCTCAGAGGTCCTTTCCAACCTTGTGATACTGTGATACTGTGATACAAAATGTTCAGTAAACTGATACAGACCTATTATCAATTCTATCTTCTTTGAAGTATATAAAATTATTGCTGTGCTTCAGAATAATAAACTGCGTGTGCGTAATCCATTACAGATATCTTCAGAAAATGAAAACAAAAGCTTAGGAACAAAACCTTCAGCCTATGCCAATCAAAACGAAATTTCACATCACTTGAAATTTCACTTCTATCAATTCTGTAGCATTTGCCTCAAACTTATAAAACTAGTAGAGTTCTAAACTGAAGAGGATCTTTGATGAACTCTTGGTAAGAACATACAATGAATACTGAATTTCATCCATGAAGAATAAACATCAAACCAATACAGTGATGAAATCTCCAAACTCAAACATTTTAGACAAGCACTATTTATTATAATTTCACTAGTGGTAGAGGCTATGCAATCCAGTGAAAATTGTCCTGGTTTCAGCTAAAGTAGTATCAGTTTTCTACCTTGAGCTCAGTCTCGTCTAAGTAACTTCCTTTTCTGAAGTTAACTGCATGTTTTCAGACAGTGTTTCTCTCTGGCAGTGATCACACAGGGCACTGGGATGCAGAAAGGCCATTGCTCATAATTATTCCTATAGAAACCAAAGCCATCTTGGAGCTGGTGGGGCTGTAAGTGAAAGGGGCAAAAAAATGGTCACAACTGCGGGGAGGGGCAGACAGGACAGGTGACCCCAAAGTGACCAGCAGAGTATTCCATGCCATATACATCATATTTGGTATAAAACTGAGGGATCACAAGGGTCACTCTCTCTTCTTTGATGGCAAAGTCCAGCAGGGACCTCTTTTGTCTGTCTGCCCCTAATCCCAGATCCATGCGTTCCTGAATCCAGCTCCCTCCTAGCCCGGGACCTTTCCCCGTGCCTGTAAGGTCATTCTACTGTTTCCAGAAATTTACTAGAGGTTTCTTCATCAGGAAATGCTATTAGATGGTTTGGAGTGTTTGGATTTTTATTTAGGACACATGACAGCACTCACTTGGTTTTAAACTTCATTCATTTAAAACTTACAAAAAAAATCTACTCTCTATCTACATATCTAAAAAAATGTACTAAAAGTAAAATTTACTTCTGAGATTGTTTTATAAATAATATAGTGACACATACACTTATATATAGGTGTGTGTGTGTATATATATATATATAAACACACATAGCTATGCATGCACACAGAGAATATACCCATGAAAAAAGTATCCAGGAGAGGAAACTTAAATAGCTGCCTGTCCCCACGAAAGCTTTGATCCCAGAGAAGCTCCAGCTTCCAAATTTATCAGCAGCAGGAACACAGACCGGAAAAAATAACTCTAGCACAATGCCACCATTTATTCTAAAGAAAAGTTTTCGAGCTGCCTTTTAAATTGTGGTATTTGTTGTAAATTCCCTCGGGGGGGGGGGGGGGGGGGCTGTCAGACTCCCCACTAGGCCTGCACCATTGCTTTCAGGATTTGAGTATTTCCATACAGGAGGTTGTACCAGCTCAGCTTCCAGTGTCTTAAAGCACCTTGTGTCCTGCTTACTTTTTCCTATTAACTTAAAAATTAAAACACTATCATCAGATCGGTTTGGCTTAAATTTAGACTTCAGAGAGTCTCTTCAAGATTACAAAAGCATACGTTGTAAATACTCAAAAAGAGGGAATTGGGGTTGTTTAGCCTGGAGAAGAAGAGGCTGAGGGAAGACCTCATCCCTCTCTGCAGCTCCTGAAAGGAGGTTGTGGTGAGGTGGGTGCTGGGCTCTTCTTGCAAGTAACAATTGATGGGATGAGAGGAAATGGCCTCAAGCTGCGCCAGGGGAAATTTAGATTGGATTTATATATATAAAATTTCTCTACCAAAAGAGTGGTGAAGCCCTGGCAGAGGCTGCCCAGGGCAGTGGTGGAGTCTCCACCCCTGGAGAGGTTCATAAAGCTTGTAGCTGTGGCACGTGGGGACATGGCTTAATAATCAGTGGTGTGGGCTGATGGTTGGACTGGATGATCTTAAAGGTCTTTTCCAGCTTGTTGATTCTAAAAGGTATTCTATATTTGGCAGCCCCCCATTCTCACAGCCAGGTGGGCTTTTGCGTAAGCAGCTGCTACTACAGGAATTTTCCTTCTCTTGGCCATCTAAAGATGTCTATAGATATTCCTGCCCCAACTACACCCTTCTTTGATGAATACAGAAGCCAGAAAAAAGCAAAAACTGAAAAAAATTCATATAGCTGGATTTGAAAAAGTAGAAGAATAGAATGGGTGGAAACTTATTTACAAATAAATGGCAATTTTGGTTCAACTATTTGTGTTAAATTTCACATGTGAACCTGAATAACTGTGAGCACATTTGTGTTCAGTAGATAAAGACAAACAAACTATATATTTAGGAAATACTTTGGAAAAACAAATCTCATGCAAACATTGTTTGTAGTACTCAATAATTATGTTAATTTGGCATGGTTAAACAGAGAAACATCTTCTTTATATACAAGAAAGAATGGAAGCAGAGCTTACCTGGACATTGGATAAAAGACCACTCGTAGTTTTTCTCTCTTGGACAAAGACCAGCATCAAGCACCATTTCATTGGAGTTGGTGCCAACAGGTTTCATTGGGCCTCTCGATGATCCTTCCAAACATTGCCCTTTTCCAGTGTTACTGGGATCATTACACCATCCACACCCAGGCTGTTCCAAACACTGTCCACAGGTCCTCAGTCCAGAGCAGTTTTGAGCTTTATAACATAGAAAACAATTTAAAGCAAGGGTTTGGAGGGTCATTTTTTTAAATAAGACTCTAGGATTCCACAAAAACTGCTGTAAAAAACAACTTTGCAATTTGGTTGCCTTGTGCAAATTAACAAATTTGGTAACATCAGTAAGAATATCTCCCTTTTCTTTAGAAGTACTTCTTCAGAGATCACAAAATACACAGCAGATGTTTGTGACACCACAGCAGAAGAAAAGTTTCAAACAAATGAAGATAAGGAGGTGAAACAATAGCATATCTTCATTAAATCCCATGATCAAATATATATACATTGTGCTTATTAATACATATTACGGGTTATGTATATTACTAATTTTATCGATTTAAACAGTCCTTCCAACAGGACAATTCTAGAATTCAAGAAAAAAAGTCAGTAACCCAAATAAGAGTGATAAAAATTATTAAAAAAAAACCTATGATAATTCAAATTCAAACCAACAATTTATTTGGATACAAAGTATCCCAGGATCACACCTAAGCATCTACAAACATGGCTCAGTCTTCTTACAGAGAACTACTGAAATAAGTTAAGATACTGCATATCTTTAAAAAAAAAACAACAACTCAAGTCATAATTCAATCCGATTTAATTGAAATAGATTCAACTGTTTGAGGAAATTTGGTTTCAATTTGCATACTAAAAATCAAATCTCCTTCTAGTGCTTTTACGTTCTATATTAAAATAATTTCATTTCTCATAGATTATGAGGTAGCCCATTTCTAAGAAATCTGTTTAGAAGCAAATAATATTCATATTCAAAGGTTTCTGCCATTTTTTATTAATACTAAATCAACAATTTAGTTTCTTCAGGAATACTATTAGAGTTGACAAGTTTATTTGAGCTTTTTCTGCTACATCTGAAATTTTTTAAATGAATGCTGTAACACTGAATCAAATTAACATCAGAATCATTTGAACACTAATTACTACGAGCCTCTGATTCTTCTCACATCGACTTTGTAGACATTGAAAACACAAATTTTAAAATCATACATGAACTTTAGGAAGATCCCACCAGGAAGCCAGAAATGGTCTGTTTCTTGTTAGAAAGAAAATATTTGAAAGCTTTGTGGAGGTGTGTTAGAGGACACTCAAATGGCTTCTACATGAGTGTAACATCTCAATTTGGCTCAGCTGCAGCCAGGACCCGATATCCAACTAATGGTGATGTTTACAGCTACCTGAACCACTCTGCTCCATAAAGGCTACACATGAATCCATCCTGTAGTGGCAGATAATTTAATCTCATTTTAATTCTAAGCAGATATTTTAATTTCTTATTAAATTACCTGATAGCAGAAGAAAGCCAGTTACGCTGACCTCAGTAACTACTTGAAATGTTTAAAAGTAATGAAAGTTCTCACAGAAAAAATATTCCACTAATTTAAAAACACATGTTGCTATCAGTGCAGACAACTGGAGAATGAGCTCTTCTGTCATCAGACTTGGAAGCATCCAAATAGGAGGAAATTTTTCAAGATTCCCAAGTATGGAAAAGGGAGGGGGAGTTAAAAGGAAAAAAAAGGAGCTCAACTGCTCTTGAAAATCAATGTCAATCATGTGACACAAAATTTTTAATCAGACCTCATGAGATCTGAATGATATAAATTCTGGGTTTTCAATACAGTAGCAGATCAGCAAAATAACGAAGATCACCGCTCGGTACTGGCTGGCTTCCCTGTCCAAGATGCACTGGAGATGATCCAAACAATTCTCATGTTGCTGTTTACAAAGGTAGGAGAAAACAGCTCTAAAGTATCAGCTGCATTATCTTCATAGAAGAGAAAATAGAACCAAAAGTGAAAATCATAGAGTTACCTGAGTTGGAAGGGACCCAAAAGGATCAGAGTCCAACTCCTACCTCTACCCAGAACACTCCCAACATTCATATTCCCAACATTCAGTCCTCAGATATTCTCATGAGCAAATTGTGAAGTTATTGTTTATGAAAAAAAGGGGATACTCAAGTAGAAATTTCTTTTTCTTCAAAATTCTACAGGTGGCTGAGACTGCTCAGCTGTCAGCTATTGAATCAAAAGCCATAACAAATGGAAGATGTGAGGAAGAGTGGAATACAACTTTTGGCAGGTATTAAAATGACAAAATGTCACACACACACACATACACACCTCCCCCCAAAAAAATATTCCTCATTTTAATTCCAAGCTGTGAAAATAAATGTGAAGTTCTCAGTTGTTATATATTTTCTTATAAATCATACATGCTAGTGCTAACTTTTGCTTCTTTCACTCAGAGCAAAACATCCAGAAACTCAGATATCAGTTATTTAGACTAAAAATATAATTTTTAAGGGAGGATTCTTTTCAAAAAAAGGTAGTTACAAGCCATCCTTCAAGTAGAAACACTACCCCTGGGGCCTTTAATAAGGCAACCCACTTAACACTTCATTACCTCACCAGCAATAAGGATCTATCCACCTAATAAAATTCAAGTCATTTAGACTGAAACAATGTCTGAACCATGTTCCATTTGGACATTCATTTTGCATTGAAACAAGAAAATATCTAATGCTTTAAATGCTGAAAAAAATTGCTTATGGACCCAGAATCTTGTTTTGTCTTTCATTTGTTGCATAGAAAACTCTCCTTACATAATGGTGAATTGGCATATAGCAAATCTCATTTGCCTTATTTAATATAGATTTCTACAGACCTGACAAAAATGACAATTAAATTAAACCCAAATTTTTGTGTTCCCCAAACAAATTAAATCTGCATAATATGCAAATACTGCAACAACACAAAAATAGAACTAAAAGTTCAGGCTGAAATTGTACGTATATTTTTAAAAGCTAAGCACAATTCATACCATATTCTGTCTATTTTATCTTCAAACTTTCAATTTATTTATATTTTGCCACAACTCACTATTTTTTTTATAAGTTGCAAACTTGATTCCTTACAGATGTGTAAAAAAGTTTAGTGAACGTTATGTGAGAGAAACCTTTATGAAATTACAGCATTGTTATTTCAAATATTTCATTGTTATTTCCTATTATTTCTTTGTACTTAGACCAAATGTGGGCTGGTGGCTAGGTTCAGAGGACATAAAGACCCAAGGAACATGTAAACACTATTTCTAGCCCACACTGAACCTGGAGAGTAGAACCTGGTTTAATATCTGATATTTACTAAGGATAATAATTTACCAGAACAGGTCAACATTGTACTGAATCATTATATTTTGTGGTTATTGAGAATGAAGACACACTCTCTATGAAGTTAGAGATAAAGGCTCTGCAGGTTCCACTGTCTTTGGCCAGTTTTACCCAAAAGAAAACTTTCTCTAGATCTTGTTTTCCTTTAACCCAGAAATCTGCAGTGGCCTGGTGGGTTCTTCGCTCCTGAGATGAGAACACATGAACGGCTCCTATCACAGATATGGCAAGACCTTATTTTACTTAATATTTGCCCAGGTTTCAGAGGAAAGCAAGAAACTACCTTCTGTATTTGCATCCATAATTTATTAAATGGAATCATTATCTAATTAAGACCCTAAAACAAGTTCCTTCTTGTTGGACAACATCCTGCCCCAACATATCCAGAAATACTGACCTTATGGAGAGGGAAAGGCAGTCACAAATAACTAGAGGAAAGCTCTCATAGAGAAAAGCAATACTGAGAGTTCAGTGGTACACTTCAAAAATCCTGTATACTAAATTTGGTCCCACTGGACTGGAAATATTAGATATTAGATATAGATAATATTAGATAGGAAATATTTTAATCAAATCTTGAAGGACAATAAAAACAATAAGAATCAGTCTTCTGTACGATGGATTTTCTGAATAAACCATGACTAAGACTACAGTTTAAAGCACAGGGCAGCTTGCTCCAGCATCTACATGAATTATGGCCCTGATACACACTGGAACTGCAGAATGCCCTACTTAAAGTGGAGTCACTACAGACTTGGGAAGAAGTAGCTTTGGCTGAATGGTATACTGAGAGCTACATTGAGCAGGTATCTTATTCTGCTGGAGTGGCTTTGTATTAATTTCTGTTGAAATCTGCTTCCAAAGGGGCCATCTGGGGCATACCTTCACTGCTTGTCACAGAACTCACCTGCCTTGTTTTTAATTTCACATGCTAGGATCTACCAACAAAATAAGTCAGAAATTTAAATTTAAACTCTGAATTCAGTTCATCTCTTTTTTAATAACTAGGTCTGGTATAAGACTAAGTTCTGCATATCACTTCTCTGATTTTACAGAATCATAGAATCACCTGGTTGGAAAAGACCTCCGAGATCATCAAGCCCAACCCTGTCTCCTCACTAAATCATGTCCCTAAGATAGCATTTTGTTCCAAACCACAGTCATTACTTGATCCACTAATGCTGGTCACACAAATAACCATGGTATTTCTTCTTTATCTGAAAATAATAAACACTTTTAACTAACTGTTTCAAAAGACTACTTTTCATTACAAAGAGATAACGATATTTTATCTGTATCCAGAAAATCCATACACAGTACTGACTGCTCACATCAGTCGCTATAAACTGTGACTCATCTGAAACTAATTTTATCTTTAGTCAATGTGCTGAACCCTATTCATAGAGATGAACGGGAAAAATGCAACAGTGTAGTTAAGATTCATTAAGGCACTCACGGGAGCACGTGGCAGTTTGCCATTCCAGACACTGTCCATATGGGAAGGAGATTATATAGGCATTTGAGTCCACGCATCGTTTTGTACTGCTGCACCACATGCATTCCATCCCATTACTGGTGCAGTTAGAACACGTTGTTCGCAGGGAGCACGGCTTTTTGCAGGGTCTGGCATTCTGGTTGGGACTAACTGGAAAAGATTCACAAGCATTTCTAGTTTTGAACACAAGTTCAAGCTCTTTTTTTCTATATTCATACTTTTCATTAGAAAAATCTTTCCAAAAGTGAAAGTGGTTGCTTCCTTAGTGAGAAATAACTTAGTTCAAACTTATGGTGCAGTATTTAAACACAATAATATTTTACTAAAATATTAAGTAATGCTGGGGCTGAGTCATACTAACCCTCTAAAAGTGCCCATTTAAACATTTTCACAATTCTATCTATATTCTGAAAGGGTAAATGCAGCATTCATTGCCTGGTAATGTCAGTTTAGTGACTTGCACATACATGGCATAAACTGTCTCAGATTTCTATACCAAGTACACACAAACAAACCTAAAAGATGGAAACAAGAAATTGGGTTATGTCAGTCTTTAAAAATAATTAAAATATTCATCAATGTTTAGAGAGATTCAGAAGGAAAACAACAGCCTTGTTGAACACTTCCACAGATACTTTCATGCTACAATCACTGTTGTCACTGACTACTAATTTAGAGGCAACTTGTAAGACTTATGATATAATGCAAACTAAGCCAGGTAAACAATTCACAAATAAATATTTGCTGCTTAAGAATATTCTTTTCTGGATTAAAATTTCTTCTTTTTCAAAAATAAATTACTTCTTAATTATTATTTAATCCAAATTGTCAAAAAAAACCCTCTTAGCCCAACACAGATCCAAACAGCTTGGCTAATCATGACAGTAACAGTAACTGGGTATAAAAGATTGCTTACCAACAGGTTTCTCACACACAAGGCCATCTGCCATTGCAGTGCAGGGATTTGCCTTCAGACCTGCCACCTCTGCTCTCTCCAGGTACGCACAGAAGCCAGAGTCATTTGGCTCTCCAGGAAGCCACTGCAGAGTTGTATTTGTAAACGGAGACATGTCATCCCAGCCCCAGTAGGAGATGTTGATCTTGCGCAAACCTACCCAAGGTGAAATTTTCTATGAATCAGAATGAAACAAATCATTAGTTAAAATGCTTTTAGGGTTTTTTTCCTCATTAAAACATCTCAAATAATACCAGCAACAACTTCACATTTTGAGTGAATTCACCATGGTTTTCTCTGACTTTATGATCTTATCAGTAATTGTCCATGCAGCTTTTATCTTAATTGTTGTACCTTGCTGAGCCAATCCCCTTAAAAATAAAAAAAAAACCAAAGCCCCCACCCGTTACCGGCTTCTCTTCTACTAAATTTTGTATTTGTTCTGTAAAAGGTCAATTCTGATCACTACTATTTGTCACAGAGTCAGAAACCAGGACAAATGGTTGCAAAAAAATTGGAGGTTTTTTGTCCAGTGACTACTGCACTGATTACTAATTGCTAGGCCAACGTGGATAATAAACTACAGATAAGTTAACAGGAATTCACAGAAATCAAAGTTCAGGAAAAAACAGGATAACTATTCCATCCTCGAAAAATCTGTAACACTGATACTGATCAACACCTTTAGGTAATTCAGAGACGGAGATGAAAGAGGCACATGCACAAGTCCAAAATCACTAAGTGCATGTTGAATATGCTTTTATTATTTATGTATAAGCTATAAAAAAAACATAGTACAGAAAACACAAAAAGCATCAATTCTCAAAAAAACTTTAGGATGTATCAGTAAAATTACATCACACATTCTACTCATTTTTATCATTGCATTCTTATACAATTACCAAGAGAAAAAGGAGATTTTGAGGAACAAAGGCCTTTGCCTGTTCCAGGAGAAATCTATATATATTTCTTACTTCCATCACTGCAAAAATCTCAAGATACTGATAACACACACAGATCCTCATGTAATCTCTGTGCAGGCAGTTTTCATTAACCCCAGTTTAAACATAAGGAAAAAAGATATAAAGAGACTAAGGTCTGGGATAGGTATGTGGTGGTAGGTAAACACCAGAGTGCCAACCACAGCTGTCTGCACCATGCAAAGGACAGATGTTGTCAGCTCAAAAGTACAGATGTTGAACTGATTGTGAATTAGGTTCTCAACGGATTTAATTTACAGGCCAAGGTAAGTAAAACACTATAATATACTTAAAGAGATTTTGCCATGGCTCAAGATTTATGTGATATTTCACAAGTGAACCAAGAGTCACTGCCATCATCTCTCAGGGAGATCTTTCATCTTTGATCTCACATCTTTCTTTGGTCACTCAGGTTTAATCTATGACTGAAAAATATTTCAGAGCTCTTAAATCTACACCTGATCAGAGAAATCCTTCTTTTTCCCCTGCCTCATTAGACCAAACTGAAATATGAAGGATTATTAATTTTGCTTCAGAAAGACCACTGGTAATTATTTTTTTAAGAAATCAGTGGGAAGATAACAGTACTTCTGACCTCCCTAAAATATACCCCTGATGGCTACTACTTCTTCTTTCCTATCAGCTGGGAGTAAGATCAAACAAAATTTGTTTCAGTAACTAACAGACTTACAGATGCAAGAACAAATTTAAATAAATGAGAAAATGACTAAGAAAAGTTCCATTCCATAAGCAGTGACGCACCCTGGGAGACTCCTGAACAGCAGCAAGAACATCCAGCAAAAATACCACCAACCACCCTTGTACCTTCTATATTTACTCCACTGCTTCACTGCTACCCCAGGTGACCAACTTTCCAGGTCTCCCACATTCTGGATATTAGAAAGAACACGATGCAAGCAGTAGAAGGGGAACTTGATCATCTGAAACTCGTAGATAACACATCTGTTGTCTTATTTGTTATTTAGTTGCCTAGACTGCTGTAGATGTACATGCTCTGCGTGCATCAGGAAACCTTACGTATTCATGCACATCTCTAGACATCTCTGTAGAATGCTAACCGTGCACATCAGGCACGTATCAAAAATGTCAGGGGCTTAGGCAGGATAAATTGCTGACAAACACAGATCTAAAACAACCCTAAATGTCTGCTTTGGGGATGGGAAGTGCTGGCCAAGAGAACCTTCAATGTATTACTGGCCGTTTCAATTGCACTGCCAAATAATTTGGCTTCAGCATTAGTACACAGAAAATAGAGATCCTCCTCCAGCTATGGTAAAAACATACCAGGCCAACAATGAAAACTGACAGTGCAGCAGTGACATTTGGAGATAAATTCTTCTTATTTGAGTAGGAGAGTGTCTCAGAACCCCTTTAATGATGACAAAGTCATAGGGAGGATCATGAAAGCCAAAGTGGCTTTAGGAGATAAAAGCACCAGCCCTGAAAGTAAAGGCTACAGGCAAAAGCAACACACATCATAGTCATCATCATTCTAAATAGCTGTAATATCTGGACAACTCAGAGTAATCATGTCAGGTATCTCAAATTCCATATGTACCATCTTTGGCTGTTTGCTAGGGTGAAACATCAAAACACAGCCCTGAACACTGACTAACATGCTATCAAATGCACACCAGCACAGCTACCACCTTGTAGGCTCACACTCGCTGTTCTGGGCACGTTACTAGAATGTCAAAACCAAGTTATCCAAAACAATTTTTAAGGTCTGATGAAAACATGGGAAATAGCTGAGAAGCAGCCCACCAAAATGCTCCAAGGACATGCTTAAAGCAAATATTCCATGATGTGGTGTTAAATCCATGACGTGGTGGACTACAGCTGAAGACTGCTGGTGGTAGCAGAGATTGCATGGTGATACCACCGAGGCTTATCAGAATAAATGACTGCTGCTGCACTGCATAAAAACCAACAGGAATAAACAAATAGTGAAAAGAGAATTCAGGAACCAGTGACACCTCCAGCCACCAGTGTGCTGTGACTATTGAACATGTTTCTTTGATAAGAAAGCATATATCTAGTCCTTGTCTCTCAGAGCGATGAAAGGTTCAGTCCTAACAACTAGGAGTTTAAAACAACATGAAGCAACTCAGGGACTTCAAAGGTTCAAATGAGAACACCAATCCAGTTCCTTCTTCAGACTTCAGAAATAATAGGTTAAACACCCTACACTTGAACTTTTTGGTTGTTTCATTTAATGCAAAATGAATATAGGACAGTGATTTTAAGTAATATAGCTGGCATTAGCAACAACTGTGCAGTAAGCACTTTGCAAATACATTATTGTTTGGAATTGCTTATAAGAAAATAAAAGACTGGTAAGATCACATATTGCTTCAAATATCTTCCCAAAGACTCTCAGAAGAGGACCAGGCAGGAAGGAAACCAGATTGCCTGTTCTCTGTAGCCAGAACTCACCGATTTAAGACTCTAGTTTCCAAACCTCCTGAAAAAAAATGTTATCAAGCCAGGTGTGCGATAAACACAGTACAAATCAACCTTCACTTCAGAAAAACACTTGCTGACATGAAATCATAGACTCTTTAAGGTTGTCTACTAAACAATGTCCTGAAGTGCCACATCTAAACAGTATTTGAACACCTCTAGGGATAGAGACTCCACCACCGCCCCGGGCAGCCTCTTTCAGTGCTTCACCACTCTTTCCTTAAAAGAAATTTTCCCTAACATCAAATCCAAACATTCCCCGGTGCAACTTGAGTCCACTTTCTCTCATCCTGTCACTTGGGAGAAAAGACCGGCACCCACCCACAACAGATTTTTGACTAATTAAGTCAGATAATTATTCTTTATAGGACTTGGAAATTATTTCATTTGCATTATAGATTTCTGTGTGAAATGGCGAAGTTTATAATACTTTGTCTTAACTTTTCCTGCACGTTGGAAAAGGAAAGGATTGGGAAGAAACAGTGGCTTATAGGAGCTGATATATATTGCAATTTACTATTTTTCTATTTTTATTCAACATCTATAAGCCAGACCTTCTTTAAACATAATAACAGAATATCAGTGTGCAGATTCTGGCAGTTGAAATTGAGACAGTTTTCTTCAGGAATACTATTACTCACCATATTCTGAAAAATTATGGACACTTTCAAATTTTTCCGCGGAGATATTTTAGGCTCCAATGTATATTTATGAAAACATCCATACAGTTCATTTTAGAACAACACCAACAACAACCAAGGTTACTAGGTAAGTGATCAGTTTAAAAAGAAAAAAAAAAAAAAGGAAAAAACATATCCAGAAATCAAAGTAAAATTTTACATTGGAGCAAACCAAAACAATTCAAGCAGGTGGTCAAACCCACCTTGGCAAAGCTTGTAATGGACCAGCCTAAGGTCGCACTGGAGAATGCAAGCAAACATACTTTGAAAATTATTCCATAACTTTATCCCACTACACGATTTAAAATTTAGAACAATTCTCTAGAATACGTTTATCCTCTCATCTCTTTCTTTCTAGGCCAGCTTTTAGAACTTACAGCCCATCTCAGAAGCCATATACTTGCACTTGTAATGCAGCCACTCACAGTTTACCCATTTTTATAGAACACTGATAAGTTGCCAAAAACCCTTTTAAGTGAGAAATCAAACTTTATGTTAGGTTAGAAAAGCTTTAGGAATTAGGAATTATTGAATTCTGAGACAAATTGTTGGGCAAGGCTTATTTTCAGCTGACAGAAGAGCAAAATTCCAACCATACAACACATACCAATAGAACGTCATTCTGTACTCACAGCTATTGTTCTACTTAATTGATCATAAGGCAAGTTTTTAGCCATTACAGGAATTTATTAAACACTGGTCACCACTAACTTCAAAAATGTACTCTTCTCTTCTTTTAAAACACCCAATTTTAATTTTCTTTTAAGAAGTAAATATGGAACTGTTAAAAATGAAAATTGTATAACCTTAACTAGAGAGTTGATACTTCATGTTAAATCTACTGTTTACCCAGAAAATCTAAATTGGGCTAAGCTGCTTTGAGGTCTACAGTGAATGTCATTATTTACAGTCATGACACATTTTTAGGCACTACTGCTGCCTCAGCACCAATTTAATGAGGGCTGAATAATTTGCAGATGAGTAAAGCAAGCGAGAGATACCTTTACCAAATAGCCAATTACTACCAAGGCTCAAAATTGTCCTGTTTCTTAATCATGTAAATTTCTGAGGAATTATGTATCTCTTCCATAAACTTAAGCCCACCTTTATTTAAACTCTTTTCATTTTGGATCTTAAACTGTCTTGGAAACATATGAAACATTTCTGACACGAAATATGTTTTAATGTGTGCACCACAGTGACCCTTGTGAATATTTCTGCAACATTCACAGCTTTGAGAAGGTCTTGCAGTTCATTTGCCTCTTTTCTGTGTTATTATGAACAAAAAAACCCTGAAAATAAGAGCTATATGAATAGAAAACATTCATTTACTTACTCATTTACCTCATTGCTTTGTTTTCATTCTTGAACTATGCATCGATTCAAGCTATGCTAGGCACTCACACATTGCAAAGAATCATAAAATGGTTTGGATTGGAAGGGACCTTAAAGATCATTCAGTTCCAGCCCTCTGCCATGGGCAGGGACACCTCCCACTGGATCAGATTGCTCAAAGCCTCATCCAACCTGGCCCTGAACACCTCCGGGGATGGGAGAGCCACCACCTCTCTGGGCAACCTGGGCCAGGGCCTCCCCACCCTCACAGGAAAATATTTCTCCCTAAGATTTCATGTAAATTTCCCCTCTTTCGGCTTAAAACCTTTCCCCCTAGTCCTGCCCCTGCACTCCCTGATAAAAGAGCCCCTCCCCAGCTTTCCTGGAGTAAAAAATATTATGTAAGTATTTACCCAGTGTACAACACATTATAGGCAGTGGAAGCCACTCACATTGGTTTTAAAGGTCCCAGTATCTATTAGACAGATATGATGAAATCTAGATGCAATAGTAGAAGGAGTCATTCATTAGGTCAGAATACCACCTATTCCTTCTACTCTCTTCAAATTTTGCTGTTGTAGCATTGGTTAAAAAAAAACAAACACATGTAAAATCAAGCAAATTGAAAACACTACAACTTCACCAATTTCTGTCTACAGAGATTACAGCCAGTATTCCAATGCAACTTCAGTTTAGTCAACCTGGAGTTTTCTTTTTTATAGGGGCATTTTTTTTATATACATTTGGGTTCTAAGGTATCCAAAGTGAGGTGAGCTCTCCACTTCCTGAAAGTGGGAAGATGCTTGAACTAGAGGTGAATGAATGACCAGTCAATACCACAACTCTAATACATAGACAAAGTGCTGAAATAATTTATTAGACATCCCAAACCATAATATTAAAGTGAGACTGATAGAAACTGTAGTAAAATGGGACTAATTCGGAAATGGCAGCTTCTCTACAGCCATAAAAATGCTAAAGCCACAAAAACACACAGCTCTGAGAATACTTTGAGCTAACAAGGAAAACCAACACCATGTAAAGCTCACTAATTAACCACAACTTACACTCAAGTGTAATTTATAAAGGATGCTTAACCCTGAGGACAGCAAGGTAAGAAAAGCCACAAGCAGTTTATGTAATGAAAGGCATTGTTTAAAACTGTTCTCATTTTTGTTCATGCTTACTACACCAAAACTGAATCTTCTCAGAATTTATTGCATGCTAGCAAGAGAATAAATATTTATGGTTAAATCCCACAGCTGTAAGCAAACTCCCAAGAGCACTAATTGCACTTTTAAATGAGTCTAACACATTTGAATATTAGCAGAAAAAAAAAATTAACCTCACGTTGCTGTTGTTTTATCTACTTTGCAAAAAACCTTGAATCTTCTTTCAGAATATTTTGCTTACGAGGGCAACAAGATGGCATATAAGAAAAAATATCAAGTTTACTCTTGCCTTAATGCAGGGATCCACAGTCTATCCATAGTGCTTACTTTGCATTCTAAACACTGTTTAAGTTGCAGATGTATTCTAAAACTATCTCTAATAATTTAATGCCTTTTTTCTCTAAAAAGAGATTAAATTCTTTAAGAGAATGCCACACTACAAAGGTCTTCAATTTGTCCCTTCCTTTAGTACCAAATGAACCTTCTCCTTATCCTCTAAAAGAAGGCAATCTATTGATTTCCAATTTTGCATTGGAATTAAGAGAAATTACTGCTACCCTGCTCTGGACAGGGATTGGAGAGAATGTCAGCCCCTTCCTTCTGAACCTTTCCAAAGCATCAGTGTTTTGTATTATCCTAAACCTGATGAAAAAATGGTCCTAATTTTGTACCAGAACAAGGACTTTATGCATTAGAGTACAATCTACAAGTCTCACATTGTTTCCATGAACAATAAAGAATTCCTAAGTCCTTCCAGGCTGCAGTATTTACCAATACTATTTTAACACTTTGTAAGATACAGTTGCCAGAATAGTTTTGCTTTTCTTGGTACAAGAATGTCAAATAAAGCAGGACAAAAACAGATCCACAGCCTTATTTCTAAGTGTTGCTCTGACACACACACTAATCCTGAAAGCTTTTGTTTCACACAGGCGAAAGATTTTAAAACCTATGGTATTAACTACACAAATCAAAACTCCACCATAGATAAAATGGATTAAAGACACAGTGTTCACCCTACGGTTGCTCTGACTACATTGCTGAACTCCACACCAGCACCTGTTACAGAAATAAGCCCTCTCGAATGAAATCTCACCCTTTAAATCAGGATGACTGCAGTTTGAGAGGAAAAGGCAGACAGAAAAAAAAAAAGGCAAGCAAAGTTTCAGCAACCCTCTGTCATAAATCATAAACCTTCGAGGATGTCTCACACAGAATAAAAGTAACTGGACAGACGGATATGAATGAAATAAATTACATTTTTTCTAAATGACACTAAAACAGAGCCATAAGTCATGGTAGCATTTCATTAGAGAATCTGACAACTAAACAATCGTTTAACATACTTTTAAAGCAGTACATTTGTCTATAATTGCTTAAACTGCGTGTGAGTCATCTAACAGTTACGTCACTGTATCAGCTCAGGACACACCGCACTGAAATTAAGATATGGCCAGCAGGATGTAACCTTGTAGGAATTTTAAGCTGAAATACAAGGAAAAATCTAGCTTCCAAACACTTAAAAGGCTATTTCTCATTGACACCTCAAGCAAGTCAGGTAACAGTCAGATCAATACTCCACCACACGCTACCAGATTTGAAGGCCTCCTGCGTAGTATTTTACACAGGAGTTTGGAGGGGAGAAGGCAAAATAAGTAAACGAAGAAATCAATGCCATTTGTGATTTTGTTATTTTGGTTTCAATCACACTGTCAACTTTACCCCTTATGAAAGAGTGGACAGATACAATGTTTTTCCATGTTTTAAGTTGAAAGAGGGTAGATTTAGATTAGATATTAGGAAGAAATGTTCTCCTGTGAGGGTGGTGGGATCACAGTAAGCACTTGACTATTTAACTGCTAAAAAAATGAATCTGACCACCCACGGACAGGTAATTAATTTTCAACTTCCTTTCTCTTGTCCCACAGTTAACAAATAAATTTGGATCACTTTCCTAAGGAATATTCTGATGGTATTCTCTCCTGCATTTACCAGAGACTTGTACAAATTTTCAGCCCTCTCCCTCCCCCACCATAATCACAGAAAGCTAACGAGCTCCTGCCTCACTCCAGTCCCGTGGTGAACAGGATTTCTATATCCTTCACATTCAAGTACAGCTCCTCTATGACCCTTTGATCCCACAAAGCAGGTATCCAGGACACTGGTTTTTCTGGAGAAGGTATCTTCAGTACCTCCCTGTCCTCCACTGCTAGGTACTCACAACCCAAAAACAGCCCCGAAAGCACTTTTATGGATACTGATGGGAAGGTCATGATTTTTTTCTCTGTTAAAGTGAAAATTATTTTGTCTTGTTTTGATTGCTGCTGTCACGGTGCATTGAAAGGGCTGGGATTTCCTACATCAACGTTACAGCCATTTTTTTTTTGGAGTTACATCTTGCAAGTAAACAGTAACCTGTAACAGTTAAACCTGGAGAAGCACTTTGGAAACCGCTCTGTCACTAGTTTTATAGATGAGATTTCCATAATATCCTACACATCACTCACATAGTCTTTAGCACCATGCTACAGTTCTCTGAAGGCATAAACTTTTCCCTCTTTAGGCAAACCCCTAAAATAGATTTCTCAAAGCAAAATCAATTCACATAAGCATCAATTACAGTTACTCAAGCTACCTGGAGAGTATACTTCTGTATTTCATCCAGAACAAATTCCACTTCTTTTGAGGTTGTTAATGAGGCAAGATTCCCACTTAAATTGTAGCAATACAGTTTGGCGTTGTCATAGCTTTCACGACTAGAATTTATGCGGAGGCAGGCATCCCCAACGTGACTCCAGCCTTCCCCACACAGATGAGCTGGTGGTAAAAAGCAGACAATTAAAGGTGATCAAAAAAAACTTCTTAAAAACCTAAGGGAGTCTGAATTTTATCTTCCCGAGATCATAATTCAGAATATATCCCACAGAATACATCCCTTTTCACGTCACATAAATTCTAGAACAGCAAGCAGTATTATATTGAACAGTTTATTTTTATGAAAAGAAACTTTTTACAGCTTATAAAATATGTATAAAATATATACTGTGTCAGCATAACAATATCATTATAACACTGTCTTCCCTATATTTAGATTTGAGCATGACTAAATATTAAAGGTCAGATTATGTACATGATTCTAGGACAGCTGTATCCAGATTTTGAAATTTATATACCATTTAGGTAAAGTGACAGATTAAGGCACTATTGAGAGATCACAGCTTTATCAGAGCTTTACTTTATTGCCCTATATCTGCATTTAGATTTGCCTAAACACAAAAGCAATCAGAACAATAGGCAATTCAGAAACAGCTTAGAACATATTTCCTCTTCATCATTACTTAGATAAATATTAAAAGATGAGTCACTAATTAAGAGCAACTGTTACAGCTGAACTTTACGAATATTACACAAATGCAGTTTTAACCTGCATAAAATGAACTGATTTATGTTATTTAATGAATGATGTCTGTGAAAAAAACCTTGTGTTCATTAACTTGATCTGGACATAAAGATCGAATGGACAAGGTTCTGATCTCTAGCTGCATATGTGTAGTTATGAATATGAATTACAGAATAACTATTATTTCAGAATGTTAACAGTCACCTTCTGAGAATATTTTATATTAGCATTTTAATATTCACTGCTTTCACAGTAATACCAACATCAGGCAATCAAGAAACGAGATCTTAGGCCTTATCTGCACAGGAAAATTGAACTATAACTGAAGCATAATTTACAAGATCAAACACTAGCTAGCAAAAGTAGCAGTGTCAGCAAATTTATAACAGTAATGGACTCGGTTTGGCAATTCAGCTCTGCACTTCGTGATCCCCACAGGCTGGAACTTGTGCAGAGGTACTTGCCACTACACCATCACTAATACTATTATCTCTCCTAACAGCGTTAAAGGTAGCATTGATGTATCAATCGGTGATGTAATTACACCTGTCTTAACCCACACAGGCACAGTCAGGCAGAGAGAGTCTGCAGGAGAAAAACAAATCCAGGTCTACTCACTGAACAAATATTCTTTGGTAATAATGCAGGACATTTACTCAGGTTTGAAAACAATGATAAAAAGCAGTGTGGCAGCCCACAGCCCTTACCAGGTAGTGCCTGGCACTCCTGCTGCCGCTGGTCCCACTGGCAGTTCAGGTGGAGTGAGCAGCTCTTGCAGCTGGTCAGTTTATTGCAGATCTGCTCATTCCTCACATGACATTTGGTGTAGTTTTTAACTGACTAGGAAAAAAACAAAACAGACCAAACAGCATCTCAAAAATACAGCTAATTATCAACAAACCAGAAGTTAAAATTGCAATACACGGCAGGCGGGTGCCTCCCAGAAAATGACAGTCACAAAAAGCCAGACTGAATTTCAGCTCTAGATTCCCTTACCAGCCAGCAGAGAGTACAAAAAGTATCTCTAGAGCTCAAATTTCCCCACCTGTCCTACACAACAAACTTGGAATAGGTCAGACAGTACCTTTGGGGACGTCACTTCCTTGTACTCACCCCAAGAAGATTTTATATAACTAAATCTCTGTTTCTTAGACAGTTCAGGGATATCCTCTCACTAAATTGTTTCATCCTATGCAGGCTGAAGCAAGCAAAGTAATTAACCAGGATATAAAAAACGTTATAACACACTGTAAAACAGCCACACATCACTGACTGAAGGTGCAAGAACATGTTCTATGATGTTTTATCTGGATTAAATGAAACAAAAATCAAAGCTATAGAATGGCAGTCACAAAACACAGGGACTTGTCAAAAATTTCAATTGTTATCATACAGATTTAACTGCAAACACAAATGCATCATAGCTAGTACAAAATTTATAGGAAACAATTTTGTCAAACAGTGACATAAAACCAGATATAACATTATTTCTTTGTTACCGTAGAATATAAGAAAAAGAATAAACACTGAAGGAATTTTTACTAGGGATTTTTTTTAGGTTTGGTTTTTTTCCTGAAAACTGATGTCTTCCTTTCCAAGTTAGACGTTTTGAATACAGGTCTTCCTGCCCACCCCCACCCTAACCCCCCCCACAGTACTTTTAATTAAGACATAATATTGATATCTTATTTAATATACTGCCCAAAAATCCTAAGCCAATTTATCAGCTTATCCGTAAGGCTTTCTCTACCTAACTTCATTTCACAGTAATAATTAAAAATAAGTCCTAATAGAAGACAGCTTTACACTCACAGAGCAGCTGAGGTTAGCAGGGACCTCTTAGGTCGCCTTCTCCAACACTACCAACTCTTGTCTCTAACAACAAAAGATTCATTCATGCACAGCAGCAAAAATGGATCACACTTAGATAGCAAATGTACGGTTTACACCACAATTTTGGTTGTTTTCCATTCTAGTAGTCTCTGGGAATACAATAAATCACGCAATATAAGTTATGCACTTGTCAGTAGTGGAATAAGGATGAAGATAGAGCATCAGTCTATTCATTCAGGAGGGAAGACAACCAGGCTCCGTTTATTTTATTCTATTTTATAGTCTTGAAATAATGCAATTGTCAAAGTGGATTTCCAATTTCACATAGGACAAGCTTCATTCCTGCTGAAGAACACTGCTGTTTAGGGCTTTGTTTCCTATATTGGATCAGGTGCCCATGAGTGAGCTTTTTATAAAAGGTGCTTACTATTTTTCCAGTACTGTGAAGCGCAGAGAAGTAGGGAAGCATTTATAGAACAAGGCATCTACACCACAGCATGAAACTGAGCCAAAGGCAATACAATAAAGTAACAGAACAATCATCCAGGCCAATAAATGTGTGCAAACAGTATAGGCACTAAACACCTTTGGTACAAACCCACATTTAGTTTCACTCAGTCATGATGTGTATTCACAAAACTGCCCGAGAGATGCCTTAAAGTGAATTTTAGAGCACAAGCAACCCCCATCTGCTCATTTACAATACCTCACTTTTAACACTTGATGTCAAAACCCTTCAGCATTCCAATTGCTTTTGAAAGTTATATACTCTTAGTGACACTACACAGAGATTACAATTTCCCAACTAACCCAAGATATCTGTTCTATTACTTTCTAACCATGAACCTTGTTGTGCACTGGTTATTTAATGTTTTAAATAAAATTCAAAGTACTAGTGACTATTCTGTAATAATGTTCTCTGTTGTATTCCCTTATTCCCAGCACTTATTTCTCTTAAATCCAATTTAAACATTGCTTGCCTGAAAATCTCATTAGTTCAATGTAGATGTGAATCCGATAGGTAATTCATATTAACACAATATTAAGGTTATAACTTAAGCTACCAAACCAAATGGAATTCAGAAATATGACAACCCATCTGTTACTGAAATTCTATATTGCTGTAGGATATTTATAATGTTTACACACCAAAGTATGAGTAAATCATGTTATATAACGAGTTTCCCACTTATGTCTGATTTACTTAGAGTTTTACAGTACTGATCTTGATGTTGTGGTATGCAGACAGTCTTACAAACTGCAATGATTTTCTGCATGTCCACTGTAGAATGAAAATATTACAGCAGTTTATCTTAGAATTTCCAAAATTGCTATTAAATCATGTACCTCTCTCCTCCTCCTGGATTTTTCAGGTTGGAAGTATAATCTTGTCTAGTTTGCCTAGTCTAATAGTAAGCTATTAATCTAATAGATTTGCCACTATTTCTCTGAAGGTACTCCCAAAACTTACTATTGGGTACTCTTAAAATTTTCTTATTTTTCCTCCAAGATACAATTGATTCTATTCATAATTCCTTCTGCTGCTTTGTACTTTTCCTCTTAATTATTTGAATTACTCAAATACAGACAGATCCCTATGATGATCATTTTTATTGGTATTAGTGTAGCATCCAAAATACTTTCCTTAAGTAATATGAGTGGGAGATAAAGCTTTTTATATGCAAATATACAAAGTGAATACACAAACACTGCATTCATAAACACATTAAGCAGATGCAGATCTGGTGGTTCTCCTCTAACAAGAAAGAGGCAAAATGCATCAGAACCAGGAGGACCAGGAAGATGCTCTACGATATTATAGAGTACAAATGAAACTGTCAAAGTGCAAGATCAATGCAACAGACTTAAGGTCAATGAACAGCTAGTAAAAATCAATACAATCTACCCCACAAGAAACCAGAAATATATCACAAACAGGGAAGAAAAAAAGCAAAAGGAAGGAAAATGAGACAGAGAAGCCAAAGAAAAAAAGGCAGATATGGGTATGACAAAGTTGTTTCTTTTAAATTCAGAAGAGGAAAGACTGATATGATCCACATAGAGGGATACCTATGCAACTCTATCAGGTCTTACAATTCAACCAAAATATTCCTGTTTAAATTTCTATCTTTGATGCAGACATCAAATGAACACGAGAATGAGGTTGTTTCCTTCTTTGTGACAAAACCTTTTACAATACAGTATGTTCCAACAGTGAAAAAAAGCACTGGAATACATGACAAAGGCTCAATGAAAAAGCTTGAAAGATGATGTTATACAAATGTATAACTTGGCATAAAACAGTATTGACAGTGTTACAGTTGCGTTTGAGTAGGTGATATTATTATTTTTAGCACCCATCAATCTCAAAGATAAACAGATAAACATGAAATAACTTTTGGTTTGGTTTCTATATAGGCAATGTACTTTATTATAGAATAAATTTAGTGTATTACATAAAACCACTGTAGGCAGTTTGGGGAACTTCAACGGTGTAATTCCTCAAAGCAACCTTCAAAATCTGTATTAGAACAGACAAAATCTCCAACAGATATATTAAATATAGAAAACACTACAAGGCCCTACTGCTAGCATGCTGCTCCACCTATTGACTAGCCAATTCCAGTACCACCCTGAACAACTCCACATATTTTAACTCAACTCCTTCCCAGCTGGGCAAGACAAGACATGTATTCATCCCTCAATATTTGCATCAGATACAACCAGGTCAACTAAAATGATAGTATTCAGAATAACCCCACTTATATGTGACATTTTATGGCAGAAAAACAAACTAGCTTGCTAGTACTGAAGTGAACCAGACCTCCAGAGTGACCTGGCACTGCAAGCCTCTGCTTGCAACTACATCTGACGTGAACTTGACGTACACCTTGATGATCCATGAATCTGCATAGCAGTGGAATACAATGTCCTCTTAATGTGCTGCACCACATCAGACACTGAGCATAGGCAGGTATACGTGCATCATCACTGCATTAGTACTCCTTGTGGAGTCCATCTGTCCAAATACAATTATTTCAGGGAAATTTGCATACTTTACAGCCCTTCCAATCAGTAGAACAGCCACTGCTTTGCGAATACCCATGACCACAAGGCCATGTCACACCGATTGGTAACATATCTTAAGCATACTGGCCAGTTTCCATGAAGGAAAAGCAACAGATTCTAAAACACTGTCTGTCTCATCTGGATGTTCTATGATCTAAGTAACAAATCAAGGTATTTGTACAGCTGCAAAAAAAAAATGGGGGTGTGTCCTTGTGATGCTTCTGAGTCTACAGCTTGTTATCCCATATTACCATCACAGTATTGTCACAACGTTTTCATTTTGTGGGCCTAGTCCAGAAGAGGCAGTCTATAAAATTGGATAATCAGCCTGATACATTCCATTTCTCCACATAGCACCATTCTGTTGATGCTATTTTGGTGAGCTCACGTCAATAGCTGCAAAATTCTGCCTTCATTGTCTCCAGACCAAGACACTCATTTTGCAACAGCCACCTTCAACTTCTGATAGTAACTCTTTTCAGAAATAACTTTGATGATTCTTCAGTAACTCACTAACAGCCCTTGCCATCCACTTCAAACCCTGAATAGAAGACAGAAAATCTATAGAGAATACTGGTGCATCAGATGCTAATTATTCTGACAATCTTGGTCATGAAAGGCTGTTAAAGAAGAACACTGAACCAGCAGGCTTGCGCTAAAATACTCAGTGCTTATTAGGGATGAAGATGGTCTTCTCCTTAGCAACTGCTCCTTACTTAAGAGGTAAAAACCATGGGTAGAAAATTGGCACCTAATATAGTAATATGTGTTAGGAAAGGAAGAGCCCTTGAAGATCACAAAGGAAACTAACCTTTAGTGCCTGGAACGTGAAATCACTCTGACAGACTTGAAACATGGCTACTGATGAATTTGCGTCTGCATCGCTTTTATTAGTAGTGACTAGATACAAATGCCAGTGATTAGAGCTACCTCTGCTCACTCTGAATGGCAAGATTTGAGTCAGAGTCAGTCCAATTCACACCTTAATTTGTCTGTCTGAAGAACAAGATTGATTTGCATCAGGTTCAAACCAGAGAGCAAGTAACTTTTACTAATGGGAGCATGGAAAGAAAGGACTTTGAACCCAAGCACAGTCAGGTCTCTGGAGCAAAATGTATAAACTCAAATCAAATAAACAAGCAAGAGATGCAGCCACTGGTGGGCAACAATGTGAAGTATAAAATATGGCACTAAGCAACATTAAAAATAGAAAAATATAAACTTTAATGAATTTATATGTTCTTATTGTTTGTCTATATAAAGATCAGAAGAATCTTCCCAAATCATCACAACCCAGTTAACCCTATGGTGACAGAGGCTCATATTCCTTTAATGAGATGACAACTCCATTACTTAAAGAAAAACATTTCTATGATAATCAATGATCAGAATATCAAGACTAACAAGACTGACTTGTTCTTGTTTGAAAGTGAAAAAAAAAGAAGTCACTCTTCAGGTTTGCTGATGACACAAAACTGGGAGGAGTGGCTGATACACCGGAAGGCTGTGCCGCTGTTCAGCGAGACCAGGACAGGCTGGAGTGCTGGGTAGAGAGTAACCTAACAAAGTTCAACAAAGGCAAGTGTAGAGTCCTGCACATTGAAAGCAATAACCTCATCCACCAGGATAGGTTAGGGGCTGACGTGCTAGAAAGCAGCTCTGCAGAGAAGGACCTGGGAGTCCTGGTGGACAACAAGTTAACCATGAGCCAGCAATGGGCCACCACGGCCAAGAAGGCCAGTGGTATCCTGGAGTGCATTAAGAAAAGCATGGCCAGCAGGTCAAGGGAAATTGTCCTCCCCCCCTGTTCTGCCCTAGTGAGGCTCCTTCTAGAGTCCTGTGTCCACTTCTGGGCTACACAGTTTAAGAAAGACAAGGAACAACTGGCGAAAGTCCAGCAAAGGCCATGAATATGAACAGGGGACTGGAGCGTCTCTCTCATGAGGAGAGGTTGAGTGAGCTCAGTCTGTTTAGCCTGGAGAACAGACAACTCAAAGGGGACCTTCTCAATGCCTATAAACTTCTAAAGGGCAGGTGTCAAGATGATGGGATCAGACTCTTTTCCATGAAACCCAGGGACAGGATAAGGGCCAACAGGCACAAATTGGAACCCAGGAAGTTACAGCTGAATATGAGGAAAAACTTCTTTACTGTGAGTGTGGTGGAGCAGTGGAACAGGCTGCCCTGGGAGCCTGTGGACTCTCCTTCTCTGGAGATAGTCAAAACCCACTTGTATATGATCCTGTGCAACCTGCTCCAGGTAAACCTCCTTTAACAGGGGTGATTTGGACTGGATGATCTCCAGAGGTCACTTCAAACCCCTATCACTCTCTGAATCTACAATTCTCTGATTATGTAATATGCAGTGGGTAACACAGTCATAAAGAAAGCATTTTTTTCCTCTGAAATAATCTCTTTTCTGCAGCCCAACTCTGCCCTCTTTTCCTTGCAAAAGCCAGGCTTGTGTTTGGTTGTGTTCAAAACAAGCTACTATTACTCCACCATACCTCTTCCACATGCTGCAAGATGACTCTGGCTTAGCTAGAAAGCAAATGGTATTAATAACATGATCATGGATTTGCCAAGACTCACCATGCTACAGTTACTATTCGCTGAGATGCACTTCTTGTCATCGCACCACTGGCAGCCGTTTGTGTTGGCTGTACAGCTCGCACAGTCCGCGTACCGGTAACATCTGTCATCTGCAGCAGCTGTAAAACACCAGAAAGTCAAAAAGAAACAGAGCACAGAAGGAGAATAACATCACATTTTAAACACTTGCTTAGAGTACTTCCTGTTCCATACTTCATTTGAACTCCAGCCATTCATAAAGGTTTAAGTTACCGTAGGAAATGCATTCTATTCAGTTAATAAGATTTACTCCTTTACAAATTCCTTTCGTAACGACTATATTTGAAGGTTCATAAGCCTGATATCAACTAAAGACATATTCACTGATTTGCAGCATGAAAACTCTCTTGGCACAGGGCATAAACTAAGCATCAGAAAGTTTTTTAAACTATTCAATCTTAACTCCCTTAACACAGAAGAAAGATTTTTCTTTAGATGCAGGTTTCTGAATAAACCTTTTGCTATGCAAGAAGGCAATGATAAAAGTAGTTAAGAAAATCTGAGACATAATAACACCACAAGGACATTTCAACTTTTTATTAATTAATTTACAAACCACAAGGACATTTCAACTTTTTATTAATTAATTTACAAACCTAACGATGATTGGTAAGTTACAGTTTTGCCCTTTCTCCATAAAACATATTTGAGGAAAACTTCATGTTAAATCATTAATACAAGGATTTGGACTAAAATTTGTTATTTAAAACAGTTTGGGACACGACTTACTACTATTTAAAGGAGGCAAAAATCTGAGTAATCACCATAACCAAAAATAGGAAAATTCCTACCATCTCCTACATCAACTACAGTGTATAACTCCTACATGGTTTGCCTTCTTTAGTCTTGGGATCGTGAAGTTTAGGAGATCCTTTTGCTAGGGAAGCCTCTCTATCCAAGAATTGATCTTTTGCAAACTCACTAAATTATCTACTTATACTTTAATATTGGTCATCAGCAGTTTCGCAGATGATACACTCAACCAGATGACAATTGACTCAAGTGCTGTAAAAGAATATACGAAAAATTGGCTTTTGGCAGGCTATTCCCACCTGAAAGTGGAAGGATTTGCTGCAGGGAAGTGGGACCATCCACACAACTTCTTTGGAATTGGAATGCTATACATGTCATCTCTTGCAAGTTTAGTGGTCATTTATACCCTTTGCAGCAGTTTTATTTTAGAAACTGCTCTACTTTTATATTTTCCTTCAGCTTGTAAGAGTTTGTTTTGTTTAAACACCTGTCGATATAATCAGCTTTTTAGAAGATCCGCTTCCATCTGTATTACTTTTCAATTTTGTGTCTCAAGATCTTTCTTTTTATAAAGAGATGAAAGTTTCCAGAACCTAGATCTCTAATGATGAAACTCTATAAAAGCAGCTCTTCAGAAAGCTGTATTTACAAAACCTTTTTGTTATATAATGCACCTTTTTTCTGAGCTGCAACTTGATATCCAGTTTGGAAACAAACAAAAGCTAACAAAAATAAATTGTCTTGAACCACTGACTAACAGGAGTGTTAATAATTTTTTCCATAAACATTAAGTGCAAACTGGTAGTTTAATTATATGGTAGTTTGCTCATGTAGCACACAGCCAAAGGCTGGTTAGTAATTTTATACTGTGCTACAAGGCAGATGTGTGTAGCAAGGATGCATCCCCTGTTCATGTCAAGTGTAAGAACAACAGTTTCACAAACAATTTATTTGTAACAAAATTCTTAGGAAGAGGAACCTTTC
This sequence comes from Tapera naevia, assembly GCA_033556795.1. Classification (NCBI taxonomy): domain Eukaryota; kingdom Metazoa; phylum Chordata; class Aves; order Cuculiformes; family Neomorphidae; genus Tapera; species Tapera naevia. The sequence continues at coordinate 1,164,878 of JAUMJJ010000156.1, forward strand.
TATGTTTCCCTTTCAAGTTTAAACTTGTGCTCTTTTGCAACTAAATCCCTCTATTAAAAAAAAAATAAAGAAATCCAGAATTGAATTATTTTTAAAAAATCAATCCCTAAATCTCCTGCACTGGGTATTCTCAGAGAAGAACAGCCTTAACATTTAAACAACTGGTTCAACCTGGTTGGTCTTTCAGGGGACATTTTAGTGGGTTTTTCCCCCCCATCTCCTACAGCACACCGCAAATTTGACACATTAAGACTAGAACTCACCTGTTTTCTTAGGACATTTTGCTCTAAGGATGTTATTAGCATGTCCAGATTCCCAGGATTCACAATGCTTCTTGTTCCACAGACACCTTATCCCTGGACGGGCGTTTTTACATAGCTCTTCATCTCTGAATGCTTCACAGTTGGGAGGTTTGTACACAAGGATGTCATTCAAAAGAACACTCGAAAAACCCCCAAATATATACATGGACCTATTAGGAAAAAGCAAATAAACATAACTGTTATTGCATCTCTCTCTATATTTTCTTGATTTCTTATCTGTCTTGATGTACAATAAAAAATAACATACAATATTATAAAAAACATTCTTCATCCTTCTCTAATAAAGATTCTGTCAGTGATCCCATTATAAAGATTAATAAGTTGTTCAATTTGTTTCTCCATGGAAGTTTAGACTACAAAATTGCTTAAGGTGTAGTGTGCTATATGCATTAGTGAGTGACATCTACCAAACGTCTGGAAAGAAGAGCTATAGAGGAAACTACTCATTTTTGGAGTTAGATAATGAGAACAGCGTGTGAAATAATGGCCTGCAGGAAATGAGAACATTTTTCTTCAAGAAGATTTCAAAGACAGTCAGAAATAATTGGAACTAGGTGATCTTTAAGGTCCCTTCCAACCCAAACCATTCTATGCTCTCTTTTTGGTAACATTTCTGGTACAGTAGCTGCTGACATCAGAACCAAAAGACCATACATGACATCTTACCCTTCTCATTTAAAAATTAAAAACATCCTCAGGTAAAAGATAATAAAGAACTCGTATATCTGTTCTATCGTATACTCCTGAAACAGAATTAATCATACAGTTACCAACAGCAGAAATTTTTAGAGATTATCTCATATTACACTTTTTTGTACATAAAACCACACCAAAACTACCCTTAAATTGCGGGGGTGATGAGACAAACCACAGGTACTCGAAGTATCAAACATAGCTTAGATGTCTTAAAACAACACAAATTCATTAATACAAAGCAATTTTCTCTCAATGCAGCAATCTGTTCACAGATTCATTCCAAGTGCTGTGTACAAAGTTACAACTTACTGCTATTTTTCTTGAAATCTGGTACACTCTTATTTATAGTATAACTTATCACCTCTGTTATTTCTAACCTATACAATATCCATATCTAGAGGATCTGTAAGCTGCCTGCACACACTTAAATATTGAGTTAATTAGGGTAAAGAATAATGTTGAAGAGGACTGATCACACACCATGGCACAGCCACCCACAGTATTGCAACTGTCAGATAGAGGTCATTCCACAACCAGCAACAGTGGAACTCACACAAGAAAACATCTGAATCTTCTTTCAACCTGACTACAGTTTACTACTTCTCAAAAAAAAAAAAAAAAAAGACAATTGTTTGTCCAATACTTTTATGGTTGGGGTGGGAGAAGCAGAGAGCTCAGCCACCAAATCCAGCAAACTCCAGATCCACTCTATCTCCTCTTTCTAGATGATGAATCTTTACCGAGTTCCTGTACTTGGCAGAAGACATGAAAACATGCTACATTTTCTAGAGGATAAACAATATAATTAATACTGAGTCTAGATGCTGGCAGGATTTTTTAGTTATAAGCAAATTTTAGTTACGTGGTTTTGATTTTATGATTGTAAAAGAACAAGGAATTATAGCATGCTGCAAAGGGAACATGATTTCTCCTGTTAAATTTAAGTGAGGATTATAGTTGGTGCTGAATTTCAAACTCACTGTAGCTCATACTAGTGAGGCAACACCTCAGTAGACTAGAAGGTTCGTATAAAATGCCATTGAAGAAATTCCACAGCATGTCAAATGACTAACTGTATTGTTTACCTAAGATAAGTCCTTAATGAGCACTACATCATTTGTATGCCATTGAACCATACTTCACATAGGCAAAATTCATGTCATAGCTTTTTCTTTCAGAAATTATGGAAAAAATAAAATACCCTTCACTTACCCATTACTGACAACAGCACTGTGACCAAATCTGTTGACGTCTCGATGCAGATTAGGTTTTGGTAAAATCTTCCATTCATCACAAGCTGAAAGACAAAACATTAGATATTAGAGACGAGATCTTAGGAAGAAATATTTTCCTGTGAGGGTAGTGAGGCACTGGCACAGGTTGCCCAGGGAAGTGGTGGCTGCCCCATCCCTGGAGGTGTTCAAGGGCAGGTTGTCTCTTCAGCCTCCTTTCCCAGAAGGATCAGTGCAGGTAACCCCCACTCTATCTGTTTTCTGAGTAGGAGCTCCGAGAACCTGGCAGCAACATTTCTCCATCAAGGTATTTATTTCAAGGCCAGAGAACATGGTTATGTCCTTTTATTACACAATACCGTGCCTTCACAGCCTGTTCCAACACCCACAACCACCACCACTGCCATCATTGTCATCCAGTGATCAGTATTATTGCCCTAACATTACACACTTGCTAATGAGCCAAAGGATTTCAATTCCCACATTTCTATTCACATGCATTTCATTGGGAATCTGCGACAGTAAACATATTTTTTTTCATAAGTGCTTTAGGATTAAACTGCCTCTCCTTCAGCTGGGTAGCCCATCTCATTATTTTCTTTTATTTGGTATCTTAATTTAAGTATGCCACTACTTACTTTCTTTTCAGCAAGTATTTGAGAATAACATTGTGTCAGTATCTTCACTTCAAATTAATTATTCAAGTGTATTTATTTTAGCACTGCTGTAGGAGCATTTATAAACATGGGTTTGGTACAGTTTCATTCTTATGCTCTGACAGGGATTTTAGTTCTTTAGAACAATCAGTCCTGTCCTTGTTATTTCCTACTTAAACTTTACTGACTCCAAGTATTCAAATTCCACAGTAACAGAAATAGGGAGCACCTAGAGATCAAAACTGCAATGAAATCCCTTTCAAATGGAACAAAGAAATCCCTTTAAAATGGAGCGGGCAAATAATTTCCAGAATTTGTCATCATAAAAGGTTCTGGGGACAGGTAAGCTTAAACTTTTGGGAAAACTCTCATATCAGACAGAGGGCTATAATTCTATCATTTAAAAAAAAAAAAAAAATCTGCTATACACAAAGATAAGGATTCAAACCAAAGCTGATAAGGAGTTAAAGGGAGACAGACTTCTGCAATTTAATCCAAATAGAAGTGTGGCTTTGTTTGTAAATACATACATACAAATACACAAACATACACATATATTTAAGTTTTTGATAACTATATTGTACTCTCAGATATTATCAATGAAAACTTACTTGCATTTCACCTTAATGCGGTTTGAAACCCGAACAACATCATGACTCTCTGTTTTAAACCATTGGCAAAGCTATCAATTTGGACACTAAGCACAAAAAAACCCTATGTGCTCAGTCTCCAAAACACACAGCAGTGGACAGAGCACATGCCTGTAGAAGCTGCACAGTCAGAGTTAGGACCTCCAAGAAGAACAAGCATCCTACATAGACCAACAGTCAAGAGAGGTCACTAGCACACAGCAAGACTGTAGAGAACACATCTGGAAGCTGTTTCAAGGGCCTTAATACAATTATTATGTAGGTTTCTTTCTACCTAGTATTGCTGAATACATTTAGCCATAATAATCCATTGACAGCTATATCATCTAAATAAGGCATATTACTTAATTTAAAACTTGTAATAATTCATGCCAAGTTATAGATAAGACTGAAAATAAAGGAATATCACCATCAAACAACATATTTCAATGAAGTCTGCCAAAGGTTAAAAAATAAAACCTAAAAAGAAACAAAACCACCCCTCCTCAGGTTAAAACAACAGACATGGATATTCAGAAATTCAAGAGGGACAAATTGCCCTCCAGGCTGGTGTCACCAGAGCCTAAATCACTCTCGCTGCTGGCTATGCTGGTCCTGTTCTCATTCCCACTGTCAGAACAGTTCATCTCTACCAATTCATCTGAAACCTGTGTAGTGCCCAAATCCCAGCAGAACACTGGCATTTGATACCTACACAGTGTTTGAATTACATAATATTCCTCCTAGTCGGAATTTCTTACTTATTGGAAATTTGGGCATGGACTCAAGCTTCGTCAGGGAAGGTTTAGACTTGATGTGAGGAAAAATTCTTCACTGAAAGGGTGATTGGTCATTGGAATGGGCTGCCCAGGGAGGGGGTGGAGTCACCGACCCTGGAGATGTTTAAGGGGAGACTGGATGAGGCACTGAGTGCCATGGTTTAGATGATGGTTGGTGTTAGTGTTGGGTTATAGGTTGGACTTGATGATCTCAGAGATCCTTTCCAACCTTGTGATACTGTGATAAGCAATCAGTAATTATTAACTCAATTTCTAGTTCAAGAAAATATTTCCATTTCAAAAAGTATGAAACCCAAACTTCTTAAAGCTATAACCAACCAGAAAAATCTTGCTACTATACTTCAAAATCAAGTTCTTGCTGCTGTAAGTCATTGCACATGAGCAGAAACAGCAAGTTTGAGCTCACCAGCCTTTGAGGGTAAAGGAAACTATTTAAAAAAAAATGCTAATTTTTCCTCTGATCCTGGAAAGTGTCACGCATTATTTTGTGTATTTTTTACAAACATATGTACAAACATATAGTGTTTCCTATACTTAAAAATTTATTTAAGAAAAAGTGGGATTTAATGCTGAAGGAAAACCATAAAACCGTAATAAAGGCTGGTTTTGAGATAAGAAACCCTTGAGGGCTGGAGATACAATAATTCCTTTCTTGCTGATGGTATTTGTCAAACTGGCAGCTCTTTTCAATAGAGTACAAGGAAAAAAAGGGAGAGGGAAGCACATTACAAACAGTCTTCCCTCTTATCTCCTTCCAGCCTTCTCAATGACTGCTGAGCACTGAATAGAGCAGTGTGCAAGAATACTGCTTTTGCTCAGCTTTAAATTCCCAATCTGAGTTTCTCTGTACAGGCTGGTTAATACAAAATACAGATAGTTAACCAATTTATTTTTGTTGATTTTTGGTAAAGAATCAAATAGAATTCATCTCTGCCCCCATCACCTTCAAACCGCTTTTGAATATTTCAAGTTTCCAGACTTAATGTACGGTTCCAAGAAGGAAGTGACAAACAGCAAATTCAGTGAGAGTTTCAACATTACTTATCTCTACTACAGCCTTTCGTGCATTGGATTTGTTGTATCGATTCTAACAAGGAAGGTAAGCTCTATGGAGAAAAGAATAAAACACTCTTTATAGTGTCATGCAACTCTGAAGGTATTATACAGTGGTAATGGTTGTATTTACCATTGTCTTTACGTGTACCCAGGTATAATATACAGCACAAAAACGTCTATGCTGCTTTTAACAGAAGCAGGTACTCAGCTGGTGAAGGAGTGATCCTATTCATTCCAAACTGATCAGCAGAATTCTTACTCACTGAAAAGTACAAGCAGGAATACAGGGGCTGTTCTCCCTATAAGTAAGTCTTCAACATCAAGAACAAGTGGTACCATTATAAGAAAAAGATTAATACTCCTCCCTAGTGGAGATTAAATGGTTACCAGATGGCACAGAAGTGGCTCTGACAGTGAATTCACCAGCCATACACATACACCAGCAGAACACGCCACAGAAATGCACCAGATTCGAGGTGATCCAGGTGATGCTGGCAGAGAAAAGACCCAGAATGAACTTTTCACAGGGCAGTGTTCTCTGGGAGCCACATCCCACAGGACACAACTCGACACCTTCTAATTCATCCGGTCACCTACATCCTTCCCATCTACATCCTACTGGCAATATCACATTACTGATATCAGAGAAGAGGGACACACTGTTTCATAGAGAAGTTCTCAATGTTGCAACATGAGGACAATTTCACAGAGCTTGAACCAGGAATCCAGACTGTCTACGAGGGACAAAGACATAGAGAAGGAATCCTGAGAATTCCCTGCAGCACAGTTTAGGCTTGGTTGCTCAGAACACTAAAAATACCACCACTTACATCAATACAAAGGTACTATTACAGCACATACAGCCTGGTAAGAGGAACATTCTACACCAGTCCAATACCTGCATACATCACTAGAACGTATCCCATGAACGTATCCATGATTTACTAGGAAAACGACCGCCTTTCAAATCAACACAGTCACATCAGTAACATACTCCAATACAGATTTGCTTTAAAATATCCAATCAAGATCAAACTTAACAAAACGTGACTACAGGATAAACAGAGGAAATACAGCATCCTCTGTCTTGTCAATCCTGCAAGTCTCTTTATGAGGAACATTTGCTTTTCACACAGTTGAACATACCATTAAAAACCTGTTTAAGACTGGCAGTATAAGTTTGCACTTATCATTCACATCTGATTTTGAACAATGTATTATTTAAACATTAGTGCAGAACTGCAGCAGAAACAAGTTAACACAGCTTCATTAAATTCCCCTCTGAATTAAGTTAATAAATCCATTTCAAAAATTAGACAAGTTGAGCATCCAAATACCTCCAATTCAAATTTTATTTATGAAAATCTAAGAGAAGCACACATCAAAAGTAATTACTCTTCTCTTTCCTCAGCTGATTTATTACATGTTTTGTGGACATCTCAATTATTTTCAACAACTAAAAACACTACAAGAATGACCTTGAAATCCTTGATAACTCAACTCCCAAATCTACAAAATTCCGCAAAAAATACACAGGAACATCAAGAAACAGAGATATCCTCTTTGCAGAACACACTACAGAAACTCACATGAAAATCTGTAAGCAATGAGCAAAAAAGGTTATTGACACCTTGCCTTGATTTTTCCTTCCCCATCCTGCAATGCCCCCTACTGCATTCAAGTCTGAACAGAAGCACCGTGCCCACTCAGATCTTGCAGGTGGAACTCTCCCAAAGCAATGTTCTCACTGCTTCCTTTAAAGACTGGAAAGCATTCATACTCGCAAAATTTGATAAAAGGAAAAAGACTTATTTCATATAGTTTAATAGCAGTTAGAGTAATGATCCAAGATGTAGAAGAAACAGGTTCATTTCCTACATAATGGGATTTAAATCTACAGCTTTCACTGCTGAGGAAAGTCCTCGTACCATTCAAGATAGGTAACTTTCCACTACTCCAAATTAATGCTGTTCCACTGAACAGGAAAAACAAAACTGTTAGAAATAGGAAGAGAAAGTTGTTAGGAGAGTCTCTAAAAATGGGGTGATGAGTGTTTCATACTCTGCTCCCAGGATCACACTTGTATTTCTGCACTGGCAGGCAGACTGAGTGACAGTTTCTCAGCACATTTGGAGCTATGCTTTACAAAAAGTTACATTCTTCATGTGTACATTATCGAATCATTTCTCAGTTTTAAAGTATTTAAATAGGTTTCAAATGCCAATCTATTGGTTCTGCTCAGTCACACTCTGTAACACCTGCAGTGCAGCCTTAGGTATGACGAAGAATCCAATGTCAGATTACGCTTGTGTGTTCTACTAACGTATCACCAACCACTACTCAGTTAGGTTCACTCTGGTAAAAGAAGAAATATTGGTTCACAAAGCATAGACACTCATTGCACTTCTGTCTGGATCTCTTTATGACTCTGGACAACTCAATACCATGGACAACTCAAGAACCCTGAAAGTTAGGTACAAACAAAACACTAATTGTCTAATTCATTCCACACTGCATCAATATTTTCTATTCTAAGAATAATAAAAATCTCCTTGTTCTTATAAAGACAAACATGTTTGAGACAGCATGAATTGAATTTAAACTATAGGTCTAACATCTACAGTAGGGTCTAAAAACATAACAGTGATTCCCCAAGCAATATTAAAAACAACCAACAACCTTGAGTTTTATTATCAAATGGAACAATTAGTGCATTATGTTATTGTGGTTTTGCTCAGTTAATAGTAAAGTGATATGGATGTAATTGCTATTACAGACTGCACCAGAAGTATGTTTATGACTTAAGTGCTCAGGAATGCATAAAACAATTTATCACAGCCACTGCTTTAATTTTCTTTGTGATAGCACATTGATAATGCATTTGTAACTAATTAATTAAATAAGTTTAAACTTACTCATTTTGTTGATGACAAAGACCAGAGTTGCAACAAATTATTTTACAAGCAATTTATGTGTAAATAACTCATTTTAATACAAAACATGAACAATATCCTTGATCACAAGTGAAACTAAAGTTAATCTCATGAGATAATCTTGATTTATTTTTCAAACAGGAAAAAGTTTTTAAGCTTCACTTGAACGCCCTAGAAGAAAATATTTCACATGTAATATTGTCTTTCATAATCAAATGAATCTGCATATTATTTAATCCATAACAATAAAGTGAAATCCAGAGAGTAACAAGACTTTTAAAAGGAACATTGCAGAGTCTATTGTTATTTTAAAAGTTTTGGTTATTGCACTTCTCTCAGACACAGGCAATGCTGAAATACAACTGTCACTAGGAAAAAGCATGCAAGCAGCCGCCGTGTTCCACTGATTCCAGATTTGGACTTTTATAGAGGTTCCATGTCACTCATTCTGTACATGTTTCTAAGGTATCCAGATACCTTAGCAATTGATGTATGAGAAATTAAAGAAACTGCCTTGGGTATGCAGAAATATATTTACAAACATTACAATTTGGCCAGGAACTAAAATAAATACCTTGGATTTCAGTTTTAAATTCTGATTCCAATGTGCAATTAATCTACTCTTATCTGCAAATTTTACATCTGAATACTCACAATATATCATCTAAATTACTTTCTTAAGCTCTGACTGGAATAGAAATGCAAGAGTTTTAAACACAGATGTGCTTTATAATAAAAAAAAAAAAAGAAAGAGAAAAAAAAGAGATATTAATAATCCCAAACTAATGATTCAGAAATCGGTCCCAAAGTTTGAGAGCACAGCTTTGAAATTTTTTATCTGCAGTTGGATTGAAATTAAGTTCAACACACACGCACACATTTGTGATTATAAATGCATATAAATACATATTTAATACATATACGTAGGTTAATATATAGTCTGGTGGCTGGGGCTTGTTTTACTTTTCAGTAGTCTTTCAGCAGGTTCCCAGGTTGAAAACTGAGCTCTACTTCAGAAAAGTAAAACCCACATGATCACGACCTCCCAACTACCCTCCTGCACGTTTAGAGAGAGAAGCTTTCCAGCAATGTTAATGTCATACAAATTACAAACCAGATTTATACATTTATCAGCACTGAAACAAAGCTGTAATGCTGCACCCCTCTGTCCTTGCCAAACCTACAGGAGAGAAGTGAGGTAGGATTCTCCCTCCAAAACTGGTTACAAAATATAATCTTGTTGAAACAGAAAAGGTTGTTAGTACAGCCCAGAAGATGGAGTGTAACTGAATATTCACAGTGTAACTCCTGGTATTTTTCTGGACGATAACCAGAGTTCTGTCTTCTCTGGTAGGGTTTCCCGTCATTATTACAACACCAGAAGGCCAACAGCAGCAAGAAGAACTCATAGTAGTTTTTAGCTCATTTCAGTTACGCTGGAGCCCATCTGAGAGCTGATCCAAGTATGCTATTTTTGCTCAATTTCATATAAATGTATGCAAAAGCACATCCTCAGATTTTCCCAACTTGCACCAAATAATCCTTAATCATGGTCAAAGAATGAGGCTTCTTCATGAAGTGGTTTCATTTTGTTTACAAGTGTCTAAAAAATTAAGATCTACTTTGCATGAAATGTTATTTATTTCACTACTCTTATCCTTTCTCAAAATGCAGCCCAGTTAGAGATGTGCACTCACTAAGCTAACTTCTGCAAAACAAATATACTTTGGACGAGGGGTTGGACTAGAACTTTGTACAGCAGACAGATCACCACAGTTTCCTCTCTGAAGTGTATTTTATTCCTAATACAATGTAGATAATTAAATTAAGTATTCAGGAAAAAAACTCCCTCTGAGTTTGACTCTACCACTACGTGGGCAGAAAACACAGTGGTGAACTTGAACTTGAAGCCAACAGTAACTTGGGTGATTGTGTCCCCAAAGGAACAAAAAGTAGACTGAACTAATGTCCAACTTCGTACCAAGAAGAAAACCTTAGCAAAACATCAATACTGACACGTGTCACACTTCCTTTCTACTTCTATTAAACATTTATTTAAACCAATCTCTGTGGGGTCTAAGCACTGTGAAGAACTTAAGGTCAGTGGTGATTATTTGCTTTCTTTCTCCCACGTCTCAGTCTGCCAAAGGTTTACAATTTATATGTATTGCAAAGTAGGAACTGGGAGAATTCTGGCTACAGCTTCTAACAAATAGTTTCTCAATCACACAGAAAAGACTTAAGAACAAGATAATATTTTATTTTGAAAGATAAATCCCTGTTCATTGATTACAGGCATGCAGCAGCCACACTTTGCACATTGACACGCACATCTCAGTTTGTGTCAACGGTCTTTCAAAATGCTGTAAAGTAAGAATTGAATAACCATCCTAGTCTGAATACTGACAGTAACACCTATAACAGATAAGATCTCATCAGCTGAGGCCTTTCAGATTGTTTCATGTAGATACCATGGCACTCCAGTGAAAGAAAAGCCATAACCAACACCAGTTAGGAAACCACCAGTCAACCAGAGCATCCAAGGTTGAATCCAGTGGCAACCCTGTCCCTATTGCCAAGGTTCTTCTTTCAGCATAATGTAAGCAGTAACAGCACGGTTGGAAAAATAACTCATATCTCTATGAGCATAATAATTCATGGATCTTTAAGGAGCTGCTAGAGCAATTTCGTGGCCTGTCTTGTGGCAAAATATCAGAGGAGGACAAAAGGTTACCAAAGGCCAGGTTTATTGAGCAGAACTCTTCTAATCATAAGTTTACTGCTATTTGAGTAAATACACCAAACAACATTGAAGTTATGAAAACCAGGGTATTGTAATAGTTTTTATAGCATCTCCAGATCTCTGAGTGTTCAGCTTAAACATACTCATATGCAGTTAAGTATTTAAAATTACTAAACTGAGGTCTTGGCTCATGACACTTACATTTAACAGGCTAAAACTTATGTGTGTAGATTAAGTTCAGTACCTAAAGAGCAATTCCAGAAAAGAACAAAAAAAAAACAACTCTCTGCTAAGCTGGTAAAATCAATTGCTTTCTCGAGATACTCATCTCCCTGCCTTCACTAGAGGAAGAAACCAAATTACCAGACTGCATTAGAAAGCAAGCTTTTAGACAGTGAAACTTTACTGAGATGAACCCTCCCAAACAGTTATTTCACATTAATATGAAAAACAGGAAGTGTTTTCATGGATAATAAAAAGTCAGAGCAAACTATCCATAAGACTATGTCACATATAATAAGAGATATAATCAAAAATACTCTGTAGCCCAACTCGAACATAAATTGTACAGGCTCTATCTCTAGGATTCAGCCAGTTCCCAGACAGCACATGTTTTTTCTAAGACAGAGCATAAAACTCCGTCACTTGCAAGGTAGCTAGGAAACATGATAGTAATAGCATCATATATTTTGTCTTCCAAGCATTGTTCAAAAACCCACGACACAAGGTAAATAAAATTTTGGAATATATCCATACCATAATTATCTAATTCTTGGTACAAGTAGTTTTTACTATTTTCTGAAAAAGTATGTTTAACTTGTGCTGTGAGACTGTGGTTTTAATTTGACAAAATTAATAATACAGAACATGAAGTTTGTATTAAACCAATCTTCACAGATTTTTTAAAAGTGCAGTTTCTAGATCTGTTTCTTTTGTATTACATCAGTTCAATAATACATGCAGAACGTGACTTGCAAGAAAACATAAATACCATATTAAACACTACAACTAACTAGAAAAAAAAACAATAGTATACAATGTTTTCATAAAGTAGAATAAAAAATTCCTGGTGTGTGACAGTCAGAAAGTTACACTTACTCAGACCCAGGGACTCATACTACTGATTCTCAAGTGCACATTCTACAAATAAATGTAGACCAATAAGCAATATTATCCTCTAAAATGAGAAGAGTGTTCCATTTCATTAAAAATTAAAATCAGATGTAAACTGAAATGAGAACAAAATCAGTAGCTCGCACCATACCTACAAGAAGATACAGGCCATGTAATACAAGGATACAGTCAAAATTCAGCTGTCTGAAAAGGCTCTATTTGCACGCTCAGTGACACTGGCAGGAAATGGCACATATATGTTCCACGTACTCAATTTACCAGTTATTTTCTTATGAGAGCAAACACAGAATGCTTGGCATCCACACACAAAGCCATAAAGAGTCATCAGCTAGTCCTATAAAAGGGATTATGTCTCACCCTATTATACCACTGTATTAGGATGATAAACTCTTGCCAAAAATAGATCCAAGCACTATCCACAAGCTATTCTCAACAGGATCATCCACGAGTCCATTTCTCAGACTGCTCTTACGTATTTCACAATTTTTAGATCCAGGGACAAGCGGCTGCACTTTTTGGCCCAAATTTGACCTCTGTGTTTATATTTGCAGCCTTCGCATAAAATACAGACATGAACATTAGGGAAGGGAAAAACTATTTATGGGAGAACAACAGTGGCAATAAACAAGGCAGGAAACAGATTATGGACTCATTAAATTCCCTTAGATTTAGATCCCATAGGGAGGCTTTTCCATAACTGCACAGCTCTGCTGGTTGGAACCACCCTACAGACTGAAAGCTTACATCCATCTATACTGGACTCTTAGACTTTTATGTTAAACAGTCTTCCTCCAAAGTGTATTATTACCATATATTTATAAACAACAATCTTATCTGCTCTCAGACATCTTCTCGAGAAACTAAAGGTACCACATTCCTTCATCATCTTCCAAAGGCTCATTAGGCTTCAGTCAACCTTAACACCACTCATCACAGAGCCCTGCTCATTTTATTTACCATCATTTACCCCACAAACCAAAAACTTTTATTATAGAACAAAAGCCTGGTTTTAATTTTACAATATAATTTATAAATAACTTGAAGGTGTGAAGGATCACATTAACTGGACTTGAGAAAGCAACACGGTGGTATTTGCATTTGAGAAAAATACAATACAATACATACCTATATCATATGCAAGAAAGTCAGCAGAAAAGCACTTTGCACCATTACTCAGGGAAGTATCATTATGAGTGTTGCCACCAAAAATGAGCATAGCTCCATTAATTAACACAGCCGAATGAAGATATCTGGCAAAACCACTGTCTTTCAAAATAGTCCTGCAAAACATAATAAATTAATTCATACTAACACTTGAAAAACTATATACAGCAAGGATAGATGAAAACAATATAACATACAAGGACAACACTAAAGTAAAGCCATTACTCAATAAATATGATTAAATGTATCCTGATGGCATTCAAATTATGAGTTTCCTCATGCTAAAAAATATATTTAGCATTCATTTAAAAGTCATGCTTGTTTTAATCAGTTTGTCAAATAATGGAAGTATATTGTATCACGTTTCATATTATCAATTCCTATTTGTATATATTCTCAGTCATATTCATATATATATTCCTATTCGTATATATTCTCAGCCAGTTTTTGCTGAAGAAATTCAATAAAGAATTCTTTCGAAGGCTAAAAGAATCTTTTGACCATCTTAAGTAGTGGAAAATGAGAAACTTTTTTTTAACTAATTAATTGAATACCCAGACCTGGAAAAGAAATGGTAGAAGTCACTCTAGTCATGATGCAAAACACTTGGCACTGCTTCATAAATCTACGCAGGCTGGCAGACTCCAACGTACAGAATCTCAGTACCCAAAAAAGAGTCCTTGCACGTGGAGCCTTTGATCCCTCTTCATTCACTTCAGCCTCTGTGTCCTCTGTTTTATGCCAGAGCACTAAAACGAGCCCAACGGCAGCCAAGAGCTCTCAGCACTGCAGTCTGAACATGGCAGGTGTGGGGCCAGCAGAGAGAATCAAACACAAACTCGATTCAATCGCAGCAAATAAATCTTACCCAGGAAGAGAGGAACCATTTGGGGGTTTGGCCAGCTTGAATTACTTAAGCAGCCCAGCTGCAGACGTTTGTGAAGAACTGATTAGGTCATCAATAGAGATTATTAATTACACATCCCTAATAATCTTTGCCTCAATAATCCAATAAATATGAAGTTTAGACCTTCACTTTCACCTGTGTTACTGCACACTGCTCACATCTACAACTAAGCTGTCCTGTCATTTCTTTACTTTCATGAACATACTGAAATGATAAGGTTTCCTTCTGAGTGAGTAACTCCACCTCTCTAGAATCACACTGAAAACATTTGTTTGATACTTTTGCATCATTATAAGGTTTGGGGGAGAAAGTTTAAAGTACATCTTATTGTTTTGACATAATGATGTAACCCAAGTAATATACTCGAGATATTTTTTCAGTGATAAGATTTCATATGTTTAAACAAGCCGAGAGGAAGGCGTTAAATGTAAGTTCATACCATCATTTAAATGGATTCCCCCTAAAAGTAGATAGTAACATTGAAGGAAATACCACAGAATAAATGAAAGTTAATGAGATTTTTTTTAATTGCTTAAAAACATAAGACATCCTTCAACCCACCAGCATATGCACCAGTGTGCTTCTGGGTTTTTTGTTCTGTTAAGTGACCTGCATTTTTGTTGTGTCTGACTAATATCCTTTAAACCAGCACGTGACATAGGTGTGTTTTTCTAATCAGGAATTAGCTTGACACAGAATACTTAAAGTACCTACCCCGAAAAACTTGATATTTGGTTTCAACTCCTCAGTTATCAACACAGGAAATTAGGAATTAAAAGGAAACATCATTTTTAAGAGTTATTTTCCACTAGTGATGGAGGAAGGAGGAATATAGCTGCTGTGAGTTGAAGAAAGATAATATCCTAAGAACACGTTGTCCTTATACATTCAGACTATAGATTTCTTTTGCTTTACTAGTTTTCTACAGCTCCTACTTCCTAATTTACATTAATTGCTATACAGGCTCTGTCTTGATTATCCTGCCTTGCAGCTGTCTTCAAATAGTTGTCTTGCTCACTAAAGACCTAAAGACTCATGGACTGTTCAGGGCAAAACTAAGAACTCTCTCCTCTCCACAGATATAACAGCAACCTCCACAGATTTTCTGTGGGCTACTCACTTTTCCACTTGTCACCAAACTGCATTGCCCCAGCCCTGGTCCCCACACTGAATGGGGGTGGAGTGTGCTGAGTATGCAGGGAATGCCAAGCCATGCAGGTATTAACGTGCTGTAACTCTCCACCACGCTCTAGAAATCACGTTTACACTGAGAAATAAGATATTGCCCCTTCACATACGAGGAAACTTAATAGAAGAAATGAAAATCCCACGTGCCACTGAGTAAAAAAGTAATCAGCTGTGTATGCCAAGACTTCATGAAACATATGAACCTCAGCCAGATTAGGCAAACAGAGAGTGAAAGAGGGCAAGAGAAAAACAGGGATAGTGAGGACAAGCAAATGAGTGTGAAAAAAGGCATGTCCACAGGCATGAGAAAGCTGTTGCGACCCCACCTCTCCCTCACACCCCACCCCTTCCTCACACCCCACCCAGCCTGTGGTGCATTGAGGCACAGCTGCCTCACTGAGTGCTCTGAATACTGATTATAAGATGTCACAGATACGTAGTAATAAAATCTGTTTCCTGTGTCATTACCCCATCCTCTCAGCCAGTTTGCAGTCCCATAGTGCAATTGACTTCCAGTGTAATACTCAAGAAGAAAATAACAGATCTCTACAAGCTGCAGAGAATGTCACATTAGAATTGAGTAGATGGAAGCATTCATTATTAGCTTTTATTAATAATGAATAAAAATATTCCAACAATTATTACTGTATTCTTGAAGAAACCTTCAAAAGATAATATCACTTTGTTCCAAGAATAGAGTAAAATAAGAGAGCATTAAAATTCCAGCAATTTAAAAATACATTAAAAGGGCCAAAAAAAATCTTATAATAACATTTCCAGGTGCCATTAGTTAATGATGCTTGAAATCAAGAGCCTCAGTGAAGTCAAACCCACATGTTTCTGACATCTGAGAACAAATCTTGTGTGCTTAAAGTTAAGCCATTACTGCTCAGCACAAATATTAAATTGCAAGAATACAGTGTTCAGAGAGATAATTCTTGATCTGAAATCATTTCTAAGGTAAGAAAAGCCATTTGAAGTTACTTTCTATATATAACATAAAAGTAGTGTTCATAAGTTACAATAAACTTGAGGTACAAGGAACTGACAAGAACAGAAACACTGAGAACATTAATAACTAGGGATCCACACACAATACTAGGAATTTTCTCTCTTATTTATGATAGTTTTGTGAAAAATCACCTTTCACTGTTCCCAGATTTCTCTACTTCTTTACACAACATCTACTTGAACGTGCATCAGCAGTGCATTCATGCCATGTGGAAATAGCACACATGTAGTATTTCTACAGCGTCGTTATGTCCGGATAAGAGAACTTTTTCTTAACTTGTAGAACACGTGCAAAGCTTCCTCTTTGCCACTCCTTCAATGTATATCTCCATTAACCTGTTGGCTCAAGTCTAATCCCCCACCACAACTCTTCTGTTTTGTTGCAGAGGATGTGCTGGTTTGCAACGTGTCAAGGATATAGAGACGCCTATATGACTTTACTAGAACCTTACCCTGTGTTTCATGCTTTCTTTTTCAGTAACAAATGTTTCCTACTTTATAAACCCCACTTACCATGTTCGAGTATTAACTTCATATCTGTAAAGATCATCCACCAATCCGTATTTGTTGCCAGGCAACGCTTTATATCCACCATGGACATAAACAGATTTAGTCAGTTCATCGTAGACACTGGTATGGCCATATCCACCTTGCACAATTGCACCTTTTGTTTCTGGTACAAGCCAAGAATTAGACCCTGGAACAGATGTATAAAAGACACAGGTTTAAGGCTTACTAGTGCTAACACACCAGACTGGGAGTTTTAAGTATACAAAATCATTTTCCCTCTAATTTTAAATACAGCAATAACTAGATACTTGTTTTCAGAAGTCATTTTATACCAGTATATCAAAATACTTGCAAGTGGATAATGTTATTAGGCTATTATCTGCTATTCTTAATTAAATCACAAAACCATTGTTGCTACAGGTGCCAAGCAGTACCCCTTACTCTCCCATGTGCAAGTTCACCACACACATGAAACCAAAAAAAAGCCTAAACCTTTTGCAAAATATGAAGTTAACAATTAGGATTCATTCTCTTTCAACCTTAACTTTGTCCCACCAGAGATGGCTGATAAGAATTTAGTCCTCCAGCTACACCAAATGCATTAGGAACACTTGTACTCAAGCATGGGGAAACTGCCTGGAGAGGCCTGGTGGAAAGTGAACTGCTGCGAGAAGCACACAACTTAAGGTAGGTCAAAGTACATGGTTACAGATAGACACTTTGCTAGCAAATTGTAAAGTTACTGAGCAAAAATCAGTCTCCAACTACTGTTTCTTAGTTATTTAACTGCATACATACCCAGTGAGTTGCTGAAAATTCACAAAAGGATAATTTGAAAGCAGCTCGTTAAACTGGCACTTAAATCCACATTTTACACCACATCATTAATAACTGCAGAGACACCCAATAAAACCATTCACAATAGCTGTTACAGCTGAGGAATAAAATACAATTGGAAACTATTTTACCACAGCAATAAAAAAGACAGAGAGGTTAAGTGACTTCTTGTTGCCTGTGGCCCTGAAATTTCCATTTTTTCCCTTCCCTCTTCCCACCTGATGACAGAAGCCACAAAAAGACCAAGCCAAGAGGTATTTCCTGTAGAAGCCAGCCTGTTCACAAGAGCCTGTGATCATTAACCAGGCAGTTCTATGGATGTGAAATGAAAGAAATAATTCACTTACTCTTAAAGACTACATCAGAAGAACAGAAATTGTGGACAAGGACTTCCAAAATGGATCAGTCTCCTAATTCTTAACCTAGACTGGCTGCCATCATAAAGTTATTTATCCAAGGTTAGAACATCATACAGCTCTCTTCATCTAAATTTTAGTTTAAATTCTATTTCAATTTTTATCTGATATTATGTAGGTACTTGAACACTACCTCTTTTTCCTCCAGATTCTTTTCTTCAGTGAAGAGACCCATGATTCTGTTACTACTCTGTTGCTATTCTACTTTCATTGAATGGTTTCCAGGCACTGCCTCTGTAAGTCAGATTTTTTTCAGCAACAAGTGCTTATAGCAAGTTGTAAAGCATAGACTAAATGGGAAGTCTTGTGTTGGGTTTTTGTGTACAATTGCTGATATTTGTGTAATACATTATTTATACAAAACACACTGTATTTACATTATTTTTATGTAGTATAAAGTAACTATTTTTATTCCAATCTCAATAGCTTGATAATATCCAACATAAAGGACTGGAACTCTGAATATAAACACCAAATTTGTAACAATAATAGTGTATTTTACATACACAGTACCTTGCTAACAAATAGATTTACTTTATACAACTTATGTAAGAGGTTTGGTAAGGAGTCAACCTGCAAATCCATGGTTTTATCAGCAATACCATAGTGATCATAGAACCGTAAAATTGCTTGGGTTGAAAGGGACCTTAAAGATCATCCAGGTGAAATAATTCACTTGAAACTTCTTCAGCTTGCAATATCAGCTCCCATGCAATTTTTGACACCTGAAAATCCCATATTAGCTAAATATTTTACAAGTGGTATTGTGTTCATTGTTACTGGATTCTGATTACCAATTCTCACAATCACAGAATGCTTTGGGTTGGAAGGGACCTTAAAGCCCATTTAGTTCCAAAACCCCTGCCTTGGGCAGAGATACCTCCCACTGGATCAGGGGGCTCAAAGCCCCATCCAACCTGGCCTTGGACACCTCCAGGAACAGAGCAGCCATCACTTCTCTGGGCGACCTCTAGAGGCCAAGGTCTCTCCACCCTCATCCTCATTTTATACCCATCCATGTTTCCTTGTGGAAAAAGCACAGAGATCAACTATTAAAAAGAGAGCAGACTAGATGAAGTTGCCTTAATTATTCTTGCAAAAGGGAGTATTGGTACCCATAAATGTAATTCAAAGAGAATTCCAAGAAGGGAGAAGGAGCCACTTATATTAAAAATATCACCCAGAAAACAAGTGAATATAAACTGGCCATCGATAAAGCCAGGCTATGAATTAGATGTCTAGTCACTCAATTTATAAGGCATTTTCAAATCACACTATGAAAAATACTTGACTGTTTAATATTAATCCTCGTGTATTTTTAAAGGAATAACAAAAGATGATATCTACATTTAAAAAGCATTGATTTTGATGTCTTAACTGATAAATTCCAGTCTTTTGCTCACAGGAAGTTAATCTCATCCAAAGATACATAATAACACCATTCCATCATCAACAAATACAAAGCAAGTGAAACAAGACACAAAACTTTTTTTTATTTTTCAGATATTTCTTTGTATGATACCAGTAGAGACGGCCAAATCAAGAAAAACTGTGATTTTGAACAAAAATAATTTTATCAATCAAAACAAAATAAATAAAATAGCATTTTGAGATTAAAAAAAATTTAATATGCACTAATAAAGACACTAAAAAATCCAAGAAAAGGTGGATAGATTGGCCTGATCTGTCCTTAACACAACACAACCTTTGAACAGGTTAGGGAAAAAAAACAAAATGTCCAAGTAGCACCTCTGTGTGCCATCTTCATTTCATTGCAATGACAAACTCTAAAATATTTTTGAGCAACCATAAATTTTATGCTAACTTATAAAAAAAAAGGAAACGTTACATCATAGGGCCATTCTTTTTAATACTATTTCAAAGAAACATTCTTAAACAAAAACAACCTATATGCTATTTCCAAAGTCATAAAAAAGCCTAAATAAAGTGATACACTGCTAATCCAAACAAGTCTCTGTCTTCTAATAAAATAAAATCACAGAAGACTATTCTAAAGTTTCTTAAAATATAAGGAGCTTCTATAAACCTCAGCTAAAACAAAGGACTATTATTATATTCACCTTGAGACTCACATTGAGATTCTTTGGAGGTTTATGAGGTATTGCTAACCTAAAGGGAAATAAATTTCCCTGGGGAGTAACCCAGAAAAGCTTTATGGTTCAAGTTAGTAAAATCATTCACATAATTCCCATAAGAGGATTTATTGGTTCCTCAAAAGTCGTAAGTCTAGGTACAGCAATAAAGGACAACAGGAAGCTCTTTTGTTCCTGTAAGCACCACCATATCTCTGGAGCAGAAATGATTCCTGTGCTTCTGCACGGGGAAAATCTGCCTTCAAACTATGTCTGATTTTTTCCAGAACCTATTTGACTTTGATAGAAATTGTTTTCTTCACTAGTAAGAAAAGGTCAGATAAATTTTCAGATCATGCACACAGCAGACTCACACATTGTGTTAATAAAAACTACATTCCTGTGCAAAAAGCTAGGGAATCCATAAATAATTAGAACTTCTGTAGATGGTTCTTGACCCAGACCCCATAGAAACCAGAGTCAGAAGGCAAAGTTCATTAACAAGACTGGTTGATTAGAGGTTTAAATTCATATGAACCAAAGGGTAACTTGCATCTTTCTATGCCTCTTTCTTTCAGTAAGCACCAGGTAAATGCTTGAAAAATAGCCTTCATTACAACTAAAAGCCATGGCTGATAACATTGAGAAAGAATAAAGCAGAACAATTTGAAGCTTTAAGGCAATATATGTTTTAAAATCCAGCAGAGAGAGAGAAAATGGGACTTTCTTTCCATAAAATCAGAACTCCTTTTCATAAAAAGGATTCTTTCCTATTTAGGTGACTTAACATTTCCACCACGTCCTGTATCTTGTCATTTTGGATCCTGAGCTTGCTAAAGTCCCCCCAAAAACAAAAATCATTCTTTGTTTATTATCCTATAGCTGCAAAACTGTACAGAAATGCCACATCTGACACAGAATTCAAGAAAATTTTCAAAAAAAATCATTTTACTTAGGGGTAAGGAAGAAGATGCAGCAAGGCAAAATAAAACATGAAGAGGAAGGACTTGGACCTGTTGGAGCAAGTCAACAGGAGGTCATGAAGATGATCCGAGGGCTGGAGCACCTCCCATATGGAGACAGGCTGAGAGAGTTGGGCTTCTTCAGCCTGGAGAAGTCTCCGGGAAGACCTTAGAGCAGCCTCCCAGTACTGAAAGGGGTTCCAGAAAAGCTGGGGAAGGGCTCTTGATTAGGGAGCGCAGCAATAGCATGAGGGGGAATGGTTTTAAGCTGAAAGAGGGGAGATTGAGTAAGTTTTTCAGAGGAAATGTTTTCCTGTGAGGGTGGGGAGGCCCTGGCCCAGGCTGCCCAGAGAAGTGGTGGCTGCCCCATCCTTGGAGGTGTTCAAGGCCAGGCTGGATGGGGCTTGGAGCCCCCTGATCCAGTGGGAGGTGTCTCTGTCCGTGGCAGGGGAGTGGAACTGGATGGGCTTTAAGGACCTTTCCAACCCAAACTATTCTATGACTCTAAGAAGTATCCACAGCAGAAATGGTTCAGTTACAGCATAAAGACCATGTTCTGCAAAGTACTACATGTGCCACTAATCCTTCATCATGCCAGCAGACTCCCTGAAATCAATGGGTTTCCACAGTAACACCCTGCATTGCTGCAAGTTTACTTTGTATTTGATGCAAGTGAAGCATACTTTCTCTAATAAACTGAATTTCTCACTGGTATGTGATAAAATTATCATCTCTAAAAACAGATTTTAACACTTGACAATAATCGAGACCCATAAAAACTATCAGAGCTTTCTCCTATTTAAAGCTTATTGCCATTTTTTGTTTGCTTTTTTTATATGCTTCATTATAGTCCATTTTACTAATACTCCATAAACATAGCTTTAACATTAAAAAAAATTAAAACAGTAACAAGTTGTACGTTTCACCCACAAAGCAAGTAACAGAAGCCACCAGCCAAGAAATTCCATGCTACAAAGTGAATCGTGTACTCCTTGTTCTTTTCGTTTCCCTGTTCATAATTAAACCAGCCACAATAATAGGTAAGAATAATACTGGTAATTCTACTCCAGACTAAAAAAAGCAGCATGTGAAGTAAATAATTCAAAGTTTCAATAGACATTAGAGTGAATGAGCATGCAGAAACCTAGAACATATTTTTATCATGAAGGAAAAAAATACATCTCTTGTAGTTTAAAAAAGCTTTCAGATCTCAAGTTCTTTTTTTTAAAAAAAAAATGGCTTTTAACACTTAAGAAATCTTAAAATATTGTTGTGAAACATCATTCTAAGACCAGAATTTTATAATAGTTTTATGTACTTCAATCCAATTTTTCAGCGTGGATAAAGCACATCACGGTGCTCATCCTCTTACCCACCCCATAATTCTACTTAAAACATTGCATGCAAAAAGGGTAAAATGGAACAATTTATTATGCCTTAATATACAAATATTACTCTGATAGTTAGTATTACACATTCTGGGATTTCTTAAATAACTGAGGGACTCAAATCAATTCTATAGAAAATAAGGAATCGACAAAAGTAAAAGAAGAATATAATTTGAATTAGTGAGCATATAAATATTCCTAAAAATGTATCAGAAATAGTACCTCAGATGTCCCACATACAAGATTAAAAAATACCTTAATTTATTTAATTCTAGCATTTAAAATCACCCATAAGAAAATATTGCCACTTCACAAGGGAAATGCCAGACAGACACAGCAGGTTATTCACAAAAATTGTTCATTTACTCTTATTTCCTCTCATAGAAATACTTGTACACTTTAGAGAAACCATATATACAATGATGAACTAAGTTATTACTTCCTCAATATCAGAATGAAAATACTACAGCAACATTAAAGAACCTTCAAAATAACTCAATTATTGTAACAGACACTATTCATTGTATTGTTTTGTCCTTTCTTTTTTTTTTGCTGTACTTCTTTTTTTACTCTGTGGTTAAAACATAAGTTTCAACATAACAATAACCACTGCATGGAATTTCTGTTTTCAATCTTGATCTCCTTTAGATCCCATATCGACACACAGAATAGCACAGGCCCAAAGCCATTATACTCCAAATGTGTATGAAATGCAACTGCTTGACAAGAAATCTGATCTACGTAATTTGAAGGAAAAAAAATATCAGGTCTTATTTATATTGCCAAATACATATAATTTTAATGAAAACAGGAGTGTTCTTCACTTTAAAAAAAGGAATTTTTTTGTTGATACATGACAAAAATGAGTTGCAAGTGACTTACTGATGTAGTATTCCTGCACAATGCTCGTGTAACCATATATGGCAGAATATCCAAAAATTATGATCATAACCACATCTCTGCTGTCCAGCTCTACTATGTGTGCGGAATGACCTTCCACTGCATATTGTTGGCCATGCACAAGCACTGCAGGAGTTCTGGCACTCCACGTTTGACTGGGTATGTTGAAAATCCACAGCTCATCAGTAACGTTGCCGTTACTCGTCTCAATTTTGCCTCCATACATGTAGATATCTTCCTGTAAAAATTGGAAGGGAGAGAGGAGAAAGCAAATAATGGATTACAGAAAGATAACATCTGAACCACACACTTCTGTGCTGTGTAATATTTCATAACTGAACAATCTGATTTTAATCTTCACATTTAATCTTACATTAACCAGCTCGATATCAGACACTAATCCCAGACAATGATATTTAAACTAAGCCATCAAGAGTGATAAGGATACTATTTCTCTGAAAAATAAACCCAAACGTGAAAACGACACCAAAATGAAACTCAACTGGATTACTTCAAGCATAAAAATTTTAATTATATGGCTCTTATACTGCAGCAGTCTATTAAAAAAAAACTAAACAAAAAAAAAGGATATACTACTATTTTCTTAAGGAACAGTTCATAGAACTAAGATGTGATTTTCCACACATTCAGCCTATTCAGCAGATGCACAAGAGCACCCTTCAAGTAACTTAAGTCCAGAGAAAATTCAGTCATCAGAGCCCAAACCAAGGGGACAATGTGTGTACAGCATACACTCTGGCACATTTGCTAAAATCAAATCCCACAGGGGAGTACTTGGAGTTCTTTTAAAGCTATGCAAAACAGATTGACCAGTCTACACGAACCATGTACCTCCAACAGCAGTGCCATCTGTTTTGACAAGTAACGAATGATTTACTTAAATATTGACTGAAAGCAAATCCTACTAAAGCTCAGACTTCATCCAGAGTTGCAAACAAAGGCATACGAAGTCAGAACAAATTTCCAAATCGTTGGCTTCACAAGACTGGCTCAAGGACAGTTTATGCTGGATAGAAAAAACTGCCTCTGATTCCAAGAGTGATACTTTGTCTTGGGTAGGACACACACTTGGCATCCCACCTGCATGCTGTCTGTACAGTGGGCAGTTGCCTTCTGCATACTGCAATACAATATCCTAGGGTTCTCCCTAAATTTAATCACATCTAGATAAAACAACTGAAAAAAAAAAAAAAGGAAGCTGAAGGCTTAGCACATTTGGCAAAGTTTTGCTTGGCATGGAATACTGAGTGTCAGAAAAGAAACTAGAAGATAAAGAAACTACCTAATACAAGAAATTTGGATCAACCATGAAGAAATTTCAGACTTATTGTACCAGAAGCTGATGGGATCTAAATAGAAATGTAAACTGCATGCTCTTATCATCATAAACATCATGGAAGATGAAATCCAACTGACAGGTATGTAATACTGAGTAGAGGGTTTAAGTGGGAGGGAGGAGTGGCTTCTGTGAGAAGCTGCTAGAAGCTTCTCCCATGTCTGATAGAGCCAATGCCAGCCAACCCCAAGAATATGGAATAGAGACTATGTGAGAGAAACAACTCTGAAGAGAGAAAAGGCAATGAGGAAGGAGGGGGAGGAGGTGTTTCAGGCACCAGAGAGGAGATTCCCCTGCAGCCTGTGGTGAAGACCATGGTGAGGCAGGCTGTCCCCCTGGAGCCCTTGGAGCTTAATGGAGGAGCAGATCTCCACCTGTGGAGGACCCCACACCGCAGCAGGAGGATGTCCAAAGGAGGCTGTGACCCTGTGGGAAGCCCACACAGGACCTGTGGAGAGAGGAGCCCAGATGGAAGCAGGTTTGCTGGCAGAACTTGTGGTCCTATTGCTGGAGCAGTCTGTTCCTGAAGGACTGCACCCCATGGAAGGCATTCACATGGGAGAAATTTGTGAAGAACTGCAGCCCATAGGAAGGGCTCGCGTTGGAGAAGTTCACGGGACTGTATCCCATGGGAGGGATCCCACCTGGAACAGGGGAAGAGTGTGAAGAGGAGTCCTGAGGAGGAAGGAGCAGCAGAGACAACTTGTGATGAACTGACTGCAAACATTGCTCCCCATCTTTCTTCAAGGGGAGGAGGCAGAAAAAATTATGACTGAACTTGAGCCTGGGAAGAAGGGAGTGGGGGTGTTTTTACAAGTTGGGTTTATTTCTTATTATCCTCCTCTGATTTAATTGGTATTTAATTAAACTCATTTCCCCAAGTCAAGCTTGTTTTGCCTGTGATGTTAACTGGTGCATCATATCTCCCTAATCTTATCTCAACCCAGGAACTTCCCATTCTATTTTCTCTCCTCTGTCCACTGAGGAGGGGGATTAAGAGAGTGGTTTTGGTGGGCACCTGGTGCCAGGGTTAACCCACCACAAAAACACAGAGGACCAGTAATACTGGCAATCTATTTAATCCAGCAAAACAAAAGCTTAAGAGGGTTATAATGATGTTTGTATACCTACTTTTATAAAAATATCTGAACCCATTCTTTTCCTATAAGATAAAACAACTTTTCAAAGAGCTTGAGGAAGACCCACAAAATCTGTAAGGAGGGTGTGTACTAATCCAAAGGAACAGTTTGAACAAATATTATTCTTAAAGGGATCCTATATGGCTCCATTCATTACACTGCCACACAGAAATGCAAATTTGCCTTTCAGCAACTAACATAGCAGGCTAATTAATTAATATTTATTTTTATAAATGTAGATAGACTACATGAGAATAGGAGCTAATTAGGGGTTTGCAGTTGCCGAGTAGCAGTATCTGAAAAAAGACTTCTGACACTGTGGAAAGACACTACCAAAAAAAAAGGTGACCTGAAGAGCTGCATGAACTTTGAAATGATTACTCAGACAGCTGACAGCAAGAAAGTCCTCATCACAGTTCTGCTCAAATGATTCAAAGTTCAGATAAAAGAAGACTTCTGTGAGGAGCAAATCTTATAAATGACACAGCAGATTCTGTACACAAGACTACTCACAGAGAAAAAGACAAGTAGGTCATGACAACTGCTTTATCAAGCTCAAAAACAGATTTAACTAAGCTTTGCTCAGGACTATTTCTGAGATTAAGCAACTTCTAGTGCTGCTGAAAAACGCTTAAAGTTAGCGATGATCAGCTGAACATGGAGAAAGACAGACTCACAGATCAAAGTCAGTGAAAGAAATGGAGAATAAAAAAAGGTGTTACATGTATAGTTACACAGGAAAAAAAACCCAACATCCTAGACACAAAAAAGTAGACATTTATGTGGAAAGCCTAATCATGAAGAGATTGAAGAAAAGGTATGTTGTCCTAAGCAGCCTAATTTTGTAAAAGAAAAGAAGGAATCCCCCTATAAACTTATACTACCTTTATAACTTAACATGAACCAAATATAAATCTAGATACATGCTAAAGATGAGGCTTTCCAACAGATACAATAGACATGATTTAGAGTTTAAAAACTGCTAGAAAACAAAAACTGATACAACTGATACCTTTAAGTGAATAAGACATACTAGATGTTTGTGTATAAAAAGATAGCATACCACAACAGGAAGATGAAAAATAACAATAAAAAGTATAAAATTTTAAAAGTCCTTGTGAAATTAGCAAGGGAAAAGTGTCAAGAAGCTGGCCCAGATGGAAGATGTTAAAAATTGTACTCCTCAACATGCACGAGGGAGAAGACCAAGGAAGATATAACAAAACCACTGGCAGATAAGGTCATTCTGTGATTCCATGATTGTATGATAAGCACCAAGAAGTTACAAAGCCTTCAACCGCCTCCTATTTTAAAGTTTTGATGCCACGTGTCAAAAGCAGCACTTTTAAAGATGTGGGTAGATAGTGAAGGTGAGCATTTACTCAAATTAATCTTGATCATTTTCCATAAATTAATTCACATTAATAAAATTAGTTAAGTTACAGAAGCATTTAAAGACCTTGTGCTTTTTCAACAAAGATTTCATATAAATATTACCATATGCAAATTAAAGCACATATAAAACTACAGTGTACTGAACATGTAAATTCAGAGTTTCTGCTCAGTATGGAATTCCTGAAAAATGAGAAACTTCTTACTGTAAAACCAAGCATTCATGACATTCCCACCTGAAGTTCACATCAGTCGCTTTCTTGGCACAAGCCAACAAAACAACCAGTATTGCTTCCCTTAGTTTCAATGGAAGTAAAACTTTCCAATAAATGTTTCCATTTGCTCAAATCAGCATTTTCCCCTGACAGAACTGTATCAGTATAAGTGTCTGATGGTAAAGAAAGGTGACAAAAGGTTCATGATCTGTAAATAGTTGACTGTGCATATGGGGCAGCGAGGATCACAGCAGGAGGCAGGAATCATAAGATTAAACTCAGTATTTGAACAACAACTAAATCACATTTCTCAGGAGAAGAAAATATTTGTTTGATCTAATATTTCTCTTTACACATTCCAACTAGCCAAAACACAAATGAGAGAATAACTCAAATACAGGAGAAAAAGTAAACTGTCACAATCTGGAATGCCTGCTGGTGGAATTAAGACAATTTAAGGCAGCAAAATTCTTCTTAATTTCTTTGCCTTATTGAGATCATTGCCATCATATTTGGGGAATGTGTTTTTTAAATAATCAAATAATTCAAATCAAATTTGGATGTCCTACGGGAAAGGACAAAAAAGAGGGAGCCAGAGATGATTTCGTGTGATCCAGTGAATTGACCAGAGGAGATGAGCACAAACTGGATTTACAAGAAATCCAATTTAAATGTAAGAAAAAAACACTTCTTTTTACACTAAGTGTGGTCAAAAGACTGGAACATATTGCTCTGAGTTGTTGTGGAATCAAACACCCTTGGAGATATTTGAAGCCCAAGCAGATGATGTCTGCAACAACCTGCTATATTTCACCCTGCTTTGAGCAGGGAGGCTGGTCAAGATGATCTCCAGAGGTCCTTTCCAGCCTCAGCTGTTCTTTGTGAGTCCATAAAAGCAAATTTTTAAGACAGGCACACCTACAGATGTTGTCCCAAAGGTTCTTTCACCTGGTGAACAAAAGCAGATTAACATAGAGTCGAGAGAGCCCTTAGCAGTCACTTCTAGAGTTACCACCTGGCAGCTATCTCTGCATAAACATAAACAAATATCTCAGCTCAGTGCGTTAATCGGCGTTTGTACATCAGCCTCTTCCTTATTTCATTTCCTATTTCAAGCAACAATAAAAATAATCCACTGGATTGTCATGAACAATGCTGAAATTTTCACAGAATCTTTATTTCAAAAAAACAAAACCATACACAACAAAACCCAGAAACTTTGACAAGTCACTTACTTTGACTAAATAGATGACACAGGAAAAGCTTATAGATCCAGTAAACAAATGGCAATTGGCTTAGCAGTCTGAACTTTATGATTTGAGGGCAAAATTCTTTTAGGAGCCCAAAAGAGAATAAAAGCTTTCAATGTGCATTTGCCCTTAGAGGTACAGTAATTAAGAAAGCCAGGACCTACATAAAAACACTAATTTCTGTAAATTAATAAAGGCTCCAAATCCAAAAATAAATTCTCCTTTAAGTGAATAATCATAAACTAACATGGTGATTTTTGCATTTGAAGTTTCATAAAATCTGACAAAGTAACCCACAGATATTCTACAAAGTAGGTAAATGAGTACTTATTTTTAACAGAGACAAAAATATTTAAAAAAAAAAATGCAAAAGTAATCATTTACCCAGTATTTTTTACTCCAGCTGTCTCATGTTCCTGATTTCCAAGGCTGTGTACTTGGTAATGCCTGAAAAATCATGCCCCAACAGTATCACATAGCTTTTGCATAGTAGTTTTAACAAGACTTCAAACCCCTTCACAGAGAAGAAGTTTACAGTGAGTAAACACTTAAATAGAGCAAAGAAGTCACTCAACAATATCACCAAGAGAGCAAACAAGAGCACCACTTGTCTGGCGAGTCCGTCAATGGACTGTACAGCAGAGCAGTTTAACTCCTCTACGTACTTCACACTGAATATTGGACAAAATCATTAGTTTCTTTGACCTTAGACTCTCTTCCTTACACCATATTCTCAGTGTTAATATATATTTTGTATTCCATATAAATGCAGTAATTCAAGATTTTTCTAAAACTTATATTTTTATTGTTAAGACTTTGCAATATTTTTTTTCCTAAAAGAACAAAGCTTATCAGCTGTTCTGACTGGACCTGGGAACAGTGCACTGTTATGCAAATGCTGCCTGCATTTCAAAATAATTTTATCTGGAAGGTACCACAAAAAAAAAAATGTGTAAAGGAAACGCAAGAAGGGGGTAATTTATAATCCATTTCTGAATGAATCGGAAGTAAATGAATCATGTTAAAATAACCACAGAGTTTTCATTTTGTATTTCTTATCTGTATTGTGGCTACACAGAAAATTTGATCCACGAAGATGATACAAGGACAGGAGCATCTTTAATGAGGAAAGGCTGAGAGACCTTGGTCTCTTTAACCTGAAGAAGAGAAGGTTGACAATTGTCAAGAGGAGGGGGCCAGACTCTGTTCAGGGGTGCCCCGAAACAGGACCAGGGGCAACAGGTACAAACAGGAACACAAGGAGTTCCACCTCAATGTGAGGAAAAACTGCTTTATACTGTGAGGGTGGTGGAGCACTGGAACACAGGGAGGGTATGTAACCTTCTCTGGAGATCATCAAAGCCCACCTGGATGTGTTCCTGTGCAACTTTGCTTTAAGTTAACCATTTCAGCACAAAAGTTAGGTTGGATGAGCTCCAGAGGCCATTTCCAACCCTGACTATTCTCTGATTCTGTTATCAAACGTGTTTGAAGGAAAGGAAAATTAATGAAGACTGCATAGAAAAGTATTAACTAGGCATCTGCTTTTAGATCTGCTAGACCTAAAAGTTCCTCATGCTTAGACTTCAAAATTTCAAACCATTTGGAATATAATGTTGAAATAAGGAACGAAAAATACCTCATTTTACATAAAGAAACTGATCTCCTGATGAGTAAGGTCCACTTAATTGAAGAGGAACTCTGAATAGGCTTTTAGCTAGTACTACACACAAAATGTGTTTTGACAGCTAATTTTACCTACTTCTCATATACCTCTAAGGTCTGCAAATCAGAACTAGAAGGCAAGTTGTGCATAAGATGCAACTGAAAGTCATAAAATAAAATAAACTATGCAACTTGGTGGTATAATCTGATAAAAAATATTAATAGAAAAGATTTCTACATTCCTAGTGCTGT
Source organism: Tapera naevia (assembly GCA_033556795.1). Classification (NCBI taxonomy): domain Eukaryota; kingdom Metazoa; phylum Chordata; class Aves; order Cuculiformes; family Neomorphidae; genus Tapera; species Tapera naevia. Next base: position 1,195,726 of record JAUMJJ010000156.1, read on the forward strand.
TCCAAATTACACTACAATAGCCAATAAAGAAGGCTTATAAAAGACTAGCAATAAACTAACTGGTGAAAGATTTTGTCTCACTTACATTGAGGCATAAAAAGTTTTTGCTCTTTTTTGGTTTGTTAATCCTAGCTGTTCATTAGCCTAATAAAAAGTACCAGAAGAGATATACAGACTCAGCATCAATACCAATTAATTTGGAAAAGGAATCAAAATAACTACCCTTTTTTAATAAAGCTTTAAAATTGAAAGTAACATTCATAAAATTTCAAAGAATCAAATTAAATTTGACTACATATAAAATGGTCGGTATACTGGAAAACATCCTTATGATTACTACTATGAGAGCCTGCCTGTTTGTTTCATTCCAATCACCAGTCTCAAAGCAAAAAAAACCACAATGCCCAGCCATCCTTCCACTGTCTCGGGACTACCTGGAACAGTTTAATGAGGTCCAGTTCTTTGATACAATCACAAGCTCACTACCAAGTAAACTCCCAGCAGTGACCATATACTCACTCCCTTTGCAACTCCCTTCCTACTTTATTCCAGGGATCCAGTATTTATTTATTTACTGTATAACTCCTTATCTAGACACTGTTTAACAAAGCTCCATGTACCTACTTTAAACACCCCACAAGCCATTTCCTTCAGTCTCTTTATAATCTTATTTCCTATATGAATTATTTCAAAGTATGTTGATGTGTTTCAGGAACCATATATAACCTTTGAGATACAGGAGAACCAATTGCAAACAGATATAGGTAGCTCCTTGCCAATAACCATCTGAAGAGGCACTGACAGTAATGCTATCTAACAGTTTAGTTGATCTAAAAGCAAGAAAACTTTTATACTCTCTTCTATAAATGCATAGAAAGTCTTAGTCACTTCTTATAACTATATATCAGTGGGAGCCTTCTGATCTTTTTTTCCTCAGAATAAAGAAGTACAGTACTTCAATTTTAACTAAAGAAGCTTTCTGAGGGAAATGGGCACAGTAACTTATTTCATTCTCCACAGAGTCAATTATATAGCTCCAATTTACCTTGCACCACAATCAGGCAATACTAGCTCTGTGCTCTCACTCTGCTCTAGCACCAGGTTTTGAAATCTCAGGAGTTCAAGTCAAAAACTTAATCTAATTTCTTCTCTGTGGATATTTTTTCCTCTCAACTATAAAGGAAACATTACGCAATGACTGGTACACAGCTCAAAGCTGCCACCTCTAGGTGTTATGTTCTACTACTCTTCACACTAAATTGTTTTTTCAAGAGACAATATCTGAAAGGAAAAGCATCAAATATTTATGCTAACAGCTTAAATTAAGAACTTATTTCAAAAGGCTGTATTTTGTCACTCAAAATTTCTCCAACTTACATGATCAGCTCCTTTTGTCCCCTGCAATTTCTGAAATCTGACAAAATCACCAGTACAAGGAAGATATTAGTTACTCAGAGAATCACAGAATCATAGAATGGTTTGTGTTGGAAGGGACCATAAAGCGCATCCAATTCCAACCCCCACTGCCATGGGCAGAGACACCTCCCATGGGATTAGGTTGCTCAAAGCCCCATCCAACCTGGCCTTGAACACCCCCAGGGATGGGGCAGCCACCACTGCTCTGGGCAACCTGGGCCAGGGCCTCCCCACCCTCACAGGAAAAACATTCTTCCTAATACCTAATCTAAATCTCCCCTCTTTCAGCTTAAAACTGTTCCCCTTTGTCCTATCCCTACACTCCTTGGTAAAGGGCCCCTCAGCTTTGTTGTAAGTCCCCTTTAATAATTTACATGAGTGGTGCTGTGTTCATTATTAGTGGATTCTAATTACCAATTAACACGTGCCTTCGACAACAGTGACGGCTTCTTCACTACCCACTTGCTGGTAGATTTCATTAGTTTTAACAAGAGTTGCATTTCCTCACAGAGATTCAAAAAGATCTCAGAACTAACACAGGTCTATTATATTTAATATTTGTTGGGAAAAGTATCTCTAAAATGGTTACTCTTTAGTCTGGAATATCTCAAGAAAATATTAGCACTGTCAAATAAAAAAAGTTAATGGTATTTTAAATCTTTATTCTGACCTGCTAAATGATACATTACTTGAACATTTCCCAACTATAAGGTCCACATTCTACAAACTGTAATAATAAGAGATACCGGTCAGAAAGATCTGACCTTTCAAAGACCAGATAATACATTAGTAATGAGTCAGGGAACAGGGAACTGATGAAAAGAAAAGCAATTTTTGAGCTGATGTTACAGCATGCACAGAATCTAGTTTGTATTACTACTGAAAAGCACCTCTACAATCTTAACCCTGCCAAGTACAGATTCAGCATCTCTAGAAGAGTAACAGATGCCAGAAAAAAAAAAAACAAAACAAAAATTCCATCCACAACTACAATTCTGCTTAACTTCAAAAGGAGCACTATATAAAAAGAGGACTGCTCATAAAAAAAAAAAAACTAAAAGGGATAACTAAGAGCTTAAAATCCATATTAACAATATGAAGACATTTTAAGGACACCTGCTCAGATCACATGAATGCTTCCTATTTAAAAAAAATACTTCCTGTCACAAATAACAAAATAAAGCTTATCTTGACAGGAGGATAATGGAGAGTTTTAGAAGAAAAAGTATACTTCAATATAAAGATTGAAAAACTCCAGCAGATTAAAATGCAGAGACATACAAAAGCAAGCCATGAAACAGCTTCTATATAATTTTGTAGGTAACTCAGTAAAGTATCAATACATGACTTTCTACATGTGTTAGCAATACAGAAATACTAGATACTTAGTGCTGCCAACAGTCTGAAGGAGTATTCTGAGAAGATAAACCACAGCAATAAAATGAAGTTAATTTTCCTGTATGAGTTCTTCATGGTAGACTTTACAGGTATTTCCGTAGCAGAAACTGATAACAGAAGGTGGCAGTAAAAAGAACCCCAAAACTGACAAAATAATCAGCAACAAGTCACCAGGATGAGGAATTTTAGAACAAAACAGCTGATCCCTGTCTATAGTGTGTGATTCCCTCCTTAAAACTGTGTCAGGACCAAGAGACTGAAAAGGAAGGCAGAAAGGGTTCAGTGAACACATGGGTAAGACAGACACATTGAGGAAGAGTCAAACAACTTTTGGAAACAGAAGTTATACCTTGCAAATTATTTGATTTTCCTGAAGGAATCAAGAGTCTGGTTGATACAGTTACCTGGAATTTCCAAAAGATGCTCAATATTGATCCTCATGCCTTAAAGAAACTCAGATGCTCTGGGACAAGCGAGGCAGAGAACATAAGGGCACAGAAATCAATAAAGAAAAGTCTGGGGAAAAAAATGGTCACTTCCCAAATGAACAGAGATTATAAGTGGTGCCCCACAGAGATCTACAAATCCTGAGATTTGTTTGTGCACCATAACCAAAAACAATGTTGCAAAGGGATGAATGGAAAAATTAAGATTTTTGATAAAGTTGTGTTACTAAAAATAGCCAAGACAATGATCCAAAGCAAAAGATTGCAGAAGAATCTCATAATACTGAATGTGCAATACAAGGATGAATAAAAACTAAATAAAAGTTCAAATAGATAAGCATGAAGTGATGCATTCACTGTCACCTATTCACGACACATTAGCAGGCTAGAAGGACACTCTGGTCTAACTCAATACAATCTGCTTTGTTCTTCCCACCTGCAGGAACCTTACACAAAGAAATGAAAACTTGGGATACAAATTGTGTATTTCTCTGCCACAATTAACAAGTTTGTCACCATCTGTACAAGGCTAATTTATACCCTGCATTCACTTTTGGTCTGTTCTATTTTAGAGGCATGACTAACACGAGCCAAAAACTAACAGAGCAACAAAAGGCAGCTATTGGGGCTTTTTTACTAATTATTATTTCTGTCTCTATATTCTATCAGTACAAAGAATCCTTTTTTTATTTGGTGAAATAAGCCTTTAAAAGTACTTCCAATAAATCAGCAAGCAGAAAACATGACACCAGTAGAAGCAAAAGTGCCAATAGTTCGTATAGATTTCAACTTACAGTAAAACAACACTAACAAACAACATTTAGTACAGCTGCTCTGGTTCTATACTAAGAACAACAAAACAAAATAAAAATGTTTTCTGACTGTCATGCTCTTTAGGGAATTAATGGGTCTTAACAGCCCTGACCAGCCTGACCCAGGCCTGACGTGGACCTGTGCTGCAGTAGCTTGCCTCCCGGATGGACCCCTCAGGCATGTGCCTCTTCTCCTGACTGGA